>CM068351.1:29826857-31026857 GCA_034769755.1 Odontamblyopus lacepedii | reverse complement strand
ATCAGTTTGTCAATCATTTATTCTTCTCCACCTACTATGGGCCTTAGACAGGGAACTTTATTCAGTGATTGTTACTTCGCTGTTAAACCTATAATGGTGGGCAATAGAAGCCAGACACATTATGTAGCAACAGCGACTACAACTACAAAATGTATTTTACCAATATTGTCAAATAATTACTGGTAAGCAGAGAAGTCTACTCTTTCTGCACAAAGCAAATAATATGTTTCTTCCATTTGGTTTGAATTGAATCCATGTTCATTGAATCCATTGAATCCCAATGAATCCAACTGAATCCACCACAAATCATATAATACCACAATAGATAGATAGATATCTTTATTGCAGACTCATGGTCCAAAATAAAAACAAACCAGCAGATATACAATATAAAATACATTATTCATATGCATGGTTTACTATTTGCATTCTTACAGCATGTAGCAATGCTCAGCTAATTGGCACCACTTCAAACACTACATTGTGGTTCAACTTTTACTTATTTTTTTCCTCAGTTTCTCGCTTTTATTGAATTTGCTATTCTCCTAGTGTGGCCATGACAAATTTACACACACCACATAGCCAGATGATACCAGCACTTTAAATGGCCTTGCTGGAAAGTCAAATACTGTTAGTCGACCTCCCAATGTCTGGTCAGAGTGCCAGCCTAGTGCCCCTGAGGCATTTCTGAGGCATGCAATCACCACAAATAAGTGCTGTACACCTCTGCATCCTCCATTACAGTCCAATTTTAGGCAGCGGGTTTGTGTGCATGTCTTTTTGATAGGGATAAGTGAGTATGATGCGCTCTATGTGATGTGCAAGAATAAACAGGGACAATAACCCAGTAACAAGGCTATGGTTGAGGGAAGCTGATGATGAATGGGCTTCGTTCCACTTTAGACATAGAATAAAATAGAATAGAAGCCTTTGTCTGCACAGGCAATGGGGCGCAGCTACTTCCACTATGTAAAGATAGTAATGCGGCAGTCTTTTTTGTATAGGAAAAATAACAGAAAATTCATTTAAGTAGCATAGTATGGTATAGTATAATATCTTATGCTCGTGGCATATTTTATTCCACTGTTAACAGTGCTATAAGTAGAATTGTGAAGTTCTCATTTCTGTATTCTGTATTTAAAACATTTGTAGATTTAGGTCAGTTGCTTAATTTTGTAATTTGTGTAGATCAGCTCAAAGACCCTTAGGCAGGAATGTAGATATTATAGTACAGCCTGGGCATTATAGTCCCCAAGCACTGGTCTTCCTTAGACTGGTATACTGTAGTTAATGTGTAGAGATCTACATTAGATAGAAATTGATATTTACACTGTAAGTGACAGATAAAGTTTTGAAATGAAATGCCTTTTCCTTTTGACTAGTCTCAGTAGCTGTTGTGCTTTTCTGTTCCTGCCTCCCTCGTGGTGCCCCCTGTGGAGAGTGGGCTGAAACACGGTTAAAATGTTGACAGAGCTCTCCAGAAGGATCCTTGCTCAGAAGAAACCTATTAATCATGTTGCCATAGTGAGAGCGAGTGAGTGATTGGGCTAATGTTAAAGCAGGGAGAGGCCAGGGCCTACAGCCACTCGGTCTGTCATGCACAGACCTGCATAATGAGGCTAATGGATTGAGCAGCACAGTTGTACCTGTCCAGTCTGCTTTTGGTCCCCCCATTTCTCATTGTCTTTAAGCTGAACTACACAATTTTTTTGCTTGAATCAAAGTGAACTTGCATCATCACAGTTCATATATTGTTATTGCCATATTTACCATCTCAGTATCTCATCTATAATGTAACCATAGTATATCCATGGATTTAAAAAAAAAAACTTGCATATATCAAGGTTCATCAATCTTAGTATTACTATTAGTACAACAAGAAATAGCACACTGTGTTTTAATTCAAATATACTTTTATGTAGATCCTGTTTACTTTCCAGAATAACTTTTAGACTGGTTAGCGCTGGTTTATGCTTAGATTAGTCAAGATTTGGACATATTTTTGTACTTACTGTGGCATGTGTTTATCCCTAAATAGATAGTTGGAATTTAGTTAATTGAAGTTGAAACACAACATTATCTTGTATACTGTATTTATATGTATTCCATATTGTTACCAGTATTTCTTTTGTCTTTTATCTTTTTGGCAGTGAGCTGTGAGCCCTGTGCTGGCTGGTGATGAGTGCTCAGGGCAGCAGCAGTAAGGGGAGTGGCCAACATGTGGACACCCCGCCCCCGCGTCACACCCCTGGTCCCAAACTGCAGGTCCAGCGCTCTCACTCGCGGGACACCATCACCATCCACTTCTCTGCAGTGGGGAAGGAGGAGGACGATGATGAGGAAGAGCTGTACCTTCCAAAAACATTAGGGCAGGAGACCAGGGAGGAGCTTCTGTTTGAACCATTAGTAGAAGAAGCATCGTCATCATCTTCAGCGGCCATGACGATTACTTCACCCCATCAAATTCCCATAGTCGCTAACACCAGCTCGTCTTGGCCTTCTGAAAGGCCCCTGGCCGGTCCTTCCACTAGCTCTTCCACATCTTCTCCTTGTAAATCTACTCCACTGTCCTCATCTAAACCATTCTTAAGCTTGGTCCGGTCCTTGTCCAATGAGGTTGAGTCTCGAGAGCCACCACCTGTGCCCACAACAGTCGCGCCAACCCACGTCCGCCATCGCAACTTGATGAAGTCCTTCGTAAAATCTCTGAGCACAGAAGCTTCAAAGGATCCGGAAAGCACGCATTCTTACCAGCATGCCCTGCCTTCCCGACCTCCACCCCGCAACATGCAACTTTTCAAACAGTTCTCCCAGCCACGCCTGTCCACCACACCGGTCGTTGTCACCCAAGCGAAGGGCGACTCCAAAACGGCTCCCTCCTCTCCCATCATGTCACCGGACGGCAGGTCATTTTTCAAGGTTCAGGAGGTGGAGGCCAAAATCGAAGACACCAAACGGAGGCTATCAGAGGTGATGTCGGACCCCATGCAGCTTTTCAGTAAGATCATAGGGGATGAGAGTGGTGCGATGGGGGAAGGTTATGGGGGGTCCAGGGGTCATCGGGGTAAATCCCTTTCGTCCAGCGCGTCTGAACTTAGCGGGATGGGGGCGGTGAACGGGCACTCAGATGCAAACAGCAGCTACATTATCAAAGAGGAGAGCGCCGAGGCTGAGGAGGAGGATGAAGAAACCCCCATTGGAAAACCACCAGATTCTGTATTTTTTTCATTCCCGTCATTACCCACAATCCCCTTATCCAAATCTCCTTCTCTGACTCTTGGCCGTTGCTCCATGTCAGCGCTAGTGGCACGACAGGAAGATGAAGATTTTTGTGAACTGTATAGTGAAGACTTTGACATATGTACAGATACAGAAACGCCTGATGGTAGTCAACCCATTTGTAGGCACCCCCAAACTGTTAGTACAGGACTTTCTGAATGGGACTTAGAGGACGAGGATACATATGAAGCAGAAGCTATTCCAGTCACAGGTCTCATTTTCTTAACACAATTAGTATACTGGTATTTGATCCTGCCTTTGCCCCCATACATGTACTCAGTGATACATGGGGTGATGGCAGGGTTTATGCTGGCCCTCCTGGTAATGTGGCTGTCCGCTCCTCGGATCTCCTCCTCCGGGTTGAGGAGAGGCAGAAGAAGGGTAGACATCTGGAATGTGGCTCAACTGGACATAAAGGAACCTGGAATATTTAAGGTGAGAGCATCAAATTAGTTGTTGTTTTAAATGCTGTATTTATGTTATTACCACATTACTATGAAGGTAAACCGTGGGAACTCCAGCTGCCAGTCACTTTTTCAAGGCATTTCAGCTGTTAACCGGCTATGAGGTAACTAATGACCAAAACACCAATTTATTAGTTCAGAAAAATACACTGGAAATATAGAAATACAGATAAATCGGTAAGTAAAGATAATGATATTTCTGCAACTAGTACCTGCTGATTAGGTTGTTATGAATATCTTTCAAACAATATAGGTCCAATATACAAATATATGTTAACATCACTGAATTGTCCATAGATCCCTTCCCCCTCATTGAAATTTCTGATACAGCCACCAAAGCATGATGCCAGTGTAAAAATAGTTTGACCCTTAGCTTTCAGGCTAAAGGACACACATATAAAATGTGAGAAACATAAAGATTTGAATCCCGCTCTCAGCATAAACATTATTGGTAGAGAGGTCAAATCCACTGACCCATAGTTTGGCAGTTTGATCCAAGGTCCTACAGGTGAATACTGCAGTACTGCACCCCCTTGCCCCTTGTGTGTGTTTACACTAGTGCATGAATGTCTGTATAAATGGGTGAGTAGGTGTAAAGATGTAAAGAGTGCCATGAAGGAAGAAAATAGCTATTTAAATGTGGAATGACCATGTACCATTTATGTATATTGTTCCAATAATACAGCAACATGTTTGAAATCCAATAGTGTATGTGTAGAATTACAATCTTGTGCAAATGCATGCATCTCATAGTCTCATTGCTGCTTCTTAACAACCTTGTATTAGAAACAGACTCTGAAATGTCCCTTGTTGCATCTGAGCAGTCTTTGCTTATTGAGTCTAATACAGGAGCAGAGTACCGCCTTGTACAATGCCTTGTGGGAACAGCAGCAACACATTGAGCAGAACTGTGTAGCTGGTAAATACAAAACATTCAAGATGTCAATTTGCTGAGTTCTCTCTATTGTCACTACATTACTGCAATATGGGCATATGGAGAGGACACAGCTGTTGGGTGTGGTATCTATAGCCCTACATTAAAACATTTTCATTTAACCCTTCGTCTCTTGGGACATATTGACATCTCCCCTCTCCTCCTTCTCAGGGCTGGATGAATGAGATCACTAACTATGATCCTGAGATGTACCACGCCACGCTCACCCACTCTGTGTATGTGCGTCTGGAGGGCTCCGTGCTGCGCCTGTCCAAACCCAACCGCAACATTTCCCGTCGTGCCACCCACAACGAGCCCAAACCGGACGTCACCTATATCAGCCAGAAGATCTATGACCTCACCAACAGCAAGGTACTTGAATTTGGTATATTAATGCATTGCTGTTTGTGCCTCTGGACATCGTCTAGTGTGTAATAGCTCACTTGAGCTTAAATGACTGTGACATCAAGCACATGTCTCTTCATATTTGCCCTTGCCTTGAGAGTATGTTTGTTAAAAGGTAGTGAGAAAATGACTAATTTTGACAGTGACAGTGGCGTGTGTCTAAACAGCATTAATATATCTGCTGGTCATATGCCACTGTGCTAAATCCAGGCTTAAGGCAAATTGTGATCTCATGTTAAAATGATTTTGACATTTATAGTAATCATGTGTAATTATTGTTGAAATTGAACATTGTATTTATTGAATGGTATGTAAACAGATTGAGATTTGCAATCTCAAGACATTAAATTGATCTTTCTTGCATTCATGAGCTTGCGTGTGTAAAGAACTGACCTGTAATATAGCCTGGTGCCAGTTGTTGTCTCCACAGAGACAGATTAAAGTTTAAATTCCAGGAAAAGCAATAACTTCTCTGTAGAGATAAGTAGGTGGCAGACCCTCCACCAGAAAAGTTACACGACTGAAGTAGCAATAAATCACAATAATAGATCTGTTAATTATCTTTCCATTATGAAATGTAAATTAATGCATAATAACAATGCCTCTCTGGTAGTTTATGAGAGGCAGAACTAATCATTTTGTCATACTTAATTTGTCATTTGATGTCTTTAGCACTCGTCTGATGAATGCGGATCTATATTTTACAGATCTACCTAATGCCCCAGAGCCTGGCGAGGAAGAGAGTGTGGAATAAAAAATATCCCATCTGCATCGAGCTGGCCAAACAGGACGACTTCCTGTCCAAAGCCCACGGGGAGAAAGTGGAGCCTGCGGAGGACAAGGCCGCGGGTCTCAGTGAGAAGGTGGAAAAGGTAGACAAATGTGAGAAAGTTGAAGCATCTGCAGAGGAGCCCAAACGACCAGCTTCAGGAGGAGGGGATCTGACCATCTACCTGTTTGGGAGGACCGGCCGGGAGAAGGAGGAATGGTTCCGGAGGTTTCTGCTGGCATCACGGGTGAAGCCAGAATCTCGCCTGCCTGCAGTCAATAAGAGTGGTGAGACATTTTACACTTACACCTTTATGTTTTATCTATTTACTAAGGTGCAACAATTTATGAACTAAAATCAGTGAAATACAGAAATATTATGGTGTCAATGAGGGTGTCTACATACAAGTATTCCGGTTATGAGCAGGTTTTCTAAGTATCCAGGTTTTGTGTGTGTCCATGTATTTGCAGTATCCTGATTTCAGTATGCTGGATATGCCAAAATCCAATTATGAGAAACCATTATTCTCTCACTGGGATATGCTGATAGTTTCCAAGATACTGTGGCATGAAGGCGCAGTGCCCTTATTTTTCAAAACTGGTGTGTAAACTGAAGTAACAGAAACAGTAGGAGCAGCAATTTTAACTCAAACTTCCACCAGGACTATTGAAGTATTATTTTAAAACTATAAACCAAATAAAAGCAGTGTACTGTTTAATACAACTCACTAGAGCCCACGGAGAGCAGGGCGGGACCCGACGCAAAAAAGTGATACGTAGGACACATTTTGAAAGGTCATTGCGGGTGTGGGCGGGAGCAGGCTGGTGGGATGATAAACTGCAGTCTCGCAAACTAAATATGAGTGTAAAGTAAAATATACAAATGATTAATGTATGCTTATAGATAATTTTGTGTGAATATTTTATTTAATGAAAGCATTTTAAGCAGCCTAAATTTGCAGATGTGGTCTAATCTCATCACATTTTAGACAATTCCTTTCCACCTCTCTGAAAAAACCTTTCGTAAGAAAGAAAATAAATGTTCCCATCTTGCAGGATTTTTGGGTGGGAGCGGGACAAAATATCGCAGATGCAGGCAGGAGTGGGAATAAATATTACAATTCTTTGCGGACGGGAGCGAGACTGAAAATTCTGTCATGCGCAGACCTCTACACTCCACCTTTTAACACCAGACTAACTTCTGTGGCTGTCTGTGCTGCTATTGAACTACACTGTTGCAGTTTGACTATTACTTAACAACTTTTACTGATGCTGACATTGCTTCTTTCTTTCTTATTTGAATGGACATCTTGTCATCTTGTCCCTTTATTGATAGACACAGGCTCAAAGGTTACTGGCATCTTTAAAGTCTTGCCATATCTGTACCATGGCTGCCATAGTTACCACTCTAAATATTCAGGATACTCTGTTTTCGCATGTACTAGTCTACAGGGATATGAGTATCCTAGTTACTCTGAGCACATCTAAACTAGTTATCCAGCCTTTTTTACTATCTGCCAATAACAAATATTTACTAATACCCATGCAGAAAATGAAATCAGCATTTATTTCCTTAAAACAAAAATCATATAAGACAGTACTGATCCATATGTGTTATGTAGCTGTTATTTATTTCACAGGGAACTACAGAACAACCTTGTAAAAGTTCAAACATTAAGAGACTTTCTGGGCCCAACTACGACTAGTTTAATTTATTTGTTTATTTGATTGGGACAATGCATTGTTAATGAACAGACATGACAAAATGCATGAATGTAACCATACCAGATTGTAGCCAGTAGTAGCCATTGTGGTAGTAAATACTGTAGTATTATTACATCAATTTATATGTCCAAACAGGATATATGGCAGCCAATGTCTGGTCCAGCAAATTTTTCAGTATCTACGCAAATATTCAAATCCATTATCGGATTGGGTTCTGGTATGTGGCATGTAGATTTTGTTCATTTTTAAAAGTCCCGGTTTGCCTTTGGGTCAGAATCATGTGTCTCGTCAAGATTGTTATGAAATATTGCTTTTTGTTCTTAAATCCATAATTTTTGTGCATATACAATTTCTCATGTTTGTTATTGATGGTTTGTTTCTGTCTCAGACCTTTGTGTAAACCCCATCTCAGGCAGGAAACAATCCCCAGAGTGAATGAAAAGAGGGGTTTGTGAATAGGTCAGCAGGATTACATGCACAGAGAAGCAACACTGGTCCTATTGGATGTAAGCCGACAAGAATAAGGCTTATTGAAAAGGAAAGATTCACATTCGCTTAGAGAGGATGGATGAGATTACTCAAGAGTGTATTCGTAACAGATAGAGGTTAAGCAGTTTTGCAGATACAATTATTAATATGAGAATGCTAATATTGAAGCTTATGGGAAATGCATTGCTATCCTGGTGTCTGTGCATACAATTCTGTATGTATGTAAGTATGTAAGCCTTTGTGTGTGTGTGGATGATTGGGTAATGAACATTGTCCCAGTAGTAATATTTTTTCAATCCATCAAATGTTAAAGGATTGTAAAATTTACCAGAAGCATGCAGAAATATCACATTATACCCTTTTGTCACATTATATACTGGTTCTTTTCTTTTTCTTTATAATCATCTTATCTCTCTCTCTCTCTCTCTCTCTCTCTCTCTCTCTCTCTCTCTCTCTCTCTCTCTCTCTCTCTCTCTCTCTCTATATATATATATATATATATATACATCATTATAGGCAATATGATTTACTTTGTAAACAAACACAATTTCTTATATTTGATTGAAATGGCACTGTTCCTGAACATTTTAATCTCTCCTGTGCCTTATATTTTGTATGTAATGCTGCTCCCTTTAGCCTTCCTGCCAGCCCACAGCCGCAGCAGCAGTCCCCAGACGTCCGTGTGCCTGGAGGCAGAGAGTCGCAGCAGTAGTCGGGGCAGTCTGGAGGAGGTGCCCCAGGTCCAGGGGAGAAGCAAAGACCCTCCTCCCACCACCACTCTGCCCTGTCCCACCACTGGGGCCAAACAGAAGATGCTCCTGGACTATAATGTCTATATGGCCAAATATGTGACCACACAAGCTCCACCCAGAAGTCCCACCAGCAAAGACAGTTCTGGCAACAGCCCTGAGAGCAGCCCCAAAGCAGCGAGAAAGGCAAGGCATAAAACACACAGTTTGTGTGCATGTTGGCGAGATGGAAATTTTGTGTTAAGGATAATATTTGGGGTTTTGTCTTTGAATCTGGTGTAGTGGTTTGTGTTAATCTAGGTTATATGTAGGAAATACACTAAAAAACACTTCTAAATTTCTTAAAACTTAAAAACTTACTGTGAGATTCTCTTGTGGTAAAACATTTATGCAGCCTACAATGTATGTGATTTTGATACTAAAGTTAGATCCAATAATCCACAAAGATAAAGTTAGAAAATCATCACAACTTAATTTTCTGTTGCATAGATTTTCTACTGCCATCTGTTGCATCAGTCCCAAAAGTGACAGTAATAAACCTAAGACCTCTTTAAGAAAACAAAAGTATCAACATTTAAAAACAACAGCATTTTTCCCATTCCGCATTAGGAACAGAGGAGTTCAGAAGGCCCTGCTGAACCTGAGGCCTGGGTAAATGCTTTTCTGGGGAGGATCTTCTGGGACTTTCTTGGTGAGAAGTATTGGGCTGATGTCGTCTCCAAAAAGATCCAGATGAAGCTCAGTAAGATTCGAGTGAGTAGCAGTACAAGGTCACTCAGTTCAGAAACATTTTGTTCAGAAACACAGTTTGTATTGATGAGCTTTTTTGTTGTTTCAGCTGCCCTATGTTATGAATGAGCTGACCCTGACTGAACTAGACATGGGCTGTTCCATCCCAAAGATCCTTCATGCCTCCAAACCCTCTGTGGACCACCAAGGTAGTTTCCCCACTTCATATGTTCTCAAATGTATCTTCTATTTTTTGTGATTAATCCCACCCTCGAGTCTATTCCTCTGCATACCCTGGTCTAAATGAATTACAGTAATTATGAACAACTAATCAGTGTAATGAGAATAAATAGGGGCAGTTTCTTCTTTAACCGTGATTGCAAGATGGGATCAGCAGTTGGAGATTTGTACCTCAGGTTATGTATAGCACGTAGTCTTTTTCAACTAATTTATTTAAAGTCTCTCTTTCCTTAATGTATATTTTCAGAGCTTTTACTGAGGAGTGGCATCTTGGTTGTCATATTTCAGCTTCCGCTGGCATCCACTGCTCCACAGCAAAAAGTGTGGTGCTATTACTGCCTTGTGTCTATGAAAGTACACACCCACACATTTACTCATGCTGCTGTGTCAAAGGATCCAAGCACATAATTAGTATCAGAGTAATGGCTTTTGTCAAGCGCTGAAGAAGAAGAAGGTGACATCATGTGCTCAAGATAATCTCACTGTATACAGTATACAGGGCACCTAAACAAACATAGTATTTATGACAATAACGCTCTGAATTGTTACATCACATCTCAGAGCCTAATGTTAAACCAATGGATATTTTAAGGTGCTAAATAACGTTCATTCAAATTATTCTGACACTGTAGTGTGATAAATTTAACTAGTAAGCCAGTATCTTATCGGGTTCTAGGGCTCATTTGTTTTGCAAATGTTTCTCTATAGACATTTTGCACATCTGACATTTGATCCTGGGCTCTATTGATTTAAAGGGTTACTACATTTTGGCTTTGTCAATGTGGATTGGAAGTTTCAATAAAAAATGCTGCTTGTTGATAATTGTTTTGTGTGTGCTTCCCATACTGATACTCTATCATTACAAACATTACCAGACCATATGATTGGGCTATTGTGAAGACAGTGAATCTAGCAGTTGACAGTTGACAGTGGAATATGTATTCTTTAAATACTTCATTAAAATAACCCTGCCTGTATTTTGTCTTTAGGTTTGTGGTTTGATTTGGAGATCACTTACACGGGGTCCTTCCTTATGACATTGGAAACCAAGATGAACCTGGCTCGCCTGGGAAAAGAAGGGGAGGGGCTTGGAGAGCAAGGCAAAGAATGGTGAGACAGATTTCTGTTTTAAGAAAAAAATAAAATAAAATCCATTTGTCAACTTTGTTTTTACCTTAATAATTGCTGAGCTAGCCATATTAGTATTCATGTTATCCTATTTTGCTGGTTCTTCCACCCTTTTCTTCTTCCACCATTCCTCTCTAAATGCATACTCCTGTGGATTTACACATTCAATGGTAAGTTTGGGAAAAGATATCTGCCCAATTGCCTGGATTGTTTATCATAAATATTATGATAAATATTTTAATGAGATAAATAAACATTAAGGAATGCACTGCCACTTGCTTGCCAATGCTTGCCACTGAACATAAAGAATATGTGTGTGCTTGACAGGTCCAGGCCCAGAACCTACTGTTTAGCGGACAGTGATGAGGAATCCTCGAGTGCTGGCTCATCAGACGAGGAGGAGCCGCCCGAGTTGCTTAGTGACAAAACCATTTTACCTGGAGGCGAGGGGTGAGTTCAAGACAATTTAAAACATAACATGAAATGAAGGAAATGTGTGTGTGTGTGCCTGATGGAGCATGCTGTTCTAGCCACTAAATTTATGCCACCTACTTATTTGCAAATGTCTGTCGCTTTCTGTTGATGAAATGCCATTGCACAGCATCTTTGTGTGGGTGCTGAGAGGCAGGAGATGCTAGTATGAATTAATTATGAACCTGACTCACTTTTTGCCTCACCTCCTTCTCCTTTTTTCCTTGTAGCTACGTGGGAGGGCACCGGCCAAGTAAGATCATGCGCTTTGTGGACAAAATTGCCAAGTCAAAATACTTTCAGAAAGCTACAGAAACAGAATTCATCAAGAAAAAGATGGAGGAGGTGTCCAATACGCCTCTGCTACTCACTGTTGAAGTGCAGGAGTGCAAGGGGACCCTAGCTGTCAACATCCCGCCCCCTCCCACGGACAGAATATGGTACGTTTATTTCTAAGGAACCAATGTTTTAAAACATGAATGCAAGGGAATAGTGGATGCAGTTTGTCAGTGCTCCCTCTGGTGGTTAAATGTATGAAAATACTCTAGTTGCACATGCATTACTATGTAAATTTTATCTTTTGTACTGACATTTTATGTGCTGCAGGGACTACAGTTGGAAATTAGCTGTATAGCTAATACTGATACATTTAAAGAAATATGCATTAATGGTCATTGCGTTAAAATAAATGCATATGGTTTATGCATACCCTAATGACTAGTAAATTTTAAACAACACCTTCCACAACAAAACCATGCCCGCACCCCTATGAACTAACATCAAGGACCATGTTGTCCACCCTCCTGTGGGCTCACCACCTGCAGAGGGGTTCATAGGGGGGGTCAGGTGCTATGAGTATTGGGCAGCACGCTGCCCCCGCGACCCAGCTGGATTAAGCGGGAGAAGATGGATGGATGGATGGATGGATGGACCTTCCACAACAACCAGGCAGTTTCTATATTATCTAGCTCTTTATAAAAGTTCTTACAAGTTAGAGCAACGGCTCTGCATCCATAAAAGTTACAAAGCACCATCACATTACAAACAGGTAAACAACTGTACTAAACTTTCTAAAGAATATTTTCTTTTGGGTCAGGTATGGTTTCCGGACTCCACCTCACTTGGAACTTAAAGCACGGCCTAAACTGGGTGAAAGAGAGGTTACCCTGGGACATGTAACTGACTGGATTGAGAAAAAATTAAATCAGGAGTTTCAGGTAATTTATTTCTCTTTTTTTTGGAAAGTATTATGTATACTTCATATTCCATCACACATAAACATTGAAATTAAAATAGCAAAGTGTCCAACCACACAGCTTCATTATGGCCTATTTATGTTTGAACTAATATTATGCACAGCAAAGAGTTGCAAACTTGAAGGATGAATAGCAACTATGTAACTCACAAATAGCTTGCTTTAACACTAATATTTTGTCTTATGCTGCAGAAAATCTTTGTGATGCCAAACATGGACGACGTGTGGCTCCCATTAATGCACTCTGCGATGGACACGCGTTCAAATGTCAACCTGGTGACTGTGACAAATGAGGCCTTGAAGGACCCAGAACTGTCCGAATCTGAGGTCTCTGAGTTAGAAACATAATGTAAACAGGAGGACATGTAAACCACCATCATGGCAATATGACTGAATACACAAGTACCTGGCCCATCAGCAGCTAAAGGTACAGCTGAGATCATCCCAATGGTCTCTTACTGTTGTTTTTGTTTTTTTCATTTTTGTCCAATTGCCAGTGGCTGCCTTTGAAGCTCTTAAACTGAAAGTAATTTAGTAGTTTGAAAAAAAAAATCCAAAACTAAGACTCCATCCATCTTCTCCCGCTTAATCCGGCTGGGTCACGGGGGCATTTTGCTGCCCAATACTCATAGCACCTGACCCTCCCCTATGAACCCCTCTGCAGGTGGTGAGCCCACAGGAGGGTGGACATCATGGTCCTTGATGTTAGTTCATAGGGGTGCGGGCATGTTTTGGGTTCATGGGGGAAACCAGAATACCCGGAGGAAACCCATCCCACCCCAGACACGGGGAGGAACATGCAAACTCCACACAGAAAGGCCCGGGCGACCCGAGGATCGAACCTGCAACCTTCTTGCTGTGAGGCCTGAGTGTTGCCACTCAGCCACCGTGCCGCCGAAACTAAGACTCAGTATCACTTAATAGGATTGCCAAATAGCCATCACATTTAAACATGTGACCATTTTCTTATTTAACAATTTAGGTCACTTTTTATTTGATCAATAGAAAACGATTACCGTTATTGTCTGCATTTTATAGTAATTTTGTTTTGAGGTTGTGAATTCATTTTACAGGGATCTCAACCCTTCTTACAGGTGTCATGTATGCAAAAAATATTGACACTGGGTCCATCGTAAAGGCTGCAACTGCTGTAGATAGGGAATACATCCAGGCGGTGCTTAGAGTAGATTCAGGGTTGTACAAAACTGGCTTTTAAGGGTTGTAAAAATGTCTACCAACACAGCAGCTCAGTAATGCCTATAGAGGAATGTTAAAAAGGAAGTTACTTGTCAACTATATGAGCTTTCAAGAATTTGTGCTTTTTGACCTTTTATTTGGAGTCGAAAATAAGTAATAGCCGTTTTTATTGCCAAAGCATTTTTTGTGTTTCGTGTGTACAGTATGTGGTGGCAAACAAGCAATCAATTGAACTGGAGAACTGCAGAAGGACTTGAATGACCAATAGTTGAAGCACTGTTTCTTTGTAACAGATGTAATGTACAGGTGTTTGTTCACATCAGGAGACTTACATGGATGTTTTCATCTAACTGGATATCAGCCATATTATTTATTATTGTAAGCAATCATCCAGCTAATGAATGCTGTTAGTATTTGTTGTGTTCTTTCTGTACTGTATGTGTGTACTGTCGCCTACAAATTTTACTAGAACAGCCTATTCCAGTCTGCCAAGACATCCAGCCGCTTTTAAAGGTGAATCTATGTTTTGTTTTAATATGTATTGTGAAATGAGGCAGAAAGTGCCTTCAAATAATCAACATTCCCTCATAGTGAGCCATCACGTTTTGAGAATGAAGTGGATGCGTTTTGTGCCATTACTTTTATTTGTTACAATTCCCATTGTTTTTCCATTTTTGGTGTTTTTGCACAGTGCTTAAATAGCAACATTACTGTTGTGTTCAGTGATGTCACAAAATGTTACAGTTGATCATTGTGGATCAATAAAAATTTTTGCTTGAAAATGGAGTGGCCTAGTTTCCAGTAAATTCTCAAAATTACATGGTGATCTAGCCATGGCCAGAAAGACAGTATTTGATAATTTTCATATCACATAATGATACACAACATCACAAAGGCTTTATACAGGATTTTTTTTATTTATTTATGTAGATGTATACTGAAAAAGAATACCTGCAAAGAAAGAATAAACAGTATTAGTAGTGGTTAGTATTAGTAAGTACGTATAGACAAAATAATGCATTAATTAATGCGTAATGGGTCTTTTTCAGATTTGTTTTGTCTTCAGTCTAGCATCAGAAGTCTAACGCATCATTGATCATCATCACAAACCCATTTTTGCACATCTATATTCTTTATGCTTACCGTACTGGTTGCCTTTAAGTGAAGCCTGCCCTGCAAAAGAAATTTGTTAAAATCTTTCATTTACCGGTGATGAAACGAGGTGGATCTGTGTAACTCTATTAAGTTCTTAAGTCAGATTTTATAGATGACTTCATTTCAATATCAGAAGTCTAACGCACTTAAATCATCACTCGGTAAGAAACTTTAAACTACATTTTCAATTAGATCTGTGAATCTCACCGTCGCACATTAAATCCAATAATCCATATGTGATGGAGACTCATAGCTTCAAGCCATTTCTGCCATTTTCATTGAAAACTGCAAAACAAGTATAGCAATGTATACATTTTAATAATTTTACATTTAAATGTCAAATATAACCTTACCTCAAGACGTTTGAGCACATGGCTCCACACGAGGTTACTGGGCCTAGAGAAGGCAGCTAACGAAAATAACGCAAACAAAACAAATTCTGCTGATTCAGATCAAGAAACATAAATGTAAATACAACATGCGATGCATATACCATTTAAAAATAGGACACCCGCAACAAAGACATTAAACTATTTCTCGAGCTCCCAGAAGCATAAGGTATGCTCACGTGGATGAACCTCACCGGATGTAGTTTATAGTGTTTCCGGTTAGAGTATGTTTCTTCTCATTGGTCGGAGTCCTGTTTGCGTCTCCCTGCGCCTGTGTGGTCGTCTATCCCAAAGTCCAACCCCCACAGCTTTCATTTCAGGAAGAATTAACACAAACGCCATGTAGAGCGTTTTTAGCTCAATTATTGTTCAAATTTATGGCGATTTGACGATATCTGTGAGTTTGACAATCTCAAGTCTTCTATGTAGCCAACAGGCCTACGACCCAACTGTCTACCGGTTTGAGACCAGAAACATGGACTGGACGATTAGCAGTCGGGCCTTGATGTGGTGCATTTTGGCATTTCTTTGCTGCTTTGGATTCCCACAAAAGGTGAGAGCGATCACTAATAAGTTGTAAGCGTGTGGTTTTAACGCAGTTGTCCCTAATATTCATCCCATTGTCATCAACAATCCTTAAATGCACTGCAATGCCGCAATGGCACACACATGCATTCTGTAAATTACTTGCTAATGCTAGCCCGGTCTTGTAGCACCAAACACACTGTTCATATTTTACATGAAGTTAACTCTGATAAGATATTTTAGGTCGTTCTATTCATCTAAAATGTGTCCGATGATCTGAAGTATACTAAAATGTATCCTTGAATTCAAGGAAACAATTTCATTGTTTACAATTTAGAGATGCCAATACAATGCACTCAAGATAAAGTGTTGTTTTTTGTCTGTATCTCTGTTTTATACAAACACAGTGTTATGTTGTGTGTTATTTTGTCATTTGGTTAGTGGACTCAATAATATAACAATATTTGTCTGCGTTTGATGGAGCAGTGGGTAGAATATAAGGCTGGGCACCTCTATGAAATCAACACACTCTTCCGTAGTTTTTATTTTTTTTTATTTATCACCACAAATTAAATTAGCCTTTTAATCATCCCCTGAGAGTTTTTTGCCTAGTTAAATAGATTACTAATGTTAGGCTTAAATTGTTTGCACAATGTTACTCTTGTGTAAGTGAAGTGAATCTATAATTTTGTTCATTTCTAACTTCCTCAATTGCAGTATGTACTAAACAAAATTGTTAGTCACATTTAAGTCTGTGAGTAAGTATTGCCACATGCTTACTCTGTGTTGAAGAGCCAAATGGACTAAAGCCATGTTTGAGTGAAAATGTGATCAGCTACTATCTTATCACAGTTGGAGGCTGGGAGTTTGAAGTGTATGTGAACGAGGGCCAACATGTGACATCTGTCAGAATGAAGCAATGAATGCAAAGATCAGACTTGGACCAATATTGCCTGTACTGTCCTCAATGTATATGAATGCATTAAAATAGATAACAATAAAAAAAAAAGAGAAACGCTTAATACTCCCTTGCTGCTTTGGGATCAGGCAGATTGAACTGTTAAACAACACAACATATTCATTTAACACATGGCTAGATTTTGTTGTGCGACAGCCTTAATACTTTATGAACTGTAGCAGTAACTTGCATTAATAAATTTTGCAGCATGTAATCCATGACTTGACAGCATGACACTTCCTACAACAACACCCGATGTGTGGTTGGTTGTGTTTCCTGTGATGGTGTAAACAGACCTTCTGCCTCTGCTACAAGCAGTGGGTCAATGTATGAGCATAGAGTTTTGATGATCATAAAATCACATTTCCACTCATTTATAGTGGATTCTTTAAGTTCATTAAACACTACCAGACCTCCTTAAGAAAGACACAGAACTCGAGTTTTACCCAGATTTTGGTTTCGCCCTGTTCAATCCTGTTATGTAATACATTTGCGCAACTGCCTGAACATTTCAATGTAGCAAATTATAGAGGAGATTTAGACTTGGTTGGGCCTTTACTAATTTAATATATCTGTTTTTTTTCTTGCTGCTCATTGGTGTGGTGCACGTGTGGTTTATTGATGGGAATTGTAACAGGTGCTGGTGTGTTTGAGAGTACAGTGATGGTCCGATCACCAGTTTCATTTTCCATGGTAACATAAAAACAGTGTTTCAATTCATTTGACTTTTGCCATTTGCCTACTGTTTCAAAAGCTAGATGAAAGTAAGTACAACAGTAGCCTGTGTTGTGTTCCTTTCTACAGCACACTTGATAGCCTTGGGATAAGAGTTTTCTTCTGGCCTTGGACACAGTAGATGCATTTGCAAAGTAACCAGTACAAATGCCCAGATGTGGTTGCATTTGCCCCCTGTAGACCACATGCTCCAACCTAACCCACCAACATAAGTGGTTTAGTCTCTCCAAAGAGCCCTTGAATAACTGCTGTAAAGCTAATATGCAATTAGAGATGCATGTGCTAAGGGTCGTTGGTACTGGCCCCAGGGCCATTTTTAAAAGTACTCGCTTCAATATTCATTTGGCCCAACAGCTAAAATGAGGATTTTTTTAGACTAAATTATATGGATAGTGGCTTTACTCACACCTATTTGTGCACCTTTAAACCTGGGATGTAATTTGTTAGTGTAACGCTTACTGTCTTTTAAACATTATTTGTTTGTGTGTTTGTAGGACTGTTTTTGCAGTGCCAGCACAGTTTCCCTTCCTGAGAGTCTACTTTTTGTATCCACTCTGGATGGAAACCTCCACGCCGTTAGCAAAAAGTCGGGATCTATCAAGTGGACTTTAAAAGAAGGTACAGTAGAACTGTATTATAATGTAGAGGTGCATTTATGCTTGATTGCTCTGTTGTTGACTGAGCACTATACTTAGACGTGAAACCTGGCTAATGATTAACTTACAACACACATCAAGGATAGTATGGCTAAGAGTAGGGAGCTTGCCTGTCATATTGTCAGCTTTATATAAAAATATATGTTACACACTCTCTTTAAATGCCGTACAATGGTTTGTTTGAATGTTGTCTTCTCTGTAGACAGATCAAGGGTTTTATCGGCCATAAACATGAGTTTGGACAGGTCTGGGTCACTTTGGTATTAGCAAAAACAAACCTGACCTCACTTCAGATCAGCTTTGAACACTGATGCATAGCTGTGTATAGCTGCAATGTCAGCACTTATCTTTTCTGTAGCTGTATCAAGCAACAATGATAAAGGTTCTTTGTTGTTTTACTAATCTGCAACTATTTTCAAAAGATTGGCTCAGTATTCAAGCCTCAAGGCTGTAAAGTTTATTTCTATTTTACCCAGAAAAACGACTACACTGTGTTTGTCCTTTAATATTCAAATCAAATGAATAGGCACAGACTGCTTCCTCCACTTCATTTGTTTTTTTGGAAAATGTATTGCATATTAATTTGAGCAGCTCTGGGCCTGGCTCTGCACACACCTGCTGTTTTGTTCCAGTTCAACAGTCACATAAGGAGGGTTGAGCTAAAATAACACCCCAGTTCTACATACACAAAACTATGTGTTCTATTGTGTGCATGGTTTTCCTGGAATTAGTGGCAAACATGTTTATGAGTATCTGCCCACTGAGTTAATTGTATTGTTGGTATTACAGCAAGCAATGGTTTATCACCCCAGTCTTATAATGAATGTTGACAGTAGCCCACCTTTGAGTAATCCGCCACCAGCTATAGGCTATTGATGACCCCCCTTGGCTATTATTAGGGATCAGCACCATCTGTTTCACGCCCTCTTAGTTCACAACACCGGGTGGAGTGTGTTTGCTTTGGGCCTGTAGTGATTTGGTTAGACTGCAGTTTCAACAGTGGGCTTGAATTACAATATTATATGTCTAGCATCATTACAGCTGCTGTCAAGTCGTATTTCATTTACTTTTTCATTGACATTCTCTCTTTTCCTCCTTACAGATCCTGTTCTTCAGGTCCCCACTCATGTTGCAGAGTAAGTTCATTTTGTGTTCATAAGCACACACTGCAATGCAAATGTCTGTTAGAAAAGTCACCAGACCAGTGTAAACCTGTTAGTCGTCTTCTACTAATTTCAAAATTCCTCCTGTTTGTCTTTTAACTGTTTGGGTCCAGGCCTGCCTTTTTACCAGATCCAAATGATGGTAGCTTGTATTCACTTGGAGGAAAAAACAATGAAGGGCTCACGGTAGGAGGAACTAACTTTATGAAAAATCAGTTCCCTTTTGCTAAAAAAAAATCTGTTACTAATTTCCCTGTTCACAAGAAATAAAGTAATGCTGCCAAAATTGTTCATATTTGAAAACTATACAGTATATATATTTTTTATTTTGTTTTAGAAATTGCCATTTACTATACCTGAGTTAGTCCAAGCTTCTCCGTGTCGCAGTTCAGATGGAATTCTCTATATGGGTATGTAGCAAACAACATCTTGAGTTTACACAGGTGCAAATGTACTATTAACATGAGATAAATATTTTTGTACTGAGAAATGTAATTCTAGAAAAGATAAAAAGGCAGTATTACCTGTCTTATTTTTAATTCCTCTTATGTTTTGCTTCAACCTCATTTGCATCCATAACAGGTAAAGAAAACAAAAGACATAATCTCAAATGAGCCCAGTCTGACTGGGCTCATTTGTTTTAAACGGTTTTAACTGGTAATATTATCTGTCCTTCTTTCAAACTCATGCAAACTGAAGCAGCTACTTGCAAATAACTGTAATATATTATTATATTAATATATACAATCTTTTGAAATTCTCTGTAAAGTGTTGAGTTGCAATAACTGGACTCTGTGTCTTTGCAGGTAAGAAGCAGGACTTGTGGTACGTGGTGGACCTTTTGACTGGAGAAAAGCAGCAAACCTTGACGTCCTCCTTCGCTGAGATGTTTTGTCCATCATCATCTTTGCTCTACTTTGGACGCACAGGTACTTAAAAAGCTCAGCCAACTGCAGCACTCATCTAATACTTTTTTTTTTGCATTCACTTTTTACTTGTATGTGTGTATGAAAAACGTGTAGTTCCTTGCACAAACCAATTGGACTAATGTTGGGTAAGATGATAATAACGTAACAAAGTAACATAACAAGTTACAGACTTACTTTCCATCTGACAAACTATAGAAAACAAAATAGAATGGTCCCACGTTCTCGTTCTTGCCCACAACAGTGAGCCAGCCACACTTATGTCTGCTCTCTTTAATTGGTACTAACCACAGCAAACCAAAAACAAAATCTCTGATGAAGTCGTCTAAACACGTTGCAATGCTTGCTTGCTGCCTGCTTCTAACACCCTTACTGAGAACAAATAATCTCTGTGGATGCTATTCTTACTTGTCAGAGGTCACTCATAATGTTATCCTACATAGTGTGTATGTAAAATTGCCATGGCTACCCCCACTCATTTTTGTGTGAGAAAGGTAGTGCAGACAATAACCTAAGCCCTAGAGTCAGTGGTGTCAAGTATAAGCTAACTGTGTAGCCCAAAAGCATTTGTGCCAGATTTCATTGTAACTCAACCTTTTAAAGTCAGGGGTATTGAGCACCACTTTGCATTCATAGATGTACAAATGATTTTCCATTTCGTTTTTGTAGAGTATACCATTACAATGTATGACACCAAAAGCAGAGAGCTGCGCTGGAATGCCACTTACTCTGATTACGCTTCAACGCTTCCTGATGATGACACAAAGTACAGTAAGTGACCACAGCCTTTGTTAGGTTTATTTAACATAAAATATATGCAGTTAAAAAGTAATTTTCAATGTCAACACTTCACATTTTAACTTCTACTTTACCAACCAAAACTATTAATACATAATTGTAACATTTATTTCTGAGACACTTAATTGTGTATTAGTGTATTAACATATCTTGGTGATATCAAGGTTGATGTGAGTGCTTTTTTTGTAATTATAATAAAACACTTTTACTACTTTAAATTACTATTGGCAAACATGTTAAAAAGTCTAATAATCGCATTCCTTTCTTTTGCAGAAATGGGCCATTTTGTATCAAACGGTGATGGCCTTGTGGTAACTGTGGACAGTGATACTGGCGATGTCCAGTGGGTGCAGAACTACAACTCACCAGTAGTAGCCATGTACATTTGGCAGCGCGAGGGCCTTCGGAAAGTGCCTCACACAAATGTTGCTGTGGAAACCCTTCGTTATCTCACTTTCATGTCGGGAGATGTCGGACGCATTACTCGGTGGAAGTACCCATTCCCCAAAGAGCAGAAGCCTAAGAACAAATTTATGTAAGAAGTTCTCTTTTCTTCTCTAGCTAGAAATGTGTGAGAAGTGTATTCTTTTTTACTTATTCCTTATTGGTTCGCTATGATTAAGTCGAGTGTGTCCACTGTACACTGTATTTTGTTTAGGTAATGTTATGTCTGGAATTAAATATGTTTGTTAATCTATTCTGTCTAAATTCATAAATGTTTTTTCTCTCTCAGGGCCACATTATATGTGGGCAAATATTCCACTAGTCTCTATGCCTCTCCCTCTCTTGTTCATGATGGTGTGACTGTGGTGGTAAGTAATGAATAGAAAAGCTTTCAAAATTACATTTAGTAAAGTGTGTCCCTTTTGTTGTGAAAGAAAAATTATAGCTTGTGAATGTTGTAATGTCACCCTGATTTTATTGTATTTTTATACCTATATTACACAATTGTATCTTTTACACATTTTGACAGAGAAAGTCTGGCTCTTGTCCCATTATCATAGTCTGTTTCTGTATAGATTTCCGAAAGCCTGCTCATTATTGCATATATGGTAATTGAATGTTTTGTGTCTTTGTGCAGCCTCGTGGGAGTACCTTTCCCATGCTAGAGGGACCAAACAGCCAGGAAACTGAAGAGGACAAGGAATGTGTCATCACACCAAGCACCAGCGTCAAGTTTAACGCTGCACTTCGGGAGCGAAATCGTATCAATTTTATGAGGAACTACCTACTTTTGATTGGTATGTTACTACTGTGAAGTCACACCACTAATAGTATTTTCAGTTTTATATGCAATACTGCCCTCTGTATGTATAACTTTATAACTTCTTATTAAACTCGCCTCCATTTGTATTAGGTCACCATGAGACCCCTCCAGAAGCTCATCACAAGATTCTAGAGAAATTTCCTGACAGCTTTCCTCGCAATCAAGGCAATGTCATCCCACCTACAACAGACAAGAAATTAGATGAGGTGAGTTTATAAATATTGTGGAAACCTGGTCCTTGTATGCTTTTTCTCATCCTTTTGTCCTCTCTCATGTAGAAGGTGAATGATAGTGGAATGAATGACGGTACCCCTCCCCCTCCCCCTCCTGAAACTTCAATACAAGAACCTGGAGCAAGTGGTCGCTCGATGAAACCCGAGGCCCCAGTGGACTCTATGCTCAAAGACATGGCTACAATAATCTTCTCTACCTTCCTCTTGGCTGGTTGGGTGGCTTTTGTCATTACCTATCCAAAGGTTAGTGTGTCAATGCCCCCTGTATGTCTTTTCAGTTTATAGTATATCTGAGGGATAGAACATTTACTTGATTGTTCTCTCTATCTGTAGAGTGTGCAAAAACAGCAGCAGCTCCAGCACCAGGAGTTTCAGAGGCAGATGGAAGAGCGACTGGAGCTGCTTCAGAGGCAGCAGCCATTCCCCACCACAGACCTGGGACTGGCCCTCACAGCAGATAGTGACTATCTGGACGCGGCCCACATTCGCTCAGAGGGCTCTGACCACAGCAGCCCCAACATCACGCCCCGAGCATCCAACCATTCCAATATGTCTACGTCTGAAATGGGAAGTTTGGCCAATGAACATGATGATGGAGGTAAAAACTGAAAACTGCTTTTGTTGAAATATAATTTAACATTATTTCTAAAACAAAAATATTTTCTTTCTCATTCAAAGAGGAAACAAACATGGTAAGAGTGGGCAACATAACCTTCCATCCTAAAGAAGTCCTAGGTCATGGTGCAGAAGGAACTATTGTGTACAGGTTTGTTCTTTTGTTCAACATGTTTTTTGTATTGTATATTAATGAAAATCACATCTAATAAAGTGTTATTCCTCCACAAAGGGGTCAGTTTGACAATAGACCCGTAGCAGTGAAAAGAATCCTCCCTGAGTGCTTCAGCTTTGCAGACAGAGAGGTTCAACTTCTCAGGGAGTCTGATGAGCATCCGAATGTGATCCGCTACTTCTGTACGGAGAGAGATCGCCAGTTTCAGTATATTGCCATTGAGCTGTGCGCTGCTTCTCTTCAGGAGGTAATAAGATTTTCATATATGCATTGATGTTACAGTTGTCTGTGATGTTATACAGCTGTGGCGTTTCATTTTAGTTTTAATATAATCATGTTGTGTTTTGCGTGTCTAGTATGTGGAGAGGAAAGACTTTGACCGCCATGGACTTGAACCAGTCATGCTCCTTCAGCAGACAATGTCAGGACTTGCTCACCTTCATTCTCTCAACATAGGTATTTAAAGATACGCTCGCGCCTGCCACACTCTGCCGGATCATTTTCCTAATGTAGGACCAGATTTGTTTCCCTGGCTTTGGGGAGCCGGGACCCAACTTTGCGATTTTTAATCCCCTGCGCTTCTGTGCTCTGTGTGTGGTGTCACTATTGCAACAGCCAATAAAATGGTGCACCCGGGGCAGACAGAGTGACGGACACTGAGGCACAAGATACAAACTTTGGGAAATAGCAACTTTATTACTCACCTCTCGTAAAGATGTAAAGCATTCTCATCTATATTGTACATTGGCATTTGCAATCTGCAAATATCAGCACCCTATCCACAAAACATGCGCTATTAATCCTGTTTGACGCATTCTTTAAAAAGTAAAAAGGTGTGTCTGTTTACCACCATGCAGTGAGGATCAGGGTGAAGCTGCTGCAGATTAGCGATAGTGACTCTACTGACTGTAATTTATCACCAAGATTCTGTGCATTAAAAAAGCATTTATGTGAATTATTGCACCACATTTCACAAATAATAATACAGTTTTGCCTAAACTAGAAATGCAATGCTCTGATCTTTTGAACACTTTTGAGTCTCAAAGTGACTTGTTTTATTGTTTTATTATATTTACCATGTGCCACAAGATATGTTATCCTAACATATCTTGTGGCACATGGTCTTGTTGCTGTCATATCCCACTACAGTCTTTTAGCTCGGAGATTGAAAATCTCATTTGATTCTCACTGTTGTCTGCCTGCGCATTAAAAAATCTTCTGACTGAAAAGACTGAAAAATACTGTTGTGTGTGGCAGGCTTTAAACACAAGTTTGGATCTTGCAACACATATGTATGTATGTATGTATATTACACAATTGTCTTTTTTTTTCAGTACATAGAGATCTGAAGCCTCACAATATTTTAGTTTCAATGCCCAATGCCCATGGTCGTGCCAAGGCCATGATTTCAGACTTTGGGCTGTGTAAAAAACTGGCCGTGGGCCGACACAGCTTCAGCAGAAGGTCTGGTGTCCCTGGCACAGAGGGATGGATTGCACCTGAAGTTCTTAGTGAGGACTGCAAAGATAACCCCGTAAGCACCTAAGAGCTGAGTAGTAGACATAAAAACAAGAAGACAGCAGGCTAAAGATGAGACTATTGTAGACTAGTGATGACACTGACTGACATGTTTTCTTTGATGTTGCAGACATGTGCTGTGGATATTTTCTCTGCTGGCTGTGTCTTTTACTATGTGGTGTCCCAAGGCAGCCATCCTTTTGGTAAATCTATACAGAGGCAAGCCAACATTCTGCTTAGTAAATACAGTCTTGAGCACCTCCAAATTGACAAACATGGTGAGAATGCTTCTCTGAGGTTCAAAACCTTTTAATATGTTAGACATTGTTACATATATATTATTGATTGTTTCTGACTTTTCAACAGAGGACATTGTAGCCAGAGATCTGATAGAGCAAATGTTGAGTATGGAGCCCATTAAGAGGCCCTCTGCAGAGTGTATCCTGAAGCACCCTTTCTTTTGGACCTTGGAAAAGGAGCTGCAGTTCTTCCAGGTATGTATGGAGTACAGGTGATGAGTCCTATTTTACCACATCATTCAGGATGAGACTTTATTGTATTTCCTATTTTAGGATGTTAGCGATAGAATTGAAAAGGAACCGCTGGACGGACCAATTGTTAGACAGCTGGAAAGAGGGGGAAGGGCTGTGGTCAAGAACGACTGGAGAGAGCACATTACTGTACCACTGCAAACAGGTATGACCAATGAATGTTTCCACAAACAAGAGAAACTTTATGTTCTATACAGCCACTAACTTTTTTATTTTTTGTAGATTTGAGGAAGTTTCGTTCTTATAAAGGTGGTTCTGTTCGAGACTTGTTGCGTGCAATGAGAAATAAGGTATGGCTGGTTTTGATAATTATTTTTCTCTCTGCTTACATCGGTTTTATTGGTTTTCCTCTCAACAGAAACATCACTACAGAGAACTGCCTACTGATGTCCAAGAGACTCTTGGCTCTGTCCCAGATGACTTTGTGTCATACTTCACATCCCGTTTTCCTCATTTACTCATACACACATACCTAGCCATGCGGACCTGTGTAACAGAGAGGCCTTTTCTGCCTTACTACTCTCCAAAAATGCAGCTTCCACAAACAGTAATTCAACATGCTCATAAAGATGCACAAAAACAAAATGACCAATGCCAACTGCAAACATCTTCAGGAACTACACAGCAAGAAGAACCTTTGAACCCACCACCACAGTCCTGTGAAATGACACAGTTGTCTTCATCACAAATGTTGCCTGTTGAAACGGTGCAGCAACAAGACCTGATTGATCAGGCACAATGTCCTAACATTTTACTGAAGGAAGAACAGTCCAGTTTGTCACTGGCCCACCCTTCACCGGATCATGAACCTGACTCAGTGGGACCAGGTTTGGAGGACACCGCACAGACACAAACATTGCCTTAAACATGGTCTCAAAAAGGGAAGGTTGCTTTGCTGATGAGGACCAGGCCTGCAGTGCCTGGGATGCACTGGATAAAGCAGCTTTTACTTTTCACAAAGTGCCTTCGGCTCGCCAAGTTTTTCCATGGTCATCTACTTGTCGGGTTGTCTTGTAACAGGGCTGTTAAGTGAATATTTTATTTTGCAACATCCAAAATGGTATTTATCTCCAAATGGCCTTTTGTAAGAAATGTAGATGTTGAGATTTTTTGTAGTTTTATTGTGCAATCTTGTACAGTATTTGAGTGTGTTCAATGCACATATTTTTGTACAGACTGATTCTTAAATATGGATCACTGGTAATTTTATGTGGCCAATGTGCCTTTTTACCACTGTGCTGAAGACGGCTTTTTTAACTATGCTAAATGTGCTTGATTCCAACTTGTGCTGCTAGCTCCTTGTAATTTGCTAATCAAGCTCAGCAATGGATTGCTCCAAAGATTGTGTAGCTTCTCTGTACATCTATTTGAAATCAATGATCATATGTGGTTTTATCAGAGGTCATAATTCTGTTGCAACTTTGGAAGACATGGCATAAATTAATTATTATTTGCACATTAAACATTTATTACTTTTCTATTTAATATAAATTGTTAATTGTGTTTCCAAGTTTGTTTAGTACGGTGGCGTATTGCTCTCACTCCCCAAAATATTTTTCGGCTCAGTATCAAGTAATTAGGTGAAAACTTTCACGTTATTACGTGATAGGCATTTATCACGCTATTTCATGATATATTCACGTTATAACGTGAAAACGTCAAGTGTGGTTTTACGTGATTTCATATAAGTTCAGCCACAGCCAAGCCAGTCACGCTTCTCTCAGGGAATGATGGACTTGCTATTTAATTTCCGCCTGAACATCCCCAACAATTTCAGCCTCCGTAGCGTTGCCATAGGCAAATATCACGTTATAACGTCACGTCACAAACGTGAAAGTTTTCACATAATTACTTGATACTGAGACAAAAAATATTTTGGGAGTGAGAGCAATACGCCACCGTAAATACGCCATCGTAGTTTAGCATATCATTTGGGATCATAGACTGTAGTCTGTGCTTGATACATAAATGGTGAATGTTTTTATTCAAGAACAATATTGTAGCGTTGAAGCTACAATATTGTGAATGTTTTTATTCAAGAACAATATTGTAGCGTTGAAGCTACAATATCAAGTCAAATGACAGGAGGTTACTGTCAATGATTGCATCAGGATATTGTAGGAATCTGATGTTTTCATACATACATACATAGCACGAGTTTATCGGCGAGTATGAATCGCATAAGGATTTTTGTCCATTGGAGCTTACCTTACTTGACCCAAAGCAAACTTTTCGCTTGTCCTCCTACTTGGTTGTCTCTAAATTATTTGTTCTTTGATGATGATTCTTGATTTTTTGGCAAATCGGTGCGTAACTATTATGTCAACTAAAAAGAAAAACTGCATACATAAACTTGGGAGTTGCTAGCTAATGGCTAACGGCAAACTTAAGCTAAAAACAAAGTGTAGTTATGATGCAGATTTTTCCCGTATGCGTTTTGTAGATATCAGAGTGCAGTGCAATGCATTCGGATGCAATTTCAGACATGAGACTGAGATTGTATTACCATCAAACTGGCTCAGTCGCTGCTTTTTCTGTAGCGTTTGCTTATGTTTACTTGTTCATGGTTGCTGCCTCGTGCAGTGGCGTTTTGAGATATGAAAATCAAATCAAGAACCACACAATGAGGGAGATTAGTACAGGTTTCAAAAATAAGCAAATGTCTAATATTTTTTCTAAAAACGACAAATGTGCCATGGCGCTCGAACGTCGTTTTGACTGTGCCAGAGATAAAGTCGTCAGCCAGGCAGAGTGTGAAGACAGGGGGTGCTGCTATGCCCCCCTGGCAGATTTAGCTGGACCACCATGGTGCTATTTTCCGCATTTGTATCCTGGCTACGTCATGGGTCCCCTCACTCCCAGTAAAACAGGACTGGCAGCCAATCTGACCCTTGCTAAAGCGTCATACCTTCCCAAAGACATTCCCTCTCTCCATATGGAGGTGATGGAGGAGACTGCAGAATGCTTACACCTTACAGTAAGTTGCTTTTCTATATATTAGGATTTATAAAAGACACTCACTGTTGAAATGTATTTTTGCAAGATGAAAGACCCTACATCTCCAAGGTATGAGGTTCATCTGCCGGGACAACCGTCTGCACCCCAGGGGAGAGCAGGGCCACAGAATGCCCTATACTCCATTCTGTTTCAACACAACCCTTTTGGTTTTACAGTACTTCGTAATTCAAATAATAGAGTAATGTAAGTACTTTATCATTTACCAAAATTATATTGTTCTCTTAAACCATATAACCATGTTGAATTTCCTGGAGTTTTGTTTAGCTGTTTTTCTTGGTTCTATTCAAGCATGAACACAACTGTAGCTCCTCTTTTATTCGCGGATCAGTATCTTCAATTGTCAACAACACTGGCTTCCTCCTTTGTGTCTGGCCTTGGAGAACATTACACTTCCTTAAGTCTAGACCTGAATTGGACATCTGTAACACTATGGAATCAAGACACTAAACCCCGTGTATGTAGGATACATAATCTGATAGAAGTACAAAAAAAGTCACCTTTCACCCATAGTGGTGCCAAATCATTTTATGTTTCCAGGCTGATGCAAACCTCTATGGTTCTCATCCCTTTTACATAGTCCAAGAAGAGGATGGGTTTGCACATGGAGTTTTTCTGCTGAACAGCAATGCAATTGGTAAAAAGATTAAGCATAATTTTAAACTTTAAATGTATAAATATGGCTATAAACTTTCTTATTTATTTACTTTCTTATTTAAACTACATATCTATTTTAAATGTTGTAGAGGTGGTACTGCAGCCCACCCCTGCTCTTACTTTGGTTGCTCTTGGTGGAATTCTGGACTTGTATGTTTTTTTGGGACCTGATCCAGAAAGTGTAATACGCCAGTATCTTCAAGTTATTGGTATGTTAGAACACACACATACCAATAATATTTTATAATAACCCTAAACTTATTCTTAATGATTTAAAAATGGACAAGCTTTAGCAAATTGGTAAAATTATACATGTATTTTCATATGACTTCTTTAAAAATGATTTATTTATTCTTATTATTTTATTGTGTTTGTCATTGTTTAGACAAGACAATCTAACCCGAGCATGTGGTAAATTAGATTAGATAAATTTTTTCCCCACAGATGTGTACATGTGTTACAAAATGTGGATTCATTCATATTTCAATATTCAATTTGTGTCTGTGTAAATGATTCAAGGTTACCCCATGATGCCTCCTTACTGGGCTCTGGGCTTTCACCTCTGTCGCTGGGGATACACAACTAGTAATACAACGCGACAAGTCGCACAACACATGCATGATGCCAATTTTCCTATGGTAAATAAAGGGTGGCATTTTATAATTTTGTTTAAACAATTTATAGACTTAAATGTGTCAGTATATTCCACATGGATATCTTCAACCATTTTTAATATATTGGAGGTTTATTTTATTCTTGCAGGATGTACAGTGGAATGACCTAGACTATGCACATGATCGCAGGATCTTCACCTTTGACCCTTGGCGGTTTGGTGATCTTCCAGAGATGGTGCAGGAATTTCATGAAAGAGGCTTAAAATACGTCCTCATTCTGGTTATCTGCATTCACTTGCTACATTTATAACACTAGATGGCAGCATTGATTTCCATGTTAGTGACTTTTGTTTTATGTATTTTAACAGGATCCAGGTATCAGTACCACTAGCCCTCCTGGATCATACCCCCCATACGATGATGGGTTAAAAAGAGATGTGTTTATTAAAAATGCCACTGGAAATCTACTCATTGGGAAGGTTAAACATTCTACTTATGTATACTTTTACAATTGTGCGATATGTAATCATTAATACTAGTTGTGTGTGTGTGTGTGTGTGTGTGTGTATATATATATTTATATGTATGTATAAATATAAATATAAATATAAATATAAATATAAATATAAATATAAATATAAAATATAAAAATCAGGTGTGGCCCGGACCAACTGCCTTTCCTGACTTCACTAGTCCAGAGACCAGACAATGGTGGGAGGACTGCATTAAAGAGTTTCTTTCAAAGGTGCCTGTGGATGGCCTGTGGATTGTGAGTCATGCTGTCAGTCATGCTATCAGTGTTGACATTAATAACATTGATTTTTGCATGAATAATTCTGTAATTTTGTTAAGACTTTGTGAATACCTCTCTGCTACACCCAGGACATGAACGAACCCTCCAGTTTTGTGCGGGGCTCAGTAGATGGCTGTCCTGAGACTGATCTGGAGAGTCCACCCTACACTCCACGTGAATAGTTACTCATGCCACAACAATTGTTTTTATATTGCCATGCAGTAACATTCATAACAATGTGCTAACTTTTATGCACATACTATATTACTCATATTAATTTCACACCCTGCAGCGGTTGTTGGCGGCCAGTTAAATTCAAAAACACTTTGCATGTCGGCTCAACACCTCCTGTCTACTCACTACAACCTGCATAATGTTTATGGGCTTACAGAAGCATTTGCCACTCACAAGTACGTAGCAAGCACATGATTAAATATTTTTGTGTAACTGTATGATTACACACTTGGTCAATAATTTAATGTAATTTAAGTGTTTTGCATTTTAGAGCACTCATAAATATTCAAAGAAAACGACCCTTTGTCTTGTCTCGCTCTTCCTACCCTGGGATTGGACGTTTTTCTGGAGTGTGGACTGGTGATGTCACAAGTAACTGGGAACAACTTAGATATTCAATCCCTAGTGAGGACATTTACAAAATATAGTCAAATTTTAGGACTCAGAGTAAAAATATTTGATTTGTTCCCATTTAGCTGTCCTGATGTTTGGTCTGTTTGGGGTGCCTCTTGTGGGGGCAGACGTGTGTGGGTTTGAAGGCAACACTACAGAAGAGTTATGTGTGCGGTGGATGCAGCTCGGAGCCTTTTATCCATTCATGAGGAACCACAATGACAGGCAAAATAGAGTATGTGTCATCCTGTTTCAGATTTCCTTTTGTAGAATCACAAAAGATTTGTAGGTTACCAAGTTGAATTGTACATTGTTTTGTAAGTCCATCACAATATTGCTACCATCAAACGTAATATATTTATAGATTTATTGCAACAAGAAGGTAAAAAAAACATCTGCATTAAACACCCCACCACAAAAGTTCCATAGTGCACCTTTACCATGAGAATGTTTTACTGCATACAGCTTTAATGTGGATTCTAATTCTTCTCTTTTTCATGTCTCTCTTGGTACATCATGCTCATTTTCTTCCTAAAAACAGTTGGCCTTAAAAACCAGTCCTTTCTTCCATGTTTTATGAATAGTGCTAACCGGAGCCATTTGCTTTGTGTTTTCATGGATATCTCTCTAGCCCCAGGAGCCTTATGTATTTGGAAAGAAATCCCAGGCAGCCATGCGCAGTGCTCTAAACATGCGCTACTCTCTCCTTCCATTCCTTTACACACTGTTTCATCATGCACACACTTCTGCTGAGACTGTGGCCAGACCACTTTTTTTTGAGTAGGTATCCCTTGTATTGCAGTAATATTTAAATTTATTTATTTTTTTCTCATCAAGTTTCCTCTTCTCTAAGATTTCCTCATGACCCTAATTGTCGAGCCATTGACCGACAGTTCTTGTGGGGCAGTGCTCTCCTCATCAGCCCAGTACTTGAACAAGGTGTAGTAGAGCTTTCTGCCTACCTCCCCTTTGGCACTTGGTACAGCCTCCAGGATGTAAGTACACTTGTATACATCAGTAATAATAACAATATACGTTTATTTTGAACATGCGTCTTTGAATGGATATTACTGTGCTATACTGTAGGACCTGTCAGAACTAGCATTGTTGTTTCAAAGTTCAGGAAAAGGTGCCTAATAAATATTCTGTCTATTTCTCTGTCTCTGTTCTTCTCTGTCGTCCTTGAGGTCAAACTAGCATGTCTATAATGAAAAGAAAGTCTGTTATACACTTTCCTACCAGTCATCACATGTTTTGCTAGATGCGTGATTAATTTCTTTGCTTCAGGGGCAACCTTTCTACAGCAAGGGTCAGTATTTGCTCCTTTCAGCTCCATTGGACACCATCAATGTTCATGTTAGAGAGGGACACATAATACCTCAGCAGGTAGAAGAAAAATTAGATTGCATGTTCTGAAACTTACAATTGCACGTATTAACTGTTTATTTTTATTTGTACAAGGAACCTGCTTTGACGACCTTGGCATCCCGCACTAATCCTTTCTTTCTGACGGTCGCCTTGTCAGCAGGAGGATGGGCATGGGGCAACCTGTTTTGGGATGATGGAGAAAGCCTCGACACATTTGAGAAAAGTAGTTATAGCTATGTCATTTTCATAGCGGGAGAGGTATGATCATGCAATAATGTATCGTTATGAGTCAGTTATGGAAGGTTGGCTGTTAGTATTAATCATACCTGCATCCATAGGCACAGATTGTAAGTGACCCTGTGAGACTAAACGGGGACTTGGATGGATTGGTACTGGGAGGTGTCCGTGTTTTTGGTGTACCCTCCCCACCTCACTATGTTCTAGCCAATGGGGAGAAAGTCAGTGATTTTACCTACCACAGTGACACAAAAGTAAGGTCTTTTTTTTGTTTAAAATATATGCATGCATGTGAAGGGTGTTCATGCTAATGGCCCCTCAGTGTTTCTAGATATGACACAATCTGTATTCATCATTTCTGCTTTCCACAGGCTTTAATAGTGAACAAGTTGGCCCTGCCCATGTCAAAGGTTTTCACAGTTCAGTGGGCTCTTTAACACATACTAAAGATTTTTTAACCCAAAAGTTGTGTAAAACTTTATTTACAGGGTTTATTTAAATAGTGTTAAATTAAACTAAATAAATGTAATCCTTTATTTTTCTGTTCTCTGTCAATAAAAAAGTAGAAAATCGATTTAATAATCATTAGTATTGTTTATTAATTGTACAATTAAGCTTCAAAACACAATTTTCCTGTAATAAAGATGTCCCGTTTTTCAAAATAAATGGTAGATTGTAGTTTGTGCCCTTCAGTCAAATTGAGGACATTTTACTTTGAAAATATCAGTCGGATGTGCTTTTATGACTTGTAACAACAGCAGTCAAACATTTGCCATCATTGACGGAAAATACTGATCACAAATAAGATCCCCCGTCTTCAAAAGGGGGAGATAAAACCCGCTGAAAGACGGTGATGGGCCCCGAGTCGCGGTGCTGGTGGGCGGCTGACCTGGATGTCCTGTGCGGGCTGAGGTGAGCTGCGGCCGGACTGAAGGTGAGAGCCCTGCCGCCTGGATACGGCCATCCATTCACAGGCACGGTCTGTTTAGTCTATGTGCTATTTGTTTATTTCTTCTGCTGAAGCAGGTGGAATTCTAAAAGAGAAATGCAGTGATGTCGAGCTATTATTTGGCGTTACTCTTTTAGGAAAAACACATTTCAAAGTTAACGCATGGTCAACTAAACGGGACAGAATGCTAAACTAACATTGTAATGTCAACAATAAAATGCTTTTACGATCTCCTCCGGATGGGAATGAACAACAGACTGTTTTCCTGTTTTCTTGGAGAAATTAATGAAAATGTAGCGGGATGTGAAAGTCGTCTTCCGTGCTCCTCTCCTCCTGCCAGGCGGATGCTCCGCTCAGATGATGGAGCTGATAGAGCCTAGACACCATGGCACTCCTCTGCTAGCATGTTATCTGCCACTGTCCTGAAATGTGTCCACGCCACCACATTTCTTCCCCTATCATTTAGGCCTTTTGCTTTCATCTGAAGTGATTTGAATACCAGCCACTGGCTGTAGTCTCCTATCATGACTCAAGTTCACTTTCCAAGTATGATGTATGGTGATAAGTATGGGAGCAAAGTAACTTAAACGTTGCCTATTCAGTGTTGTGGCCTGATAGATAGTTAAGGGTTAATGCCCAGTGGGCTATTATTTTGGGTTTTCAAGTATATTATTAAGTAACTTGCAACTATTATCAGTTAAGTCTTGTTTTGAGTAGAGTATAATCAGTCTTTTTCCAGTCTAAGGATGTTACTGTTACATGCTTGTGACAAAAGTGAATCACATGTTTCCTATACCTTTTCTCAGACTCTTTGTTTCTAAATAACCTTGTCATTCAGGCTCTGTGGCAGTTGCTTCCACATGCTCGAGGCATTTCTGGGGCTTAAAGCACTATTCTTTTTGTAGCACAGAGGTGTAGAGTAGACACCATTTATTTGTGAAGTATACACAACAGTATTGCTTGTGCACAACATATATTATTTTGAATTTGGTCTTTAAATTCACTGAGAATGAATGATTTATTCTATCAAGTGTAATACGTGTGAGCACTGACACAGTAGAATGTATTTTGGCACCTGGCATATCCAACTGAAGCCTCTGCAATCACACCAGACTAAAATATCCACCAATCCTTGGGCAGTAGGCACACTGCAATGTTAGACTGCGGGGGAAAAGCTGGGGTAGACTACATACATAGTCTATACATAACAAAAGGTTAAATAGGCTAATGATTTGTCTGTAATCCTTGGCATAGACCTCTCTAAATAAGGCCAAATGTGTTGCACATGTACAAGGTTTGTTCCTCAGTGTCAGCAGACTTCCTGTTTCAAATGTGGCATCAGGAAGTGGGGTACTGGTTAATCAGGCTGGGGGAAAACATGCCCTCTGAGGAAAGAGTAGGAGGCTTTCCGTGGAGTTGAGTGGATATGTGCTCAGCCAAAAAGACGGCCATACAAAACAAATGTGGGAAACATAATGTGTTTTTCAATGAAGCTACAAACATTTACAATACTATGAGCTGTAGACCTTAGGGTCTTATTATTCTGGGTTTGTCATGGGTAAACTCTGAGGTTTTATATTATTTGTCCTGCACTACGCTGATGCTGATGACATCTGGTGACTACTGATAACAGTCAGGCATTTCTCACTTCTTAGTGTTTGTCTTGTGAATGTACACAAGGTGTGACTTGTGAGTGAGCTGCACGCATGTGAGGATAAGCAGGTGTGCATGCAGAGGCAGTGTGGCACAAGAAGTGCTGAACCAGGAGGAAGAGGGAGGAGACTCAGGAGCAAAGCAGTAAGGACACTGCAGTGTACACATACTGTTCAGTGGGGCTAGGTTCAGCTCAAGTCAATCTGCCTTGAAAATGATCATATCCAGTAATTTTAAAATTAAAATCCTCCTCCTTATTTTACCTCACTGACCTTTCCTGTACTGATATTCAGCTGTTGTTTAGGATGGGCCTAGCCTGTCAGAGCCTGAGGAGATGTCTTTGGGTCGGCTCCTGCGGCGTGCCTCCTCCAAGGCCTCCGACCTCCTGACCTTTAACCCCAGTGCATGGGGTGTATCCTTACGCTCAGGTCTAGATGGAGAGATCATCTTCTCCAAAAATAATGTCTGTGTGCATCCAGCAGAACCACTGCCTGGCCTGGCAGACCATCACCCAGGTATGTATGTTTACACAAGATGGTAACCATTTAAAAAGTAAGATTTTTATTAGACTTTATTATGAAAAGATGCAAAAAGTAATTTATTTTAAATGCATTTTAAATCATATAAAATCTCTCTCTGAAGGTTATTTGTGTGTTCATGTGGAGAAGGATGAATGCCTGGGCACTACCCTGATTCTGACCTGGGTGCCCAATTCGCGCATCCAAAGGCAGGATGAGGAGGCCATGCGTTACATCACTCCAGAAAACTCTCCCGTGCGGCGCCACGCACGACGCAGAGGTCGCAGGTACCCTGCACTGTTTGACCATACTAATTAATTTTATAAGCTGCAGTTAAATTATGAAGAGGTTTAGCATTATATCATTAATTGTATGCCTTCTGGGTCATATCAGTTCTGTTGTACCGAACTGTGTCCCACAGGCACCACTGTCGGCCCCCTGCAGCTCCTGGGGAGGAGGAGGAGGAGGAGGAGAGGGTCTTGAGCAGCTGTATTTCAGCAGAGGGCAGTGTGGTGGTGGAGACTACAGCAGAGCTGCCCTCTGCTGGTGAAGAGGGGGATGAGGGCTCCTGTGAGCTCTCAGATGAAGTGAGTCGGGACAGTACCATGGGCTCAGACTCGGACACGTTCTCCTCTCCGTTCTGCTTGTCTCCTGTCAGTGAGGCTCTCTGTGAGAGCAGCAATTCTGTCTTTTTGGACAGCGAGTGCAGGTCAGTGCAGTGCAAAAGTGTTTTAATTATCTCACTATTCCTCTGCATTTTGGCTTTTTATAAACTCACCCATTACTCATTCTCATAATGCCTGGTATAAAATGTATGCCTGGTATAAAAAAAATAATAATCCATTAGTTGTGTATAACGCTTTTCCAGATGCTCAGTCACTTCACATTTTTGTGAATTATTCACTCCACACTCATCAACTACTAAAGCCACAGCTGCCCTGGGGCAGACTGATAGAGGCGAGGCTGCCATTCTGCACCATTGGCCCCTCCAACCACCACCACCACTCACTCACGCCCAAAATTTATACTAGGCAAGCTTCCACTAGAGTCACTGCTGCTCCACTACCACCTGGCAGCCCCCGTGAGCATTCCAGCTCATTTGAAAGCTGGTATGGCCACCTTCTTAAAATAGAAGGGTTAATTTTATTTTTTCCACATAACCACATTATTAAAAGTTGATGTCTGTCACATTTTCTTTGCCTGTGACTCTGTGAGGAAAATTTGCATTGGGTCTTCTGCAGACCAACCTCTCAATTGGGTCACATTAAGTGTTTATGTATCTATAAGTTATAGTCATAAATGATTGGAAATTGTGCAGTTATTGTCACTTGCATTATTAAAACAGTATGTTATACAAATAGAAAAATATTTATAATTTTGTTTGCATACATTAATTTGCGTCAAGAAATTGCACAAATTAAAGATTTTTTCTCCCTTGCAATTCCATATTGTGCCACAAGGTGGAGCCACAAATAAGCAAATTATAGGTCTGGCTTGCTGAGGAACCACGTAGTGCTCTGGAGTGAGAGCAGGTAAACCGTAAAAGAGGATGATCTCTTGTTTAACAATTTAAGAAGATTATTTACATAAGATCCACTTTCATTTAAATGTTATATTTTGTCACATATGGTGTAAAATAATTTTAGAAATCTTACAAACCTCGCTGGCTCCAGATTGTTCCCTAATCAGAGGAGCCATCTGGACAGTGATTGTGGTGCAGTCGTTTGACTTTACGATTCCCCTCGCGGTTGCACAGTGATCCTGATCTGCTGCCCAGAATGTTGAGGCTGTGAGTGAGAGGCTAGTGCTGTAAGTACAGTCAGTATGGGACTTGGCAGCACCCAGTGCTTCACAGCTTCTAACCTTTTCCTCTGTCCTCCTCTGGTGCTCTGATCCTCATTCACTTATGGCACTTCAGTCCTTTGGCACTCAGACACATCCTTTGTGTGGTCTCCTCACCAGTTTCCTTCCACTTCTTTCTGCCCGTCCTCCACCTTACTTTGCATCTCTTCCTCGTGATCACTTTTTTCTTTCAATATTGTTTCTTTTTGGTGTTGCCCACCCCTCAAATATCTGTCCCCCTTCCCTTCCTAAAGTCTGTGTGAAGCCCTTTGATTCCTAGTGCTCCCGGGGTTGTTGTGCTGGGCTGAATGTCAGCTCTCCGGATTAGGGCACTGAAGAGAGCGCCGCAGCAGCCAAACCCTGGAACCCACTCAATCTCTCTTTCTCTGTGCCTTGCTTTAATTGACACTGTTAAGGGGCCAGGAACTGGAAACATGTCACTTGGAATCATTCAGACAGAAAGAGCTGCGTTTGGGAGAGCAGCACAAGATGAAAGGGGGCCAGGAGAGTGAGGAGGGTGGTGGGAGAGAAATCTGCACTTTCACCACTGTCACTGCCTTGGCACATGCTGTAGCTTTGGGTTTGCTCAACATTTGTTTCTGATTTATGTCAAGAAAAAGTCAACTATTCATTTTAAAGGATATTCTCAAAAATGTGTAATATCAAACTTGAAGTTAACCTTCAACAGCTGAATCTAAGCACTGCATAAGAACCACATAGCAAGCTCTTGTGTTTTTTTCCAGAAAAACACTAATACAACGTGAAGAGCTAAATAAGTTCTATAGATACTGCAAAAAACTGGATGCCAAGGTGAATTGGAACATAATGCAATTTCAATAGAAAAAAAATACCCACCTCATATTAGAAAATGTGAAAAATCATGTTTGGTTTTGCCAAAGGATACGTTAAGTTATATATTGCCTGGTTTAAAGAAATGTACAAATGTATCTAACGTAGCCTATTATTCAATGTACTTGACGTGCAAATCTGATGTCAGTTAATTACTGAAAATGTGTTATGGTGTTATTTTTCCTACATTTGCTTTCATTCCAGAATTTAAACATTCTAATGGCATAGCATTTTGCATGGTCGATTTACGCAGCTGGACTCACGTTATGCTGAGCATTTTACCCCTAGAAATGTACTGGCCACTATGCAAACTTGCAGGTCTCACATCAGTCTCATGTCTCCTCTGTAATGCCCGCTTTGGGGATTAGCCGAAGGGCCTGAGAGTCCTGGGAGATGACTGTTTCTTGGTGGTGATTCTTAGGGAGTGCTGGCAGCGGCATCCCCAGAGAAAAGCCTCCTGTGTGGGGAGAGCTGTTATGAAGGGCCTGGGGGCAGTTGGATCTTACTTCAGTCTGAGGAGACATACTGGGCAAGAGCAGCCCGACAATCAAAACAGCTTGTTTACATAATACCACATATAGCAACACATGACATGTTTGTCTTGGTATAAAGCTATTGACTTAATTTTTTTTACTATCAGTCACTAATACTCCTACCATTATGACTGTTACTATGGCTACAAGTGCTAGTAGTATTTATGGGTTTCAGCTTCCTGTTAAATGCAATGTTTTGATCATCTCCATCACAACAGTCCTGATTTCTCACAATTCTGAAACCCACAGATAACATGCTGACAGGATATATACTGGTACTGTAATCTAATACTGCACTACACTACAATGCACTGCAATTCCAACTATGGTAATTATCTAAATAATTAACATTTCTGTTACCTACAATACCTGTCAAAAGATTGGGTGCACCCTCTCATTCAGTGTTTGCATTCTTTATTTTGTACTACTTTCTACATTTTAGTGTGGCCAAAAGTTTTACTGGTAAAGTATGTATTACCACTACTCCATTAAGGATGTGTTCACACTTGCACTTCTTTGGTCCTGGTTTGAGCCCAGTTTAGTCCCTGAGATAGAGGGTTGGTTCTGTTCTAGTCCTGGCTTTGTACTGGTCTGGTCCAGCATTAGTTTAATCTTAAATCCCAGTTTAAGTATGAATGGACCCCTAAATTGCACCCTGTTGCTTCATTCTAATGCTAATATTGTCTCACATTTTATATGGCTTAAAAAGTCCTTGTTAACATTTAGAATAGAGAGCTGGGACATTGTGAAAACATATACAGTAGGCCCTTCAGTTTAATAGGCTGGACTTGACTGCAGAGCTTGTTGCCAGTCCTCTCGTAATCCGCTGTCTGGTTTGTGGCGTGATACATGAGACAGTGCGCTGTAAATCACTTGATAGCAGAGAGAAGTGCAGCTTGGATTGATCAGCCTTGTTATTTTCCCATCTGCTAACAGGGAAATGATTAGCTAGACTTGATTGATTCTGGCCTGTTGCAGATTAAACCTGTCTTCTAAATGCCACTTTGTTTCTCGTGTATTACATTTTTTTAAGTGGAAAAATGATACATATAATCTGCAGAACATTACATCTCTAATGTGTAACAAATGCATTTATTTATCCAGGCTCTCAAATGTCTCTTGGCTTAACATGTTTTAGCTCTGGCCTGTTTCTCAGCATTAGTCTGGCCCGAGACGTGTTGAAGAGTGCATTATGGTCATTATCCACGGTTCAGTGTGTGTGTGTGGGTGTGCGTAGCTCTTACAATCGTGTAAAATGTGTCTATTGACTACGCCTGCAGAGTTGACGCTGTATTTTGTGTTTTCTTTGCCCATACTTTGGTCTTTCTCTTTTGCTTTATTTGGCGTGCTGCGCATCTTTTCTGTAATAGAGGAACCCCGGCTCAAGTTTCAGTGCCGGGAACAACACAATGTTGGCCATGAGGGAATGACAAGTGAAATTGGACAGTATGATTTGTATGCATGTGTGTGTGTGTGCGGCTGTCTTTGGAGCGCGTGTGTCCTCAGAAGCCTGCATTCCTGTCATTCCCCGCTTCTTGGCAGGGTCATATTGAGACGCAAAACAACAGGCTAGAACCAAACAGTGAATATATGACTTTATAGAAGGGTTATGAGTCAAGACATGGACTCACATCACCTGTATTTGTGTTCACAGACCATCATCACTTCTAATTGCACTTTTTTTAGGCTAATATACGGTAATATTAATGTGTTTTCCATGTAGACATATAAATTGCTTTAGCCTGAATGTCTGAATGTCTAAATACAAAATTGTTATTATGTTCTCTAAGAGATGTGTGGAAAAGTTGTCATTGCCATTGCTGTTTTGGTGATAGGCATTTTGATTTTCAAGTATAATGTAAAATCTAATATAATATTTTATAGTCTAGTTATAGTTAATTTTTTCCCCATTTACTTTTTGTACAATTCTTAAAAGTCAACCACAACATTTGCAGGAATGTGTTTGCATAATCTTGTCTGAATATTGTCATTGGAATTAACAAGAAAAAGAAGCAGAAAGAAAGAAAAGAAATCACACATTAATCTCTGACAATGTTGCCCACGCATAATAATGGCGCAGGATGAACCTAATTTGATTCTGTATGAGACAACCCAGTTTTGTACCAGTCTTGGTACTTGGAAACATGCCGTGTAATTTTAATAAAATTTTGACTGTCCAGTTGATCCAAAGTTATATTTTAGCTCTTCTGCACAGGAACGTTATTGGTTTACTTTGGTTTTAAGCCAAAAATATAGATATAGATAAAACAGATATTTTATAATAATGCAAATGTTGTAAGTTTTCATATTTTTTGCAACCACTGTATGTTTAATTTAATTGCCGCATCAATTTTTAATCAGTAATATTCAAAGCTGTTTCTGAAACCTAACACCGCTCCGGTCATTAACCTTCATGTACACAGATGTTTTTAAAAGCTGTTTTGTTTTGCTCTAGGGAGTTGTGCGAAGAATCTATGGTGCATTCTATAAGCTCCACCTCCAGCCTCGACAGCCACGCCCCGTCCGACAGTAGCAGCCAATCACAGGCAGTGCGGTGGGAAGAGCAGCAGAAGGTCCTGGCGTTGGAGCAGTTGTGTGGCGTCTTCAGGGTGGACCTGGGTCACATGAGGTCGCTTAGGCTGTTCTTCAGGTCAGGCTCAAGTTCAGAGGTCATTCAAAGGTCAAAGGCTGAGCTTGTGAAGTAGCTGCAAGCGCTCTGCTGGTTGTAAAAAAGTCCATTGTAGTAGTAGTCCATCAATTCTTGAAAGTTGTTGTCCCTAGTTATAAAACAGTTTTAAACTGAACAATACAAGATGATGTTGAGTGCTGAACAATTTTTTCATATGTAATTTAAATGACAATTTTGCATGTTTGGTTTGTGCCTAGATACCTGCTTAAATATTTGAATAGTTTACCCATCACATTAAACATTATGTCAGACACAGTAAATAAACTCCATGTTAGGCAGGATATGTAAAGAAAGCTAACAGCTAACAGAAAGCTATTTCAGTGTATTGACAAATAATTGGTTAGTGGTGTGTACTAGACTTTTTGAATGCACGTAAATGAAAGTGATGAATAATTGATTTAATGTTTTATTCGTATTTGACCATGTTTTTGTAGTGATGAAGCCTGTACCAGTGGACAGTTGGTGATAGCCAGTCGTGAGAGCCAATATAAGATCCTCCATTTCCATCATGCTGGGCTGGACAAGCTGGCAGAGGTCTTCCAACAGTGGAAGTGCTGTCGAGAAACTCAAATCAAAGACCAGGTCCTGCTCACACCTGCGTTTAACCTGCAATGGAAATCCAACATTTCTGAACTTTTTTGGTTCCTTATTTTAAATCTAGGTTTCTGATGAGAAGTCTTGCATGCAGTTTTCCATCCAGAGACCCACCCTGCCATCAGCGGAGACTCACCCAGAGGAGAAGCTGTACCGTCGGCTGGATGTCACCACATGGTTGCGTCACCTCAACCACAGTGGACAAGTCGAGGAAGAGTACAAACTCAGAAAGGTACTTGCCATCTGTTTAAGACTGTGTTTAGACAAGAATGATAGTACAATACAATTACAATACAAGAAACAATTCGTTTGATTTATTAAGATAAATAACATTTTGTTGAGTCCCATTTTCCCTGATTTGCAGTTAATTGTGCATAATTTCAATTATAAATATTTGGTGAATCATGTTTCTTTCTGATTTATGTTATTAGAAAATAAGATATTGTATATAAATTATCATGTCATGTAGAATCTTGTATCGACAGCAAGACTGACAATTCCATTTGATTTTATGCCAAACGATTACATTTTTCTTGTCAGTTACATTTTAATTGCTGTGCAGGGACTGTTAAAGTAATTTCATTTAATTTGCAGAATAAAAATAACCATTGTTGCATTCCTAATCCCTGTATAATTTACTATGTCATTATTACTTTAAGGACAGAGTTAAAAGTGATTATTATAGTGAGAATTCAACCTGAACGTCTGAGCACTTGTGAGTCTATTTGTTTTGGCCTTAAAACATACCTCAGTGTTTCAGTCTTAATCAGCACCCTCTTCAGTAAGTAGTGTCATGGTTGATTTTGGCCAGTCTCTCGCTGTGAGTCATATCTCTATTCTGGTATTGACTCAACAGTTGGTTTGCTGTCTTCCTAAAATGACTGTGTGGCAGTTAGGCTGTGACCAAGCTGTTTTCGCAGTAAACACTCAAGAGCATGAAAACAGGAGGGTCTTTCTCCTGGACAGGCACATGCGCACGGCTGGGTTTGCTTGTGCTGCAGTTTCAGTTGTACGTCTTCTGCCATTTTAAATAGAGTTTGAAACGCAGCATATGTTTCCTGCACAAGTGAAAATTAAAAGGTGACAACTGCCACACCCACAGACTTAATTTCTAACAAGCAAAAGTAAAAAATATAAATCTGATATCCATTAAAATTAAACTAATAAGATGCTGTAATATTGATTATTATTGCATCATGTTCATTAATGGTGTACTGTCCATGAGTTTTCAGATTGATGAAAAGTTAGGGTTGTTGCCATAGCAATTCAAAACTAAATATTATATCTTTTGAATGGTGAACGGTCCTGCAAATGGCATCATACAACAAGCTAAAACCCGTGAATAATGAATAATAATATGAATGTTGCAATATTATAATTTATTGTTATAGTAAAAAGTCTTTCTGAAAATGTCAAAATCTCAAAATGCTGCAAAAATTAAAACAAACAAAGCTGCAAAATTTAAAACAAAACTATCTTTCAAACAACAGAGTATCACATTTGTCTTAAACCTCATTTCCTACATTTAGAGATAGATTTGATCACATTTCTGTTGAATTGCCATAATCACATCTAATAATTGCAAAACTCTTCCAAGATTTCCAATTTTGCCACCCATCAGCCATAAATATATAACTTAATTTAAGCTTTTAAGACAAATCATGATGTTGTTTCCTTGTTGAAATAGTGTGCAAAATAACAGCCTCCCACACACTGTATTGTGCTGTGTTTACGCTCTTGCTCTGCTGCGTGCTGAACTGTCATTGCCCTCTGCATTTTTGAGCACACTCCCTCAGTGCACACCACGGCGGATAACCTCCTCCTCCCTCTTCACCAGGCCATTTTTTTCGGAGGGATCGACCCATCCATCCGCGGAGAGGTGTGGCCCTTCCTGCTGCACTACTACAGTTATGACTCCAGCTCTGAAGAGAGGGAGGCCTGGAGGCTACAGAAGAGAGCGCACTACCAGGACGTCCAGCAGAGGAGGTGGGCAGCAGACATTTTATGCACAGTGCAAAGGTCTTTCTGAAATGTCTGTTATTGCATGTACACTAATAGCAAATGAGCTTACTTAGGGCTATCAATCAAATTTAAAAGTGTTATCGTATATTTTTAAATCATTTATTTAAAAATACAAGATCACACTACCAGAACATCCAGCAGAGGAGGTTGGCAGTGGACATGAGACATTTTTATTTACAGTCCAAAAACTCTTTCTTAAATGTTTGTTATTGCCTATACGCTAATAGCAAAAAATAATATGAACTTACTTAGGGCTGGGCAATCAATCAAATTTAAAATCATGATCATATATTTTTATATATATATCAGCTTATGGCTTTTTTGGCAGGATACATCATATCTGTTAGTGACAAAAGCATGTTGTTCGGAGCAGTGTTTGGAAAGGTGGAATGAATTGTAATTTTGCATTGTGTTGGCGCTGGAATGGAAAGCATTCATTTGTTAATTAGGTTGAGGTTTTTTTAGAGTCATGCATGTCATTATTCAAAGACGTATTTTAGAAAGAGAAAAGTAATTAAATATTGTCATTGATCAATGTGAGGAAGAACAATGTGTGTTGCTATATTGCCAGCCCGATCTCTAATATGGGAAATAAAAACAAAAATACAAAATAAATTGGCAAATACGCATAGCAAGGAACTCACCCGCTGAGACCAGACAAGTCTACTGGTGTTGACTTGTTTTAGATGTGACTTTATAAACCCTGACAAATGCCACACAATTATATTTCACAGTATTTTTGCAATTTAAAAAAGAGATAATGTAGTCTTGTTATTTACATTTTATTGTGGCAGTTGTGTGAAGAAAGAAGAGTGTTTACTTTAAAGAGGAACGACGTGGCTTCTCACTCACAATCTTTACTGCACTAACTTGGCGCATGTCAGGCGATAACATGGAAATCAATTATATGTTTAAGTCCCTGACAGATTCTCAGCGGTGATCTGTGCTCTGTGAAACGGTCACATGGCCTTTCCGGTGCCTGCCAAATGCCCACTCAGTCAAACATTAAACCATATGTGAGCGTATTGTGGCTCCTCTCATCACCCGCACACAGTAATCAATAGGCACAATCAGAGAAGTGTTAAGGGGAGGTGCCGGGCGTGAAATAAAAGGTCTCTGGAGAGCAAACATGTCAGCGCTTATCAGATCATATAGTCATGTCAGAGAAGAGAGGGAGTGAAACGGCAATGGTATGCACCCACACACAAACGCACACGCACACAAAAGACCAACCTCAACGCACAAGCGACGAACTGTCCACATGTTACGAAATGTCGCGGCTTCTGGCTTATAATGAAGATGATAATTGGACAGGTTTCTCCTCCATGCACCATTAACATTTACAGTCCATCAAAAGGTGTTATCTGAGTGGGGTAATTAGAGAGCCTGTTCTGCAGATTCTGTTAAAGACGTTTGACAAGAGCAGCCTCCAGGGCCACTAGTTGATCATTAGGAGCCAGCGTACGTGCCTGCTCCAGTTTCCCTGTTTTGTAACTGCATCATTGCCCTCCATGATATAATGCAGTGAGGAGTAACAAAGATATTTGAGATTTACCTGGAAGATCTTTTCTGTTTGATAACTGTGATTTGTAGAATTTCCTAAACATGGTACTGAGTGCCTCTTTGTCCCGGTACCAGGCCCAGGTAAAGAGCCAGGAAAACCATTCAGGACTACTTTATAACTCCAGCTCATGGGTTTGGTTTATAAAATTATGCCTTATCAGTCTCTTGCTATTTCCATCCATCCATCCATCTTCTCCCGCTTAATCCGGCTGGGTCGCGGGGGCAGCTTGCTGCCCAATACTCATAGCACCTGACCCCCCCTATGAACCCCTCTGCAGGTGGTGAGCCCACAGGAGGGTTGCTAGGGTTGCTAGGGTTGCTAGCTCTCTTGCTATTTCTGCCACTTATTTAGAATGTACTATACCATTTTTCTTTGTTCTTTTAATATGGTGCAACCTACTGTGTCCTTGTGGATCAATGAAGTTTAATCAAACCTACCTAACCGGAGGATTGACTTATTCTACACATGTTTTAGGTTTATGAGGGAAATAAACCACAAGGGCAACATGCAAACTCTTCATACAAAGGTCACATTCAGCACAGGAACTGCTCTGAGGTGAAAGGGCTAGCCTATAACCGCTGATTTGGTTAATTTCCTTTAAATTGTTTAAATTGTTCTTATTGTTTAATCAAAAGGTATAAAAGTTATAAAACTATCATCATGACATAGCATATAACACTTTTCAATTAATTACCTAGCTTTAAAATCTGTTAGTGGAAAAACATCTGTATTAAAATATAAAAAATGGCATAGCAGCAGGCACATAAAATCCTTGGACTAACCTTTTTTAATGTGTATTTTATGAATGAAAATATTCAGAGCAGTAAAAGGAAATCACACATTTACTTATGGCCATTTCCTTGAGCTTTGAAAGAACTTTTGGTGTGAAATGGAACATGGCGTGGGTCCATGTCCTGACGGTGATCCAGACCAAACAATCACCATGTTAAATTAAAGGAAGGCTGTAGTAGCTGTTGACTCCTGCCAAACATTATGTAATGAAGGTAAAAGCTCAAGTAGAATGTGACCACAGCCCCTGAAACTAAACAGTTGCACAGCGTTGCATCAGGTGTGTGCTCAGAATTCCTGGTGGAGCTCCATGGAAAACAAACAGTGTTAATTAAATCCCCTCAGCTTGTTAGAAGAACACTACATTAGCAGCTCACAGAGCGGTGCTAATATTGATGCTAGCACTTGCAGCAATAGATTGATATTTTATGGTCATGGTATTATTCCTGGTGGAGCAATTGGGGCGGAAAATAGTTTTAGTTTACTGCTTATTTACCTCTGTAGTTGTCAGCTGGTTATTTTGTAGCTAGGCTCTAGTGTTAAAAATATAGAGGTACATTATGTTATTATCTATCGAGCGTTTGGTGCTTTATAGCTTGCAGGTATTTGATTACTGTAGCTTGGTTTGCCTGTCTCTTTGTCTCTTCACAAAGCTGCACAAGGTCATTGTCTAATGTTGAATTTATTTCTGTATTTATTTATTTTATTAAGTTTTTAGAGAGTCACCACAAATTTAAAAAAGGGCCAGTGTACTCTAAAACTTCAGATGGCTAAAATACAGTAATAAAAACGATTTTGCTAAAATATCAGAAACGACAATTTATCTTAGAGCTGTATAAAATCCTCTGTGCCACTCAGATATTTCTAACTTTCTCCAATTTGATGTTTTTAAAGGTTATCGATGAGCCCTGAAGAGCACAGTGCATTTTGGAGGAAGGTCCAGTTCACTGTGGACAAAGACGTGGTCAGAACTGATCGTAGCAACCAGTTTTTCCAAGGAGAGAACAACCCAAATGTGGAGATCATGAGGTTAGCCCATCACTCTCACTTATCTAATTTTCGAACTCTCCTCCTTCTTCTTCTCGACATGGTCCGTACTTATCGCTTCTTCCTTGGGCCGACGCACTGGCGCACCTATTCATTTCGTATTCTGAACCCCGGGGGAGCAGCAAATGAGTTTCATGCTTTATTGACTCTGACTAAGCCGTCTGAGCACTTTTTTGATGCATACTCAGAGCTAATGGTTTTTCTAAACGAGGAGCAGAGGATTTAAATAGGATATTAGTTTAGTGTCTCGTGGAGGCCCCTTATGTTTGTGGAAGTATTATGTCTTCTGTCTGGGGGAGGGGAGAATAGCGCTTCTGCACATGCACTGTATGTCTTATCTGTTTCCTATCAGCCTGGCAGATGTGAACGCGGAGAATCCCAGAGATATTTATTTTTTTGGCACCAGGTTTCAACTTCTTATCGAACCTTCGCAGCGTGCCGTGCTTGGGAGAGAGTTAGGGATGTGAGGCAATTACAAATATCAGTAAGACCACCTGCTTAAAAGTATTTGAGGTCATAATTTAATATCCCAAATAATAATATTTTCTAAAGCAATATTCTAGGCACTCAAAGTCTTTTTACAATTTCATGCATTATGGATTCACTGTACTTTATTTTCCTTCAGTAGACGCTCCCTGGAGCAAATTTTTGAAAACATGGCTGTCAAACTGTATCTACAGCCCCTCCAACCATCACAGAGGGCACAAACATATTCATACACAAGCGAAGTGTCTTGCCCAAGGACCCAACAGCAGTGTACATTACACTGAACAACCTTTTCATTTATGTGCAAAAAGATGACGTGTTATGCAAACTTATGACTGTCCTATTCTTTTCAGATGAGATATAATACACTTACACAAACATTTTTCAATATAAAACTGAGAAATTAATTATTAGCTCCCTAGTTACCAGAGAAGTTGGCATAGCAAATGCTTAAACTTGCCTTGTTTTTTTTTAGAATTACCAATTGTCAATGAAACACATGTTGAAATTTTCATAGTGTTTGGGTGGAACCTGACTTTCGTGTGGTTTGGCTGAGCTTCTCCATCACAAACCATATTCGGGCCTGTCAATACATTCAGTCTCCTGAAGGAGAAGAGAGTTGTTGTTATTACACCCTTTACCCTTTTGCATTAGGAGCTCTGATTTGTGCTGAGATGTAATATGTTGGTGTGTTGATCTTGCTTCAGGCGCATTCTGCTCAACTATGCCGTGTTTAATCCTGACATGGGCTACTGCCAAGGCATGTCTGACCTGGTGGCCCCGCTGCTCAGTGAAATCCAGGATGAGAGCGATACCTTCTGGTGCTTTGTGGGCCTCATGGAGAACACCATCTTCATCAGCTCGCCACGTGATGAAGACATGGAGAGGCAGCTGGTAGGACTGTGGGTTATTCACAACATGGGACACTCAGTACAACATTTATTCCTATGCAATTCAAGCTTTACAGTAGCACCTTTAAAACACACAAAAATGTATCTGTGTTGAATATCACAAATATCATGTCACTGCGTTATTAGAGTACAGCAGGTACAATGTCTGGTTTTGCAAGAAATGTAATGACTGTGGGCATAGCAATAAGCCAAACTTTTGTTAGTTTACTCTCTGATTTATTCTCCTCCAAGAGCAAAATGAAACTACAATTTTACCTAAATTCCTATATTCATTTTAAGTTCATTAAAGCAGAGTCAAAAAATCAAAACTTACCAATGTCTGAAATAGGGTAGGACATGGTAAAATAGGAACAATTATAAGGATTCGATCTGGGCTTTTGTAATATTTTAATTTGGTCACATGATTATTTTGATCTAACTGGAATTTTTTTTTTATTGTGAAGGATATTTTCTTGCTCAGTGGACATCAACAGTACTTTTTACTCTATTTAACCGCTTATTCAAAATACTACCATGTACATTTACATCTTAAAACAGTTATTCTTACACTAACTTGAATAAGCCTGTATTTTATTTCATGTAGATGTATCTTCGCGAGCTGCTCCGCCTCATGTTGCCGCGGTTTCACCAGCACCTGACCCGTCTGGGGGAGGACGGACTGCAGCTGCTCTTCTGCCATCGCTGGATCCTGCTCTGCTTCAAGAGAGAGTTCCCCGACACTGAGGCTCTGCGCATGTGGGAGGCCTGCTGGGCGCACTACCAGGTCAGAGGAAAATAAGATACAGAATGTTCTATGTAAAACTTTGTGAGAGACTAGGTTGAAAAGAGCTCCAATAAAGAGAATTCACCTGTGTAGCATTTGAGAACTGAATAAGTCACTATGCTTTCCTTTTAGAGGAAGTATAAGTATTACAATCCAAAAAGAACAGTCACCGCAAACTCTATTTTCCATCTTTAATAAATAAAGACAATATAGACACGCTTAAAGGCTCACTATATTCGCCATCTGCTTATCTCCATGGAGACTAGTTTTGCCTGAAATGTTGTACAAAACAGCATTAAAATGATCTGATCTGGAACTTGGCCTGGTGATCGATCTATGGAGAAGCAAGCCAGCTCTGAAAAAGAAGGCATGTTTTTCGAGGTTTATTCAAACATCGGTGTTTTTGTTGCGTACATGCAAAATTGAAAAGTTTAGTGCCATATAGTCATACATATTCCTGGCAAAGAAATAACACCTTCATAGAGAAAAGCTTCATAGTGCACCTTTACTTTACTGGGATATGGCTGTACTTGTAGTCATGTTTTAAGAATACAGATATATTTTACTGTAATTTGCCAACTATTACAAAGTCATACATTAAATGCTTGAACTCCACTAAACCTGTTCATTTACAAACCCATATGTGTCTTGTTTGCACTTGCTTATTAATTGGTGCGGTGTGTACTCTCGTGGCACGTACACCTCTACTCGCTGTTAAGAGTCAAATGTCACTTGTCCTGCTCCATGCCATCTGTTAGCTCCTCTTTAATGCTCTGCAGGTGCTGAGAGCAGGTAGAAATGTGAAATCCAAATCCACACTCTTAAATGTCACCAACTTCATACATGTCTGATTAATACCTCATTTTGGGGTTCATAAAGACCAGTGCAATTTAACAAAACAAACTCTGTTGAAAGAGTAATAAAATGTAAAAGCAAGAACTCTGGTTTTATTAAAATGTATACTTTTATAGTGCTGTAAGCTATGTTTTTATACACATTTGGAACATATTTTTTAAAATGTTGTCATAATATATATTTTGTACCATTTTATTTGTTTAGATCTTGTAAATTGTAGAAAAAAAACAGATAACAGTGCATTATGAATGTTTCTTGAAGACTATTTATCGTACATACAAACTACATAAATTAACATATCCTTTCCATGTTTTCCTTCTTTCATTTGCATACTGTTCTCCTGTGTAACATAACCTTCAAACAAGGTCATTTGTTAAAACCATTTTATTATACACAATTACAATTAAACAGCCAAAAATATGTAAAAATATGCATGATTGTCTTACCCTTCCTATGCAGACGGACTACTTCCACCTGTTTCTGTGTGTGGCCATCATTGTTCTCTACGGGGAGGACGTCACAGAGCAGCAGCTGGCCACTGACCAAATGTTACTCCACTTCAGCAACCTGTCCATGCACATGAATGGAGAGCTGGTGCTACGGAAGGTACTGCACAGGCTGTGCTGTGCTGGTTTTGTTTATTCAGCAGAGATATAGCCGTCTCTCTCATTGTTGCTCCCGGCAACAGGGCAAAAAAGAGGCATATAGTGGATGGACAAATTGCCTCCAAGATAAAGAATGTGTAAAAAATGCATTCTTTTGATATTGTCATGAAATTTTAACTGGGTGAAGATGCAGGTTGCCTGGCCTAAACCACTGCAGGCTGAAGTGAAGAACAGCCATGTGACCTTTTAGATATTTCCAGTAGTTCATGAAGAGTAGTCACTGAGCACACATTACATACATGATAAGTGGTACATTACAGTTGAAGTGGCACACGCAGTAGAGCAGTGGATGTACTGAGGCCTTGATGCTGTGGAGCGTTGCCGATGTGCTTCACTGCTGCTTGTGTACGCCCTCATGTTTATGGATTCTGTGTTAGTACAGGGCCAGACCAGAGGCTGTGAGTCCATGTTAGCATGCAGCTGCTGTAGCTCACGAGATTTAGCATCAAGAGCCGCCTTTTTACCTTTAGGTCAAAGAATGCAAAACTGACCTTGCCTGGGTTTGGTTATCTTGCTTGCTGATTTATGTGAATGTTTCTTGCTTAAAGAAGACATATTAAACAAATACATACATAGATTATATTTTGGTGCTGTGTGAGCTACAATATTGATCTAAAACTACTTAATAATAGATACCAGTCCATTGAGTTCAAAACGGCAGTCACTTAGTACCTTTTTTAACCCAACATGTACGGCCCGTAGTCTGACTTTTTGGAATAATCACAAGTAAATACAGAAAAATGTGGAGAGACTAGGGGTAGGTGAAAATAGGCTTTTTCTGAGCACTGGAGCCTCACATGCAGTACAATACTGGTTTACTAAAACATGCATGGATCAATCAAAATTCTACTTTAAGTGATGTGGGAAGACCATTTTAACTGTCTTTTTAAGAGTCTTTTTGTTTCCTTAGGCTCGTAGTCTTCTGTACCAGTTCCGCCTCTTACCCAGGATCCCGTGCAGCCTGCATGACCTGTGCAAGCTGTGCGGGCCCGGCATGTGGGACAGCCGCTACATCCCCACTGTGGAATGTTCCGGAGAGCATCCCGACTCCCAGAGCTGTCCGTACGGAGGCACATCCACCCCTCAGCCCTCCTCTCCCTCCCCCTCAACCACGCCTTTACAGTCCCCCCACCCAGCCTCCACGCCCTCTCCCGACTGCAAGAGGACCTCCAAAACCAGGGACATATTCACCTTCAGGAAACAGACATGACTGTGCATAACTGTGTGTGTGCTAGACTCACTGGTCTCTTGTGTGTGATGTGGAACACTGCCTTATCAGAGTCTGGGACAGTTCCAGTGATGAGGCCAAGAGTCGAAGAGGCTGCTTCTCAGTTTGACACAGAGCAGACAATCACTAGGCACTGTGTTCGTCTCAACCCAACTGAGGTTTGTTAGCTTTCTGGCCCGCTGCCAGTGGTCTTCAGGATTTCAACAGGGTCTAAGGCCCGGATTCGTGCTGACTTTTTCAACCAGGGTCAAGTGAAACTGGAGATTCATTCATAAGAAGTCAACATTTCATAATGGGGAGTTGTGGAGACATGAGCTTCTTGAATCTGTAGGATTATTGCAGGAGGGCACAGACAAGTATAAATGACTTTTCTGTAAGCAATATATTATCCTTGCATGTTTTCTGTAGAGGACACAGCGTGTTTGTAAAACAGGTTTGAATGTGTTTACACGACCCACACTACGATAGGGCTCTGCATATCTCATTGCAAGAAAGAACCTTTGAGCAATAGAATCATTTAGGCATCAGGGTTTGCTATCTGAAACTCATTTGAATATGTCCGCTTGCTCCAGTTTAAATCACGTTTTTATCCTGACATGGAGATGAATGTTTTTGTTTAACTTTTTGTTTGGACAGGGTTGTGAAAAATTGTCAGCAGTGTTGTTATTTTCATCTGCATATTTCAGAAATCTACTCTCAAGTATACTGTGATGTCAACAAGGAACTGTCAACTCCAAGGCTGAGTCACACAAATGTATCTTTCAGCTTTTCCATGGCTGTCTTTAGTTGGTGACTATTTTGCGTGTGTGTGTAAACTGGGGCGAACTCTAAACATCTGGTAATGAGTTGAAGAACAGACACAGCCCCCATCCTCACACCACCCCTCTGCTTTTGACCAATCTCCTAAATTATAGTAGTCATCGGGAGAAAACCTACAAGAGAAAACTGGGCTGTTGCTGGTCTCTTCAGTAAAAAAAACAAACAAACTCAAAATATAAAGCAAGCATTTCCCTCTGCGACTTTGAAAGCATTTGGGAGATGTACAGTGATGTGAGCGACGCTTGTGTGGTTTGCAAATCCCAGATGCTTGTTTGGTGCACAGGCTTACCCTCTCCCTCAAGAGCCAGTGAGTGACACTCTTGGGGGGCGAAAACATCTGAAATAGCTGCTAAAATGTAACATTAAGACCTTCAATCAGTCTTTCCTCCCCTCCTCTGCTCTCCCCGCCCCTCCTCCTCCCTGTGGTCTGCCGCTCAGCAAGCCGTCCCCTGCAAATGACATGCATAACAGCTCCGTTTCCTATTAGTTATCATGCGCAGCTGCTTGTTCCAAACCCACACAGTTTGGGAGAGTGGCAGGGCAAGTAAAAGTGAGCTAAATCCAAAATGGCTACTGCTAGAATACGATGGAAGTGGTCATGATCATGCTATAGATCTATAGAGAATATATGTGAATTTAGTTTAAATATTACACTATTTTCTGTGCGATGTTATAATGCTGTTTCCTTATCACGAAGATACATGGAGTTGTGTTTGGTTTCATTCGCACATGTCCCATGTACAAATTCTGCATATTTAGGCTGAGTTCTACCAAACTGAAAACACTCTGTTCCACCTTGTGATGTCATGTGGTAATACAGGAAGTGCTCCACTTCACTAGAAACATTTGGATGATTTCAGCCTTGGCATTGCTTATCTCTGCTGAACTAAAGTTAAAAGGTAGCTGTTAACTTGAAAACTACCACTATCAGAGCAGATAATAAAGGGTGACTCAAACGTGTGAATGAAACAAAACACAACTCCTGGTATGTTTTTCTTTTTTTTAATGAGATAATAGCATTATAACATGGCTTAAAGCTCAGAAGACTCAATTTTGTGTAATACAGGACCTATAAGGGAACGACATTATCATTAAATCACAAATCTATGTCAGATGACTGGATCAGCCGCTGAATGTACTTCACAGTATTGAGTTTATTCTTACTCTGTATTAATAAAAAAAAAAAAACACGTGCATCTAAGAATATCTTTGTTTTTAACTTTTACCTGGTCTCCCTAATTATTCCCATAGTGATCCTCTTTGGCTCTCTAGGAGTCCCTATAGCTTAAGGATAAGCCTATTTTGCATTATTTGGGCTGATGTGGAAAACTGGAGCGCCCAGAGGAAACCTATATGAGGAGAATCTCCAAACTCCCACTGGAAACAGTATTGGGAAGTTACAATTGGGAAGTACAATTACATGATTACATGGTTACATGTATACATTTAAAATACTCAAAATAGTTACTTTTTAATGTATTTTTAAAAAAGCAATCTTTTATGCAAAACTTGATTACTGAACCTGGACTGGGACTTGTACATAGTTGTACATTGTTATAATAATGTTATTAGAAAATCATACAGTACAAGTACATGTTAAAAAAATACAGTACAAGTACCAAAAAAAATCTACTTAATTTTTAAAATGAATTTTATTTTAATGCAAACTCCAAACAACAAAGCGTGTGGTGACCACTGTCCGTGAGTTAAGGCTATGTATAATAATAATAACAATACATGTGATGCAGACCGTTATTTTTTTATTATCTGAACCAGTTTTAGTAGTGAATAGTGACAACAGATCCAATGTTTCCAGCTGTAGAGGACAATTACAGAAAGGCCAACATTAGTGGCTGAGTGCTCCCACATAAGGAGCGCAGAAAAACAAGATTGTGTCAGCACAAACCAAAGCAATTAACCCGGACTTGCAGCACAAAGTGTTGACAAAATGTGGAGTGAGCGGACACAAGTACAGTGTCCGACTAGTAGGAAAAGAACTCCAATCACAACACTGAGCAGCTTGCAGACAGCTATGTTGATATGACGGCTTTAGCTGGAGATTCAGAGAGCCATCTGTACCATGGGACTTAAGTAAACTACAATTTTAGATTTGTGAAACACTGTGCTGTTATGAGCACATGGTGAATGATCACTGATTCAAAATAAGGATGATTTATGTTTAGTTATATATACATTTTACACAACCATAACAAACTCAAGATTGTTATAAATGGAATTATTATGCCACACAGTCATTGGACTACCCATAATAAAAAACTATTGTTTGAACAAGCGGCTGATCTGCCTTTGTGTGTGTGTGTGTGTGTGTGTGTGTGTGTGTGTGTGTGTGTGTGTGTGTGTGTGTGTGTGTGTGTGTGTGTGTGTGTGTGCGCAATTTAAACTCAACATTCAGTTCTTTTTTGCGGGGCTTGAGACAATGACAGGTATTCACTGATTATAAGATGACTGCAACTTATTTCTGTGCAAAGTGACAGTGTCATTGTTCAGCCACAAATTGTTGAGCTTTCAAATATTAAATTACAAAAAAATGCACTTAAGGTGCGAGTCTTGTTCAGACAGACACACTCAGCACCTGAGTAAAAAGTACTACATAAAAATTTAATTGTTCACAAATCTGTTTCAAGATTTATTATCACAAATTTGCTAAATCTGCTAAAAAAATAAGGGTGTAGTTTTGATATTTTCCAAAGGCCACATTCAAGTCTTTAAGAGGCATTTTCATGTCTCCATGGAGATTGTATTGCTTTGCCTGAAATATTCCCAGTGTGGAAGGAAGTTAACATGTATATATATTTTGCAGGTGTTTTATTGCTTAAATAACACATTGAAAAACATAAATTCTTCCTGTTAGTGGATATGACCTGCAACTTGCTGGTGTCACCTCCTGGTCTCCATGGAGATGAGTAAGGTTAATATCAAGTGCAACTTTCCAGGCAAAGCAATAACATCTCCACAGAGACAAGCAGGTGATGGACCCTCCGTCAAAAAGGTTACTTAGTGCACCTTTAAATTTCCACAGACTGGCTCCAACCTCCAACACTGTGACTCAACATTCTCTTGTAATTGAACCAGATTAATTGAAGCCTTAATCTTGATAATGACTGGGGAATGATGGTACACCCGGACTGCCCAGGGCCTGGTCCGCTGCTCACTGCTCTACTGTACCAGTGATTACGGCGCTGTCCAGAGACCCCCGCTGCCTCTGATGTGGGACGCGCCTGCCAGCAATTACAGCCCATTAGCGCCTGATTGATAGCTTCTCTAAGGGCTAATGCCTTTCTATTGCAGAGGAAAGAAAGAGAAAATGACAATAAATACATAAATGAATAAAACGACACTTCGCATTACTCAGATCCTTGCCCTCTTTGTGTCCTTTGAGTGGATAATGCAGTTTTCCAGAGCTATAATGAACTAAATTACTGCAAAGGTGCAAGTAAGGACACAATATCTCTCTATTATGAGTACTCTGTTGGAAGCTGGTAGATGTGGTTTATCAGTAATGCTAACATATGAGCATAAATATTTTTATAGGGACCAGTGGGATAAATTTGACCCATATTTATTTCAAATAAGAAAATATTCACTGCATTTAGTCAAGTGAAAGTTTTTGAATACAGTACTGGTTTTGTTGCGCCTTATCGTGAATTCCCCTGAAAACTGAAGGTTTTATTGTTGTAAAGATAAACTAGACAGAGACACTATTGTTCACTCACTGACATGGCACTTGGCTGCCTAAAGTGAACCTTCTGACTATTTCAAAGGCTGATGAAATACATTAATACCCCTCTGTATTTTCAGATGCCCCTAACTCCATGTTAAAAAGTTGAAGATGATAGTTTAAATGTTATAAATTACATCCCGAAACATTTACAGTAATATAGTAAAAAATTGCAAACCTCTAAATTTTGCAATCTTAAATGTGCACTGCGTAACTTTTCTGGTAGAGGGTCCACTTCCTGCTTGTCTCCATGGAAACTTTTGCTCAAAAATACAGTCATTCCTGTGAATAGGTGCGACTCCACAGATCTGAATTGTAATGTAGTGTTGTGCTGTAACCTGCTTGTGTCTCTCATTATAGGTTTAATTTATCATGTGGAACATTCTAGATAAAGCATGAAGACAACCAGGTAGCTGACCCTCCGCCAGAAAAGTTGCGCAATGCACCTTTAAATAAATATAAATCATTCTTTTATATACTTATTTCCATTTAAAAAGTTGCCTTATAGTAATGTCTTTTGTATTTTTAGGGCATCATATATATTCTTCATAATCTGTCCTGCTTTTTGTCCTTTGCATCTTCATCCAACATCACTGTCACTTGCATGTGTTACAGTTTAAACCTCTCTGTTCCTTACATGTCCGCTCCTCCATTCCTCTTGTTGAGTTACTGCCCCTCCCTCCTCCCTCTGCCCCCCTCCCTCCTCCCTCTGCCCCTAGCTGAGTGACAGTGTGGGGCCTGGCTGCTCTCCTGTCGTGAGGCCTACAGTGAACGCTGCCTTATTGCCCCCTAATTATCAATTACAGGCCCGGGCTTCCACACCTGGAGCAGGCCGGGTTGGGAATGAGGCTGGCCCATTAGGAAGCGCCGCCGACTGGGCTGTTTATGGAGGGGGCTGGGCCGGACCTCCCCAAGGTGTTAATGGGACTTACAGGGGTGAGGTCTGCAGTCCACTCTGTGATAGTGTCTGATGGCAAAACCATATGTAGGTTAGGTCATCCTTGACAAAGACATAGACGCAGTGTGAAATGGGAGCACAGTGGATGGGTTCAATAGTGGAGATTTGTGACAAGCCAACCCTGTAACACCATGGCGGGATTTTTTTTTAACAAATCAAAGACACAAATTCACAGTATTATTCAAATATGACCCAAAATCATGATAACCAGCAATATTAACTATGCCAGGTTAGACCACTCATTTTAGATCTTTTTTTTTTTTTTTTTTTACATTTACATTAATGTTTTCCCAATTTGGCCATTTTTTAGGTTTAAAATTTAACTTCCTGGTTGGAAATCATTACATCACACTAGGGAATTCATAATTGTTACCTAGAGAAACTATTATCTGACAAATTTGTTGAAAATTGTTTAATTAAGTATCAGAAAAAAATGTGTTTCTTGGGTGTAAATTGTGCCAAACTTTTGGACAGAATTCTCTCTAGAGCGGTGTCTTCAGTGTGAACTCTCTACTTCCTGTATCATTTATATTTACAATAGTTAATTTCACCAGATGAAGTAAAATTTGAGAATTATAAAAGATCTGTATCATACACACTTTAAGAATATAATGTATTTCCTTTCAATAGCCACTCACAGCTAACAATACATTTAGCCAACAAACAGAAAAACGAAATACTCACTTAACATATTTCCTTTTAACAAAACACATGCAATTACTAAGTATTTTATAATGATGTTACTGCAAATCTATACCTCTCCATCTCTAATTAGTTGTATGTAAAGCTAATTCCATCAGTAGAGGGGTTCTTTAAACGCATTGGTTCCATTCATCTTCAACCCAAATCCTCTGGGGCTGCCAATTCACTGCTAATTCTATATACTGCCCCTCCAGGCTGCATGAATACAGCAGAGCTCACTTATTTCAGCAAACTAAGACAATATATATGGGCATCAAAACATAATTTACAATACACAAACACTTTTTGATCACCCTGAATAAAACTCCATGAGCTATTAACAAAATAAATAAATGCAACAATATATGAAAAATAGAAAACATGAGCATTAAAAGTGTTTAAAGGTCCTTTATTACACAAAATGGACTCCTGTGAGCTTGCATGTTAAAATGTTGTTACCTCATTAAAAACATACCTGGATTGCGTTTTGTTTCATTCACACATGTTTGAGTAACCCTCAAATTATTCTGACTACATGTCTACATCTATAAAGCCCAAAATGCTTTGTTCTGCCTTGTGATGCCATGTTGTGGTTGTCATGTTAACAACTACCTTTGTTCAGTAGCGATGGGAAATTCTGATGATGACTCTAGTGAAGGTGTATGGAGTTTAAAAAACAGTGGAGCACTTCCTGTATTACCATATGACATCACAAGCTGGAAAAGCTTTCCATTTGAGAGAAGAACTTAACCAAAATGTGCAGAGTTTGCATTAAACACGTGCGAATGAAACAAAACACAAATACAGATTTGTTTATGATGTAGAAACATTATAACATAGATCAGAAAATAGCATAATATAGGCCCTTTAAATATTTGATGCAGTGAGTACAAAAATTAGTTTTTATCCATAAGGTCCTATTTCAATATTCACTGTGGCATATGTTATAGGATTGCCACACAAAACCACTCTGCTATGCTATTACTGTTGGAGTAGTCATTTGCATGTAGCATGTCTAATATCTGTGCATAGTAAATCATTGAGTGTGACACAATACATGCATACATCACTGCCTTCATATTGTCAGACAGTTGTGTTCTCTGCTGCCTCTTCACCATTCATGTCAGACTAAAATGGATCATCGTCTCACCCTGGATGCAAATAGATTGACTTATCATCACAATGGTAGCTGCAGCTCATTGCTGCTCTATTCAGCTCACAGTGGCTTTAGGTGAAGGCTGTGCCACTCAATGGTATATGAAGAGATGGAGATGAAATGAAGAGTTATGTGAAAAATAGCTGCAGGCATGTGCAGGCAGCCCAGGGGTGACGGAGGTGAAGAGATACGCACTGACTGTCTGTGTACTTTACAGCTTAAGATGTCTGACTGTGCAACATAAAGATTTCAGAGGAAAATGGACAGAAGATAGAGAGCATTGTTCTTTTACAATCACAAAACCAGTTTTGCATAATCTTAAATCTGTCATAATGATATGGATTTAAGGCTTAAACACTTTGCATATGTTTTAAAGGCAAGAACTTGATTGCGTCATTGACAAAACACATACAATGGCTGTTTTTGTCTCTTAGCAATCTATTTATGGCTTTCTGCTATAGTAAACATTTTGAGGACTTTTAATTTCATTTTAAGTTGTAAATTACTGTAACAACAATCCTAATTTTTCATCATTCTGAAACCCAACAACATGTAGATTGTAAATTGTCTTGGTCCTTGTGGATTTCACAAGAGTTTTATCAGAATCACTTGTTGAAGTACAAAGCTTGTCCCTGTATAAATAATGCTGTAATGTAAAAGTGGAAGCCTACATCATCTTGACAACCGTTGTACTGTTGCCATGCGGCGTCCACATGCACTTGTGCATTATGCCTTCTTGTTGTGCTTCGTTGGAGCCCTGGGACATGTGCACTGACGCAAATTCAAATCCCTGTCCTCTGCTGATGGAGGTAAATAACGCTCTAGTCTGCTCAGGGCTGCCTGGACAGACAAAATGACTTTCTCCTTATGAAAAAGTCTGGTAGTTTACCTGGCTAAGCAAGGGGAGGACATCAGGTGTAAAATGAGCCACTGATCAGATGATGTTTCAAGGTCAACAGTAAAAATGTAAATTAAAAAGTATAATAAAAAATTATAAATAAAATGACCAAATTAAAGCCCATATTTGATTGTATTTTCAATATAACCTTTAGTAGGCTATAACTGTCTTGTTTGCAGTGATAATCTCTTGTGTTTCTTGAGGCATTTGTGGTATTTAGGAGGAACACACATGCTGTTTGTTTCTCATTAACACAATAGATGCATTTTCAACAATGCACAAATGACAGTATATCATCGAGTGACAAAGTGCTGCTTTGAGGGCTCACTTCCTGCTGCTCCAAATCCAAATGTCACCTCTGCTGAAAAGCACTTGTAACATCACAAGGCCGTGCTCCATTATCCCTCTTAACCATTCTTCATGTGCCGTAAGCAGCTCTCCCTTAGGGCGACAAGCCGAGGTTTGATGCAATTCAACCCTAATCAGAGCTGTTTGCCTATTTTTCTGGAGCGACTGTAATGTGCTCTCATGCAGCGAGGGGTGCAGCGCCTCAGGCACAGCTGACTGCAGCGGGCCCCACCGGGGACCCCAGGGCCGCTCCACGGGAAGGAGTCTCTAATCCAGGATTACTCCCCCAGACCTGCAGCCTGTGGGATTATGGAGCCAGAGGAAAGGCCAGAGTCAGCACTGCCCTCAGCCGCTCAGTGGATTAGAGCTGAGCCCACTGTGAGGAACACACTGGTCCTTTACTGCGGCTGCACTTCCATACATGGGCATGGAAAAAGCATGCTCCGCTCAACACTCACACTGATGTGTGTGAATGTGATCTCTCTTTCTTCAGTGCGCCTCTTTGAATATACTGTCAGATAATGTCGAACTTCAAAGAGCTAGTGGCCAACATCAACATTAGAGGAAGTTTCCTCACCTCCTCCAAACATGTGACAGTTTATCTGCAGCTGCAGCCTGCCACCGCTCATTACAGAGATAATCTACGGCACAGTGTGTGGGTGTGCTCCAGTACACTGTAAAAGAGGGGCCGAGCAGGAGACAGGAGCTACCGGTGAACAGTCAAGTGTGATACTGAGGAGTGCAGCAGCACTGTCAGATAAGCAGGCGGTGACTGCAGCTCAGTAATCAGCTGTTATTGATTGTGAAGTAGTCAATGAGAGTAAAGTCTCAATGTGCCCTCCGCGCTGCCTCTGATCGATCTGCCCTGCCCTGTATAATGGGACCTGCCTGCGCTGTGGAGCGTGCACAGGACAACAGGCTGATATTTCTTTGTTTATCGTTGGTCATTTTGTGCTGTGAGCCGTTGCTGTGCTGCTTGAGTTGTTTGTAAAGCAGCAAACACCTCACACAACCACAAGGCCTCCTCACCAAAACCACATCCTATCAGCATAATGCACAGAAGGAGGCCATATTGAAATTACCAGGTGCTTAATTTGGTCTTTGTCACACATAATTGAAACCACTCATCCCTCCCCCACCGGAGGGGAGAGTGACAGAAAGGGAGAGCAGAGAGAGAGATAATTACCTTATAAGGCAGTGGGGCTGTTCTGGACGTGACGTCTCATTCCCAGCAGCGCACTGGCAGATGATTTGGTAAAGCCCACATTTCAGCTCCATCTGAAGAGTGCTGGCTCTGGGCAGCTTTGCTCTGATAGCTCCAGCTGTCTCACTTATGTGCATATACATTTACCCCAATCCACATGAAAGACGCTGTGCAGCCAAACAGTACTCTTTCTCCCATTTATTTCTTTAGTGTAGGCCCTGACATTAGAGGTTATGCATGTGTTTACTATGTATATTATAAGAATGCAAGTGTACATTTTATTGGCAGAAGAGTTAAAATTTAGCACAATGTTTTAGTGACTGTCTGCCATTCCTGAGTAATGCTCCTGTGATGTCTATGGTTGGCTTCAGTTCTCTGACATATGATGTACATATGTGCAACAGAACAAAGAGAAAGTCCATCTAAAACTATAACTCACTGTCAGATGCTCCTGACGGAGCTGCTGAGCGTTCACTCAAAGCAGGATCACATTGATTGAAAGTGATGTCTCATGGGCTGTATTGGAGTATTTTAGGATTATCAATCAGATCAGTTTTTTTTCAAATACCTTCACTGTATCCTTATATGGTAATTTATTTCATGTGAGTTTTTCATCAGAGATAGAGATAGACAGATATTGCTATAACACTATGCTTTGTCCACAAATACATCAAATAAAATAAATAAATAAAAACAGAACATCAGACACAGCTGCACCACAATAGTAAGATGGTCTCACAACAAGAAGACACTAAGTTAAAATTCTGGAGCGTGTAGGCCTTTTACAGAGGAGTTAGGATTTTCAACACTGAAGTTTATTGATGTCTTTTAAAATGTCATCATTTACCCACATATTGTAAAAGAAAAATCTGTGCACACTCTGCTGTGTTGGGCGTGTTTGGGATGAAAAATAGTCACATGTGTGGATGCAATGCTGCTGAGTCAGACAGTGATTAACGGTGAGCATTGCTGCGCAGGTGGACCACAATGCAGCACCAAGCACGCCATGAGCACCATTTTCATCTGGCTCCTTTTGTTCCCGTCCTCATCTTCAGTGCTTCTCTCTCCATCTCCCTCGCTCTCTCCCTTTCTCTCTCTCCCTGCATCCTTTGCGGCTCATCCCGTGGTCTTTTTCTCCATCACTATCCCCGGTCGTCTCGGAGCTGTACCCCTCCCCCTCCTATCGCAGACAGGCTGTGTGGAGAAGAAGAAAGAAGGGAGGGTGTTCTTCGGGGGAATGGAGGACAGTACGCAGCCTGCTTCTTTTGGAAAAGTGTCTGTGTCTTTGTCAGCCATATTTTTGCACACTTAGCCTGTATTTTTGCAGTAAAATTGTCCCCTGTCTATACAGTAAACACTGACAGTCAGGCTGCTGTTGTGTTTATGCCATTTCTTCCAGTTAAGGTCAATGATGTGTTCAGGTGCACATAGTAAACAATGTTGAATCAAGTGTTTGGAGAAGTGATGCACATTCTCAGTGTGGTGACCAGTTAGGTGAAATACGCTAGGAAAGCATAATTATCAAATAAGACAAAGACAATCAATTTCTAATTAGCAACTGGCTATGGTGATAATTTCCATAGCATTACAATCTTTTAGTTTTACACAGATTTGTACATAAATATTTGATTTATAGATTTGTCAAACTTTCATCAAATAAGTCTATCTAGAAGTATCATTAAAGTAAACTACTTTTTTTTAGAGTTAGTTAAGCTTTGAGTCTATATAGGATGCTGTATTAACCAGGGGAAAGCAGATCAGAATAGTTACAACATAGAGTTTGTTAAATGGAGAAAGGCAAGATGTAATAAAGATAAAGAATGAATAGAAAATAACATGTGAAGAGGGTGAAGAGGATGAGGCGGTAGATGGTCTGATGCTGCGGTAGATCGATAGACAGTTGGTAATGTAGTATTTCTTGTTCATTTCCTCTATGAGTAAGTATATCAGCATGCTGAATTGTTGCACATTTTAACTTGGTCTCACAGAACTACTTTTATGGATGTGTGAATCTTATGTTTCTTTCTTAAGCTTTCTGTCACACCTGCCACAACCACCGTTCTTAACACTTTCATTTTGTCACATTACACCTGAAATATTTATAATTATCGAGCTAATTAACCAGAAAAGCCGAAGTTTGAATTTCTCACATGCATATAAACTAGAAGTGCAGAATAAGTCTTGCTGTGAGGGGCTAATTGCCATCAGTTGAATAAACTCACACACACATTGGTTAGTACCTGTCTGCTGCCTTACTTTTGCTCCCACATGGTTTTGTCTTAATGCTATTGGATTTCCTTCACAGCTTCCCTCTCAGCAGGCTCCTCCGCCCCCCCGCTAACTTCGTATTCTCCTGTCACTACGCCCCATCATCTCCGCTCTTCCATCCTCTGCTTTTACCAGCCTGACCTGCATTTACCTAGCCTGCCTTTTTTTTTTTTTTTACAACTCCGTGCTCCATTCAATTACCCCCATTTTGGCAGTCGCCGGGAGACAGCATTTCACGGCAATGTTTGCTTTTCTTGAAAATCCCGTCGTTAGGGATTGTATAGGTGTGAGTGTGGAGCGGGCGAAATGTTAATTGCGGAGGTGGAGCGGAGGCCTTCATAGAAATCTGGTAACAGCATTAGACTGGTTAGGGCAGCCACAGTGGAAAAGAGACCAGTGGTGAGAGAGAGAAAGAGAGAAGGGAGGAAAAGAAAGAGAGGGAGAGAGAAAGGGGGGATACTATGAAAATGCATTTAGTTACACAATACTTAACTAAATCGAATATGCATTAAAATGTACAGTATATTGTAACTTATTTTGATACATGGCCCAACCAAAATACTGTGTTCTGAGTCCTTAGAATACTTTCACACACGGTTGCATTTAACTTTGCCTAGATTTGACTAAAGACAGTTTTACTTTTGCTTCACAGTTTGTTCTGCATTTATTTATTGCTGATCAGAGAAGGAAAAATCACACTTACATACACCATAAGAGCAGTGTTTCCTATATTTCTTACCGCTGTGTATTCCTTAGATTTTAGAAGAGTAACTGTGTTCTGAGTACCACCAAATGTACTGTATTCGAATACAATTACTCAAAATGAGTATTCGAAGGCCTTCATAGGAATCTGGTAACAGCATTAGACTGGTTTGGGGAGCCACAGTGGAAAAGAGACAAGTGGTGAGAGAGAAAGAGAGAGAGAGAGAGAGAAAAAAGAGGTAATGAAAAGGGCCAGCAAGGGGAGTGAGGAAGAAGAACTGGCAAATATGGGCTAAGCATAAAAGGAAGATGGGGACGTGCCCCGAGGAGTTGGTGGTGTTATACAATTACAGAGGGCGAGCAAAGCGCTGGTCACGTCAGCACTTCTCTCTTTTAGTCAATGGTAAACAGCTTTGTGTGGACCCCGAGTATCGGATGTGACAACACTACAAAAAGGCTGTGTACAGACAGGCTCTGAAGGCAGCAGGTTTCTCTGCAGAGGAGTCGGGTATTAGCTATACATCATGGAAAATAAGAAAATGGTGTATCTGAATAAATGCAACTTTTATGTGGTTCCCAAAGTGGTGAGGCACTGAGCTGGGGGTTTACGAGATTCAAAATATAATAAAACACTTAAGCTATAACACGGTATTTTAAATATTCTTTAATTAAAAACAGTATCTGAAAAAGGTCCAATAACATAACTAATTTAACATGTTGTCCTATTAAAATCACTATTTCTGTTCATTTTATTTTGCAGTGGGGGGTCTCTAATTGGTTGGATGGTTATTTTGAAATGTTTAAAATTATCTGCAGAAATATCAAATCACATGTGTTTGGAAAATTACAATGCAAAAAAACAAAACAAAACAAAAAACAGATGTTCACTGAGATTAAACATTTAATAGACAAAAAATCAGGAGATCCAAGATACTCAAGTTTCCTTTATATACACCAATGTATTTCAGTTGAAGTTTTTATTATTTTTGCAAATTTGAAAGTCACTAATGATGATATACTCAATATCATATTTTTTGCATACTTTCAAATTTCCTAGACAATATTTCACCCACTTCTACTATCATAACCTTGCAGGCTTTATATGGAAAGGTGAATTGCATCTTGACCAGAGCATTTTAAAACACTCACACAGGCAAATAGCCTTTCTCTCTGATGTCTTCACTGTGTGCACTGTAAATCAAATGGCCTTATTATTGCGAACAGCCAGCGCTTTGTTTTAGGGCAGGAATGCGGTCGGTTCACTTAATTCAGGTGGCCATTTCCGCTGGCACCGAGGCCTGGCTGCGCGGGCACAACTGTTTTGGGCAGAGTGCGGAAATTGTGATAAAGCAATGGATCAAAGTCTGGAGCAGCACAGAGGCCAATTCATGCTGTAGCCTGGCTCCTTCTTCTCATTATAGTTCAATGACGGATCATTTTGAAAGGCATTTGTAGCCACTCGGATATTGTAAGATATTGAAAGATAACGTAACCTTGGTGGCTTTGGTTCGAACATAGACTGTAAAAAGAAGTGGACTAAGGAAGTATAATGTCACCCATAGTGTTCAGGTCCAGTAAAAAGAAGCTCAAGAACAGTTATGGGCTGAATTTGGAGCCAAGTTCCATATTAGGAATAGGAATTTAGTTGGAGTGAAAAATAGCAAAATAAAAACAAAGATTATGTAGAGTGGGTTAATATGAACATTTTAAAACCAAAATGACGTGGCTCACTTCAGCAGTTACAGAGAGAGCAGCGACAATTTTTCAGTGTAAGTAAATTCGGGCTGGAGCCGATGGAGCTAGAAGCGCTCCCTTATTCACGTCCTATTAGGAAAGTGGCGGGTTACCTATGTCCATTTATATATACAGTCTATGGGTTAGAGTTATGGACTGCTTAATGTTGTTATTTCAAGGTGCAATTTGTAACTTTTTGGCCAAGTATGTCTCCATAGTAATGCTACGTTATCTTAAATGTTCCACAGTATATGGCATTAAACTCATCTATTTCTGTGAAGACAAACAGGTAAAGCCAACAGGTCCAGTTTCTAGTTAGCTCTGTGGAGAGGCGACACCGCTCACAATAAGAATGCAGGATTGTTTTAACATTAAAACACCTGGAACTGAATAAATACAAGAAGTTAATGGAGCATTGTTGAACATTTCAGGAAAGCAACATCTCCAGGTGACGAAGAGTTACCTTTAAGACTATAAAGGCAAAAGTTCAAAGCCAAATTTGATATAGAGATGCCTGTCTGGTCTGCCCTGTCAATACTGTCAATAAACAATGAACAATGTAAAAAAAATAAATAGTCGTTTGAATAGGAGAAAGCGAGAAAGCCAAACATGGGTGATGACCTGATGGCTGGATCTGATCTATGTTATTTGTTTTCATAACTGGTTAAACCTAAATCAACTCTACTCTGCAACTAATATTAATGTGCTGTCCCGAATTTGCCTAAAAACACTGATTGTACTTCTTTTCCAAGCTTTTTGCTGCCTCTACAACATTTTCATGAGTTTCCGTGTAAAAAGTCAAAGCAATACCTTTTTAAAATTGCGAAATCGTGCTCATTCAATATGAACAGCCAAAAATAATTTCTCAAACCAAACCACCGAATGATTTTCTCATGCACTGTTGAACTGAATTGTTGTAGTCAGTAATACTAAGCAAACCTGACAGCTCCCTCAATAGAACGAGACTAACAAACTTGCTGCGGTGCCACTTCACCTCACAAGCATGTCACAAAAATAAAATGATGTACTTGAGGTTTGTTTAGATTGCTCTTTGCTTATTCTTTCCGTCTTGTAAGTCTTTTTTGTGGGTGATCTGACTGTTCCTCGGTGCTGTCAGCTTAAATTACACTGGTGGCTGTCAGTCTGACGGTACAGGTGCATGTGGGAGGAAGGATGCTCCTGGATTTTGCTCATTACAGCGCCTGTTTTATCCCTAACCCTTAAACACTGCTTGCTACATGTGCTGCTTCTTCCACAGGTGAGACCCCCCTCCCCTCGCCCTTTCTCTTTGTCTCTTGTCTGTCACCCCCTACCACACACACACTCACAAACACATTCACACACACACATATGCACTCACTCGATCCCTGACAAGTCAACCTGCTATCAGCACAGTCTATGAATAGCACTGCGACCCACTCACCTCCCCAACATAGCTCATGTCTTATGCATTGAGCCTGGATGCCAGAATCCCTCTAGCGCTGTGTTCCACTGCCAAAATGGACCACCAAAATCATGGACCAACATTTTTTTTATCAAGTATGTTAACAATGTGTAAGTGTTAAGCAAATATGAAAAAAAAAAAAAGAAAGAAAGAAAGTATGAAAGCAAGTTTGTGTCTGATCATTTTATGTTTGCACCAGCTGGCAGAAACAAATGTAAATAGAATAAAAATAGAATCATATCTATTGCAAAGGTGTTTTGGGTGGGGGTGAATCCTGGCTCAGAATGCAGAATGTGGAAATTAAAAAGTGTATGCAATACTATATTTGATGAGGAAATTATTCTTTTAATTTCCATATTGGCTTTTGTAGTCTGTGGGTTGTGGATGTGATCAAAAATATATAAATATGCAAACAAAGAGATGGTGTAATGGAAATAAAATACCTTATGTTGATTCAGTGTGAGCGCATAAAATCAACTTCAACTTAGTTTCTAGTTTTCAGTGAGTGGTGGAAGGGCCCATATCATACTATTTTATATAATCTATGTTATAATAAAATAACATAGAGTTGTGTTTTGTTTTATTCACACATGTTTAATACACAAATCCTGCATATTTAGGCAGAGTTCAGAGGCAGAAAACACCTTGTGATTTCATGTCATCCAGAAAATGCTTAAACTCCATATACCTTCACTAGAATCATTTGGATAATTTCTGCCCTGGAATTGCCAATCTCTACGGAACTAAAGGTAAAAGGACTACTACTAACTGGAAAGCTATCACTTCGTGACATCACAAGGTGAAAAAGAGCATTTTAAGCTTTGGAGATGTAGAGTAAAGGGTTACTCAAACATGTGTGACTATATATAACATATAACAAAACCTCCAGGTATGATTTTGAAAACATACCTAATAGGATTATAACATGTCTTAACGCTCACCAGAATCAATTTTGTGTAATAGAAGACCTATAATTAAAAGCAAGTATTTCTCTCCTCCACTTGAGTATAACAGCCTTTGTGACACTGTGTTCACAACCATTGCACAACGCAGATCTGCACACAGATGGAGATGTGATAAAGTCACGGCACCATCCTCCTTCATACAAAATTCACGTGCTGCTCCTTTACAAGCTACCTGTTTACAATGCAGCCAACAGATGCATCCTCTCCTTCCTCCATTTTCCCCCCTTTTTTTCCTGCAGCTCCAATAATACACCAGGGAACAAGGAGCTTAGCAGTGACAGCCCCAAATCCCTCTTTCCAGCGCACTGATTTCTGGATTAAGGAGGGGAGATTTCCACACCTCCAAATCGTATTGTGTGATGCATCTTTTCACACCTCAATTTTTTTAGAATCCAAAATGGTTTCTTTATTTAAACAGATTCACGGCAAATTCACAGAGAGGACAGATGGGTTTTTTATAGCATGAAGGTGGAGAATGCGTGTGATTATTGTGGTAAACCCCCTTTTTATGAGGGATTTCAGAGCCATTTAATAAACAACATACCTAAACACAACATTCCTCAAAAGAAGCCGTACTTAGAGCAGATTCTTGGCTCTGGTCGACATTTGTGCATTCTAGTCAGACATCTTTGAAAGCCGTGGAGAGGTTGGATATGTTCATTCCATCACTCCTTTGGTGTGATAAACTCCCTTCCCTCCTCCATTTTTCTACACACATTTGACTCTCCTCACACCCTCCTGAAGACAGGCTGCCATAGCAATGAGGAACATTTACTAACATTATTCAACAAACTACAATAACATATGTGTAATATTAAGATGATGTTGAACACTATCAGACAGTCATCAACTGCTATGTAATATAAAATCACTTTCATTATGTCCATGACTTTTGTTGCTACATAATGCTCCTAACATGGCACATATGGGATGACTTTTACTGAAAGCAGTCAGGACCTATCAGGATATTCAGACTCAAAATGTCATAACAGTGAAACAAAACAAACTTTTATTTGATCCAGTTGAGAGAAAAGCAGACACATATTTCCCTTTCACAAATGCACATGTTTGTTTTGGTTTGCTTGGGCGCTTCGCATTTGGCTTCTGCCCCAAACCACAATACTGCCCTGTGATTGGTCCAGTCTGTGGCCCCCCAGTGGCCAGGCCCTATCGCACCAGCATGACTACGCTAAGGAAATGTGTATGACTGCTGTGTTTGCAAACTCACAAATGTATTGTGACAATTCATCTGCTGTCAAGGCTATAATGCTCCACAGTACTGCCTTAAACTTATCTGTCATTTATTCACTTACAGGTGCTTCATTGTCACTCACCACACAACAGACCTGATGGTGTCACATGCTTGTCTCCGCAGAGCTAATGCCATGCTGTAGATAGATGTAGATTGTATTTCAGGCAAAGGAAATGTTACATCTTTACACCTTTAAATAACTTTAAAAAAAAAAGAAAAAAAGAAACGCAATTTGTAAAAAAGCAAACTATTACATTAAAATAGAAAAGTGTAACAACTGAACTGCATGTTCAAATATTCTAAAGCAATTTATTTTTGTGTTAGTCAGGCCTTTTCTGTGCTATTGATGCACTTTGGACACTTTCGATCATTCAGGAGACACCAGTGATGATTCATATGGTTTATCAATATGGCAATGGTCCTAATTTACAGCACTTGAAGCCTATGAATAGCTTGTGGAAGAATAATACAGGAACTCTATTGTGTTAATAGTCATCTTCCTTTGTGCAAACAGGCCCTGAGCTCTAAAACAATCAGGTTCCGCATTCCTCCTCACACATTCTGACCTGGCGACCACACTGTGCCGGAAGAATTTCAGGGCAGCGATTATTCACTCATATTTCACATACACACACATGTGCACACACACATAGACACACACGCACACACAGAGGGGGTCATAAATTAACACTGCGCTCTTTGCTCTTTTATTACCTCTGCAGAAGGCTTTATTGTTTCTTGTTGCATTGGTTCCATTGATTTACACAGGCGTTCTGAAATGTCCAAACACCATCGATTTGCCTGTGAGTGATCCATCAAGAAACATTTGTGCTACTTAACAGCTGCAGTTTTTCATTTTTGTGTGAGCCAAACTAAGCAGCTTTATTGCTAATTTATCTGGGAATGAACTCAAATTACATTGCGCATAATTATAAGGGGGAATACAGGAAATACATCAAAGAATTACCAAGGATAATTGAGACATGTATCCAACAAATGAATCTAGATTATGCAAGGGAATGCTAATTGTTCTCACAAGGATAAACAAATTGTAGTTGTTTACGTTTCTAGTGAAGACGGGCCACCAGTCATCTGAGTCTGTTGAATCTCAAGGCACATACAAACCGAGTTAAACAAAAAAAGCTCTGAAATATAGCTCTGGACTGAATGTCAAAATGGAGAGGAAAAAGATTCAAGATGCATTTGCAAAAACAATATTAAAAAGTCAACAAAAGAGCTGTGGACAAACTTGGAATGCTGCTTGATCACACAGTGTCAACGCTATGTTTAGTATGTAGCATCTTAAAATCAGTGACAACTCTATGATTTTTCTTTTCTGGTGTAGGTTGTTTCTATGGAGATGTTATTGTGTTGCCTATAATGTTCCATGGTATGACATTATCCATCTCTCATTTATTAATTACGGGTGTTTCTATTGTTCAGAAATATAATAATTCCTTCTGTGAATAGAGGCGCCTCTCCACAGATGTGAATTGTAATGTAACGCACTGCTGTAACCTGCTTGTCTCCCTTGTGATATATAGGTTTAATCTATACTGTGGAACATTCTAGACAAAGCAATAACATTTCCATGGAGATAAGTGGACCCTCCACTAGAAATGCAACAGCATATTGTATTAAAAAGGTTTCGATAGAAGTATATCCTAAATATCAACCTATAAAGTGACTGAAATTATCAAAATGTTGGTAAAATCTGAGCTCGATGCCCACCTTTTACCGCATTTCAGTATGATTAAATACCAGCGTGTGTCACAGAGGGAGCTCACTAATCAAGTAGAAAATATTGTAACAAGTGAAAACAAATGATGTCAGGGAATTGCAGATTTCTTTGCAAATCCAAGTGGGTTTATGTAGAGGAGTTGAGCTAACAGTTGACAGGGGTGTTAATTGTATCGGGCCTGGGGGCAAACATAACATGACAGAGGAGACAGAATGGCGTCATATGTTCAGTAGTCAGAACCCACATCACGCTGACATACCTGACATCACACAAGAGGAAATATGTGTCTTTTACTTATTTAAAGCATCTCTTCTCCTGCGGGCTCTGGCTGGTCGTGTTTGCACCAGGATATGACCGTTAATTGCTAATTAGCATGGTGCAGATACACAGCCCAGTGAGAGGTGTGAGCTCTGTGTGGATGTACAAGCAATAATTACAACAAGAGGTGTTGTATAAGAGCACGTCAACATCTGCTGCCGGAAAGGGGCGAGAAGAAAGGATTGTGAAGAGGGCTGCTCGCTGGAGAGGTCATGTGGTCCACAAGAGAGAGATACTTTTTATATATGTGCTAAAACACACTGCGTTTTTTAATACACAATAAACAATTTTTTCTCAAGTCATCAGGTCAAGTCATCGTTAAAATATTTGTTGACTTGGATTATTGTTAATTAAACATTAACAATAATTTTAATCTATTATTATTACTTCTATTTATTAACCAATAAATATAGCACATTTCTATAAAAAATCTGAGCAGATAATTCTGATATTCAACATCATATATTATAAAATCTATTTTAAACTGTCATTTTTATGCTTATGTAAACAATTAGACAATTCTGTGTTCAAATTCTGTGGGAACTGATTGACTAGATGTAGTCAATCAATTTTTATTGATTGACTGCATTTAGTGAAAAGCGCATAATACTTTAGCTATTCTTCCTAAATTCTTTGGGGTAAATATAAGAATAGAAAAGAACAAAGGTCCCGGGATGAGCCCTCGAAATTTATAATCCCTCCCTAAGGCTTCACTTTATAATCTGTTCCCCCCTTTTGTTTTCTAAATTAAGATATAAAACTGCCACCTAAATGTCATTCCTTGATATGTCTAAATTCAACTATGATTGAAACTGCATTATTCTTCTCAAATCCCAGCCTTATTTGGCCCTATGATCATACCACACTGTCCGTACAACAAGTAGTTAAGATAAAAGTATGTGAACTATGTTAGACTCCTGTACCACTATTACACATCCTCTGCACAGAGCCCTTGTCATGTCAACGCGCCTTAGCTGTGGTTCAAAATAACTGACAGGTAATAAAAATGTCCGCCACTCTCGGTCTCATATCTCTGTGTCTGTCTGCCTCAGCTGACTGTGTACCAAGTATTTTACATTCCAAAGGTAAAACTACTGTAAGCACACTGCCCGGACGCATGTGATTCACCGTCTAAAGACATAAATAAGCTGCAAAACGATATTTTATAGCTCTTATATTGTAATTAAATGGATCGCGGAATGTCTATTGTTTTTGTCAGAGAATGTGGTGATGTTATGGGTGTGTGAAGGTTGTTCAAATACTAATGGATTGAATATGGCTGTAAATTACCATTGACACGGCATTGGTGGCACTCACATGGAAATGAGCTGCACTCTATAGCTATTTAAAATGCTTTTCAAGGCTCCATTTGGACAATTTGTCTTCACTTTGTTGCATCTTTTAGCAGGTTTCCTTCAAGAGGCCCATATATAACATGAGTGGGTTTGACACTTCAGATTCACCCCGTCACTATGGTACTCTTGCATTTTTAAAACACACATAACTGCAATCAAGAAGATAATAACCTGGGTTGCCAAGTCTGCTTCATGATATCGACTTGATGCTTCAGTTTTTTGGAAAGTTGCCTGCGAGTTTTGAAGGTAATGGGATGCGTTTTTGGGCAGCAGTTCCACATCATAAAAGAGGTGATTTATAGCCCTTTTCAGTTTTATAAATAGACGCAGTAATCACTGAAATACAACCTTTTAATTGCTTAATTTTTGGCATTACTTTTGGGGCTTGGCTTACTTCTTTGGAGCTTTTCTTTTCAAAGGCTTTGCCCTCTGAAAATCTGGAAGCCCTGATAATAATGAGTCATCTGTTTTGTTTTTTAAGTCTTCGTTTCACGCCAGTACAGATTTATTGGCAGTTATTTTCAGGGCTGCTGCCTCTTAGCCTATAGGTTGTGGGTTAAATTCTCAGACCAGCTGACACCCAACATCATTTAGACTATTTTCATCTTTAAAGGCGCTGTACCAGAATTTCGCTGCATAAAAACATGAAAAACAAAAGTAGTTTATTTAAAATAGCTTCTTCTGACAACTAACATCTAGCATACTTACATTGCCCACTGCGTCACAGAGGATATAATGCTTTCTAATTAGACTCATACAATGCATACAGTCTTATTTTTAACCAAAAAAAGCAGTTTTTCCAACAAATCTCTACTGGAAGGGAAAAAAAATACACACACACCCACAAAAATAATAATAATAGTTGTGTAAAGCCCCATTAACCTCACAATTCAACTAAATGATTTATAACTACAACTGACCAGGCCTGTATAACACAACCAACCACAAGATTAAATAGATGAAGTTGAATTATTAATGTCTAATATTTTTATGCTTACTCGTACCTCTATAATCTGTAATGTGCCTCCCTGAAACCTTTGCATTTCCGTGTTGTGTCACCTTAATAATTGATTTGGTACATTTCCTGTCAGGTCAGTACTCTTGTTATTTATAAACCACAGTCTCATCTCTCTCCTATGATTATATGAAGATTCATGTATGCATGCGAGAGCCAGTGGGCGTGTGCATTTAAACTGTTGATTGTGCGAGTGCTGGGGATTTGAACCTGCGCCTCTGCCTCATTAGGCCTGCCTCCGTTGCCATGGCGGTCTATTAGAGCAGCGGAGATTAAAGGCTGATTTACATGTGAAAGAGGAGAGCGAGGGGAGGAAGCAGAGGAGACAGAATCAGCGCTGGACGATCTGAGCTCACCGGAGAGTTTAGTCTGGAGAAAAGGGCACCACAGGGCACAGCACAGACCACCGTCATTGCCGCTTTTGATATCAACGCTGCAAAACAATGAAAAGTCTGGGCAAGCAGCAAGCTTATATTTAGTTTTAGCTCTTTTTGTGAGTTCTGTAACATGCAATGAAGAACACAACACCTTTATATGGCTGAGTTATTAATCCAATTCAAATCAAAATTGAGTTTCAGTCATTGTCAGTCATATGTTTCGGTTTTACAGAGAGTGATTTCTTTATTGTCCTATAGAGAGCATGGGATTTGGAGTAGAATTCAGATTTGGAGAGAGAAATGTGACTATTCTTGGTATGGCAATGTAAGTGTGTGCTGTTTATGCTCATTAAATATATATATATATATATATATATATATATATATATATATATATATATATATATATATATATATATATATATATATATATATATATATATATATATCAATAAAATAATAATTAATTTTTAAATTCTGTTCTGAATTACATGTGCTCTCGTTCTGCCCCTCCAAACCCAGAGGATGTGGCTGTTAAAAAATTAATGACAAAACATTACTAATGCATGATAATATAGTATTGTCTTTATCCTTACTAACTTTAAAAAAAAATATTGTTCATCATGATTTAACAGCTTTGTTAAAATACTTCAAATAAAAAAAGATCTAAATTCTGATTAGGGTGTTTTGACTGCATTTATAAACAACAGGAAGTTGGCATATGGGCATCTGGCCACATGTCGCTCTCGTCTCTCACACACACACACACGCACACACACACGCACACACACACACACACACACACACACACACACACAAACACACACACACACACAGACAGAGGAGGAAATGACTGTGTTTTAATAGGGCTGCAATTATTCTACACAACAACAGCAGTGCTCCCTGGGTCGGTGGTGGCGTGTGCTTCAGAGATGTGCAGGTAGATGCAATGCCTTTAACGGAGTCATTAAACTATGAGTCATCCAGCTTGGTGTTTGTCATGGTGAGTTCGCTGACTCACCGTAACAGCAAAAATATGTCTGAAACTCAGGCTTCTTTTTCACCACAATATACTCTGATTACAATGAATTTGACTAAAAGGTACACAGGTTGCCTCTGTTGGTATGGGGCAGTTTGAGTTTGTTTTTAATCACTAATCTATTAAAGGGTCTGTATTACATTATTTTTTTATCTATATTATAATATAATGTTGTTTCCTCATCAAAAACGCATCTGGAGTTGTGCTTTGTTTCATTCACACATGTTTAACACACAAATCCTTCACTAGAATCATTTGGATGATTTCAGACCTTGAATTGTCCATTTCTACTGATCAAAAGGTAAAAGGCAACTGTTAACTTGAAGACTAGCATCATGACATCACAAGGTGGAACAGAACATTTTGAACTTTGGAGATGTAGCCAGAGTAATAATAAAGTTCATTTAAAAATTACACAAGCATGTGTGAATGAAACCAAACACAACTCCAGGTATGTTTTTTGATGAGGTAACGTTTGATTAGCATTATAACATACATAACACAAGAGTCAATTTTGCATAATACAGGACCTTTAATGTTTTTGACCTTTTTTGGGTTATTCAGCGTTTAGAATCACTGTATGGTTACTATGCTAATTTAAACACTGTGTAGATATTTTGGGACTCTTAAGTGGTACTTTATGAGAAAAGTTTAAGAACCAATGATCTAAATGACCCAAACTCGATACTTTTTACTGTCTGGTGCACATTCATACACCCTTAAATAGATGCCACCTTCATTTTCTCTTTTCTCTTTGTTCCTGCACATTATCTGCCTCAGTCTTTATCACTTTTACTTCATGCCCTGTTTCACTACATTCAGAAATCTCCTCCAGGCCTCTGGCAGGCAGATTCAAGCTCAATCTTCCTTCTCTATGAACTCTTTGATCTTTGTACCTAACCATCACAAATCGGACTTATAAAGCACACACACACACACACACACGCACACACTTGTCAATCTAAACTATAACCATAGAATCTTAGGATCTATTATATTTAGATAATATAGTTTTTATTTAAACTATAAAATCTCACTGAAGGCTGAAATCTCACAAGAGGGTTGTCCTGCCCTTTGATATGTATATTTTATGTGTTTGGTAAAGTGTTGCAAAGAAGATATGCTGTCAAAGTCAGAAAACAAGCAGCATAATGAAAACTACTTTGTCAATGCCTTAAGATTTGAGTCTAGCTTTTCCCAACAAAATCTGCAATCCATATTTTAGATTCTTAATAAGCCAAGGGTGTGTTTAAGTGTGCGTGTGCTACAGGCTGCACCAGACTGCATGAATCTGTTCAATGAATATTAATAGGAGATATAGGGGGGAGGGGGGTGGGCAAAAAAAAAAAAAATCCAAATCCTCAGCAGCAGATAAACTGAGAGGGGAAGTGCTGTGATTACACGCATGGTTTTTCACAGGGCTCTCCCCAAATCTCATTTTGTGTAGTGCATTTTAATGGCATCCTTATAGACACACACCTCCGAGCCTCAGTTTTTGGATGAGCTAGACTTTTTGAGGGGGAGGAGGGGTGGCGCAGGTAATGATGAATTTGGTCTTTTGGTGTTTTTTATATAAACAAAAATCAGGCCTTTTCAACTATATAATTTGGACTATGTCTCTTGTTTGTTTAATTTTATGCTGATCTATTTTTTCACACATTACCATAACAAGTTTGTGAAATGTTTGTTGTTAAATGTGCACTATGTAACTTCTGGCTGCCAGCTCAGTCCTTGTTACCTTCACCTACCTCATATGCTCCTTTTTATACTTCTGGGATATAAGGGATCATAGCCAGCCTGGACTACTTTAGATTAGAATGGACAACACAATGTCTCCGGGTGCTGGGTCCAATATTCATGGTAAATAAACTTCTTCTGTGTCATGGCTATTCTTTTCAACTCTCGGGTTATTACAATTTATTCTAGTATGATAGTATGACACTAAATCCTTTTATCTTGCATTTATTCAATTTAAAGGTCCGATATTAGGCAATATGGACTCTTGTGAGCTTTAATCCAATGTTGTTACCTCATCAAAAACATACCTGGAGTTTTGTTTCAGGCATGTGTCAATAACTCTTTATTATTAGTCTGTCTACATCTCCAAATGTCAAAATGCTCTGTTCCACCTTGTGATGCCGTGAAGCTGTAGTTTTCAGCTACCTTTTACTTTCTGCTTAGTAGAGATTGGCAGTTCCAGGGCAAAAATGATCCAAATTATTCCAGTGACGGTGTATGTTTAACACACAGTGGAGCACTTCCTGTATAACCACAAGGTGGAACTGAGCTTTTCCAGTTTAAGAGAAGAATTGAGCTTAGATCTGTAGGATTTCTGTGTTAAACATGTGTGAATAAAACAAAACACAACCCTGGATGTGCTTTTGATGACAACATTACCACATATAGCTCAATATGGGCCCTTTAGGCTGTTTTAATTTCTCAAAAATACTTCAGAAAATTATTTCAGGTAGTAGGCCTCTCCACAGATCTGACCTGCAACGTGATGACGAGAAGAAAAATAAAATTAAACCAGGCCTTGTCAGCCCTTTTTCAGTGTAATGCTGTACATGTATCACTGTCATTTAAATGCAGGCCTCACACAATGGGAGACAGCGCGAGATGGATGAGATAAGTGACTAAAACCGGAATCAAAGTCAATCTGATGGACTACTTCTCCGCTGCAAAGGCTCATGGGAAACCAATTCAGACATGTTTGTCAGTAACCAAAATGTGTTACATCAAAATAGTCCTTCCAATAAATGACCCTGAACTCATATCATGTTATTATTGTGAAACGGGAGCTGGGGCATTGATCGTTTTGCGTGGGTTTATTGGTGACGGTCGTATGGGTGACCTGAGAGCACCCGTGGGACACTTTAATTACACCCAGTTCCTCCGCGTTCCTGCCAATAAGACAACTCCAGCAATCATTCACACAGCCAGTTCAATCCATACGTTCAGGGTGGGTCATGTGACATACAGGGCCTCCCCATTCATTTTATAGCATCTGTGTGTTTTACTATGTGGAGTTTATCAGCAGTATGTTAGGGCCATTCAATAGTCTGTGTAAAAGGAGTGCAGTGGTGGGTCCGTTCAGCATTAGGTGGCTTTGTTTGAGTTCAAGTTTACGATCAGAGGTTAGACTTGTGCTGTGTGACATAGTACTGGTAGTAAAAGGGACATTTTCAGACAATGCTAAGATTAGTTTCATATGAGGTCTAGTGGAGTTTACGAGAAGTCTTTATATTTAAACCACAGTGTGTAAGAAACCTTAAAAAAAAAAAAAAAAGCGCTGTATTACTGTTTTGGGTACCATAGGCCTATTCAAACTCCCATGTATACATTTTTTTTTAATGACACATTTTTCTTGCTATGTTAAAGGTGCACAGCACATTTAAAGTAGCAAATGAATGCCTCAAATTGTATGTAATTGAAACATTTTACTCATTACTGTTTTTTGCTCTATAAAAATATCTTTAATTGTTATGCAAATCCTGTCTCATCATCGCCATAAACGCTGCTTTTGTATCATGTTTTTCTTCATTTAAAAATATAGAAAATGTATGTGCAAGATGAACACAAACAGATCTAATTTACATAGCACAATGCACTTTTTACATTATACAGTATCGGCAATGCGTTTTTCCATTGTGACTGCGCTTTCCCTCCGCCTAGATGCATAAACAAAGTGATTCTTCCTCTGCTGCATCCCTGAGCCACAAAAGCAGTTTTATTAAATGAGCTGAAGCGCCCAAAGGATGCGGATGTAATTATGTGTGCTATTATTCCATACTATAAAAGTACAACTCCCAAAAATAAATTATTCAACAAGGCCGGGATAATAGACATTTTCATAGGGGGTAGTGCATGCAGACATGGAGAAAGCAGCACTAAGCAGCACTGAGATAGTTTATGGTCTTACACAAAATGGACTCTTGTGAGCTTTAAGCCATGTTATAATGTTGTTACCTCATCAAAAACATACCTGGAGTTGTGTTTTTTTGTTTCATTCACGCATGTTAATGTTTTATTATTAGTCTGTCTACATCTCCAAAGCTCAAAATGCTCTGTTCCACCTTGTGATGTTATGAAGTAGTACTTTTCAAGTTACCAGCTACTTTTTACCTTAAGTCCGTTCCGGGGCTGAAATTATCCAAATGATTCTAGTGAAGGTGAATGGAGTTTAAAAACACAGTGGAGCATCGCATGACATCACAAGGTAGAACGAGTGTTTTCCGTGTGAGAGAAGAACTCAGTCTAAATATGCAGGGCTTGTGTGTTGAACCTGTGTGAATGAAACAAACCACAACTCCAGGTGTGTTTGTGATGAGGAAACAACATTATAACATATAACAAAGTCGAGGAATAAGGCTTCCTTACACAACATGATGTGGCATTTGGACAAAAATAAGAGAACAGATGACAAGAGCCTGTGTATACAATTATGCATGTCTGTATTGTGTTATTTTGTGTGACCAGGGGACCACTGGACATGTCTTTTGTAATTTAGATTTTGTTTACACACTGGAGGAGGGTGGAAGTTTGCCCTGCCCTGTTTGTGACTACTGCTGATAAATATTTCACTACAAATTTGGAAACAAAACATCTTATCAAGGCTAACACAGCAGAGGAAACTGACAGAGGTGGAAGTAGCAATACAGCTTCACACACACGGTTTGCACCACATGCTGTTACCTATGTGTGCAAACCATGATTGTGTGATAGACATTGTTTACAAGGGTTGTGGTCATGCAGTTGAGCTTTTATATTGATTATGAGCATTATACGAGACCTCAGTAATCTGTATGATTATTGTTTTTGAGGATATTTCTTTTGCATGATTCTTAAACCACCCATATTATGCAAAATTGACTTTTGTGAGATTGAATCCATGTTAGAATGCTGTTGCCTCATCAAAAATATACCCAGAGTTGTGTTTTGCTTCATTCACACATATTTGAATCATCTATTATGATTATTAGTCTGTCCACATCTTCAAATATCAAAATGCTCTGTTCCATCTTGTGATGTCATGAAGTGGTTGTTTTCAAGCCTTTAAAAAATACCAGATAATAAAATGGAAAACTGACTGAAATAAGTATATATTTTGTATAAACTGAATACACTTCATGTTTGAGAGGGTCCAAGTTGTGATTGAGGAATGGGATTTAATTTTTGTCATCAAAGTTTTTATTTTTTAGCTCTTACTTTTAAGGTTTTAGTTTTTATTCCTTGTTGTTTTTTATGTTTTTATGTTTTACTCTTGTTATGTTTTGTTAAAATCGCATGAATAAAAAAGTACACATGAAAAAGATTTTTAAAAAGTACTACTTCACAGTTAAACATTGATCTGTGGCATCCAGCCCTTTCCAGCCTCTTAAGTGTTAACATCGTGCCCCTGTTCTATCCATCGCAACCATCACTATAACAATACGACTATGAAGTAGTTAAAAGCTGCTGTTGTTGAATAGAGCAGTTTAATGGACTGCTGTTTGTGTGAGTCCAAAGGCTTTAGCATGCAGCAGACTCGGAGCATGTGATGTGGTTGTGCTGAGGTGTGAAGCACATCCTGATGTTTGTGGTTTTAATATAGCCACACTCGATGTTCTAAATGCACTGTACTCTTTCTCTTTTTGAACTATACACTTTGTTGTTGTGAGGTGCTTTTAGTGCATTGTTCATTTGAGATTTGTAAGTGTTATTCCAGTACAAAGTGATTAGACATTGTTGTAAGCGCAGTGGTTTTTATTCAGGTAACATTATCTTTATAGTATTTCTCTTTTCAAGCTAAGGTTTAAGCATCATAATTGCTGCTCTCTTATTCAACTTTTTCTGTTTTCCTTATGCAACCTCTTGGTACCACTTTATAACTACACTTTAATTAGTCATTAGCATGAACAAAGACTTAATTCATAATCAAATCTTATAATATTAAGAATGATTCAGGCTTATAACTACTTAATTAAGGGGTTAGGAGTTAGCAGATTAATTAAAGATGCACTATGCAACTCTTCAGGTAGAGTCTGACACATAGTTGTCTCCATGAAGATGTTACTGCTTTGCTTGGAATATTCCAGGGTATAAATGTCTTATGTTAAGTAAATTACAGGTATTTTTATTGCTCAAAAATACCTTAAAAACATGCATTCTCCTCATCAGCATAGACGCCTCTCCACAGATCTAACCTATAACTGACCTTGTGGTGTCACTTGCATGTTTCTTTGGAAATGGATATGTTTGACGCCGTGCTGTAGAATGCAGGCAACACAAAGACATCTCCATGGAAACACACAGTTACACAGAGCAACTTTAAGTAGGAAATTCATCAATTCTGTTACTGTGTATGTTCTTGATTTACAATATAAACTTCTGCACATACAATCTGTGCTACAATGTAAATACTTGACATTATTATTATTATTATTGTTAAAATCTGCATTACTGTTTTATACTGTATTTTTTTTTTTGCAACTGTTTCGAAGTAATTTCCTTCTTGGATTAAACAAACCTGCCAGTCTAAATTCATGACACCTTGCCCATATTTGTTTAGGTGTCTCCTGGTTCCATAGCACTTGTAGTTATATTAAATTGGCTTTAACCTGTGTGCACTGTGCAGTAGAAATAGTCCCTCCAAGAGTAATGCCAATGGAAAAAATGATGGCACACAAATGAAAGGCTGGCACCTGTCTTCTTCCTTCTTAAGTACTCCATTTAAAACAACACTTGCCTCATATGCACCTTGGCCTGTCAACACTTCTCTTTTTGATCACTTTTTTGACAGTTCCCTGGTCATTCTCCGTCTGCATCAACACAAAAGCTCTTTTTACACCGCTCCAGTCACGTCGGAGAAGTTTTGGCAGCGGTTTTAGCCTAACACAGTCCAACAACCTGCTCTTTGTGAGAGGAGAGAGTGGGACTGAGAGCTGAAGTAAAACCGTCACTTCTGTATATCTGGATGTGCAGTGCTGAGATGTAACTAAATACTTGGAATAAAAATACAAATATAATGCTAATGGAATACTAACTTTGAGTAATTGTATTTCAGTACAGTTATAATTTCATTTTGTTGTGATTAGAAACTTTCCTTGATTAAAATCAAAGGAATGCATTGCAGTACTTGACAGATTTAGACTTAGACAAACTTTATTGAGCCACAAGGTAAATTATTTGGACACTGTAGCTCACACATCACAATATAATATTATATAATATAATAACAAAGAGCAAGAGTGTAAATGGTAATGCTAAATAAGTAGCAAAAATACCAAAACACTGGTGTGGTGTCAAATGAGACAATAATTATATAAATGTATATGTACAAAAAGACTAAAAATGATGATGATGTGATGAATAAATACATAATGAATGGTGCAATATATTTAAAGCAGTTTTAACCCTACGTCTATAATGCAACTCAGTGTGAAAGTATTCAGAATACAAGACTCAGATTTGACCACTTTAACGGAATACATTACAGAATATTTGAATGCAAGTATTCAGTAAAAAGGTAAATTTGAAAAGTATTTGTGCCAACATTGTAGATGTGTGGGGTGACTTCTCATGCCCGCCCATGTCTCTACATCTGTCTCATGCTCGGCGGCTTTGAGCAGCCCTGACAGCAGCCTTGATTAAACAGGATTTGTGTCAGTTGTTCACATTGATTTCCATGTCTGAATTTGGAGCCTGCTGACTCACAAAGGGAGTGTGCCAGAAACAAAGACACAAAACTTATTGTAAGTAAGTAAGTAAGTAAGTAGGTGTTTATTTTTTATAGCTTATTTATAGTTTATTTTCACAGACATATGTCACAAAGACGCTTTACAGAGCTTTATTTACAGAGCATTATTCATTCACTCCATACGCGGTGATGGTAAGTTACTATTGTAGCCACAGCTGCCCTGGGACAGACTGACAGAAGCGCGGCTGCCAATCCAATCGGCGCCATCGGCCCCTCCGACCACCATCATCACTCACGCACACATCACTTTCATTATACATTTTGAAATATATTTTTCTAATAGAAAAGGGTCAGAATATGGTGCATCTATGTACTAAACAGTGTGAAGTTCAAATGTTATACTTCTAATGTAATGAACAAATAAAAAAAAGAAAAAGAAAGAAATTTGAATTGAACTAATATTTGTAGTCAAGAACAATAAGTACTTTGCTTGTCCATAGGGAAATTAGCATAAATATTATGCTAATATAAGTGCTAATAGTTGTAGTAATTGCAATAGCCCTATTAACAAAAGTTGCGGGAACAGTATTATGGTACTGCATTTTTTATTTTGCTTTTGAAGGTGAAGTGAAGCAATAGTTCTAGTGTTAGGATAAATAAGGTGCTACTTTGATATATAGAGATATATATATCAAAATGACACCAAAGTATTCACCAATGAAATAATACAAAAGCAATATATTATATACAGTAGAATACATGTTGTAAATTAGGTCATGAGACACAGCAGCAACACCAGACCCACAGTGAAAGGACAAGCAAATACTAGACAGTTTGGAATAGATAGTAGATCACACATAGGGCACAAGGAGAAACTGATTCTTTACACTTGTAACGGCCAAATTTGTGTCATGTAGCTTTTCATTGCTACATAACTCTATTTTTCTGTTCACCATGGAGAAATGTCAAAAAGATTATCAGCACTAGTCACTTTATACAACTTCTTTTGGCAACTTTGACTGACAAAAAATGTCAGTTGTGAAGTAAGAGTAGCATTACTTAAAAGTAGCCCTATATTACTCTAATAGAAGAATGAAATAGTGGTCATATGTTACACAAAATTTACGCTTCTGAGGATTAAGCCATGTCATAATGTTATTACCTCATCAAAAACATACCTGGAGTTGTGTTTTGTTTCATTCACACATGCTGGAGTAACCCTTAATAGTCTGTCAACAACTCCAAGTCTCAAAATGCTCTATTCCACCTTGTGATGTCATGAAGCGGTAGAGATGGGTAATTCCAGGGTTGAAATGATCCATATGATTCTAGTCAAGGTGTATGGAGAAACACAGGAGGACTTCTTGTATGATATGAATCACAAGTCTAACAATCGGAGTGCCCCCACATGTCCCTCACAAGACGCTGTAACTGACAGGGGTATAAACATATCAGACCTGCAGGGCATCTGACTTTCCTCACATGTCTCATCCCTCTACTTTGAATCTCACTCACCCTCTACAAAGCACTCTCCACATTCCTCTGTGTAACCAATCATGTCTTTTTTGCCCGGTAGGAAACTGCTGTCCAATCCATAAGTCATGATAACAACCGCCTTCCTCCTTTTTCCCCCCACGCGCACACACACACACACACACACACACACGCACACTGCAGACGGTGGAAAAGCAGAGCATGATGTCAGACGTCTGCTAGCTGACAAGTCTTGCCATGGGAAAAACACACACCTTTTTTTATATTATTTGTACTTGCGTGCCATCGGGAGCTAGCAGGCACATCCTCATTCCTCTGTAGACTGACAGAAAAGAAATACCAGGAAATGATATTCACAAAATGATTAAACATTAACTTTTATAATTGGAAAGCCGATCTGTGGTAAAGCTGAACTGAATTTACAGGTGATCCTAAAATGAAATCAGTTCCAAATTCCACCAGCAATATATGATTTACTTACATTTTCATAAGGGAAAAAAAGTTATACTCGTCTGGAATGTTCCACAGAATAGCATTTTAACATCACCTCACCTTGCTATCCCTATCTCCAAGCAGGTGAAGCAACCAGGACAAGTTACAGGTCAGATCTGTGGACTCACACTCACAGTAAAGATGCAAGAAGGCAATTTTAGCAATAAATACACACGTAACTGAAAAGAATCATTAGAAAAGCTGAATGCAATAATGTGGAGCATTACAGAGAATGCAATATCATCTTCATAAAAACAAGCAGGCAGCAGACAACCTGAAATGTTACATCGTGCAGCTTTAAGCAAACTATAGACCTGTTTAAACCTATTTCAATTCAATGTTAAATTATGCATTCAAGCACAAAATGATTAAATATTTACTTTTATAATGCGATTTAAAAAGCGATCTATTCTCTTGGTCTCAATTTATCCTCCTGCCCTTCTGAAATGCCCAGTCTGTCGTATATGGCTGTGTGTATTGATTTGCCATTATGTTGTATGGGGGTAGAAAATCCATGACTCTCCCTTTAAATAAGCATCAGATGAAGACAGGGGAGATACATCATGGTGGATGTGAAGTGCCAGGGCCAAGTTGGAGGAGCAGAGCCGCCTTTGTGTTTGTCTTATGTGTGACAAAGACAGAGCAAGTGAATTAAGTGGGGTTTGCTGAGTCAGACTTTAATGATAATGTGTTTTCACTCTGTTGAGATATACACAAGGAAAGATATAGATAAAACAGATTTGCAATGCATGTTTGGTTAGGGTTAGGGTTAGGGATCTAATAAAATGAAGTCGACAGAATGATGATGAATGACATAATACTCTTTTTTATAATGCAAAATGGCTTTTGCATTTGCTGACTTGCAACTTGAAATAGTGTTTGTATGCAGAGAGCACACAAAACTGCACAGCTGATTTTCTTTTAATTCAAACTAAGAAAAAGCTAGTAAATGTCTTGTGAAATGAATTACCTCTAGCTAACCTCTAGCCTGGATAATTCTGTGAGAGAGTGAAACTTGACACTGTTTCCTTTCATTTAATTTAGAGTAGAAAGTGCGAGGCATCATTAAAATGGCATCAAAGACATGCCCTACTTCTTAAAGTGAAACTTTACAGTGAAATGTGTGTGATTTGAGCCCAGTCACTTCTAAGCAGCAAAATAAAGAACAACTATCTTTTATAAGTAGAAGGTCATTTGAAATACTGGGTAATACTTGTCACCTCTCAGTGAGCATCAGTTGTGCACTGTGGGTTTTGTAGGCCTATGCATTAATATTCAAAAGTGCAAGCTTCTGGTGGTTACTCCTTTACACTTCCTGTACATCTGCCACATCACTAGTAGCACAAAGTCCTGTTTTCACTGCTCTACTTTAATGCAATATGTGCTGAAGGAAAATGGCCAATTATTTATTATTATATTTAGAAAAAAGTTTACTATTATTATCATATTCTCAGTCTCTTGCTATTTTTGCTATTTTTTAATGTACTATTACCATTTATATTTTTGCTCTTTGTTATAATAATATATTGTGATGTGTGAGCTACTGTGTCCAAATTATTTCCCTTGTAGATCAGTAAAGTTTGCCTAAGTCTATAGACAACAATTAAAAGTTGTCATGCATAAGTGTCATCCACTTGAAATTATAATTGACTATGATATTATTTATGCAAATGCCAATACTTCTACTGTATGCCTATAATATGATTGTGCATCACTGCATGCCCATTACTCACTATTTCTGGCTGTTGAGACTGGATAACTTTGGATATTGGCAATGCAACGAGTCAACCCGATAAGGTACATAAAAATACTGCACAAAAGACATTGCACAAAGTAAAGTTAATAAGAAACTGTCTGGGGGGAGGGGGCAGAGAACAGGCAGCAGACAGAGCTCAGTCTATGTGTGCTGTGGAGCAGTGATGTGGTGAGTACTACCTGTTACACACACACTTCTTTTGTGTGTGCGTGAAGTGGTGTTCGGCTGATGAGTGACACAGGGCTCTTCTCGACAGGCTGACAGCTTTGCCTCGGGCCATCACTGAGGAAGTACGGCATTATTACACACAAAAACACAAATACTACAATGTGTTTCATGTACATGTGATTTTTTTTCATATGCAAGCCTGGCAGGCATAACAAACAGACCATTTTACAAGGGTTGTCATTGCGTTTCCGGAACTTGAAGCTGTATTTATCAAGATTGTACTATGAATAAACAGTCCAACCACAAATTATTAATAATACCGTTTTTTACGCTACACAATGCTATGTCAAGCAAAACTATGTATCTATGTATTTTTGTTGCAATTATTAATAAAATTCATTCTTTGAGTGATACATGTGTTGTTCTAAAATGTCATATAGCCACTTCTCAAAAATAAAAACATGTAAATGACATGTAAATCTGCTGCTTGATATGGTGCCACAATGAAGAGGTGGTTTAGATCAATATTGCAATTTATCTGAACAAAATACAAAATGTAAAACTATTATCTATGTATATTTGATATGTGGAAAAAACATAGTATGTCTTCAATATAAAATCACAATTATTAATCAGACTGTTCTTTTGTTTTCTGAGAGGAGAGCAGAGTTGACATCCCATTTCCACTATCCTCCCCCCTCCACCCCATTCATTTTACTATCTATAAACAACAAATGATACAGCCATTTCCATAATCTACTAAGCTTTCTAAGTGCAGCGACTGGCATTTTTCAAACCAAATCGCACCATTATCTCAATAAACACAATGCAGATCATAAATCTCTGTTGTGTGCATCTTATCTTTTCTCCTTTTCTTTCTATACACAAACCCAAACTGAATTATGAAAAAAAAAAAGCATCTGGCAGTGGGGTTTGGTGCTGACAACCGAGTGCGGATGAATTTCCATATAGATAGACGTGCACATTAAACTTGTCTATCTGTCCACTCGGATTCCTATTACATTTTGATGGAGAGAAGCCCAGTTCATTTACATTACCAATTCCCACTATCTCCCTCTCTCACATGTCGTGCCCCTATCTGGCTGGACACTCCATTGCAATTGACCCCATAAAAGGACTAGAACTTGATCTTGTTTTTGTTATGTACACAGGAGGTCTTGGCTACCATATTGGGACTCTCCACGGTTCACAATGCCACCGGAGTAGAGGAAGAAAAGACAGGCTTCTCATCACCAGTGCTCCGAGGCTTACATGTAAATTAAAACGCAATTAAAAGCAGGCAAATAAGCAGTTCCCTGGAGATGGAGGGGGAGAAGAGAGAGGGGTTACAGGGAAGTGAAGCATTGGGTCTCAGGATAAGAGTCTGTGTCAGTCTTCATTAGAGTGGCATTAGAGCAAAGACAGCCAAATCTGAACCAGGGTGTGCTCCCAGATTGCAATAACATCGGAAAGAGAAAGCAAAAGACAATAGCTGTGGTTTTGTTTATAAAAAGCTGTGCGGTTGATTCTCATTCATCAACTCACGAGGTTCAGCTTTGTTTTACGTGCAACATTTTGAAAACTTTCACATTCAAAAGATATAATGCTTCGTTGTTAATCGCTATGTCAGCCGTCCTCATTTTTCATCATCCCAAAACGAATGAATAGGTTAAAATTCACAGTTCAGTTCAGTTCAGGTCATTTCATTTGAAGATCTCTCAAATTCAGAAAGACGGTTTGTCATTTCAAGTATTTCACATTCATACTGTTTTATAAGAGCACCCCAATGGGTAATATGTTGACTGTTCTCATAGTGATAATGATATAAAAATATATACATATATCTCTTTTGAATGAAAAAAAAGTATTCAAAATGTTGCGTATAGTAGCAGAACGCTTGGTCTCAGTGTTTTGCATCAGGTTGAATATCACAGGACAGCTTTCTTAAATAATTACCTAAATTAACAGCTATTACTATTTAATTACTAAAAATGATGCTTCTTGTGTGATTGTTTTAAAAAATGACTAGAAAATGAAACCACAAAGTCTCGTCATTACAGATTGGCTCAGATAATTGCCAATTACATTTCATAAGTGTCTCATTAGGTATATGTACTGCTATTGTGATGCACTAATGTGGATGGAAGTGCCACTATAGATCATTATATTCACATAGAAACGCATGAGCCCACAAAAAACACGATACAGTATCATACAAAACTTAAGCTGCTTTAGTCACAGCACAACTTTGAAGACAGACCTCTGTTGCCACGGTAACTGCATCACTGTCACCTGCAGCAAAACGAGCAGAGGGCTTCGGGTGGTTTGCAAAATAACTTAATGGGAGAGGAGCAAGTCGAGAAAGGATTTGAAACATCCCTGAATCTTTTTTAGTACGGCATTCTTGAAATTATTTCCAAGTTATTTCCAAGATTCAACCCCTGGAATGAAATATTTCAGGTCCTATTACTTGTAAATCTTTGCCTCAATTCTCCAACGTTCTCTACCGAAATGCCTTATGCGGTATTGATGAGTATTCAGCCGCCGCATTCTCCCAAAATTCCACAGCACCCTCTTTTTCCCGTGCACCCTGTACCACCCTGGAAGACCCCCCACCACCCCCTCCCTCACCTTTCCCTCTCTCTCCCTCCCCGGCTACTCCAAGCTGTCGGGATCAATGGGGTATAGTGGAACCGCACACGTTGGCAGCTTCGCGGGGGAGACGAGTACTAGTAGTGATGGGGGCAGAAGGGGTGGGGGTGGGGTTGGGGGCCAGGCGTAGAAGCCCACCCTGCTGGCAGAGCATAGCAGCACCCCAATCTCTGCTGCTCCTCTCCGCAGACCTGTCGCCTCGCTGCAACAATGGCTTTGACAATGACACTGGAGGAAGAATTTCCGCTACCCCCCTCCCCTTCTCCTTCACATACATACACACACACACACACACACACCCTTACCCCATCTTCAGCGCATTGAACTCAGTGGTGCTGCGATGAATGGCCTGCTAATAGCTTTCATTTGTTACAATTATCATAATTAAACATATGTCAGGAGCAGACAAAGGGAATGCTGAGATTTCTGTGTTAGCACCTGAAGGAGGAACGGTAAATGTGGGGATAGGTTTTTGTTATGACATAATTAGCCCGGATTGAGTCAAATATTGTTATCACACGACATATTTACAGTCACTAATTAAAGAGTTTTTTCCTTTCTTTTTCTTTAAGCAGCTAATCAGCGTAGCTTGTCCTCCTATACGTGGTGCAGATGTGTCTGTGTGTGTGTGTGCGTGTGAGTGTGTGTGGGTGTATGTGTCCTTGCTACATCAGTCTGTTTGATAGTGGAGTTTAATGACCGCCCGCTGTGCTTGGTGAGAATGGCTGCAAGGGCCCTCTTAACATTTTTGTAATACCAGCCTCCTCCTCCTCCTCTCGTCTCCTCTGTCCTTGCATTCTGTCTCTTAAACCAATCGCTGCTGTTCCTTTGACATGAATTAGCTGCTTGGTTGTTGCAAAAGGCCTATCTCCCCCTGCCCTGTACAATCCCGTCTTGTTCCCTTCATGATTCCTAACTCCTTTCCTTGGGAGCAGTTTTTTTCAATTTCCTTGTCCCTCGCTTGGCATTGTGGGCACTTCTGGTTTGGAGGTTGCCAAGGAGGTGAGGCCTTCCCAGGAGTCACCATTTTGTGCTGTTATTGTGCTGACTAGGCTGTCTACCAAGTCTGGAGAAAGCTTTTAATGAATGAGGAGGTTTTTTTTGTATGTATATTCGGTTTATCCTTAACTCACCGATATCAGCAATATAGAGCTTTAAATGCACAATAAAAGCAACATGCCTTTTAAAATGTTTTATTTTACAGTATATACAAAGGGCTCTCTTATTTAGGGTTGCTATGATTTACTTGTTTTTTCTTTGCTGAGGAGAGGCATGAGTCATGGGATGCTCTGTTTCACTGATACTTCAGTTATGGCTTTTCCTAAACCCTCTGGAAAGGTGTTAAGACACTGGTCAAATCTGTTAATGCATGTGTGTTTGGGCTATTAGTTAATTTTTCAAACACAGGCATTATGGACAAGACGTGTGTGAGTTAACAGGTCTATGGACAGGTACGCTGTGTTTGCACTTGCCATGGTCAACTTTGTCTTGATCTCTTCAGACAGCTCTTGGTTTCAGTTTTTAAACACTTTTGGTGGATTTCAAGGCAGTGCATGACCGTAAACGAAAGAAGAAAAAAATAAAGGAAGAATTAAATCCAGGATGTTGGAACAGAAAAGGTCAAGGAGCAGGGAGCTCTTTGGCTCCTGCTGGGACCAGACCAGGGATCAGGACTTAACCTGACCCCAGCCCTCCTCCTACTCCGCTCCACATGCAACTAAGGCCACACATTCATTACACCCACATACTGTAACCACAGACTTGGGAAATACTAAAAACTTCAAAGGCATCCATTTACATTTTATAGAAAAAGTGGGCTAAAACACTTTAGGCAGAGGAATGTGTAAAAATCTCGTCAAATCACAGATAAACACCAAACCTGCTGACCCTGGTTTTATCGTCGCCTGTAGATAACAGCTAGGATGACCTTGGCGCTGGCTGCAAGGACAAAATAAATGTCAAATGTTTTCACAAAAGCCCAAACACAACCCATTCATACAAGTGGGAATTCCAGGCTATCTCTAACGAACTCACGAGTCACTTTAATAAAAATATTGTAAATAGTTGTCTAAATTGCCTGTGCGTGTATCTTTTTTCTATTCTCAACCTAACTATGGCATTTGGAAGCGTTGGAAAGGCTACAGCACTTGTGGTACGAACGTAAGCTTTCAGGATGGCTCAAGAGGACGCAGGTGAACAAGTGCAACGCTCATCGCGCTACCTGTGCGCAAAACCTCTGCGACGACGTGATGCGATGTTTTAACAAATGCTTATTAAATCCATAAATTCTCTTTTCTGAGCTGCTGCAAGAAAGATTAGGCTAAAAGGTGCCTAAGTTCCCATAATGCGTATGATTAGCAAGCGAAGGAGCGCAGTAATGACGCACATTCATCTCATATCAAATAGAGGTACTGTAAATTTTTAGAGGATTTAAAATCACACTGTCCGCTGTATACCTCAGATCGCATTAATTAGACACGGGGATAATATTTGAGTGGTAAGATTTTCCAAATGATCGTGTGCGTCTCCATGCACAATCCACTTTCCCGTCAGAGGTAGACTAAATGATAGATAATTTGTATTTTGGGTATCTGGTTTACTAAACAGAATGATAGAGGGTGAAAAAATGTGCTGTTGTATCAGGGAACATTTCTAAAGACGCATTTCGGCGTGAATGGGTGCGCTCTCGTGAAACAAAACACAGATTCAGCGTGATGACCAGTTATATTTATGAAACTTAAATTCTGGTTGTGTTTGTGTGACTGTCTCGTCTTTCCTTTTGCTGTTGCTAGGGGAGCAGGGCGTTTTCGCTGCCTGAAGGGCACGGGGGGGAACGGGAAAAGCGCGAGATCCGTGGCTCTGCTCGAACATGGGGTCACTCGTTAGAGCCCCGACCTCTTTACGCACACATCATACACCTGAAAGGCGCGAAAGAACGGACCAAAGTGGCGTTATTCGGACACTTTCTGTCCATTACCTTATATGGCAGGCAGAGATATATCGTGCCTGTGTTTAATTGGCCAGCCGCTGCCGCTCTGCTCTCGTCTCGGGCTTTAACCCTTATTCTGCTGAATTACTTTTTAAAACGGAAAAGCTACATTTTTGTTTTTTTCTGAGCGGTAACACTGCCCATATATTATATACTTCATGTTCTTTCTACAAACATGTCCAAAGCCACATCTTCACATTTTAATTGATAGCTTTCTCTCATGTTTCCAATCATGCCGCCATAATTCAGCTAACTTCACGCGGTGACAGTTAGAGCGCAGACTACATGCTCAGTGGTATTGTGGGATCTGTAGTAGGATTTGAAGTGTCACCATACGGCTCATAGGTTAATCATCAGTAATGTAAATCTGCATGATTTAAAGCGGCGTGCTTCTTTGCCGCCAGTTGTAAAAGTTGCCACAGGTAATCTTAAGGGAACCCGCATTTCTGCTACTTGTCAAATTAATGACAGTTAAAGCCAGAGGATACGCAGGTTTGACTGGCTGAGTGTGACCTGTATACTGTTAAGACTGCGCTTGTCTACACTAACGAGTTTTTTTTTTTTACGAAATGGTTTAAAATGCATCATTGCGCACGATCAATTAAGCCACATGATCCACCTAAAACCTGCATGCTGAGAATTTGTCTTGTTCCGCAGCCATCCAATGTTGAACTGATTTGGGTGAACCGTTAATTCAAGTTTAGGTCATGTAAACATATTGCCTATAACCACATATCCACATTTTAATTGAACTACCTAACTGTATTCTTTTGATAGTCCGGATAGGCTCAGTTAGTGTAGGGCAGTTTCAGAAACTCACAACGAGCGGAATCAACAAAATGCCCAGAAAACCCCACAACCATAATAATGTTTTCAACGGGAAAGCTTCTAAACTCAACCTTCCACATGGCGCATGAACAGTAACAGCATAATTTCAAAATTTAAGATCCCCAAACTATGGGATGAACCCCTGTGCTGCTCAGGGCAGGTCTCCACCCCCTCCCTCCCCGCCCTGACGTCACGCGCCGAGCTGGAGCAGTGCACGAAACGAGCTGCTCACCCTCCACCGTACAACTGTGATATCTGTAAGCTTGCTGCTGCCAGGACTGGTGAACTGGCGTGTGCAAAAAGGAGGGAAGGTGGAGGGGAATACTATTCTTTTTTTCATCTGGATCCTAACTGAATCCCTGACCAACTGGAACCCAGCGGAGGGACACGTTTCAATTAGTTATAACGTTGCGCGTAAAGCCTGCGTGGAGGAGCCTTTCCCGTGTTTTTGCGATCGGGATTTGAGGTGAGAATGGAGCTGCCTGCTGCCGGAGAGCACGTCTTTGCGGTGGAGGGTATAGAAAAGAAGCGCATTCGCAAGGTATCCCCTCACACACGCCGAAAATGCACAGCGTATGGCACGAACCGTAACGAGTCTAATCCTTTTCCATGTCCATCCTCACAGGGAAAGACGGAGTACCTGGTAAAGTGGCGAGGCTGGTCTCCTAAGTAAGTTCAAGTGCACTATGCTGTATATACCATCACGCACCATTTTTCGTTGCAAAGGCACAAAGTTGCCCAAATGGGGATCGTGAAGGGCGGGATGTGTGCATGTGTGTGGCGCTTGTGTTGTGTTGGTGGAGCTGCTGGGGAGAGCGCGGTTGGTATGTGTTTCCACTGTATCCGCGGATGCCTTCACTAATTTATGCGAGCGAAGGGGGTAGGCACAGCAGTGTAATCCCGTTTTAATTATTTCTGCTCTGCCAGCGAATTTACGAGACTGTGCAGCGAAAATGGCCGACTGTATGTTGCCAGAGCAGTTTTGGCGTGAAGGGAGTTTTGACATTTGAGTTACATGTGGCGGGACCTTGACGTAGTCCATGCATATGCAGAAAAATGGGCTGTGCATGGAAACGGGGCGAAAGCACTCTTGAATACAGGCTAAATGCGCGCGTTTAGTCGTATAAAATGATTTGAAATGTGTTGTGTTAGCAGGTGCATGTGACTGTTTGGCTTTGTGTTCGCAGATATAACACGTGGGAGCCCGAAGAAAACATCCTTGACCCCCGACTGTTGGTCGCGTTTCAACACAGGTGAGAGTGACAGCGAGTGGTGGACTTTGGACAGTTCTGGAGCGGAGGCCCCAAACAGCAGCGCGCCACCTCCACTTCAACAATGACCTTATATGGGCATGGGAGGAGGGGCGCTCGAGTAACTCTATCACTCTGATCCCCCACTCCCCCCTCCTCTCTCCCCATTGCTGCACTATCTCCTTGGGGAAAAGACTCAGTGATATGTGGTAGCCCGGATTCTTTAAAACCTTACTGTTAATATTGGATACGGATAGAAGAAATGCATGACAAATAATCTGAACACAAATTATCGCTTTTTCATGTGGACAAGAGAACTTTACTGTTGACCTACTTAGCTGTGGAACACTGGATTTATCTGGTAAATTGTAAAAAGCTTATCAGAGTTAGTCTATGCAAAGAGGCCCACACATGCTGCTGCCACGCACAATTGTTAAGTTTACCACGTTACTGAATCATTTATCTCATTCAGGGCAAATGAGTGCAGCTAGGTTTTCTTTTTCACACATCCTGCACAAATCCCTCATTTATGTTATTACAGCATGTCGACCTCCAATACCACCAAACCCTTAGTAATGCCTGATAATGGACTGGAATAATGACAAATGCGGAAATGTCAGCAGGAGGTTGAAAGAGTAATGAATACAAATGTGGCTGTCATTTTGGCCTGTTCACTTGGCATTAGCGGTCTATGTGGGATATACCCTCTCTGCGGGCCATCAGAGCACCCGTGGGAGCCCGGCAAAGACAAGATGGCTGCTGAAAGGAATTTACATTTGTGAAAAGGCTAATTGACACGCCGCGGTCCCAGTGTAGCATTTCATTCTCGGGTTCCCCTTGCAGTCTGCTTTGCCTCTTTGCTAGCCCCGTGTAAGTGTGTTGCGATGGTCATGGAGGACTGCCTCTGTGTGTGTGCGGATTCCTCACGGCTCCCAGAGGATGGGGGAGGGGTGCATGGAGGGGAGAGAGAGAGAGAGGGAGCCTGTAATTGCCAAATCTTCTATGAATAGGGGTCACCACGTCGGACGCTGTTTGAAATCACGCACATTATAGCATTAGCGTGTTTCTTGTGGCAATTTTCCGGTTGCAATGACATTTGTAATGAAAGGGAAACAATAGCATGGTGGGGAAGCCTGTGTATGGCCTTCCTTTACATGCTGAGCCAATCAAGGTTAATATTGGCCAGTTATTGTTAGAGCCCTTGTTTTGATTTTACTATAAACTAAATAACACAAACTGGTGGTGACTATAATGGTATTAGTCAGTAAGCGTTTTGAGAGCCAAATGTAAACCAGAAATATACCACAGTGCCATGTTTATCCCATTTCATCCCTACCTCGTGACCCTAATTAGAGTTCAAGTGTAAAAGACACGACGGCCTGGCTCCAGGAGGAAGCACAGATCCTCCGTGTTGTAAGCTTAATTGAATTTTCCCCAGGATAATGAGAATATGGAACAGGACGATTACCATGGAGAGCTATGCAAATAAGGATCATAATACTTTCTGTAGGCTGCACTCGGGCATTCATTACTCAGTCCAAATCTAAATTCTGCGTTTGACCTTGAAAATGAAGAAGGAAATGAATAGATTCACTCACGTCAAACCTGTAACTCCCTGTGTCAGCATAATTGGACTTATTAATATGGCAGTCCCAAGTGCTGTATATATAAAGCAGATTTGAGCATGTAAAGTAAATTGTTAAAAAATAAATAATTCTGTTTTTTCCTTCACAGAGAGAGACAAGAGCAGCTGATGGGATACCGGAAACGAGGGCCCAAGCCAAAACACATGCTCCTCCAGGTAACTAGATATTCATTTATAAGAGAAGATTGTAACACAGGTTGTCTGCAGAGTTGTTGGGAGTGTAGTAGATGAATGGGGCAGATTTGTGGTATTAGAGTGTAGCGCTCATAAGCTCAGAGGCAAACGAGATTTGCATGATAAGGTTTTGCATGAACATTGTCTCTTATTTGCAATAAATTGAAAAATTGAGCAGATGTCCTGTTTTTTTACTGAACTGGGGTAGATTTTCTTTGGTACCACTGACTCATTGTCTTTCATTTCCCTTTTTGTTCAAGCAAATTTTTTTACTAAAATTAGAGGTGTTCTATGTTGAGACAGTTTCAGGCCCCTCCTCAGGGCCAAATGTGATTATATATTTGGAGCAGCTCAGAGCTGATTACTATGCAGTGTCCGTCCTTTAGAGGCATGCCACTCCTCCTCAGTCACACGTGGCCAGTGCTCAGGGCTAAAGCGTGACACGTCTGGTGGCACCGCGCTGACCCCGGGTCACAGCCAAAGTGTCTCGAACGTTCTGCTGCACTGCCTCTGTGATGGCTCAGGCTCAGGCAGGCACAAGGGGGAGGGGCACTGCATTTTTGACACTCCATTTTAGTCTTTAATTTGTCTGTAACCACAGTTTAATGTATTGGATTAGCAAACTTAGCATCAGTTGATGTTGCTGTCCTAAGGAACACTACAATACAAGCTGATATCTTTTCTAATATCTAGGTCCCATCATTTGCACGGAGATCAACTATCCCTGAAGCTCTGGAGGAGACCCCTCCAGAACTCGAGAGTGTCCCAAAGCCGGATCCTGTCCCGGTGGTACGGTCCCAGCCGCAGCACTACCAGCTCAACAGTAAGAAGCACCACCAGTACCAGCCCAGCATCCAGGAGCTCCCGACTGACCAGAGCATTGGAAAGAAGAAGTTTATTTACCAGTTAAACAGCAAGAAGCACCACCACTATGAGCCTGACCCCAGCATGTATGACACCCAGGCCTCTAGGCTTAAAGAGGTGGTCAAATTTCAAGAGGTGCCTAGTAAACCATCGAAACCTGGCTGGAACTTACCGCTGGCCTTGCAACAGAAATGGGTCAGAGACAAAGAAACAGGCTGTTTGAGCAAAGTAAAGGAGATGGCAGTGGAGGTGAGAAAACCAGCTAAAGAGCTTGACACTGTTCAAGTTGTGAAATCAGACGCTAAGGATATAAGCCTACCCAGCACTATCAGTAGTAAAATGAAGATAATCAAGAATAAAAACAAGAATGGACGTATTGTTATTGTCATGAGTAAATATATGGACAGTAAGGTTAATGGATTAAAGACTAAACATGGGGAATCATCAGGAGAAGACAAGGGCATGGAAAGCACTAAGCCCTTGGAAAGCAGTCCACTGCACAGAACCAAAGTATCCGAGGCATTCCATCCGGATCACGGAAAGTCTCCCCCAGCAGCCGAAATCCCAATCAAGTGTTCCCCAAAGGATCGGCACTTTTCCAAACCATCACCAAGCACAGCAGAGGAGTACAATACAGAGGTGGCTCGCGGTCAAGCAGACTTACCGGATGACTTGCCTTTACAGCTGACCGCAAGCTCGCCTCCTGCCTCATGGACAGTTGATACGAACATCCCCATACCGACCGCTGTGGACCAGATAAGGATCCCCTCTTTCCCCATAGACCGCAAACGTAAGCTGTCTGACCCAGTGGAGCAGAGGAGTGTGTCTAAAGCGTTCCTGATGTCCCGGAGCCTCAGCGTGCCCAGTGCCGTGGTAAGCCCTCCACAGGACACGCCTATGGACCTTCACTGCAGCCGATCCAATAACAGTGTGTGCAATTATCACACCACAGACAGCCAAGATGAACCCATGGACCTAAGCTGTCCAAAAAGTAAAAAAACACCTGAACTGGAAGTACAACCACAAGCAGAGCTGCAGTCTCAGCCTGAAGTCAGAGACCCTCCTCTAGTGGATGCGCTGAAGCACTCAGAGAAGGCACAAGAAGCACCAAAAATGCCCTCTCCTTTTATGGGGAATATTATAATTACTGACATTACAACGAACAGTCTCACTGTCACCTTCAAGGAATATGTTTCTTTTTAAAAAAGAGAAAAATATTAAGATCCACAGTGACATCTTAACGGACAATAAATGTTATGTGAATATGTAAAATATACAAATTTTTGATATATTGAAATTCATAATTTATAATGCAAAATTAAATATGTTTCTTACGTTTTATACTGCAACTATTCTGTGATGTAGCCACGAAAGTGCCCTCAAGAATTTGAGTGAATGCATATGGATGCATTCCACTTCTGAATAATATCAGCTTGGTAGTGACATATTATCTTGGTAGGAGTCTTGTATCAAATGTATAACCCTTACCAGAGATATGAAGTTTCATAACTATTTTGTATAACTAATATTAACCTGTTTTGGTCCTATTTGAAAGGAGATGGTTGAGTATGTTGATCAAAGATCAAACTGAAAGCACTTAGTTGCATTAATCATTTCTGAAGTCATGAAACTACAAGTGTGAGTTAATTGGTCGTCCTCCTTTATATTGATATTTAGTTGTCTCTACATCTCTACAACTACATTTAAAAGATTTTTTTTATTAGCAAAACATGGATGTTTCTATTTGCCTGCTCAATCTTCATTGATATTTAAAGGAAAATGGAGGCATGTACATTCTCAAAGGTCAGTTCCCTTTCAGAAACTGGTATCATTTTTCAAACTCACTCTTGTTAAGAAAACTTATTGATTCTGCCCATAATGAGGCTGTGATTTATGACCTTGTTATGGACTTTACAACTGCTGGAGTTGCTTTGAAAAGTAGTAGGTCTGTAGGAATGCCTAAAACGTTACAGCGATTAGCGCTTTAATCATCTCATTTTGAAGTTAAATATATGCTCTGAAGAATATGTGAATGCTTTATGTTTAGAACAAGCTAACAGGGTTCCTACAAATGAACTTGTACTGTTTTAGTTTAAGCTGTGGAACATGTTTATTTTACTGTTTCCATTTTGCTGCTTATAGTTCAAATGTCAGTTTTAGTTGGAGGGAACATGTTGGATGTAAACCCCACATTTGAGTTTGAATTGCCTTCTACGCACAGTTAATGCAAAGCCAGTATGAATGCAAAATTGCTATGAAAACATATTTTACTGAGGGTTAATTTGTTGTTCTAAACAAAACAATGTTCTCTGCATCAGAAGCTGAAAGTGATCCACTAAGCTGCTTGGCTTCTGCACATTTAGATTGTGTACTACTTCATTGTTAATCTTTTGCTTTTTTGTTACTTTGCACTTGGTCCAATGTCAAAATGATTGTTCTGAAGTATGTTTTCAAAGATGGTTGGTGTTGGCACAGCTTAGGCCTATTGGATGCTGTCTTACAATAAAAAAGAAAAAAAATCCATCTGTGTGTTGTATTAAGTCAATGTTACACACTTAATTATTTATTTAAAAATCACAGAACAGTTTCTGGTTTCTTAAAATGCACACCATGCACAATGCAACAGAAATGAATAGAGTAGCACAGCACAGTTGCATAACGGGCAACAAATTTGAGTAGCTGTTGCATAACATTTTATTTCATCTACCAGGTTCGGTGACAACTTCCACTCACTGCATTGAATAGGCAACATAATGGAGATATAGTAGTGATGTGATATTGTTATATTTCAATACAGTTCGACTAACGACTGACAAGTTTCACAGGATTTACAGCTGAGCTTCCTTTCCTCTTGTGACTGCGTCAGTGACGCAACAAACTCTAATTTATAGGTTTAATGTTACTTTTACATCACTGTCACGTTTACCTAATGGTAGTTCTAATATGGCTTCAAGCTAAAGATGTCCATGATTTTAAATATAATCGGCGTATAGGCTACATCTAAAGGCCTCGTTTAGGGATCATAATAGCCTAGTGTATCCTACGCAGTAAGGTTACATTTTACACTTCTCTGATTTACTTTTCAGAAAGTATGTTTTGAGCACTTCTGTGTTTGTAAAACAAAACACATTTTATTAATCTAAATAGGATAAATTGTTACCCATATAAGGCGTTTTGGACGGAAAACTTACAGGCGCACTTTACGTAAGCACTCATAGGTCAGAGATCATCTGCGCCGCTGAAACTGTATGCGTGGTGCGCAGGCTGTTACTCTTCCACTTAAGGGCCTGTAAACCCTGTGCATCAAGGCAGCAACCCAGAATATAGACTTGTAGACTGTCTTTGGCCTTAGGGGCGAGAAAGTGGACCAGGGCTCGGGGCATATGGGCATATTTATAGAGGCAGTGTGATGTTTCACATTCCCTCTTTATCATTGCAGTTGCAGGACGCGCGGTGTGAGTTGCTATGGGCTTGTGTCAGCACCGAGATCAGCTGACTGATTTAGGAGCTCAATAAGGGAAAGTGACCTGACAGAGGCCACGCGCGTACTTTGATTAGAAAATAGTTATTTGGTTGGTAATGTTTTACAAGGGGCACACCTGAAATTGTGCCAGTCTTGCAAAGGGAAATGTATTGCATGAGGATTATCTCGCCTCTCCGTGCAACCGTTAATGTAGAAACATAGACAAATGGCAGGTCGCAGCCACACGCCTCAGTCTGAGGGGCTTGTGGTTTGTCGGAGTGACGCAGCAAAGTGGGGCAGTAGTTGCCCAGAAACAGAGCGGTACCAGTGGTGTCTCACACGAGGCACAGTGGCGTCTCTGTTTATTCACGTCGCCATTGCTGCTCGCCTCACGCTTTCTATTTGAGCTTTTCACACTTCTCGCAGCTACGTCCAAATATGGAGCAGAGCCACCACTACGTCGTGAAATGTCGGTCCGCACGCGCTATCAAAATGGTGGTTCATATATTTCCAGTGGCTGCAGCATAGCCTGCGTGTTTTTGTCCACTGCACGTTTAGACTTGTGCCAGAGGCTACAGAAATATTTTCATATACGATCAAAATGGACGAAAGCTGACGATAAAAGACACACGACTGCTGCGAGACAGCCAAAGAAGCACCTGGCGTTTAGACGTTTGCTGCAGCAAAAACACCAATCAAAACCAACAAATGACACTGATATTTAGATATAGATGTCATCGCTAAATAGACCACCGTTCGCTCCAGCATAAGGGCTACACCAATGACACGCAAGGTGTCGAAGCCCCCTTGAAATGTCTCCATGCAAATACAATGATTTGAGTGAGAATTGGAAAAGTAAAAAAAAAATAACATAAGAAAAGTTTCACGCTGTCCCTAAATTTAATTTTAAAAATATATATCAACGTTGGTTAATTCACAAACCCATTTGCTAATGTTTGCGCATATTTAGGCCTATTTACTCAAAATTCCTTTATCTGTCTAAAGAAGTTGATTCAGTCAATATAAAGCCGAATACAAATAGTTTGAAGCCAAAGAATAGGTCTATAAATGCTTGCCAATGAACAACACAAAAAGAAAAATCCAGAGAGAAATCTAGAGGGAAGACCGCGTTATTTTGTCTATCTGTTTTTTCTTCCATCAAGGCTATAAATTAGTGGTAAGACATATTAAAAATATATGTAATAATAATAATAATAATAATAATAATAATAATAATAATAATAATAATAATAATAATACTCATCATCATCATAATAATCATAATAATAAATAACTCCTATTCTATAAACTGCGCCATTAACAAATCTCATGTTCTCTTCTCTTCAAACGTTCACCTCAAGTAAAAAATGACGGCATTGGAGAACTGCACTGGATCAAAACTTACACATACAGGTGCTCATCAGACCAGAGGGCTTGAGTTTTTGTAGAGAAAAGATGACAGAGACATTCTGATTTGCGGTGTATTTCTAATGGTCACGCCAACGCGTTTCGACTACTTCTTCGTCTTCATCAGGACTCACAGAGTGAGCAGCCGGTGTGCCTATTTCACCTTGAGTGTTCATTTAAATAAGTAGAAAAAGAAAGGAAAAGAGACACTTAAAACAAAAAAAACAAAAAAAAGTTTGCTTTTCTGTTTGTTTTTTGTGTGATTTAGCGCAATATGAAAAAGTGAAAGTTTATTAAAACCTGAAATAAAATGTGTAAAAAACACCCTTGATGGGGGATTGTCTGAATTTGCGTGTCAAACCTTTTTATAGGCTATAAAGGATTGGTGCGCAAAATCAGACTACTCATTTTGCACGCAAAAAATATAGTCTATTTTAGTCTAATTTATTACCGAGATTTAGGATCTCATGTTCAGGGGAGTCCTGGCTACAGAGGGGCTAGGCTTATTATTTGCCTAGACGTATAACAAAAGGCTATAAAGCATTTATAAGCCTGGCTAAATCCTGAAAAATGAACCATGACATGGTTCAAGAGCCCATTCAATCTATTAAAATATTGGTCAAATCATAGATACATTAAATTTTACAGCCTATTAAACGTTCATTTTCACACATAAATTGTTCCTTCTATTTTAAATATAATTTCCATCAGACTATTATTTCTCCTTACAATAATGCGTTTTTCTTTTTTTTTACTGATGATATCCTGTTGGTGCATTACCATTTCAATCTCAACGCATCTGAATATGTTCTTACATGCGCTGCTCTGTGGTCCTTATGTCCGAGGCCCCGTGCAGCCATTGGGCCCGCGTGCGTCTGCCGCTGCTGCACGCACACATTCCAGCGCACGCGCTCAAGCAGCGGGACCCCGCCTTCTCCTCGCGCTCACAAAACCGAGGCACGTAGCAGCGTCCTGCTCTCTGTGCCTGGCAACGCTCTCAAACGTCATGACGTTTGTGTGCGTATTATGGGATGTGGCGAATTAAATAAGCTCAGAGCAACACGGGGACGCTTTATAAAACACCAAACGACGGATTGTGAGCGCAGGAAGCTATGGAGCTCTCTGCTGTGGGGGAAAGCGTGTTTGCGGCAGAGTCCATCCTTAAAAGGCGAATCAGACGGGTATTCCGTGCATTTCTGCGTCCTTTCTCTGTCTACACGTCCACTGTATTCTCGTGTTGTCGACAGGCAATCCTCCTAACCTTTACTGTCTTTATTTTGCAGGGTCGCTGGGAATATCTGGTGAAATGGAAGGGCTGGTCTCAGAAGTGAGTATGAGGCTGCGAAGGACAGCGCTCCTTTCTGGACGCTATCACTACTGCAGCGCCTAGCTGACAGCTTTGTGCGCTGTTATGCTTCACATAGTTTATTTACAATCTGTGCACATCAGGCTCGGTCTAGAAACGTCCACAAGCTCCTCAGATGCATGTTTCCTCAGGCTTTAGCCTCTGCGTCACGATCCGCTATTATATACGCAATCGCTGCGCAGCGCGGATCCGAGTGCAGCGAGGTTATGTGTGTCTCTGGATCAACTTTGTAACCTCGCGACTCAATGTGTGTGTGGTGGTGTGTTGTGACGCAGATACAGCACATGGGAGCCGGAGGAGAACATCCTGGACCAGCGACTCTTCGCCGCTTTTGAGGAGAGGTGAGGACCTGACACAGGCCCGAGAACACCGCTCTGCATGGGGTTATGTAACAGGAACAGTACGCTTCAAATACAGAGCTGGCTCTATATGCCGCTTTTCTTCAAGAAAGCTCGGGTTTGAACGAGCGATGCAATGCTATAACTCTGTAACAAGTCCCGACTAATTCTATAAACTAAGTCTTTTTTACTGTTAATAATTTTACATCATTGACAGTTGTCTTAATTGTAGCCCATTTCTTGCAGGGAAAGAGAGAGGGAGCGGTTTGGTCCTAAAAAGAGGGGTCCTAAACCAGAGACATTTCTTCTAAAGGTATGCTGTTTTCTCTCAACTTTATTTACGCGTTTGGAGTCTCAGCCCAACTTGGGTCAGATTTGTTGGCAATCTCCCGTCAATAATTAATTTTGACATAGGCCACCTGCACGCACATTCCCATAAAGAAGTGCCAAGTGTTGAAGTGTCAGTGTTCCCGCTATAGCCCACTGTTAATCCGCAACAAGCGCGCATTAAGTTTCTGAACGCTGCCTGACTCTCATAAATATAGCCTATTAATTATTTTGTCCACAGGCGCAGGCCAAAGCTAGAGACAAGCCATATGAGTTCCGAAGAGAAGCATCAAGACCAGCTGGACATGTCTCTTATGCCACTTCAGAGTGCGTCATTACACCTAGGGCGCGTGAGGGTTTACGCGCAGTAGTGCCCACTATCTACCCACCCAGCGCAGTCAACAGAGGGGAGAGTGTCCCTGTTGGATCTACAGACTCGAACAGAAGGCACAGAGTACCCGTAACTAACGAGGAGGTGATACCCAAAAAGCGTGGACGCAAACCCAAAATGCCTTCAGAATACCAAGAGGTCAAACGCAACAGGTCACTGGAGGAGTGTACTGCAACAAGGTCCTTACATTATTCCGCCGGGACGTCAGACCACACGCTCAGTATGCTGACTAAAAGATTTGAAGAAGAAACAACTATCACCCCAAAGTCCGGTGCGCCTTACACGTGCTCGCTGGGCCGCACAGGGGACACCAGAACTCACTTTGTGAACAGAATGTCTCTCCACCCGCTTAAACACCGACCCGCCATTATCCCTGCACTCTCAGACCCAAACGATCACGCGCCCCTTCCAGAGTACTGCTCCTCGTGGATGCCGCCTCTAAACCGCCTGGACGCTGTGACCGTGACCGACGTCACTATGAACTTTCTGACAGTGACCATCCGTGAAAGCAGCACAGCTAAAGGCTTCTTCAAAGACAAAAGATGAGCGTCCTCTTGTATTAGCAGATCTAACACAGCACTAAAAGATGCTTGCTATTGTGTACACTTTTAATACGCTGCTAAAATAAATTTTCCAGTGTTAATGAAGACTACACTTGGTCAGTTAATGGGGATGTGTTATGGCATAGTATTTCCCAAGGGAATTGTATGGGCCTATAGACTCAAATGATCACTCAATCACAGTTTTGTAAAAATCTGTAGGAGATGTATTAGGCCTATTGGGATTAAATCATTGTAGCCCATATGGAATAAAACATGAAACTTCCCGCGCCCAAGTGCATTCGGATAAATAATATGTATCCATATTTTATATAAACAGGCCTATTGCCTTGGAAATTTAAAACAAAAGATTTTGTTTAATGTCTCACTTCAGCCAAGGCCTCTTTACAATACAGGTTAATTTTAACGTTTTGTTCACGCCAAGTCTCGAGTTCAGAACGCACAGTTTGTCTTTGTGACGGGCCAAGCGGCACTAAGAGCTGCGCAGGCCCTTTGACCGAAAGGTCAGACCTGAGAAGAGGTAATTTCTCGCAAGCTCACTATAAAAAACTTAACAGTCAACTTTCAACAGAGCATCGTTTCTGGACTTAGGCCTAATTGTTAAAATATTTTAAGATCAGCTCTCAGGTGTCAGAACCGCGAGTAGCCAAACCACAATAAGATAGGCCTAGCTCCTTGAAATCACACCGTTAACTGCCAGAAATTAAGTGAAGTCAGCAGGAACGAGCTTGTGCAGCCCGTATGAACACGTGGCAGTGCCGTTTGAAGACAGGCCGCTTATTTTTTAATAACACTAACGCCGCAGTACCCTATTATTTTTATTTTAAAAGCCTACTCACATCTGACAGTTCATTTCCTCAACGATTAGATATCACAATTGTAGCCAAAATAAAAAAAACCCTGTCATGTGGTTTTATTGATGCAGCCTTAAAGACAGAGGCCTCATGTGACATTAGAGCTGTTTAAAGTTTCTCCAGAATTGAATGCAGTGCCTGTTTTGCGTAATTTACTGTCACGGTTTGCAGAACGTCAAACGTGTGCGTCAAACGTTTGCTGTAGGCCTATTGCTGTACTTGAGGATTTACCACGAGGCCCGAAACATTTTCTAGATATAAGAATAACCCTGCAGAGTTTTGCGCACAGCGGTCACGTTCTGTAGGTTTAAATCTCCAGCAGCCACAGACTGTGACCTGCTGCCAGTGGTCTCTGTCAGTGTGAGCCGATACGCACAGCGTACTCACTGGTTTTCCTCTGACGTTATGAAAAGCTGATGAGTTGTGGTTTAGCTTTGTTTAGGTGCATGTCCAGCGTCGCGTGGCACTCCCGATGGTGTGGTCAGTATTTCTTGTCGCTGGAGGGAGCCCAAGAACCACTACTTGAGCGGTCGAGTTGAACCCAGCCTAAAACCATATCCGATTTAAAATAACCTAATATCCTCAACGACATCAAGCAGACAGCACTTATAGCCAGTGGAGTGCAATACGTCTTTTCAGGGTCTAAAAAAGGAATTCAACAATTAATATCTTGAACACTGTAAGTATATTTTTAAGGTATAGCTCGAAACTTTTGAAGATGCCTATACGGCCTATAGGACGCATAGGACGTGTGTGTGTGTGCGTGTGAGAGAGAGAGAGAGAGAGAGAGAGAGACAGAGAGAGAGAGAGAGAGAGAGAGAGAGAGAGAGAGAGAGAGAGAGAGAGAGAGAGAGAGAGAGAGAGAGAGCGTTGGAAGGGGGAGGGTGGTATATAAGTGATTGCCCTATATACCCCACTCTGAGAGAGCCCACAGCGAATGATCCCTGATGTGTCACCGTAGATTTCATTTTGGATGGCTACAGTTTGTATGGATGAAATGTTGTACAATGTGATCATTTGGATATATTTAGCAGCATTTTTAACCAGATGCACCGCTGATTTCTGCAACTGGAGTGGAAGGTAAGCACGCATAAAAATACAAATAGGCTAAATGAATAAATGTAGCTATCCTCACTCTCATGCACTGTCACAGTGTCTTGGGTCTTTGTGGTTGATGTAGCAGCTTCACAGATGAGAAGGGCCCCGGGCTGGTGCTGCAGGTGCGACTACGCTGCGCTACGGGCTGGATAAGGTGGTTCTCCCCTGGTCAGGCTCTCAGGGTTGTCCTGGAGCCTACTCTGTCCTCCACTCTGCGCCCAACTGTCTGCATCAAACCTTCCCCGTCCCTACGCGGGGTCAACGTGTTCATTGAGCGCTCTGGACGGCTTAAGTTGCTGGCCATGGAGAAAATGGCGTGTTTTCGAGCGGATGGAGACCACGGGCCGATGCCGATCATCTACCTCGAGGCTAGTGTCCGGAGTGCTGTGCCGTGGAGGAGACGCACCGTGGGGTTAAAGTATGAGCTGACCTACCCGAGGACTGGGGCCAGTCCTGACCAAACAGGGCTGGAAGAAGGTGAGTTTTTAGAATGCGGATTGGGGAATTACTTATTAGTCTATTATTATTATGAGAACAATCCGTCTTAAACATGTAATTTAAAATGCAAATACAACAGTCTATCAATGTTCATCCTAATCAACAAAAGATTCTTAGCTTAATTGATTTCAGCCCGTTGTATTTTTGAGTGAATACGGCATTTTAAAATCAAGCCTTGAAAATGATAAACATTGTTGTTTTTCATAATGATCTTCAGTCAAAACATATAGGAGAATAATCTTTTTTTTGTGTCATATTTGTACAAGGCCCTTTAGGACTACATGCAGTTTTCAAGATTTCAAGATTAAAAAAAAAAACTGAATCCTTAGGGCCTAAGCAAAGCAACTTTAAACTTTCAACAATTTAGTAACCAGTTTTTGACCCAAGTAAAAATGAGCACAATAACAGGCCTATATAAAGTCAAATTTGCTCTTCACAGCCAGAATCAGAGTAGGCTATATGCATCTGTAATTAGGAGCAAAAGAAAATACCATTAAGTATCCATACTATAAAGTGCGTGTTGGTGGTCACCTCTGGTTGTCTGGTGGTCTGGCCTTGATTGGGAGACAAAGCACTCACAACAGATCAGAATCACAGGGCAGCAGAGGGCACCGGGCCACAGAGGCTGAATGGAGTGTGCAAATACTTGTCAGATTCCTCAAATGCCTCTTGATTGTCTGTGAACGTCTCAAGGCACTGAGCACAGCCGTCTGTCTAACCTTTAAGTGAGCAGTTTTTGACTCCTGAAGTTCTGTGTTGGTGTGGGGTCATTCAAGGGGGGCATATAGGAGCAAAGGCATGTCTACGTTTTGATCTTGAGAAGAGAAAAAAGTGCATTAGTAACATTCTTTGGCGTATTCCTGCAAATAAGGATTTTGATATGTCTAATTAGATGGGTAGAGCCTAATATATCTATTCCAAATTAGCTTGGCACAATAATTTGGTATTGTAAAACACATAGTTAAAAGTCTTTTGGTTTTATTTTCTTACAGATTCGTGTCGTCCCTGCAACAACACTGAGCTGCTCATGGCAGTCTGCGTCAGTGACTTTGGTGAGCACGGGAACCAAACTACATTAAATAATAAAAATACGGAAGGGGTGAGAGCTTCAGCTTCTTAGTTAAAGTCTTGAACAGGTGCTCCTCAAGGACAAGGCTCAAAAGCTAACAAACAGTGAAGATGACCAAGCTTTTAGTATAAAAACTTGATAAAGTAAAAAAGGGGTCAAAACGGGTCCTAGGCAATCTGTTGGAAATATTATAAAAGTTCTTTATTACATGAGATGGGCCATTAAATAATACTTGTTTAGTATTATGGGGAAAAGCACATTCCTTAATTTTTTATGTTTGTATTAGTTAAACAATGGCCCACTTTACAATAAACAAATTTCAATATATTGGCATTTAAGAAAAAAAAAACTAAATGATAAATATTGATCCAGAATCCCTCTACACACGTTTTTCACTTTGCGTCTGCTTATTGTAGACAGTTACAAATGTTTGCTGTAAGAAAATTTCAATAAAACGTTGACATTTATAAAAAAAAAAAAAAAAAGATAGAAATCATTCCAAATTCTTATTACTGATCAGAATCTAACTGCACAAATGTTTATCTTTGCAGTTGTCCGAGGCTCCATCCAGAAGGTCTCTCATAACTCTAACAGACAGACCTCTTTGATACACGTGTCTGCGACCAGAGTCTACAGGCAGCACGGCAGCTTGTTTGAACAACTTACGTCCCATTTGCCCCCCGTGTCCAGTCCCTCCTGGTCCGGACACATCTCCACGCTCCTGCAGTGCCACATCAAACCAGGAGACGGGGAGTTCTTATTTACAGGGTCGGAGCACTTTGGGAACGCCTGGTTAGGATGTGCCCCCCGATTCAAAGACTTCCTGCCAGTGTACCACAGCGCCAGGGCAGCACGGAGCAACCCCTGTGATTTCCCTTTGGACTGAGGACCAGCTCAGCTTGTCTGGTACATGCCCAATCCACAGGCCTCCTCACCTCTGTACGGCACTCAGAGGCCAGTCCAGTGTTGTCATAGCAAGTAGCTGTGCCCTGGGGGTGGCACGGAGCATCACCAACCAGGACGGGGTATTTCACTCTCTGCTGGAGCACTCATTGGGAAAGGCTCACCGCTGGGGCATCCCACAGCTCCAAGAGAGTCTCATGTCTTTGTTCCATTGCTTCTATGGGACATTAGGAGGAGGTGGGGTCTGCTCTTTAGATGCCCCACCCCCTCATCTACTACCAAAACTGCCCTATCGCTTTATTAGTTGCTTTATGTAATGGTGTTTTTGTTGTCTGACACATGAGGGTAAATTCCAGCCTGCTTGGACTCAGGGTCGTAAAATAAATGTAAATAAACTTTTAAATGCTGATTTGTGTTTCTTGTCTTTTGGAACCTGTTAACCCTATATTTTTCCCCACTGATCTACAGAATGAGATATTAAATGTTTCTCCATAGCTCTTATCCCTAACTCACCCTTATATCAGATTTTTATGATAGAATTTAGGATAGGTCCGTTTTATAATAAATATTGAATAAATGAGTAGAATGTCCCTGTTCCTCTCCATTATGACAGACTTGGGATCCCAAATCCGGTGCAGACCGTCCCCTCAGCTCCGCCCCAAAAGAACTAAACATTCAATTGACTTTTAAAGCAACAGTGTCTTTTGCTGGCCTCATTCCACATTCTCCGTGGCCAGGTGGGGGGCACAAATCGCTGTGTTGAATGTTTTATGAGGACTAAATGGGACAAATGAAAACAGTGACAAGGGACAGCAGACCTAATGACTAGTGCTACAGATGCTGTCACCAAACCATCAGGGCAAGAGCCCAGAACACATCTTAGTGTGGTTTCATAACTGCACAAAGCTGCTACATATATAGTGGCTATTTGTATATTAAATTAAATATTTTTATAAAAGCTTAAGAACACTTAATGATTGCTATAAATGCTGAAATAGTATGTCTTGAATTCATAAAATAAAAACTGAGAAAGAGACTGTCAGTATCAGTGTCAAGTCAGCGTACAAACTTGAAGCATTAGAAACATGGTATATTACCTTCCAGAAAATCTCACAGCTTGGTGGACTTGCCCACAAGCTCTTCCCATTGTGCTACAAAATAATATCAGAAAATAAAAGTTTTTTTTTTTTTAAAACAAAAATCTGAACAATATCTAAAATAACTGCTCACATGTTTTATTTGTTTACAAATGCTTTCAGTTTATAAAAACAAACAGAAAATGTTTATAAAATAAAGTGTAAAGGATACGAATGCTATCCCCTACAGCAGATTTAAAATAAAACAGAATGATACTCTTCTTTCATACTATTTTTGCACAAAACTGTATAATGTCTTTCTACTAAACTGAAATGCTGAAAATGTAACTAAAAAATGATGCCCAGTCGTATAACACTATAAATAGTGTGAAAAATAAAGACCCTGCTGTCCCAAACTCTTGGCTTAAAGCCCATTTTGAAGTGTTCTCCTACAGCATTGTCCCAGGGGCCCACCATGTCAAATATGCCAACTCACCTCACCCCTCACCAGGCCTTTGACAACACACAGTGTCATGTGTGGGAATCCTGTGGCTCTCTACGGGACATACCCAGGAGGCCTGAGGCCGTGCGGCTGGACAGGGCAGCGGCAGGAGTCCGCCCAGGCCGGGGGGTAATTGGTTTATCCCAGCGCCTGGCCCTCGTTCCCATGTGGGCCACTGCTGAGGAGAGGCCCAGGGGTACAATATGGGAACAGCGTGATGCCCAGAAAGCCTCAACTACTATTCACCAAGGTCGAGCTACAGATGGTGCAGAGATATAAGTGTTTGAAAACTAGCCAATGCAGTTAGACTTTGAAACTGAGAAATTGATTTTGAAGTTGGATGGTGTTCACAGGTGTCCAGACCAATGAGACAGATCACTTCTGTATTTAAAGAAACAGAACAGAAGTTATTCACTTAGAAACCTATTTTGAAGGTGGGAAATCTAGGTTTTAGATTTTTCGTAATGAGCATAAGAAAAACAATACATAATAATTATACATACTTACAAAAATGTGATACATAGAGATGTCATGCTGGATTTGCCAGGTAACTATTGATCAATCATTTAAAGCTACAGGTTATAATACAAACAACAGTAGATATGTATAGCCTACATGAGCTACAACTCGGACGGCGTTCAACAGTTGTCATCATCATCACAGCCAATAAACAACTGCTTGACAAGATACAAACAACATAACAAATGTACAACTTTGTGCAGATTATTTCAGGCCAATGTCCTACGCCTTAAACAATTAGGCAAGAAAAGTCAGACATAACTGCTACACTGCGCTAGGACCACCAGATGGCAGCAGATTTCTGTTTAGCTTGCGTATACTTAACCACACTGATCAGCAGTTGTGCGCGGGTTTATTACCATCAATAAAAACGCAATCTATCACATTGAAAGGGTATCATAGGTGGGTAAATTGGAAACAGGCGTATATTATAATAACCAAAATATGTAAAATTGCCAAAGGAAACACGCTTAAATGTCCAAAGTCTGCGGTAGCCCTTTGGTTAATAACAGCCTAATGAGTTAGACACAATATACTTGGAGTGCGTTTGTAGGCCCGTGATCAGCCTTTGAACACTTGGATACAATCGATTTCTACATGATTCTTTACTATAGGCTTACAAAGTAAATCAATAGCCCACTTTACCATGACAACAATGCCAGAGCGAAGGCTGAGTCACTTTTCCTTTCCTCCTGCTGAGGTCTGAGGTATCACATGTCAGCGCAGGGCCCTGCAGCGCCGCGGCTGCAGTCGGGAAGTGAACGCACTTCCTTCTTTCTCGCGCACTGCTTGAACCCGGACCACTTCTTGAGACGTGTCAAACTGCTGGATATGGGGGTCCAGGAGCTGCACTGGGACACTTTTGAGTGACTAATAGTTGTTCTTTTGCTTAGAGACTGACGGCGAAGGTTACCAGGATTACTGCGCATTGAACAGAAGTGATCGGAGCTCCAGCCACAATGGCTGCGACGTAACTTTACTTTTTCTTCTTTGGATCAAAATCGGCGTGTCGCCAATTTCTACGTTTAAAGGCGCCTGAAGAGAAACAGCCATGAAGAAACAGTTCAATCGCATGAAGCAACTCGCCAACCAGACAGTGGGAAGGTGGGTTTTACAATGACATTGTTTCCACTTTATTGTCAGTGTATTTATCAAAGCTATGCCACATTTGTAAAAGTCACAGTCACACACTGATTGCAGTATTTATTACTTTTTAATGAGCTGTAATAGGAATTATATGAACTGTTGCAACCTAAATATAAAACCACAACAACGTCCCACAACATATGGTCCAGTCAGACCAATCAGATCAAATCTGGACAGTTGTTGGATCACAGTTTTCTCTAAAGCACAACTCAAGATCAGTTGATAACGTGACGGAAGGGCCGTCCTAATGCTAAAGAAATAGGCTTTTACATGACACAGCTACAGACTCTCACCTGTAAGTTTACCTACCACAGATACAGCAATGTGTTTTGTATTTAAAAATAATATATGGGCTAAATATGTGTAGAACTAGAAAAAAAGTTTGTTCATTGAGTAATATATATTGCACAGTGTTAAGGCAAGTATCATAAAGTATCCACCAGGCCTGCAAACACACCCAATACCAGAGAATCATGTAATCTTTCTTTCCTTTCATCTGCAGAGCTGTGGTCCTCCTGCCCACAACTTAATGTCCATGAATGTTGCAACAAAATTACTCCTCCTTGCATACTTTTATTGTGAAGCTATAAAATCGGATTTTTCACCAGGAAGAAAGCTACAAGTCATCATGGCTTAAAGTCAAACCATCTTTCTTTACTACTGTAATTTAACTTCTGTCCACATTGTAGCTGTCTTTCTCAGGAAGAGGCCATTTTTGTGGAGTAAGCATTTCCATAATTGTTGATGAGGGATACAGAAACAGCCAAGAACACAACAGGCATGTTTAAAAAAGCAAACTGGCCTAATATCATGAAGCCAGTTTTTTGCATATTACTACTATGTTAATACATGCCACTACATAACTACATTGTAGTATTTCTGTTTCTGCCTGTACTCAGAGTGAGATCTATTCTTGGAACCTAGGGCGTCTGCAGCAAGACGACTTGTGCTTTTAGTCAAATCAATGCTAATTTAATATTGACAAGAAACTAAAATAGTACATGTAGTCTTTTTCTTCAGAGGTCTCTGTAATATGAGCACAGTAATTATTCTGACCAGAGAGTAAAGATTGTAATGACTGCCAACACATACATTTTCTACAGAACATTAAATAAATAACTAGTATCTAATAACTCCCTAATAACTGTTTTACCCATATTATCATATTATCAGATTGTAGTATATACATAAATATTAAAAAAAATACACATTTCCATTGCCCTGTAATTTAAACAAACTCTATATACATGTTAAATGGTATATAAAGTGACATCATGAATGATCAGGTCTAGCTCTGATAAAAAAAATCCATAGATGTAGACTTAAACAGGTCAGACTTGTGTCACTGGTTCGACATAAATCTGTGATGGCCCTTTGGTCAGTTACTTTGACATGCAAAGCATGCTGTAACTAAAGCGGTCCCTGCATCAGTTTGTCATAGTAATGATCATTACATGTACACACTGTCCTATTTTCTGTGCCTTTATCATGGTATATGGTTTATATGGGGACATTTTTGTCACAGTGGCAGAATTCCACAAATGTTTGATTTATATTTGTTGAACTTTTTAACTTGTGAGCTGTCAACATCATTTAAATAAAAAATAACACACATAACACACAGTTTTTGTCTGAAGACCCTAAGGCCGTGCTCATTAGCATACACTTGTCACTGAGGGTGTAACGTTTTGAGTTGAGTCCTACAAAAGCATTAGGTAATGACTTCTGAAATTGACCCCTGTGAGACTCAAATGTATGGCTCTGTGTGATGATGGGAGGATGAGTCTCCAGAGACTGCAGCTGGGATTTCATGTGTGTGTTATGGAGATGTTTGCTGTGCATGTAGGCTAAGTGATGTCATTTCTGCTGCCAAGAAGAAACCCAAAGCAGTGCCTATTCTTTGACTGTATAATGAACATCCATACAATACTGCAGGTCATATTTGTAGGCCATCACAAGTAAATTAGTGTTGAAAATTCTTTGCATGTTTTGCATGAGGTCACTGTCCAATATGTCAGAAACTATGACCAAATGTGTATTGTGCTTCAAAGAACAACTCTTGACTGGACGATTCTTGCCCTGTTTCACACACCTTCATTGTTGCCATAACAAACAAGGTACAGATGACACAACAGGAAGTCATGTTGGGACAGGGCGGAGGAATCTTGACAGCTCTGCCATGGAAAACAGCCACAGGCACCAACCAAAAATAACAATCTTATATCTTCTGTAATTCTTTGTATGATTGCTTTAATTATTAAATCTGTCAATAGATGTTGTTCCATAACATGTTAGCAATTGAAATGCATCCGAGTGGAACCCAAGGGCAACAGCAGTTATATTAGGTGCACACATTAGTCACGTGTTCACTGTCTCACACTACCCAGTGGCTAATGGGCAATACTGCAGTTAGGGCTAAATGACCCATTGTACGTCCCAAATACCAACTATTCATTAAAAAAAAAATGCATATCTTCTAAACCCTTTGCTTAAGAATGATAATGCTAATGCCTTTTTACCTCTTTTAGCAATCTAATTTCTGTGTGTTGTTTTTGTTCACAGGGCTGAGAAAACTGAGGTGCTTAGTGATGATCTACTACAGGTGAGGATTCAAAGTTTCCTACTGAATAAATATATAGGAAATAACGCAATAATGTATGTTTTAAATGACAGATTTGTAAAATAAGCACTTCTCAACATTTTTCCTCTTGTTTACTATATAGTCACACAAGTTGAGCAGTAAAATGTGTAATTACTTTTGCATTTAGAAGGATAGCAAAATGTGCAGGGACATACTAGAAGTGAGCCCATGACACTATATTGTTCTTTCTCAGTTTTAGTCATAAGATTTATGACCAATGAAGTGTGTAATGCTGTGTATCAGAGTGTGCTCTTAACATTGTTTTTTGGGGGGGGTTGTAATAAAACATAATCCAGGAGACTTACAGTTTCCCATGAAACTCTGTTAAAGCTATTAAGCCACAGCGCTGTGCAGAGGCCAAGTCCATCTGGAGCCTTGAACTATTAACATTCTTCTTCAAAGTCCCTCACTATTGCATCACCACATCTGGGGTTGGAACTGAAGACGGTATAGGTCTTTTTTTTTTTTAAAGTGTTCTCCTTGTTTGCATAAAACGTTGGAGAAGAAGTGAAAGGGTTAATGTCCCTGAATGAAAAATCCTTGAACAAGCTTTAATTAGTGCTTTTATGACAAGCAGCAGTGAACTATGAACCCTGTGTGGCTTGGTAGTGGGTGTGCTAAGTAAGCAGTTTCATTAATATATGTGTTTGTACAAAAAGCCTATGGCCAAAAACTGCTGGCAAAGTTACTAAGAAGAATAGACACTAAAACTGCAGGAATTTTGAAAATCACAGAGTAGACCATCTTAGGTCTTCATCCTGGTCTATAAATGACAAAATTTTACATACCAAATTTCAAGTGTTAGGGAACATTCTCAGAGACACAACCCTTATATAATCAGTTATCAAAAACACACTTGTATCATCAGTACAATGGATCATTTGTCCTTGGTTAAGATAAGTTAAGAAAGTGACCAAGTCCTTTACGTGCATGTTTTTTCATCTGCCATACTTCAGTGACGGCATCACAGGGAGGACATTGTACAGCTTTGGACACTTTTTGTAAGGAATGCCAGTGTCAAACCAACACTGAAGATATCTTTCAGTGGTCATTTTGAGTAAACTATCCCCCATTTTCTTACGTTTAACAGAGAAATTGTGACGTATTTTATCCACTCTTTTTGATAAAAAAAAAACAACAACTTTACATTATCAGTGATTTCCATGGTGGTTGTTTCAGCACTTTCCCCATTTGTCTGTGATCCTGTGCTTTAGGCAAGAACTCTTGGATCCTGCTTGGACATGTTTGCAGTGTTAATAGAGCAGGGAAAGCTGTCAGACTAGAATTGAAACTTTTTGTTACCTTTACTTTCTATGACACATTACTAGAATCTATAATGTCTAAAATGTATAGTTTCCAACTAACTCTTTTTAAATTTTGCTTTTAAGATTTGCCTGTAAGAATCATGTTATCCCCATTGCTTTTTTAGAATCGCAACAGAACAATGTATTTCGCAAGACCGAGGCATACACTTCAATATTCCCAGTATATTAATTCATCATTTAAAGAGCTATGACTTGGCTCAGTTCATTCTGAGAGCACATTTTACACTCACAGACACAATGGGGTTTCCCAGTGTATCCCAGCTATTTTGCCCCACCCACACAGCTCCAGTCTGGCCTCTTTTATTAGCCGCTTTGGCACTAAGTGTAAGATGTCTGGATGCAATCAGAATGTCTCCTAAAAAGAGCTACACTTCCAAGCATTAATCACAGCCCGGGATCAATCTATGGCAACCAGGCCAGGAAGCCGAATTCCAGTTGTGGTCTGACCCAATGGAAAAAAGTGAGAGAATAGAGCAGGACTGGATAAAATTGGAAGAAATATTTAATTGAATGATTTTTCTGACTAATGTTCCTTTGTAAAAAGACCATATGAATAAATCATGTTTTGTTTAAAAGTTTGTTACTGCTAAATAACTGCTGCCTTTGCAGTTACCTTATTGCAACCATTCGAACTGCAATGTTGTGATTTTTTTGTTTAGTAGTAGTAAAGAGATGGAAAGTATATGCCTAATGCTTTATGGGCTGTACAGGGAGAGGACGATCTGTAAGCGTAAAATTACTGTGAATTACTGACAAAAGCTGTTTACACTCGAACAAGAAGAGAAAGTAAATTATGATCATTTCTAGTTTTGCTGTGCATTGATTATTTGTAGTTGATAAAGGAGTTGTTTGTGATGAAGGTCAGTGATTCCTCATCAGCAATGACACAAATACGTTAAAAATTAAATTTATCAGTAAAACACAGAATTTAGTTTGCAGTTTATTAAAGTTTCACTATAATTCAACTCTTCTGGAGGCTCCACTATATGGTAGATTGTCTCCATTGGGATGTTCTTGCTTAACCTATATGTTCCACAGTGTAGCATTAAACTTAAAAATCATAAATGCCATCAGAAGTTACAGCTCATATCTGTGGAGTGTGGAGACCCCGCTCGTAGAAAGAATGCATGTATTTACCGTATATAGTATTTTTGAAATATGATAAAATGGATGGATACTTTAACGCCATACTATGTAACATTCAAAGCAAAGCAATAACATCTCCATGGAGACAAGTAATTGGCTGACCCTAACCACAAAAGTTACAAAGCACACCTTTAAATATGTAACATGTTTTTTGTAAAAGACATACGGCTATATATTTGGTAGACATTTGTAATATGAAAAAAATAGATAAATTAACAAACCAGAGTAACATGGTAATATTTGTGATATTTGCAGATCGAGAAGAGAATGGAGCTGGTTCGCCTGGCGTCTCACAATACTCACAAGAAGCTGGTGTCCTGCCTACAAGGACAACTGGGCACAGACACCGAGAAGAGACATGTACGTCTTCTGTCTCCTGTAACTCTACCCTGGGACTTTGCACTGTCGTAAATGTCTTGCTAAAGCATTGTAAACAACATACCACACAGTTTCATTTGGAGAGATGCGGCTCTGACAGGAATGTAAAGTGATTGAGTGTGACTGCAGTGTCAGTGTTAGCACGGCTTCGCTATCCAATGGAATGAGCACACGGCATCTTCTCCGCTTATGTAACACTGATACTCAGGAGAAAAATATTCAGCTTTGGCACAATGTCAGATATTTCCTCTGTGCCAGGCACCGCTTTTGGCAGCAGTCTGGAAACTTTGTGGTTTTAAGAGATATCAGTTCTTTTAAAAATGTTGAGTAAAATTCAATACAGTTAAATTAAATACATCACACTACAAATTGTGAAAATGGTAGGAACAGCCAGTTTTACCTCAGTGGCAATTTACCATGTAATTTAAAGGTTCTATATTGCACAAAATTAATTCTTCTTAGTTTTAAGCCATGTTATTTCATCAAAAACACACATGGCGTACTTGGAGTTGTGTTTTGTTTCATTCACACATGTCTGAGTAATCCTGTATTATTAGTCTGAGAACAGCCCCAAAGCTCAAAATGTTTTGTTTCACCTTGTGATGTCATCAAGTGGTCAAGTTAACAGCTACTTTTTTCCAGGGCTGATATGATCCTAATGAAGTGTGTATGGAGCACTGGAGCACTTCCTGTATTACCACATGACCTGACAAGGTGTTTTCTGTTTGAGTGAAAACTATGCAGGGTTTGTGTGTTAAACATGTAACAAAACAAACCCGGGGTATGTTTCTAATGAGGAAAAAAAAACATTAGAACATAGATGAGAAAACAGTGCAATATGGGACCTTTAAGTATAAGAATTGTATGCTTCACCAAATCTTCATAGTGTTTCATTTGATGCACAAATAAAGAGAAGATCTGAATGAAGTGTTCTGTACTTTGCAGAAAAAGCTGCCCCTGACATCACTATCCCAAGCCATGCAGGAAGGAGGCAGTCAGCTGGGAGACGAATCTATGATCGGGTGAGAATTGGGGGAAAAAAGCTTCATCGCTACTTAAAAATGTCTTGTTTTAATGTTTTTGTGCATTAACAGCAAAATGATGGATGCCTGTGCAGAGGCTGAGGGCAGATTAGCCACTGAACTAATGCAGCATGAGGTTCTTCTGGAGCGGGACATCCTGGAGCCTCTCAATCAGCTGGCAGAGGTACATTTCATCTATCTGTGGTTTAGAATGCCTGTGTTTTCATGAGTAAGCAGATGTGTCACAGTCTCATTTGTCATAAAAATACATTTGTTCTTGCTGCTGAAGTCACTGTTCTTCTTACAGGTGGATATTCCAAATATCTTAAAGCAAAGGAAGCAACTCGCTAAACTGGTTTTAGACTATGATTCAGCCAAGACCAGGTGACAAAGTTTTTGTTTATAATATAGTTTTTTATTTATTATGTTGATTTATTAACTGTATTGTCCTTTTACTCTTTGCAGATGGTACCAAGCAACAAAGTCTAACAACCCGGCCATGGCAGCTAAGGTTGACTCCCTCAAAGATGAAATGGACGAGGCTCTTAATAAAGTAGAAATTTGCAAAGTTAGTAATACAAGCCCCATTGTTGTGGTATTAATGTTGTCAGTAATAATAAACTTGAGTAATATTTAATCTAAAAAAAACAACAACCTCTCATTCATGCTATATTTTTCTTTACATTACCTACAGGACCAGCTCTCTGCAGACATGTACAACTTTGCTTCCAAGGAGGGAGAATATGCACGCTATTATGTTTTGGTAGGTATGCGCTGTGTTCATTCAGAATACTTTTACACTGAAAAAATATATAATTATATGTTTGTATGTTTACAGCTGTTGCAGGCCCAGGCTGACTTCCACAGACAATCCCTAGCAGTGTTGGAGACAGCTATACCAACGATACAAATGCAACAAGGTAGCACAGTCCCTTCATTTGAGCATTATCATCAATAGTGGTGGTTTTTGTACTACAGAAAACTTGCTAATATAATGCAAACCTGGATCCTTGTTGGCTAGACTCCTGGATGGAAAAGCCTGCATTTGGTACAGCTTTGGAGGAGCATCTGAAGAGGAGTAACCGGGAGATTGCCCTGCCATTAGAGGCCTGTGTCATGATGCTTCTGGAAACGGGAATGAAAGAGGAGGTATGTAAGATGTTGAGTTACACCCTGGCATTTAAAATCAAAGGCAAATTTATCGATAGTTTTATATTAGTTTGCTAACAGCTTAATAGAAATAGTGTTTATTTGAAGCATTCTCAATCATAGTTTAAAACAAGATTTGAGGGTGATGGCAATATAAATATGTTAGCAACAAAAGTACACATATGTTGCCATGTGGTGGGTTAAACCCCATTTATTAGCCTATGCACGACTAATTGTGCCTTATGTATAATTGGCATTCAGATAAATAAAAACATTTGGTTTTAAATCAAACTGTTTCTGCTTTTTCAATTCCTTTCATATTTGTCAGTTACTGTTTGTTTAATTTCCTCTTTTTAGATTCCAGTACTTCTCGGTTTTCGGTCTGAAACTAGTCTGTTCCTGTCTAAAACATGCACCCTTTGTCTCCCTTCAGGGTCTGTTTCGAATAGCTGCTGGTGCCTCTAAACTGAAAAAACTGAAAGCAGCGTTGGACTGTTCAACTTCACAACTGGAGGAGTTTTACTCAGACCCCCATGCTGTAGCCGGTAGATTTCTGAAACTGCCATGATGTGGAACCAGCCTGTCCATATGTTTGCTTATATCCTATATCTGTGTGTATTTGTAGGAGCCCTCAAGTCATACCTCAGGGAGCTTCCTGAACCTTTAATGACATTTGGCTTGTATGATGACTGGATCCAGGCATCAAAGTAAGACAAGCATTCACTTATGTATACAGTGCAAGTGTCTATGAGGAGACACACCTAAGCATGTGGACATTTTTTGACAACTTTGCCATATGGCTGTGTGCTTCAACGTGCAACTTACACAAAACTTACCTATAACTTATCCAACGTATGCCAGCATATTTGCCAAATTTTTCATACGTCCGCATAAGATGGCTAAATCGTCAAGGTGTGACAGGGACATTAGGCAGTGTACATACTTATGTAACAGGTAATTTAATTTTGTTTCAGCGTGTCGGACCCTGACAAGAGACTCCAGGCCCTGTGGGTGACATGTGACCATTTACCAAAGGCACACAAGACCAATTTTAAGTAAGACAAATTATTACATTTTTAAATGGTTTCTTGCTTGTGATAGGAAGGAAGGAAAGAAATTGGACTTCAGTTGTGACAGTCAGATAGTAATTATTATATGTTAAAGAAAAGATTATTATGACAAAGATTGGAAAGTTAGATGGTAAGGTTGTTCTTTGTTGCAGATACCTAGTAAAATTTCTGGCTAGACTTGCTCAAGACAGTGAAACAAACAAGATGACTCCAAGTAACATTGCAATAGTTCTGGGGCCCAACCTACTCTGGCCAAAGACTGAAGGGTGAGCAGATTGAGCAATGTTAAAGCTATACATTATTCTGTCTATCATGGCTCTCACGTGTCTGTTCTGTTTTCAGGACATTAGCAGAGATGGCAGCTGCAACCTCTGTAGCTGTGGTCGCAATCATCGAGCCCATTATTCAGCACGCAGACTGGTTCTTCCCTGAAGGTAGGACACTTTTGGGCCTCTTAAAACAGTATGAATGAAGTAAAATGATATGAAGCTCATGTTTAATATTACTTTCAGAGGTGGAATTCAACGTATCAGGCATGTTTGCCCTGCCCACTCACCCACCAACCCCAGACCCTGAGCCCAACTTGGAGAGGAAGCGTCCTGGCAGCCAAGGGCAGGAGGGGGACGCTCACACCCCCCGTAAAGACAGGTACCTGTCCAGGGCCAACCTGAGCCTCAGCCTGCCCCTCACCCTCCCATCCCGCCCCAAGACTCTGAGCAGACAGGAGTCAAAGGGGAATGTGTCAGCACTTTATGTAGTGGCTGATGAGTCTATAAGAGTTTCTGAGAGCCCAAGTGGAGACCTGCCTTGTTCTGAGTTAAAAAAAGTTGTTCAGTAAACAATTTGATATCAGTAACAAAAGTCAAAGGGGAGTAATTTGTGTAAATGTTAAAACATAGTGTGATAGTGTGACCATAATTATTTTTCTTCCAGACAAGTACTCTGAATTGTTCTTTTCTGTTCCTCTGTTGTATGTGTTTTTATTAAAGCTCAGGTCAACTGTAGGAGCTTGTTCTGTTTTCTATGGACTTCCCCTGCATTTGTCTGCAACCTTTGCTTTGTCTCAGCTCAGTTTTTTCTATTTAAAACTTTCGTGGGCTCCTCTGTGTTGTTGGTTCGGGTTTCATTGTATCTGAGAAGAAAACATTCAATGCTCTGTCTTCTATGAATTCTGGTGATCATCTGGGGTTCATATAAGCATAGTTACAAGCGTAACTGTCTTTGTTTCTGTCTGCTGATGGTCTTTGGTTGTGTAGATTGTCCTGAACACTCTGCCCTTTACTCCTCACCAGCATCGGTAACAAACACCCAGAGCCTGCTCCTCGTAGATCCGGCACTGTACATAAAAAGCACCCACAGCTAACCTCACCTACCTTTCAACCCCCACTGCCCCCTCTGGAGGCGTGTGGTACTACTCAGGCTGAGCCCCAGGCTGTGAGTCCACCTGCAGAGTCTGAGCTGAGGGTGGGTGCTGCTGCTAACGCTGCTGTTTCTGTTGGTGGTGGGGCCCCTGCAGTGGCAGAGCAGCCTCAGGGTAAAACCCAGGTCAGCTCAGAGGAGAACAGGTAAGATCAGCAACATTGTGTCGCCTGCCTGCAGCCAATCAGCCGCCTGGAGCTTTGCCGTCACTTTCTGTTGTTTGTGTGACTGTCCTTTACTGTTCACCTTCTCAAAGAAAAGTAACGCAACCCCACTGTCCACTGTGCTGATTTGTAGTGCAACATCAAATGCAGTATGCTTATTCTTAGTTAAATTTTCATGTGTCAAATACTGAATATAAAAATCTGTAATTCTGTCAATGTGCTTGTTTTCCTGTTTGACTTTTTGATGTTTATCTCATTGTTTGATTTGGGCATGCACTGTACAGTTTTTCTTTTTTTTTTTACACTGTATGATATCCATTAACCTGAAGATGCCTTTATGTCCACAGCCCTGCCCGAGAGCTCATCTCTACTCCACCTTCGCAGAGAAACGGGTCAATCCATCTGACAATAGGTACACCTCAATCTCAAAGTGGGACACGGGGTCACAGCCCACACATGTTGCGAAGAGGTGAGTCCATTAGGTATTAGGTTTATTATAATAGCATAAAGTACCTAGCATTCTGACTTCTGCTTATGCCATAACTTTTTAAGGCTGCTCTTATTTAGTAAATGACAAAATAAAACATATCTGTTGCTTAGTTAAAGAAATTAGGTAGGGAATTTAGAAAAAAAATAGTTGTCTCTGCTGTTTTGTTTTTAACGGATACAACAGTCAAAGTAAGAATCTTACAACACTTCAGGCACATCCTGTGTGAGTTTTTTTTTTCACGCATTTGAGTCACACAAAACATCATTTCTGCTTTCTGTCTGTACTGTACAAAAATACAGAAGTTTAGTTACAGAAGATAATATGCCTAGTCACTGTGCACGCTTTTAACAGGTTAGGTTTAATAGGTTGAATATTGGGGTTATCAGAAAGACATTTTTAATTTTCACAGGTACCAAGAAGCAGGCTCCAGCACCTCCCAAACAGGCAATCCCCTTTGCTTCTCAGTCCAATAACCAGACTCCTGGCTCCCCACATCAGCCCCCAATCAACCCCAGACGCCACTCCAGTAAAGAGGCTCTGATCACCGCTCCCAGCCACCCGCCTCCACAGCCCCCTCTATCCCACCAGGCCCCGGCTGAGTCAGAGCCCTCACCCCCAAGGACACCCACCCCTCCGAACACCCCGCCTCACGATGGACCACCCATTGTGCACCAGTATGGATCCCTGTCTCGTCCTGCGAGGCCTGCCCCAAAGCCACGCCCACGGCCCAACATGCCCCCGCCACCGCAGCCCGGGATAAACGATAGTAACGAGATTTTTAATTCTGCCTCCAAAATCATCACAGGTAAATATCAAATAAAGAAACAAAATATAATAATGAAAAAAAAAATCTTGTTATATTAAACTGGTTGTTACAGTTAATGGAAATGGCAGCTACTTATAATTATAGCATCCAAGACAGTGATAATATTGATTTTTGTGTTGTTGAATACATTTTGTCTCTAGGTGTTGGAATGGCCAAAATTATGCTCTTGCCATTTGCTGATACTAAATAAGTATCAAATGATTTTGGCTTGTTAGCTTATTGGTCTTTGGTGTCACGGTTATAAAGCTTACACTCTTACTTAACTGTGGTGATCTAAAGCATGATGGTAAATGTGTAAATATTCCAGATGTGTGAACGGCTGGCCTGCCTCTAAGAGCAGCTTTGCAAGGCAGGTTATGGTAAGAATTCCAATGGCTGATGCATTAGCTCTGCTTTGGTTCATCTGCATGTGTGTTGCTGTGTGGGGGTGTGCTCTCTTAATCTTAGCACTACAGGCTAATGCAAATGCATACATGTACAATGTATGCCACTGTGCGTCTCCTGTGTAACCCTCTATTAACAAGACTGACATGCTTCCCTTTTATTCCTAACAAAGCCCCTCAACATTATTCTGGTGCTTTAAACTAAACCCATGTTTTTAAGTGTGACCTGTGTGGTGTGTTTGTATGTTTCAAAACAAAGTGTTAGTTGTAAAATATGAACACACAAAGTATTTTCCTCAGACTTTACATATTGTGTGTTTCCCAGTTGGTTTGAAACATTCCTTAAGTGTTGCTTGTCGTACATTTATAATTACAATGACCGATATATTACTTGACCTGACTAGATTTTACCTTTTTTTATATAGACACAGGACCAATTCTAAAAGGGATTGGCCGAGCCATCATCCCAGAGGAGACTGTGGACCAACCAGAGGAGTGCTCTGCTGCTGGTCAGGAGCCTGACTCCGCCCCTCTCGCAGACCTGTTAATCACAGAAAGTACGGTTCTGTGAAAAGGAGAGTCCTGCTTTAACTCTTACCATTGAAATGTTTCTATTTAAATCAGGATACCTGCAGCCTTTGAACTATTGCTGTATGTTCTCTGTTCTTATGCCTTATAAATGCAGTGAAACTTTACTATCCTTTACAAACTCTTATTGCTTAAAGTGTAAGATAATACTGTTGTCTTAAGATCATAAATTAATGAAATGGGATGTGATGAATAGTTTTGATTTGCAAATTTTTAGCTCCTAAAAAAAAAAAGTTATGAGAGGCACACACATTTTACAATGACCAAAGACGTCAGCCATTAAAACTAAATAAAGTTTTACGTTTAACCAAAATGTCTTGGAAAAGTGCAATTCATAATACAGCCATCTTTAAGTAATAGGTTTTTCTACTTTGCCAATATTTATTACTACCATTACAATATTTGCAAAAGGAATAAAAACAAAAATGGGGTTGTATTTGATTTAAGTGGCCATATTTTTATGTACTTCCTTAAATCTATGCATTGCATAATGATTGCTTCCATTTAAGTTGAATGCAATGATGAACCAAAGCCAAAATATTTTTGTACAAAATAATAAGTACCAGACAATCCTCATTAGGTTGGGGGTATTTTTTGTATTTTTGATTGTTTATTTTGTGTATAATTCTTGTTTTCCTGCATACAGTATGTCTATCCGAAAATGCATATACATTGATTAAAGTCTAAATATTTTTAACTATATGTATCTGTTTGATTTAGTAAAAAAAATACATGTATAAAAGTATATGACAAACAATAAGTTACATGTGTATATACTGTTCTTACTGTTCATACTTCCGTTACTCATGCCCAGTAGCCAATGATAAAAACCGTTACAGTTAAACAAATGATGAGGTTGACATTAACAAGCTTTTTGAGATGTGGCTTTTCTTCCAGTGAACAAATATCTGGTTGAACAGGAGGAGGAGGGTTACTGTCCTCCTGTCGTCTCTCCATCCCACAGAGCCAGTAGAGGGCAGACACGAGCTTTGATTGATGCAAAACTGAAGACGATGTGGAGGCTACAAGAAAAAAAGAATAAAAAATAATTATATATCGATACAGATAGATAGTTAGATATAGAAATAAAATCAAGCTCTAGTGTTTGAAAAAAAAAATCTAGTGGAGGCCTATGTATTGTGCACTTACCCCTGCGTTCAAAGGATCCTCCATTGGTGCGTGACTGTTTTCCTTGATTTGTCGGCACGTCTGCCCCGTTACTGCTGTGCTCCACCGTGAACACCTGCTCTTTAGTCTCCACAGGGTCTGACCTTGAAAACCAGGTGAGACGGGATATCTACAAGACAATACATTAATATCAGTACTGCTCTGATGATAGTAAGGGTCTATTATTCTGAGAAGTTAGAATGTAATGCTTTTAGCAGTGGTAAATCATGGCTGGTTATAATTTATAATAAATGTTTAACATTATTTTGAAACTAGGCTAAATAACCTAACAATAAAAAAAACAATAATCTACTAGTTATTCTAGAGCAGTGGTTCTTAACCTAGGTTCGATCAAGCCCCAGGGGTTCGGCAGGGGTCAAGACCATAGACCGTACATATGATATATACGGTATATATGATACATACGGTCTATGGTCAAGACTCACATCCAACTCATATGATTCATGATGACACGCCCCGTTTGGCTGTTTTTGGCTGCAGGAAATTTTGTGCGCGCAATAGTCTTGTGACGGTCGTGATGGTGTCGTGTAATTTCTTTCCCTTCATACTAACTATGTCGAGCAAAAAAAGGAAAGTGGTCGGACGAATATGTGCAATATGGATTCATATGTGTGCACCAATAAAATATATATATCTATGCTTTGAATTTGAAACAAACATTTTATTTTTCCAATTAATAAGGGTTCGGTGAATGCGCATATGAAACTAACGGGTTCAGTACCAGTACAAGGTTAAGAACCACTGCTCTAGAAGTTATTGCACAGAGAGCAGTTGGTTAATAAATGACAAACTGAGCTTGCTCTTGCTCTTGGGTGTTGCTCACCTGTTCTGGTCTTGGCTCCTCTGTCACCAGACTCAGTGTGACCACCACAATCAGCGTGATGGCTGACAGCAACATGGAGAAGTACAGATAATGCACATGTTTCAACACTCCAGGCCTGTCGTCAGTTTGATAACACTGTGGCTGGGGATAGATGAAATCCAACAACATCCGTATACAGCCAATCAGTAGACCCAGAGTCAGCCCCCAAAATGCACCCTGCACAGTGGACATAAATTAGTTTAAAGCTACACTATGCATCTTTTCCGGTGGAGGGTTTGCCTCCTGCTTATTTACATGATAAGATGTTATTGCTTTGGAATGTTAAACAGGATGACTTTAAATTATTTATCTCTCTGGAGACAGTAAGCAATGCCACAAAGAAGGTTACAGATCAGATCTGTGTAGAGACTACTGCTCAGAGTAAGAATTCATGTTTTTCAAGGTATTTTTGATAAACAAAACTGCTTGTAAATGAATAAATAGAAAACTAGATAAGTTGAAAGCCATACGGTTGGAACAAGCTGGTGGCGTACCCCACACACAAGTTACAAGTTCAGTCTCAAAAACTTAAACCTCACCTTTTCATTGGTCCTCTTCCAAAAACAGCCCATGATGAATACTATGGAAACGGGGGGCTGTAGGTAGGTACTGATAGACTGGATGTAAATAAACAGTTGCCCCCCCTGGCTGGCCTGGACCACAGGTATCCACAACACAGACACCCCCACAAGAACCAGCACAAAGACTCTAGGGAAAACATTCACAAAACGCGACATGCTTAATAATGGAATCAATCACAAGATTCAGAGGAAGAAGACCCTTGTGCAGATCTATGAATGTAGGAAATTCAAAGTTTATGTCAGAAAAGATCAGTATATCACAGTGTTAAATGATGATTTAGCTGTGACATAAGGGGTGGATTCAAAGTGCACTGCTTAGGGCATCCACCACTTTCTTGTCTTCATGGAGTTGTTATTACCATGACTGGAATGTTCTGTGCTATAATGGTACTAACACATCTAACTATTTATTAAATTATAGTGTTTTTATTGCTGAAAAAATGTGCTATATAAATATGGTGGAGTGCAAAAACATGCATTCTTATTGTGAGCCAGGTCGCTGCTTCACAGATCTGACCTATAACAGAGCCTTATTGTGCTGTCTACTTGTTTACATTGAGATCAATAAGTATAATGCCATTCTGTGGAACATTCTATGTAAAGTAAGAACATCTCCATGGAGACAAGCAGGAGGTGAACCCTACAGCAGAAAAATACACAGTGCCCTTTTAAGTATAGTCACTGTATTATTGTACACTTGCCTGCCAACAATCATGAGCTCCCACTCAGATGCCCTTGACCTAAAAGTCTTCCATAGATCCATGGTGAAAATGGTGCTGGCGCTGTTGAAGATGGATGTGAGGGAGGACATGAGAGCAGCGATCATAACAGCCATCATCAGACCACGCAGACCTAGCACAGAAAAAAAAACATTTTTACTTGTTTTTGCTTTAAGGCTTAACTTCAGAGACAGAGAACAGTTTGTGTCACCTGCAGGCAGCAGCTCCATGACCAGCCTGGCGTAAGCGGTGTCTGTACAACCGACTCGGTTTCCACAAATCTCTTCACACAAATCAGGGTCTGCGCAAGCCACGTCATCTGTGAACACATACTGTTAGAGTGGCTTTGATACTTTTCACAGTAAGTAACTCCTAAGATATAACTGGGCTTTCTGAACACCAACAGATCCAAACGTTTTATCAGACTCATTTAGGGCTACACATGGGCTGAAATGACTAAACCCTTGATAAGGTAGTTCTAAATAATTATAAACCTAAAGGAGGACAAAACAGATTTGCTGCTAAATAAAACAAACACAGAGGGCCCTATCTACCACCAGAGGCAGCTCTACTATGCTCTGAAGTTTCATTTAAGTATTCATACTCCTTTTGAAACTTTATTGACAAGTGTGTATGCTGTCATCTGCTGTAAATATGGCATGAGTTTACCTGTATATAATATTCTGCTGATCATTCCTGGTAACATCACAGCAAAGAAAGGTATGACTTTGAGGTACACAGCCAAAAGGGAGCCTCCTTTTGCATGGGTCAAAGTCTTAGCTGCAAGTGAACGCTGCACAATCACCTGCAGAAACACCACACATGGAAATTGCCTACCATACACTAAAATATCATAACAATGTGGTATATGCAGTAATTATATGCAGTGAAAGGAGGAAATAGCAGAGCATTTTGGATAAAAGATTTGATGCTAGATACTGCTTAACAAAGGATTGTTTGAATTCTGCTAAGCATTCAGAGTACCTGATCGGAGCACCAGTACCACATGGAGGGTATGGACATGCCAATGAGCACCCCAGGCCAGGGGAGGTCAGACGTCACTGGGTCTCTGAACAAATGAAAGGCGTCATCTCGAGGGATGCCACAGGTTGTGTTGGGCACACGCACAGAGGGGATGGCATTAGCATAACCCTCCATGAGCGCATTCCAGCCTCCAACTTCTGCAAAACCTAAAAGAAAACACACAAGTTACACGACTTATCAAGATTCAAATGGATTAATATAGTAATTTTACAATGGATGTGTCTTACTGAAGGCCATGAGTGTCAATGCCCCCACTAACATGATCAAAGTTTGAGCTGCATCGGTGTAGATAACTGCAGCCAAACCACCTACCTCAAAAAAATGTACATTTAATATGGTCTAATACATAAAACATATTTAAAATGTACGAAGAATAAAACATAACCTGCTACTGTGTATACAGCTGTTATTGAAAGAAGCAGCACAACAGCAAGGTAAATATTCCACTGCAACGCGAGCTGAATGAACAAAGCACCAGCATACATATCCACCTAACAAATCACAAATAAAATATAATATAGAAAATGTACAAACCAAATACATAAAAGGATAAAGACTACATACTGAGATCTTTGTGAAGATGTAAATAAATAAGTATAAGACAGCTATCAGTAGCTGCGTTCTTCTGCCGCCAAAGCGTTTTTGTAAATACTCAGGCATTGTGGTAACCTTAATAAAATTCAAAAAAAGAAAAGGAGCGATTAAGTTAAGATCATATTTAAGTAAGGCCTGTATGTTTTAAATGTCCTCACCCCAGAAGCAAGATAAATAGGCAGGAAGACCCATCCCAGCAGCAAAATCATGAACATGCCCTGTTAATTTCAAAATAATACATTTCAATACATTTACCCAATTGAAATGGAAACAACATATTGACTTACATTCCATTCATATGCAATGGCTCCAATTCCTGCAGCAGCCCCTGACCCTGCCAGACCAATAAAGTGACCACTGCCAATGTTACTGGCAAAGAGAGAAGCGCCCACCTAAAATTAGACAAAAGTTAGTTTTAGTATTTTTGATAACGTGGCCTCAATATTTAAATGAGGTTACAACTATATATTCATGTGCAAGACTCACCGGCCACCAGGTCATGCTCTTCCCAGCCAAAAAGTATCCATCCACTGTGTTGCGTTTTGTTCTCCACATAGACTAAAGGAGATTTAAAAGTAGAATTAATGATACCGCTGTTTAAAATAAAGGTTGAGGAAGGCTATATGCAGACATACTTAAAGTACTATGTAACTTTGTTTGGTAGAGGGTCTGTCACCTGCTCATCTCCATGGAAATGTCCTTAAAACAACCCGCCAGGCCAAGTTACAGGCCAGATCAGTGGATATGCAGGCCCACTTTCAGTAAAAATAAATAAATAAGAAATGTATTTTTAAAAATGTAAGCAATAAAACACCTCTAATACACAAATGCAAGATAGATAAGTTTAATGCCATATTGTGGACCATTTCAGGACAAGCGTTATTTCCATGAGACCAATAGGTGCTGTACCCTCTACCACAAAAGCTGCATAGTGCGCTTTTGAAATAATCCACAAAATACAGGAACATTTATTGTGATATAGGGAAAAAAACAGGCAAAACAAACAAAAAATATTACTATGGCAAAATCATAATCTCGTCAAATTTTACAAAGCTTATTTTAACAGAGTGCTTCTTACCCAGAATCCAACAGCCAACACAAGCAAAAAGTAGACAACTAGGATGACAATATCTAAAGTACCAAGTGATGTCTTCAGTGGAGGTGATGGAGAGGGGGCCATGTTGACTTTCTTCATGTAGAAATGAAAAGTAAATGAAAAGTGTGAAATAATGCTTGGATTTTTATAACTCAAACTTTTCCACTCAGAATACACACAAAGGACTATGTTATATAAAGATACACAATGATAATCAAAGCCCACAGTGTTAGTGATTATAGTCTTACCGTCAGCTGGACTGAATGGTGCAGTTAGTCGTGGCGTGCTTGGTCCAAACAGTGTTTAGTCATGAATAACATCTGTAAGTTCATAGAATACCCGGTTTTGTGGTGAAACTTCTTCGCTGAGTGCAGGTCAAACTCCACACACACCTCTTCCACCAAGCGTTAAATTGTAAATGTTTTATGGCACTTGGCAGGAGAAAGCTGGCTGAAACATGCACACTCTGCTAATAAGAGATAAAACATACTGTGATTGAGTTCATTAACAACACTGGTTTATCACTGTGTATTATCACATAAAATGTCCAAACTCAAACAAAACATTCAGGATCTAATGTAGATAACAGAGTATGATTAACACATTCTTACCTTTTCAATAGATAATTTAGAGTCCAGCTTTTAAAAGGAACATTTGAGTAGATGAATTCGAATAAATCAAATGGGGTCCTCCACAAAAAAAACACATTTATTTATTTGTCATTATTTAAACATTTGTTTATTTGTCAGAGTTGACATAAGGATAAACAAGTACGTAGATACATATTGGATATTTTACAATGAGCCAAAGGTCTATATTACACACTGCCCACTGTCTGTAATACTTGAATAACAACATTTGAAATAGTTTATTTTGTTAGATTACACTTTAAACTGTAATTAAATACTGAAATGTAACACATAATGAATTTAATATTAAATATGTTCAATGTTCAATAACATTATATCTGTATAACCTTTCAGTGTGTATAAACCGACTTTATACTGTTAAACATTTCCATCAGTATGATAAATAAATAATAAACTTCAGTCTGTCCTTAGAGCTTACAAAAATATAACAGTATTTACCTTACAATACTTATCTTGATTTGATCTAAAATTAAACTGATTCTTGCTACATGAAGATCAATAGTAACTCCCTTTATGTAGATCATGACATTGTGCATTGGATAACTGAAACATAATGTATGTATTGCACATACAGAGGAACTCATGAATCAACATTTGGGCTTAGTTAAGAGTTAGATGTCTACATAATAGAATTAAACGCAAAAACAGTATTGAATTTTCATATTTTGCTAACATATGATCTATATGACTTGACATCTAACAAACCTCGACAGCTAACAATTCATATTAAAAACCTCATATTTTGTGTTGTTATTATTTTTTGCTTATAGGTTACTTGTATTTCCACACAATGCTGCGTTACCAGGCCAGTGGTGATGTCACATGTGGGCTCCTGGGGCTTTTGGGGTTTTCTGCTGCCTGCTGATCACTTAGAGCTCTCTATGATGTAGAACGAGAAGCATGTTACTATCATCTAAAGCATGTTACTATCATCTAAAAAAAAAAAAAATCCCATGGCTTTTTTTTTTTAATCACACCTCAAACTTGGATATGAATTCAGCAAAGATGCCAAAGAAGGCCTCAGTGCTGGTGGCTTTTCCATCTTCTCCAAAGTAAGAGGCAGTTTTAACAAACTCTTCCATAGATCTCTGTTGTAACGACTCAAGTGACTGTAGAGCTGGATGACTGTTCTCAAGAAAGTTCTACACACAAGTCAAGGTTTTTAATTTGAGTTTCATAGAGTCTTATGTTTGAGAATATGATATGTAATAAGGATACGCTCATGACCACTGCAAAGCGGTCCTCAGCAGTAGCGGGCATCTTCTGACAGGCTGTGCGGATGTCCTGGATAGTTGAATGAAGGTCGTTCAGGTCTGATGTGAGACTCCTTTGGTTGACTAAAAGTACACATGTATAAGTGTACAAATGTGATTTTTGACATTGATTTAATTGTTCAACAGGCACCTTTTGCTGCAAGTGGAACCATAGTAAGATCTTTGGAAAAATCCAACACTTCAGGAAAGTGTTGACATAATGACTTGACAAGTATGTGCAGAAATGTAGATTTCCCATCAACTGTTTTAGTGGTACTCAGCTGTAAAAAATAAGTCATATCCTGTGATCAGTCAACTAGATTATTTTGTAGTTTGAGTTGTGTGTTGTACCTCAGTAAGAAAATTGATCTTGAAGCCAGTTGTCTTGTTGGGTTTAGGTTGGCTGTTATTTAGGTAATTTCCCATAGCTAACACAAACTAGAAAAATACATACATACAGCTTTAGTGTCAAAACACAATATTTCCCTTTGATGAATCCATCTGAAGAGCCAGTGCACCTCTAGTATCTTAGCAAGTTTCTTGCTGGTCTTCAGCTCCATAGAAGCCTTATAAATACAATCATATGCTCCTCTGAGCTCTTCAGTCTTCTCCTGCAAAGTGTTCTTGAAGAGGAGACACTGCAGACGTGTTTTGTACTCTGGCACTGATAACATCTGAGGAAGTGCATATGAACACATCAGACAGATAGTGATTTAAATGTGTATCTGGACCATAGGTTTACCTGAAGGACAAACTGGTCTGGCTCGCTGAGTTTGCTGGGATCCTGCCTGTACTCGTCATACCTGTGCACCTCTTCAGCGTTAGGTGCGTACAGGAGCAGCTGTTTGATGTGAGACGTCTCCAGACGGTCAGAGGTCATTCGCAGCAGGACCTGCCGCAACTCTCCAGGGGACAGCTTCAGGTGCGCAATCAGGATCGCTGAAATTACTTCTGTTAAAATGGATCTCTTTTATGACTATAATGCATGTGTTGTTTATATGTGGACCTTTTGCCTTACTCACAGACATTGTATGCTTTTTTGTGGGATAAAATTTCAATCACATCTTTCTTTTTTGTGGTTTCTGGCCGAGTTGTTGCCTCTGGGCCTGGTGCTAAATAGAGAAAAAGACACTCTTACGTTAGGTTATGATTTTAGCACAGCAGAATTTAAATACTTAGTACATTAATAGCGGACATGTGCCACAGTTAAGTGTATTGTATATCTGTTTTAATAGGATATATGCACCTGAGTTCTTTTGTTGTCCAAAGTGAAGCTCCAGGTCAAGATACTTTACCATATCATGCAGTTTGTCATAGTCTGAACTTGCCCCCAGCTTTGATTGTGAAGAAAAAAAACTGTTAGAATATATTTTAGGAGAGGGGGTAATTTTGTTGTGGTGTCACCTGTCCCCAGATCGTTCCCTCTGAGTTCTCCACCTGTTCCCAGCGTAGCCTCTTCACGCTCAGATGATGCGAGTCCATACGGGACAGACTGGGCCGGGACAGTGGTGGGGGAGAGCAGGGAGGGGGTAGAGGTGGTGGTGCAGGTGGTTCAAGGTGCTCTGGATCGGACAGTGAGTGGGGCAGAGACTGGGGCTGTTGAGCATCACTGTGGAATTGCTGCTGCTGCTGCTGTTTGTGATGGTGGACCGGAGCAGGGGGTGGAGGTAGGGGGTGGGAGTGCAGCAGGTGATGAGAGGGCTGGGACTGTGGCCGGCCTATCGGATTGGTCAGGGGCTGAAAGGTGGAGAGGGGCAGAGGGGGCGGGGTCGGTTGGAGGGGTTGGAATGTGGAAAGTAGCGGTTGGGGTTTGTTTAGCTGTTGCTGGGGCGGGTGAATGGCGTGGATTTGGTGCGGGTAATCCTGGGGCGGAGCCTGTGGGGTCATGTGACGAATGTTCTGGATCTGGTGATGTGTTTGCTGGATAGAGTGAGGCCTTTGAGGGGACGGTTTTGTGGGTTGGGGATGCTGTTGCTGGACTTGTGGAGGCGGCGCTTGACTCTGGTGATGCCCTTTCATACTGCGTCGGCTCTGATGCGAGTGGCTGTCCCGGCTTATGTGGGCGGGGGGCATGGCTGGGTCGGGTTGGTGGAGCAGCTCGGTGGAGCCGTGGGGTGGGGGCCCGTGGTGCATGAGTGGGGCCTGGTGGAGCAGTTCTGTGGAGGAGTGGTGGGGTTGGTGCAGTAGCTCAGCAGACGAGTGGTGGACCTTGGCTTTGTGCATTTGGTGAAGAAGCTCATTTTGATTTTGAGAGGGATAGTGAGTGTGCTGCATCTGCTGGAGGACCTGCAGACACACCAAATACTTAACGATATTCACAAATAATGTCTATGTTGGTCTTAGTGCATATGTGTGTTTGAGGTATCAAAAGTTTCAAAACTAAGAACCAGTTCTTTCAGGCTATAGTCCCCAGATTATGGTACACCCTGCTCCCCATAACAGCTCACCTTTCTTCTAATGAGGTTGAAAAAGGTTTAAATGTATTAATGAAGTATTTATAATTGAATTCATGTTATTTTTGTATTGTCATTATTCTTCCCTTTGTGAACCATTTTGTATTTTCTATTCATGCAAGTGCAATACAAATTTAAACTAGAAATGTTCCATTGTAAGTGTGCATATGTTACGTAGAACCCACTTTTCCTCATGTCCAATTGGATATTTTTCTCGACTGACCTCAGCAGGCGAGTGGCGGCTTTGGGCTAGCTGCTGCATCTGGTGAAGCATCTCTATGGAAGAGTGGTGTGCCTGGGCTGGGTGCATCTGGTGGAGCATCTCTGTGGATGAGTGGTGCGGTGGTGCCCTCAGCCCTTGGTGGCTCTGGTAGATGCCCTCCTGGTACTGCCCCTGGCCTGTCTGCTGATGTCCCATGGGCTGAGAGGCTGGCGGGTTTGGGGGCGGTGCGGAGCGGGACTGTCTTCTGTGCATGATGTAACTCTGCTGCTGCTGCTGTTGTTGCATCATGTAGAGCTGGTGGTTGGAGTGATGCATCATGGGATCAGGTGGAGTGGGAAGGGGAGGTAGAGACTGGTGCAGCTGCTGGAGTGGCAAAGGGGAAGGGACTTTCTGTGTGGGCTGGGTGGGCATGGAGTGGTGGCTCTGGTAGATCTGGTGCATTTGTTGTTCTTCATAGGCTTGTTGTTCTTCGTAAGCTCTCTGCTCCTGATAGGCCTTCTCGTACGCCCTTTGCTGTCTCCTCTCATATGCCTGTCTCTCTTGATACAGTTGTTGTTCTTCATACGCTTTCTGCTCCTCATACTCCTTCTGCTGCTCGTAGGCTTGCCTTTCCTTGAAACGTTTCTCCTGGTAGGCCTGCTGCTCTTGAAGAAGTTGTTGCTCCTCAAAAGCTTTCTGTTCTTCATATGCCTGTCTTTCTTTATACGCCTGCTGCTCCTCCTGTCTTTTCTTGAACGATTGCTGCTCCCCATACGCTTGCCGTTCTTGATAGGCTCTTAGCTCCTGGATGGTGGCACGGGCCTGCATCTCTTCTCGTGTTGGGAGGACTTTGTGAAGAGAGTGGCGTTTTGGTGGGGGGTTGCTGCGAGGCGGTGGAGGAGGGGGTGGACCCGATTTGCGACGTATCGGTACATAAGATCTCGGGGATTGCTCTGGGGTGAAGCTCACCTGTGGCTGCTGCTGCTGTTGTTGTGGTGGTGGTGGTTGGCGTTGGGATTGTGTGGGCGGAGGAGGCGGAGGTGGAGGTAGGTCGTTGAACTGGACAGGAGGAGGAGGAGGGGGGCTCATGGGAGGAGGGGGGATCTGGTCAGAGGAGGAGGAGTAGGTGAGAGAGGACATGTGCTCTTCACCGCTGCTGCTCTGAACGTCACTGGGGCTGCTCATCTCTGGAGCCACAAAGCCACCATTTTCCTCCTCTTCACCTCCCACCTCTTCATTGACTTCTTCATCCTCCTCCTCATCTGGAAATCCCATCTGCACAACATCCTGGCATTAACACCAATTACATTATATTAGCATGGTATTCTCAGAGCAAAGCATTTAAAACAAACAATAACAAACATGCAAGTCTATTTTTTATTTTATTTTGACAAGTGCAGAAAATATTTAACCACAGAAAAGGCAAAGCAAAAGCTGTGTCTGTCACACGGGTTTTCCCACATGTAATAAATTAAAATTTCTGTACCTCTTCATAGTCATTGTCAGGGTTCAGGAAGTCATCAACAATGGCCACCTTCTGTCCCAACTGTTCACTCAGAGCGTCCAGGAAGCGGTCAGTATCCTCAGAGCGGGGGGGTTTGGAGAAAGTGTAGCGCCTCTTGTTGTGTCGTTGGGGAGGGGGACTGGATGGGAAGTCATTGGGTTCTGGAGGTGACGCCAAGGGGCTGTCCAGACTGATATAAGGGTTGGACTCAGCACTGGTTTGACTGGTTAATCCCCCAGGGTAGAAATGAGATGGAGGGGAACTGGACAGAGGCTCAGGCCAAGAAGAGGGTGGTGGGGCGCTTCCTGAAAAAAAACATGATTATGGAAAAGTTTTTTTTCCTGAAGTATTCATTAATACATAAGATACAAAGGGTAGTGTTATGTCCATCTAAATCTACCTGTGTTGGCGTGGCTCAAAGGAGATGCTGTGCAGGACTGACGGTCCAGTTCTAGCACACTGTCTGGTGCTGGAGGAGGGCGGCTTTTCAAAGACTTGGACCTCTTAGATGAGTACATATTCTCTAGTTCAGCATACACAGCTGACAACTTACAAAGAAACAGAGCAGAGTAGACTTTGTAAATCCTACTGTAAATATATTACTGTAAAAAAAGTCTATTCACATACATTGGTGAGGTTGTTGGGGGTCTCAGGAAGAGAAGTCCCATCACCTGACTGTCTTTCCCCTGGAGCCAGTCTCATGCCCGTCTCGGGCACTGGCTCGGCACGCATGCCTAGAGTGATATAGTCGTTAGAAACGCTTAAAAACAACTCTGGCTCTTTCTGTTTCTGCTGCATGGGACCAAACATATCATCCCTGGAAGATACTGCAGACATAAAGAAGAAAAACAATATTCATGAGCTTTAAATAAGAAGAAGCAAACTAGTAAACATTCATTGTTAGTGGTTATCAATATTATATACATATAATAACACAAAATGATGTACCCATTGCCAGGTGAGTGCCAATGACCAGGTCATCTGAGCTGCGCCCTCTCATACTGCTCTTGTAGGTGTTTCCTGTCACTCTCATGGAGCTGCTGCGACGCTGAGGCTCAGGGGCCGGCTCAGACTCAGGGTCAGGAGGAGGGGGAGGGGGAGGAGGGGGGACTGGAAATACAGAAATATATTCCATTAAGATGTAACATATCAGATGTATTTCTCATGCTTTCAAATGTTTTATAGTGTTTATCATGTATGCACACCTGGAGCTTTGTATCCCAGGAAGCGTGAGATCTTGTTTTGGCAATGTTCCTGCTCTTCATAAGTCAACAATTGGTAAACAAACTGCCAGATAACCTGCTTGGCAGGGGTGTCCAGCACTGGGAAGACATCCACAATCAGAGTGTCTACATTCCTGTTGCATAAGAATAGTGTGTGTTAGACATCACCTGCCAGAATATGATCAGTGATTAGTAAAAGGCTTACCTGTGCTGGAAGAAGTTCTCTAGAGCTTTGCAGATGGTGTAACGTTCCTGGATGGTCAGAAGGTGTTCCAGCTGCTGTCCAAAAGTGCGTCCCTGAACACGAATACTGGGAGGAAGGATCTCTGCAATCCACTGCAGCGAGCTGAGCATAGGAGAGCGGGAGCGCTCTGTGGGACCACTGCCACTGGCCAAGTCTGGCTCTGACAGGGCAAAGTTAGCCGGACCTTCTTCCACCACCAGAGTAGGCATAGCACCACTTCCCTGAAGCATGGAAACCACCTTCTCATGGGAGGAAGTCCTATAGAGAGGTAGTGCATATGTTAATTAACAGAACCTCATACATCATAGGAGGGTAAAAAATACCTCATGTCCAGTCCATTCAGAAAGAGAATACGATCTCCAGGTTTCAGTCCTGCCTTATCAGCTGGACTTCCTGTATAAAAACAGTCCCCCTGTTTAAGCATTAAGAAATGCATATCGAAGTCATTTGCCCCACAACAACTCACCAGAAATGACAGAGTCAATCCAGACTGGAGCATGTCCTCGGAGAGTGAAGCCAAAACTCATGTTACCTTTGCAAACTCTGACAGTCCTGAAGAAAGCAATACAATTATGCTGATGTTATAATCTCACTCACAGTTTAACATCTGTTCACATAATGCAAAATAAGATACATCTGAGTCCTGTTTTTGCATATCCCAAAGACACTGGACACAGACCTGCAGTTTGTTGAGGAGCTGGAGTGTCCAGCGATGAGAGAGGTGGTCTTTCTCACGCCTCTGGTGGGAGGGGCTGCACCTTCCTCTGCGTGGGTCCGGGGCACTGAACTGGCCCGGGTCGACACTAGGAGGCGCTCTGGGTGGTCCTCGCTTCGGCTGCGGCGAAGGTGGCTGCGGCTGGGATCACTGAAGCTGCGGCCCTTGACTCGGCTCATCAGGTTTTGGGAGACGACCTCATCAAAGCGTTCCCGGTGCTTCTTAGGGATAAAGATCCTGGCAAACATGTTTAGAATGGAAGGAGAGATTCAGGACAAAAAAAATTGAATAATCAAAATAGTAACAAAACAGTCCTGAACAGTCATTATCTTTTTTATATCATCTATCCAAGGTTTAAAAAAAAAAAAACAGTGTTGCCCTGTTCGCATATTCTTTTAGAAGCATTCTCTTAATTGGGTTGAAAATAGTAGCTACAACCCATGTTGTCCCAGAGGAGGGCAGAGGCAGGTAAAAGGTCCAAAAGTAGTGCTTGTTTATTGTCATGCATAAGAAAAAAGGGAAAGCTGGAGCATTGTTTTCTGATCCTCTGCTAGCAGTCACAGGTAACGTTGCCTTAAATACTGACAATTCAGCGTTAAGATGAGACCAGGCCGTATAGGACAGTGCTCTCACTACTACAGCTGCTTTCTATTCTTGTAGCAAATACCACTTTTAAATAAATCATATTCATCACCATCAATACTAACAGAAAATAAAGTATTAAAAATTTCTCTCCAAAAGAAGGGAATTGATTTGAATATGTTATTTTCAGGAAAATAGATTTTCTCAAAGAGTAAAAATGTGACAGTGCAGTGGAGACAAAAGATGGAGAAGTCAGATCTCTTTGTAGGCCACGGTCATATAACTTTTTGGAGTCGAGTCTGTTTATCCTATGTAGGCCACCAAACTTCTCAGAAAAGCCATCACTGAGCTCAGACAAGACCAAAGACAATGGGGCCATTTATAAAGTCTTCAGCACACGTAACTTCTGTCACTAGTGATTTCATCATAACCTGCTGCTTTTGTTCCAGTTAAATTTACATTCTCATTGTAAAAAGAATTTGCAAAACTTTCTTTTTCACTAAAGTTGGATGTAGGCTTTGAGATGCCCTCAATTAGAAGGAGGCCAAAGGAGTCTATTATTAGAAATAGAGGAGGAGTGGATCAAGGGCGGCTTGAAAAGAAAGATGAATGACTTGAGTGATCACTATTTTCAGACTATTTTTGACAGAACTGTGGCAAAACACAGCAAAACTATTAGATTAATTGGAAGCACAGTGCTCAGTTACAACATACCAGTAAGTGCCAGCAAGACTTACAGCATCTAAACATCTAAGCAATTATACAGACATGATGAAGAGACAATTCAAAGAGAAGTAGAGATCAAAACACAAAGGACTGTACCGAAAGCGTCTGGCAAGGTTCCTGTCCCTTCCCATGGCCTTCCAAGCCTTAGCGAGTGCCCCAGATTTGTGATAAGTCTTGGTCCAGCATTATCTTCATTATTTTGGAAAGAGACAGGTAAGACATAAGTCCAGGAGCTCAAAGATGCTTGCTGCTGCGGAAGGCAGCCAGATGGAGTAAGAGGGAGGGTGGACGTTTTCCATTCACTCTTCTGAAACATCCTCAGGCATCAGCTGTTCTTCTGGACTTACTGGTCTCCATCTCCCCTGACATTGCATCTCTGAGAGTTTAGTAAATGCGTTCCTTCTATGCACATGTTACAGGGTGAGTCTGGGCGACATCCATCATTACTGAGAGCATTGTGAGAGTGAGCTTTTCTCAGAAGAGGAGAAAAGATGATGATCAGGAAGTAGATGAGGAGGGAGAGAGGAGAGCCTCAGTGGGATTCCTTAGGCAGGTCACACAATGACTGAGAGGAAGAACAATAAGTAGCACCAGCACACATACACACATGCACACATGCACACACACAGGCATACACATACACGCACGTGACTGGGTACAGACGAGGCACTGAAAGAAGTGCTTTAAATAGACAGGAACACTGAAGAAACTAAATTTAAGCATAGAAACAAATCTCAATTCTCTTAAAAGTATACTTTCAAAATGGATATTATTTGCAGGGAAGATGAAATGAATGTTGTCACCATGATCAGAAGATAAATAAACAAATAAAAATGGAACTGTATTATACGTAATTAATGCAGAATAAGATGTATGCTGCATATATGTTATGGTTTGCATCAGTTAAAAATATAAATTATACTGCAACAACCACTATCAAATGTTGTAGCTCTAAGCACTTTATGACAGCCAGCCAACTTAGAACCTAAAAGAGAATTTATCAAAGAAGTAGGCTACGTATAAATAGAACACATCCAGTGGGAGGGTGAGAACAATCTGTGGGACAGAGACAGACTCAAATGGTCCAGCTGATTTTACTTTCATATGTTTTTGTGTTAGGAGCAGCAGAACTTATCTAGTGTTTCTATTGTTTAATCTAGATTGTCAAATTAGACATATATAAGTTACTACCACATATAATAATTTATAAAAATTGTTGTAACTACCAGTGACAAGTCCTTTAAGAAACACCACCAAGTATAAAATATCCAGAGCTGCTTTGAATCTAATACATAAGTGAACTATACAGGCAGTAGGGATAGGAATTTGCATATAAAAGATCTTAGATTAGTGCGAGTTAAGGTGTAGCTACAAAAGACCTCAGTCCTCTGAATAAACAATGTATGCATAATTAATGAAAGCTGTAGGAAACAAACATTACAAAGCAAATTTGAGAAAGCAATATAGAGCTTGACTGTAATGTTTACTGTTTTTACTGTTTACTTACTGTATTTCAGTGCGTACCTGAGGCAGCAGCTCATCACGTCTCAATCTGTGGATCTATGTGTTTGCATGCTGCAATAATTGTACATGTGTCCTACTACTACTGCTAGTGGGACTGTACTTTGCTGGGATCATTATGTGATCCAAAGAGGAAAATCAAAGTGTGTATGGAAGACGGAGAAATAGAGCAACAGAGAGAATGTCAAAGTGAGATGGGGTGGACAAAATCTGCAGTGAAGCATTTTTGCCTTTATGGGTTTTAGGCTGAGACATGTCACCATTTTTGAGATATATCAAAGGTTTGAATGAATTGAACCTGGGAAAAGGTTTGTAAAATATAGATTCCCTAGAGCAGTGGTTCTTAACCTGGGTACGATCGAACCCCAGGGGTTCGGTGATTCAATCTCAGGGGTTCGGCAGGGATCAAGACACACATCCAACTCATATGATTCGTGATGACACACCTCGTTTGGCCGTTATTGCCTGCAGGAATTTTTTGTGCATGAAATAGTCTTGTGACTGTCGTGATGGTAATTTCTTTCTTAATATTTTCCCTTCATACTAACTGATGAGCAAAAAAAAGAAAGTGGTCGGACGAATATGTGCAATATGGATTTACATGTGTGCACCAATAAAATATATTTACCTATGTTCTGAAATTGAAAAAAACATATTTTATTTTTCCAATTAAGAAGGGTTCGGTGAATGCGAATATGAAACTAGAGGGGTTCAGCACCTCCAACAAGGTTAAGAACCACTGCACTAGAGGCAAGCTATGCCATAAGAAAAACTCCTTTACATTACAATAGACGAGAGCACCTCATTGTGACATATCAGTATCAAAATTGTAGCATCAAATCAGCCTTTTCAGTTTAACAAGCTCAAAAGAATCGTTCAAGTTAATTTCTAATCAGTGGCTATGTTCACATGAACATCTGATATCAGATTTCTGGACCTTAAAAATGAATTAAATGTCATGTAAACCACAAAATCTGACGTGACCAGAGGGACCATGATCAGAAAGAAATTGGATGATTTTGCCGTCTGCGTCATTTTAATAATCTTACAACTCAAAAAATCTGATAATAATGATACTTAGAGTGGCCAGTGCAACAGCAGTCAGTACCTTAAAACACTTCCAAAACATTATCAGTAAGGCTGCAACTAACAACTGATTTGTTTAATTAAATTTTCTTTCAATTAATTGATTAGTTGTTTAGGCTGCAAAAAGCCAGTGAATATAAAATTTACAAATTTCAGTTTTATTTATTAGTACAAGCAATGACTTCATTGCGTATGATTTTTACACTAATTAACTGTTACACAAGTACAATGGCATCCTCATATGATATTGAGGAGAATTGAGGAGAAGCTTGTTTACCTCACGCTGTCGATCAGCTGCTGGTGCTCCTCTGTGATGAGGATGTCCGGCAGAGCTTCGGCCAAACTCTCCACATCTCTGTCGGCCGCGTATTGCTTCAGGACGTCAAACAGGTGCTCTTTCACATCTGCCTCCTCTCCCAACACCTCCTCCACCTAAAAACAATGCAATGTCAATGTACTGTTTCAGCCATGTTTTTGAGCCACTTGAATGCTTTATATGTATGAAACAAATTTGGTACAGCATTTATGAGGGACTCATGTAAAGCTGGCTATTGTAATGACCATGACATGAATGCACTATACAGTGGTGTTCATGCCATTTAATCACTCATTATTCATTAGTGGTTCCCACCTTCTTATTAAACTCCATGGCTTTATGTGCTCGGCTGTCCCTCACACTGTCTCCACTCTGAGACACCACTCTCATGCTGCTGCTCAGGCGCTTGGGACGGCGGGCCATACTGAGCACGCCCAGACGCAGAGGCCGGCCCTGGGCAGCTTTGATCATGGCTGCTGCTGTTTCATGGTGTTTCACTGGGATGCCGTTGACCTCCAGGACATAGTCTCCAGCTTTGAGACCACAGAGACCGGCTGGTCCAGTGGGTGCACACTCCTCTACCATGAGGGGGCTGTCTCCCACTATAGTGAAGCCAAAACGACCATCAGGGCCTGGACTGATGTCAATCTGAAAATAATAAAGCATTGAGTAAGATCTGTTCTAAATTCACAAGTTGAATTTAATTTGAGTTGTAATAAATGAAACTCTAATGATCTAACTAAAATGCTATTACATATTATTAGAGGTTGTTAAGTGAAGTGTTGGATACAAACAAAGTGTGACTTAATTTCTTGAGATACCTGTTTAATCCTTGACACCACTCCAATACTCGGAGGCACTGTCTTCAGTGTCTGAGCCAAAGCGATGAGCGCTGGTGTGCTCAGGTTGGTCACATCCTGCCCCTCTATATCCACCACTTGGTCCCCTGGCTGTAGGCCCGCCAGGTAAGCACTGCTACCCTCCACCACTGATAAGATGTAACTTGGCCCAGTACCACCCAGTCGGAAACCAAACGCTTCAGGCCAGTTCTGATTGGTTGGAGGGAGGCCCAGAACTAAGACGGTCAAAACGTTAGTACAGTAAATTTGTGCATTTAGGGCAAACTGCTCATCCAAAACTAGGTTGCAAGACATACAATTGAGGTCACATGGTGCACTGGTTTAAAATGGGGCCCCTAATATTAGCAAAAGTTGCATTAGAATAATGTGTCAGGCTTTCAATAAGATTGTAAAGCAGGTTGTATAATTATAATAAAAGAAATATGTCAATCCAAAACACAAACCAGCTCAGAATTTCACCTTCTCGCCTTCACCTCATCACCGTCCTCATTTCTGTGGTGGAAACGCCCACTGTAATAACTTAATACTAGCTACTTTCAAATATGGGTTATTAATATAGTAATAGAAAATGAATGTTCTGAGGCAACAAGATGGGAAGGGAAGAGGAAGAAAATGTTCTTTTCAAAGAAAGATGACTGAAAACAATCTAACGAGAGTAATTAGGGAAACAATATATAATATACTATAACACAAGGCAGGTCAACAGACAAAAGTATAGTGTACTATTAAGACATCAAACTAAACACATCAAAACCTTTATATTTCCTGCCACAGCTACAGATTAAACTTATCTGTATCATTTGTGATGAAAAGCTTGGACTTAATAAATACGTACAAAAATCTTTAGAGGCACTACGGGTCCCAGTCTTGACGCTCTGGCGCAGGGAGAAGCGACCCTTTCTGCTCAGGAAACGCCTCATCCTCGCCCGGCTTGCGGCAGGGCACGTTCCAGCCAGCCTTCCTTCCCCCCAGCGTGGGGGTCCGCAGTGTGCCCTGGGACACTTCTGCTGCGCCTCAGCTTTGCCTCACAGTCCCCAAACTCCTCCGACCCACCAGTCAAATAAACTGCATCCTACAGGTCACATTTGTAAATGTCTGTGTTCCAGTCTGATCAAAATCACTGATGATGAAGACAAGGCCTTCGAACAAGAGAGAGCCACAGGAAGGCTGGCTCTCCATACTGGGCCAAGCAGTCCACTTTCCACCTCAGTCCCAACCCTGTGGCTAAATGATCATCACAAATCTGGGACACGCTTACTTGGTCCTGAAACGGTTTGTTCGCAAGAAAAGGTACAGCAAAGCCCCATTTTTCTATAAATACCATCCCCTCTCTCTCTTTCTGCTGCCTGTGTGGATGGGACCCTCTCAGAGGGCTGAGGAGTGACCCAGAAACGGGCTGTACCAGCCAGGGACACTGCTCTGATTATACTGACTCTAACCTCAGCTTCGGAGAACCAGAGAAGATTGTGATATGTTCAAGGTCAAAGTCATACAATACAGTAACACAAGAAATAACTCTGCTTGATGGTTTTACAACATTAATTGTTGATGTCAGAAATTAGCAAGATTACCCAATAAATAGAATTGATAAAAATTGTGGTGTTGGTGTCATGACATGTCCTCTGACAGGGCTATAAAAAGATCAGGTGAATGCTGAAGTAAGCCCAATCATATGTCATTATCAAAAACAGTTACCATCATTGCAGGTAAAAGGGGGCAAAAATAGCATTTATTATATTATGTCAAATTTGTAATACTAATACAATAAGGACATTTTTTCCTTGATCTATTAAAGACAGAAAGTCTGCCTATCAAGTGATTTTTTTCCCATAATGCTTAGAAGCACCTCACCACGAATATGATGGATGTTCAGAAAGAAGATATTTTACAGCATATTTATCAATATGTAAATGTGTCAAATTTAATTACTTGTGATTGCAATAACATGGTTCAAAAGTTCAAAAGACTTTTTCATTGACCTTCATATTACTGTCAAACAACAAAAGTTTGTATCTCGACCTCTGGGGTTAGGACATACTCCTCTTGTTGCTGCTGCACCATTTGAACCTCCTCCTCCTCCAAGTCCTGCTGTGTGGTCACCACAGTGACTGTCCCCTCTGGTGTCTCTACCGTACCAGTGGTTCCTAGAAGCGTTCCATCATTAATAGCAGAGGCTAGAGTCATGGCTACTTGCTCAGTCAGACTCTCAGGGGTAGCAATGGTGATAGTGTCTCCACAATCAGAGATGGATAGCCCTTCCTCGTTGGCTCCCGCGTTACGCACAATAATCTGAGGGCTTCCTGTGCCCGCTCCATGTGATTGGCTGACAATCTGCTGTACAACTTTCATGATATGGCTACCCACCTGAACAGAAACAGATTTAGAAAAAATAAATTAGAAACCACAATCCAGTGACAAATATGGATATGAGCTATTTCATACTGACCTCAGTCTGGTCATCCTGAATAACAGCAATTTGTTCTCCTTGTACTTCATCAGTTTCAGTCTACAAGTAAAGGACACTTTTTACAAAAGAGCTACTGTACGAAATATATATCATCCGAGAATTGCAAATCAGTAAAAGTAAAATAGATTGATTCTTTCTCAACTTGCATGATGCATCTTAGCATTTATGTAACAACTGCATCAACCTTACTTTGATAATATACTCCTGTGTGTCTGCTACAACAGAGGAGAACTCCACCAGGACCGCATGAGGGTCTTCTGAGATAAGAGCCGCTGTGGCCTTCTGCTCACTGGAATCATCTTTTTGGCAGCCCCCTGTTGGACATTATAAGAGGTTGCTAACTTAACAAAAGACAAAAAGAGAATGCACATTTTGTATGTCTCCAGACCTTTAGCACGCATGTGCCGATTGAGGGTCCCATGTTCAGCAAAGCCACGGCCACATTTGGGACACTTGTATGGCTTTTCTCCAGTGTGATGTCGGATGTGTCGCACTAAAGAACCTTTTTCTCTGAATCTTCTGGTGCAGTACTGACAAATAAATGGTTTCTCGTCACCATGGGTCCGCTGGTGCACTTGCAAGGCATTCTGAACAAATTATATACATGTGATTGTTATTTTATTATACAGACAAAGGACTTCAAATAAACCATTTATAGCAGGATAAAAAGACATTTATTACCTTGGTCTTATAACCTCTGTCACATTTGTTGCAGTGGTAGGGTCTTTCATCTGAATGAGCTCTCATGTGCTCTCGAACATGTCCAATGGTTTTGTAGAGCTTCCCACACTCCCCACACTTGTACCGTCTTTCACTGACATGGACTTCCATGTGTTTTTTCAATAAGTAACCAGACAAAAAATCTTTCTGGCAGATGGTGCACTTGAAAGGCTTGTACCCTGTCAGGGAAAAAACACCAGAGAAAAAAAAGGGGTAAATTGAGGAAATTTATAATTTTTTAAAAATCAATAATTTGTGTAATCTGCTTACCCAAATGACCCTTAACATGAAAGCGTAGGTAGTTAATTCCCTTAAAAGTACGGTCGCAGTGGGGACATTTGTGTAGTTTAGATTTGTTACCTTCTCCATCCCCCTCTCCATCATCAGTCTCCTATGACAAATATAAATAGTAATTGAATATGGAGATAATATAATGCACTTATTAAGTTCACAAGATCTTAAAAACAGCTTATTATAATGAAGCAGAATGCTCTGTGATATGATTTAAGTATTTATAGTGTCCAAAAGACAAAAACATTGTTTCAATAGATTATAATTTTCTTACTTCAACATCCACATCCATTAGATCATCTTTGACGAGGATCTCAGTAATATTCTCTGCCGTTTCAGGGCAGACAGAGATGACTTTAGTTATTCCCTCTGGCTCCTGTGAGGTCTCTTCCACCACTGTTTCTTCAGTTTCCAAAGCAATGCCAGAGTTTATGATTGCCTGACAGATGAGACTGTCACCTGCCGCTGCTGCTGCTGCTAATGCTTCTGCTTGTGACTGCTCAACCATAACCTAAAAACCGACAAAAAGGAATTACACAAAATTTACAGATGAAATGGAAAAAATGGAAAAAAAACAGATGAAATGGATACACTTTTTTTTTTTTTTTTTAAACTAACTTGTTGTTCTTGAGTCGTTTCATCAACCGCCATAGTAATGTGAACCTGATGAAGGACTTCCTGGGATCCCATTTCAACCACATTGACCACAGCTGTCTGCGTCCCTACATCAGCATTCTCGTTCTCCTCACTTGGCTGCTGTTGCACTACAATCACTTCTTGAGCTTCAGTTGTTGAATCGAGATCAGTATTCACTCCTGAGTCAGTATAGCACAATTTGATTGTGCTACAAATTTTTGTCAGTATACACTGACAAAACCATTGCTAAGAGACAACTTGATAAAATTCTTTTTCTTAATCACAAACCTACCTTTACGTGCACCATCTTTGCTGACAAGTATTTCCTTATATTGAACAAAGCGAATCTTTTCTGTACAAGGAGTAAGCGACTTTAGATGTCTTGTAAGAGCCCCAGATTCTCTAAAGGACTGACCACACAAGTTACACCGATAAGGTCGTTCATCTAAACAGAAAAAAGGTCATAATTTTATTTTAAATACTAAAAAATGTCACTGAATAGGTTATTCTTTTACCTGTATGACGGCGATTGTGTCGAATTAGGGAACCTTTAGTTCTAAAAGAGGTGTTGCATAATTCACATTTAAAGTTTTTCTCATCTGTGTGTGTTTTCAAGTGAGTTCTTAAGATGTTTAGCTGTCAATTAAAAGAAGTTCAAGATGAGTGGAAGCACTACATGTCTTCAGTTAAGTACAGCAGTGTATATAACTCACAGTTTTGAATGTTTTCTCACAGACACCACATAAATAACGACCTTCAGTGTTGACAGTGTAATCATTTTTGTCTGTCTCAGTACCACTGTCAGATGGGGACCTATCCATCCGATGTGACTGGTTAGTGGCTTTATGTGAAGGTCTTTTCCTCCTTTGACCACGACCCAAGATGTTATCATCTGTTTGAAATAAATGAATAAATAAATAAATAAAATTGTATAGCCTATGAATAATCACATCATTAATGTTTCACATACTTTCAAGTGCTTTCACGTTTGGAAAGCTTCCATTAGATTCAGCCACCTATAAGAAGTTTATGTTAAAGTTATATGGGCAATTATATAATAGTTCTATATGTATACAATAACTTATTTGTGTCATTACTTCTTGGTTGCTGATATCTCGTTTGCAGTCCTTGTGCAATTTATGTTGGATGAAAGCATCCAGAGTGGAAAACTCGGCTTGACAGCGTCCACATTTGTGCACGTCTTCATCTGCGCAAAGAACATATCACGGTGACAAAGAAAGGCGAATCATTAGATTATGGATGATATGAAGATTGACTATTTAGCTACTCCTTTTAAAAATGAGGCATTAGCTGTGTGTTGCTAGTGGCAGCTAGCTTAGCATTTGTGATGAAGGGGTTGTTAATGCAGGCCAAACGTAAATAAATATATAGTAGTTGGCATTTTACATTAAACAACTGACCCTCATCTCCGAGACTGGTGTGAATGGTGATCGTCTCATTGCCGTTTTTCGTTTCCTCCGTCTCTGTTTCTGCCGTATTATCATTTTTTACACTCATGTCGTTCGAGTCTCTGTCGCAACGCTGCTGCGGAGAAGGAACATGGCGGATTTACGACTGCGTAGTCATAACAACCCTGAGCTCTATTAATGGGCTTCATGCACGTGTTTTCATCGAGCAAATTTTGTATAATATGAGTTCCCTAATAATCATAAATAAAAATGAGAAGAGAAAAGAAAAGAAAAATTTACCTGCTGTTGTTATTTGTGGTACAAGGTTTTGTATGTATAGTTGTAGTTGTAATGTGCCATGACAAACAGCAGTCGGTGCCACTGTCCAAACATGTCCCAGGCTACTAAGAAGAAGAACATAAGAAGAGCAATGGCGTCCCACTTCAGCGGTGTGTTACAGCTGACAGACTTGGATGATTTCATTACGCCATCTCAGGTACTCGGCATGTATTTACTGCTAATTTAGTATGTATCTATGTACACTGTAGCACAAGTTCTATCCGCGTAGTGTTATAGCTACTTAAACATAAGATTGTTTCACCTTATCTCAAGATGTGAGACGCTGGTGGTGCTGTTTGTTTTTTACTTGTCATTGTGACTAAGCTAGAAAACGGTTGTGCTGGTTTAATGTTATTGGTCACTAAAATGATACAAACAGGCTACTTACCTTCAAGGGTACTTACTACATACTGAACCTATAACAACATTTACTAGAGGAATAAAATCGGTTTTGCAGTGGGGCAAAACAATGTATGCTATTCTTAGGATGAGAGTTACATCACAGCATATCATCAAGTTTATACTTATTGAGTCACAGTTATTCATAGTGGATAGACTTAGACAAACTTTACTGATCCACAAGGTAAATTACTTGGACAAACTAGCTCACACACCACAATATGTTATAACAACAAAGAGAAAACATATATATAGTAATAATAAATTACAAATAAGTAGAAAAAATAGCAAGAGACTGGTGTCAAATAAGGCATGATTATATTTATGTTGTACTTTTTAACAGGAATGTGTCAAACCTGTGAAAGTAGAAAAGAAACAAGGAAAATCTGTGGCCAAAATCCAAATAGAAGATGATGGCAGTTATATTCAGGTCAATCAGGTATGTGAGTACAGGTCTTGGTGGGGATATTGTATAATGTAAAAACTATTTCTTTTGTTACTAATTTAGATTCTGTGTTTTCTGTTGATGTGCTTCTGATTATTTGCTGTAGGATGGTGGGAAACGGAAGCTAGAGAGAGCCAAGATCACGCTCAATGATTGTCTGGCCTGCAGTGGTTGTATCACTTCAGCTGAGAGTGTCCTTATTACACAGCAAAGCCATGAGGAGCTTTTCAAGGTCCTTCGCAACAACAAGGTATACATGCTGAATTTCCTGTGTATGCTGTCAGTATGGAGTAATGTGATTGTTTAGGTCAGTATGAGCAGATGTCTTGTTCATTAACAGATCAATGAAAAGGAGCACAAAGTGGTTGTGGTGTCTGTATCACCACAGTCAAGAGCATCCCTCGCTGCACACTTTGGCCTCAGCAGTAGTGAGACGGGCAGAAGACTTACTACATTCTTAAAAAACCTAGGTAGTAATGTCTACTTTCTAATAATTTACAAAAACCTCAAATCAAGAGACTAACTTAAATAATGGATGTGTCCCAGGAGTACACTATGTATTTGACACTAGCTTTAGTCGGACATTCAGTCTTTTGGAGAGCCAGAAAGAGTTTGTAGAGCGCTTCCAGAGAAAGGAACAGGATTGCAAAGCTCTGCCTATGCTGACGTCTGCATGCCCAGGTATTGCATGATTTAGATTTATTTGCTAAACATTTTATTTTATTAATATTTTTCAAATGTACATGTTTGCTTTGACTAGGATGGATTTGTTACGCTGAAAAGACACATGGAGAATTTATTCTTCCATACATTAGCTCTACTCGGTCGCCTCAGCAGATGATGGGATCGCTAGTTAAATGCTATTTTGCTGAACAACAGGTGTTTCTCATGACCTTTTTATACATATAAATATACATTTATCATTTACACATTTCAAAAATTCTCTTTGTTTCTACCAGGGGCTAAGTCCTCAGCAGATATACCATGTGACAGTCATGCCATGCTTTGATAAGAAACTTGAGGCTTCAAGGCCAGATTTCTACCTAACAAATGATGAGACCCGAGAAGTTGATTGTGTCATTACTTCAGGTCACTAGTCTTCCTTTTAATCTTAATGCAAAATTGGTAAAATAAACATTTTAAAATGTTTCATTGTTTCCTATAGGTGAGGTTCTGAAAATGCTGGACGAGGAAAATGTAAGTTTAAATGATGTGACACCTACGGCACTTGATATTCTGTAAGTTTTGGGTATTTTAAATTGCATTTAATTGATTAAAATATTATTGAAATATGTTTCAATGTATGTTTGCACAGGTTCAGTAATGTGAGTGGGAATGAGTACTTGAGTCATGCAGGTGGTAGCTCTGGGGGTTACCTCCATCATGTTTTTATTAATGCTGCCAAAAAGTTGTTTGGAGAAGAGATTAAGGAGCTCACATACAAGACCCTTAGGTAAGTTTGAGTCAAACAGATGTGTAATATATAATGATCTATAATTGACAAAAGAAATGCCCCACACAGAAATAAAGATTTCCAGGAGACAACTCTGGAAAGAAATGGTGTTGTCCTGTTATCATTTGCTGCAGCTTATGGTTTTCGCAATATTCAGAATCTTGTACAAAAACTCAAAAGAGGAAAATCACCATATCACTTTGTTGAAGTCATGGCCTGTCCCTCAGGTGAGAACTATATACTGTACAAACTTCAAGCCTGAAGTGATAATTCCACATAAGTAAGCCCAATTGTTTTTCAAACTTCTATTAATCTACATATTTTAGGTTGTATCAATGGTGGTGGACAAGTGAAACCTTCATCAGGTCAAAACCCAAAGGAGCTTCTCCAAAAAGTGGATGAGCTCTACAAAGCAGATCATCCAGTGGTGCCAGGGGATGACACACGTGTATCTGAGCTGTATGAAACATGGCTGCAGAGTGTAGGCAGTGAAAGAGCCAGGGAGCTGCTCCACACACAGTACCACACAGTGGAGAAGATGACCAGTGGACTCACAATGAAGTGGTGAACTAACGACATCTGTCTGAATCCGAACTGAAAACATGATGTCACCATCAGTATATATATGTTACATATGTAACCAATAATATGCATTTGTATTTTGAAGGGGACCAGATGAGATCTTGACTAAGGTCACACAAGTGGCAATTTATGTGAATTTGTCTGAATATTTTTGTGTTGTGTATTTATGATAAAAAGAAAAATGAAATAATATATTTTGAATAAATGTATTACAGAGGTAATACAGAACTTTATTAACAGTGTAGGCTCTATAATTTACACAAGTGGTGTCATTTTAATCCATAAAAGAAATGTGTTAACTTCCAGAGAAAACAAATAAGTTGGATAAAATGAATGCATACAAAAACATGATTTACACCAAATAACAAATCAAAATATTTGTATCTTATAAGAATCATCTTGATAATTTTAGAGAGGCCTGAGGGTCCAATCTCAATAATTCAGATAAGCATCTTATAAATGTGATTTATAAGATTACAATACATGCACACAACCCTTTGAGTGGTTAGAAAAATGACAGCACAGCACATGTCCACAGGCTTGTGTCTTGCTGAATTGGATCATAAATTATATTGCTATTTAGAGTCATTAAACTAACTGTCAAGGTCTGAGAAGTCCCCACTCCAAAGCCAACATTGCATGAGGAGGCAATCTTTCCTTTGGCTTTTTAAAATTGTCTTTCTCCTTGCGCAGAACCCTCAAAACCTCTATGGGATCAGTCTTTCCAGTGAACTTTTGCACTCCCTCCTCTCTGTACAAAAAGATTTACTAATGCATTTGGTTCATTTAAGATAGTGTGATAAGACACTACTTACGAAAGACGGAGAAAAGGGTTGTAATCAAATTCATCCATAAGAGTTGATGGCACAGTGGGTTTGTCGTCATCATCTCTTGCCTGTTGGAGTAAAAATAACATTACAAATAAAATGTTTTCATATAGGCTATGCAGACAGACATACCCTGGCCCAGCTCAACATTTCTTTGACTTTCTCATTTTCAGGCTCCACTAGCATGGCAAACTTCAAATTCTTTATGGTGTATTCATGTCCACAAAAGACTTTCTACAACACAATATACACAAAAGAAGCGCATTGTACTAACAATCAATAATCAGTGCTTTCATTGTTATGTTTGCTCATGAGTCAGTCTCTGGTTGAGATCACCTTACCGTATTCTGTGGAAGAGAGCCCAGTACTTGTGTTAGGTTATGATACATTTGCTCAGCTGTTCCCTCACAGAAACGTCCACAGCCACCAATAAATAGTGTATCTCCTAAATAAAAGACATGAAAAAGACTCAATAAAAACGATTATTTTATTTAGCTTATAAGTGGTTTGTCTAGTGTGTTATCTCTAAAGACAGACCTGTAAACACTGCTGGGGCATCGGTGCACTCATCCTCCCAGACAAAGTAGCACATGTGACCAGAGGTATGGCAGGGAGTGAACAGGCACCTGACATTGATAGAGTTGAACTGCAAACGTGTATTAAATGAGTGTGCTTACTCTTGTACTACATAAACATGGTGCATAGTGCAATTACCTTGAGTTCTTGAGTGTTGAACACTTTATCTGTGAGACCACCAATACGGTCATCTCCTCCATATACCTTCAGATCTGGAATCTCTTTCACAAGAGCTTCATTTCCTCTGGCATGGTCCCTGAGTATTACAAACAAGAACACTTAAAAGTACTATTAAATGTTTATTCTGGGATATTAATAAAATAAACTAACCAGTGATGATGTGTAGTGAGAACAGCTGTCAGCGACAAGCCCTCCCTCTTCACAATTTCTAGTAGCTATGGAAGATGCAAATTAATGTTTAATTCATCCTATGTTGCTCTATGGCTGAATGGGCTCATGCAGTTATCAGCGCCCACTTACGTTGGTAGATAAATGTTGTAGTTACAGTGTGAACGTAGTCCTTACCCTGTGTGGGACAGCTGGATCCACTGCGAGAGCCAGTTTACTCTCCTCCTCTATGACCAGATACATGTAGTTGTCCTCCAAGATGGAAATCACCTTTACCTTCATGGCACCAATCTCACGCATGCGCACAGTCGTACAAGGCCCTTTGGGAAGATGTTCGATTGGTTTGAGAATATTGTAATTGTGTACTACACTAAAGCAGCTCTGCAGTTTGGCAGTATGGGCGTAATATCAGTCAGTTACAGAACTGAAGCAATCGATCAAAAGCTCGACAACAGGACCTAAAACAGCACGTTTTGCCCTAGTCATAAAATGCACATGTCCATAAACACTAACCTTATTCAGAAAGATGCGCGTCTGTATGCGCGCAGCGTTTGTCCTACATTTCAGCTCTCTCGCTCTGTTGTTTATGGTTGTGATCAAGGAAGTTAGAGCGACACCATCAAACCCAGGCATTTTTAATCGAATCAGACACGTCAAACCGCACCACTTTATTTTCTTTGAGTACTACGTTTACAGGAAACGTTACTATGGCCCAAATACTCAGTTATATACAAAAATATATTAAGACTTAAGTAATTTTTTTTCAGTGATCACTCCTTCCTCTCCGTAGCTTCTGTGAGTGTCTATTTATAAGTGCTACACATGTCCACACTTTTGGAAAATAAAATACGTAACATAAAATCAAATTAAAATTTTCCATGTACCTCAAGACTGTTTAAAGGAAACGGGCTTTACAAAGCAGAATCAGTCATGACAAAAAATGATATTTTACATATTATATATAATTTGTCAACATCTCTGTATTGTTTTAAGATTATAGTCGAGAGACTTGCATAAAATCAATTTGTACACCTATTTTTATACTGTATTGATCAAACATGAAACTAATGGACTGTATACTGAAAACTATCAATGGCAAATAATAACTAATAGACCTTCTTGCAAAGCAGATGATGTTAACAGTCTATGAAATGTACAACTGTCAAATTATCACTCTTTAGGGACACGGAAAGAGTCCTTCTCTTTACGAAGACTTCTCATGGTTTCCACTGGACTTGTTTGCTTAACATGATCCTGCACAGTCTTCTCTCTTCAAGGATTGAGGCAGAGAAAGATAAAAAAATATATATATAATAATATAAAAACTTTTTTTTTTCCTAATGTCTTGTACATACTTGACTCTCATGAAAGGGTTAAAAGTGAATTCATCAGCCAAAGTAGAAGGGATGGTGGGTTCACCTTTGTCACATTTCTCCTACAGAAAGTTTAAGACACAAAACAATACAAGTCTGTATAATTAAGTTAATTAATGTAAAGCACTTGCATGCATCACGTCATACACACACCTTCGCCCATGCAAGTTTTTCCCGAATAACTTCATTCTCTGGTTCCACGTGGCGTGCAAATTTCAAATTGCTGACAGTGTATTCATGACCACAGTAGACACGCTGGAACAAAAAAACGTTTTTTTTCTCCTGTGCAATATTTTATGTTAAAATGTAAAAAAAAACAGGAAACATTAAATTACAGTTTCTGGAGGGAGGGATCCAAGAATGTCAATCAAAGCTCTGTACATTTGCTCTGCTGTTCCCTCAAAAAATTTACCACAACCAGCAACAAACAAAGTGTCACCTACAAACAAGAATAAAAATAAATGCATTTAGGATCTGTATCTGTTTAGATAACTCTTTGTTACTCTGACATACCTGTGAAAACGACAGGTGGGTCGCTACTTTTTTCTTTGGTCACATAGTAGCATACGTGACCTGTAGTGTGGCATGGTGTATGGAGACATTTAATATGAAGAGATCCAATCTGAAAAACAAAAACATGCAACAAAGGACTTCCTGTAAGAGCATTTGTACAATGTGTAGTACATGGATATTTTACTTTAAATTTGTGAGAATCTGGAACTTTCTTTGTAATTGCATCAACCCTGTCGTCTGCTCCATAGACCCTGAGACCTGGCATCAACTTCACCATTTTCTCATTACCGCCTGCATGGTCCCTGTAAAGAGTGCAATGCTCTGACTATTATTATAGTTATAAATTTGCACAACAATTACAACACAGTTGCAACCAATAAAGTCTGAATAATTCAGATGATCTATGAATACTGTGTGTCATCTGACAAGTGATAGTAATATCAAGTAACCTCTCTAAAGAAGATAAATATCTAATTGGTACAACACACAATTGTGTTGAAATTTAAAGATAAAGAGATATGTATTCTATTCATAATTATTTATGTTAGGTGTAACCCTACCAATGGTGATGTGTGGTCAAAACAGTTGTGAGCTTAACGCCATGTTTTCTGACAGCCTCCACAACCTGTAAAATCAGTGTGTGAATGGGAAATAGGTTTGAGCTGAGTTAAATTAATTCAATTAAAGAGGATCAATAAACAAAGAAATAAAACAAAACAATACCTTTATAGGCTCAACCGGGTCAACAATGGCAGCCTCTCTTGTGTCTGGGTCTATAAGCAGGTACATGTAGTTGTCGGAAAGTGCTGGGATTAGTTCAACCTTCATATTTGCTTGTTCCACCAAAGAGCTTTTCCTGACAGCAGTGTGAAGCAGAGCAGCTGACTGGGCCTGGACTTCAAATGGGGCTTCAACAGAAAAAGCAAACTTAAGAATAAGAATAGTACCATTGACAGAGTTACAATTCAGTTAGCTTCGTTAATGACATTTATGTCATTAACGAAGCTAACTGTTTATAAACCGTGATCCAGTCCAGCTAACTGTAAAAAATCAAATACTGACAAAGAATGACTCAGTTAAACCAATATTCTCCTGTGGACAGCTCTGCCGCAATGTGCCTTCAAAAGGTAAACATGCCTTCAGTGGTTTCTAACATAAACAGTGCGCTCAGTATGCTAAGCTAAACGTGCATTCAGTAAGCTACGTACCCAATTTCAAGGTTGTCACGGTTCCTACCAGAGTGCATGCACTCCTTACCAGTGTCTTCAATAACATAACACTTCCAATAGTCTTATCATATCATTAAAACCAGAAAAGTTCGGTTTTGGTGCAGTGGTTCCGCCTCCGCCTACTTTTCAACTTTAACCTCCAAGACTCCACCAATCAAAACCGGGGGTGTGATTTAAGACTGTGAGAAAAGTATTATTTTCAGCACTTTACTACACCAGAGTTTTTAATCAGAATATATAAACACATTGCCATCAGTTTTCTGAGAGATTGCATTCAATATAATATATGCATGCGTTTACATACAACTATTTTGTCCGTTTACGCGTGCCGTAGGTCATTCTAGTTAATTATGTGGGGGTGTGGGTCAAAGTTTGGTTTAACAGGAGCAGACTGCTTCAGAGTGGCATAAACTGGCAGTCAACTACAATGACAGCAAGACATATAAGTAGGTTTTGGGAATGGGGCAGGAAAATAATTTGCGTTGGACGAAACTATGCAGATCATGCCAAGGAACTGAAAAATGCCATTCCTACGGAGCCTGTGCTTTTTCTGAAGCCGCCGACAGCCTACGTAAGAGAGGGGTCTCCCATCCTAGTCCCACTGTACACCAGCAACCTGCACCATGAAGTGGAACTTGGGGTGGTCATAGGCAAAGGGGGCACGGGCATCCTTCAGTCCGACGCTATGGACTACGTGGCGGGATATGCCTTATGCTTGGACATGACAGCCAGAGACATCCAGGACGAGTGCAAGTCCAAAGGTCTGCCTTGGACCATGGCCAAGGCTTTCAACACGTCCTGCCCAGTCAGTGAGTTCATTCCAAAAGAAAACATCCCGGATCCTTCAAAGGTCAAGCTGTGGCTCAAGGTGAACGACCAGCTGCGGCAGAGCGGCTGTACGTCACAAATGATCTTCTCCATCCCATACCTCATCAGCTACATCAGCGACTTCATCACCCTGGAAGAAGGAGACCTCATCTTGACTGGAACCCCCAAAGGCGTCTCCGCTGTGCAGGAGTTTGACGAGCTGGAGGCCGGAATAGAGGATGTTCTGACCATGTCGTTTAAAGTAAACAGACAAGGACAATAACCAAACCAACCAAAAGTGCGTAGTTCTCTAAAGAATATGACTGGGCTGAACTGAGGCTCTAGTTGTAAAACTCAATATGGTACTGTCACTTAGTGTCCTACAGGTGGCAGCAGTCTTCAGGTCTTCTGTCCCCTCTGATTTCTACCGCGCTACTGTCCTACTGTTAGCCCAGTCTAATATTTGGATTATCTGGACTTTTGTTTTAAGGTGTTTTGTACAAAGTACTGCACAAATAATAAATACAATTTCAGTATTTTGTTGTAAATTTGTTGTATTTTGTTGTAAACAGTTTTGTTATATCACAGTTTAAGTGGTGGCTGTGAGCATTTTTAGTGACTTTTCTGTTTTCATAATAATTCACTGAATTAATCTGTTTGACAAACTCAAACCATGCTCTTGTAAGACAGTTGAGCGTCTGCCCCTGGTTCCATTTCAGTTCTCCCAAAGGCCTCTCTGTTTTCAGGATCAATCAGAGCCTCCGTCAGCCTGTCCCGGGCCAGTCTGGTGTAACCTGAGTGTGTGTACATCATCTCTCCACACCTGAAGGCACGTTATCTCTGAGATTCACACAGCACTCAGCCCCGGTCCTGAAGGCGCCCTGGGCTCATGGTGTCCATCATTGAAACAGGTATGACAGTTCAATTGGATGTGGTATCAAGGGAGGTAGGTGGACTCTCATACCAATCATCCTGTGAGAATGTCATATTTTTTCAATCATACATATTGTCTCATTAAGCCTGTCTTTACAATGGCTTCAAAGCTCCACCACAGCAGTGGCGTAGTGACCTCCACAATAAGCAGTATGTTGTCACCACACAGGCCTGGGAAGGTGACACTTTGAAGGCTATGATGTCACTCGAAATCAAAACGCTGAAACTAAGCCAAGCTTGAATATAGCAGGCATCCTTTTCATGAACACTGTACATTTTATACCCTCACTAATCCCAGCAAAGAGACCCAGACAAGACTTCCGACAAAAGAGAGAGCGAGAAGTAGGAAAATGAGACATGTTTCACCTTCTTTGGTGTGTTTTATGTGACATGTTGCACTATGACAACACTGGCTTATAGCCATGGGCTCAAAACAGAGAAGAACTAAAGAAACCATCTTTTTTGAGGCTACTAGGTCAAATCCTTGGTTTGTTTTGGAAAAAAGCATACTTGACACATTTCTCTGAATAACAAAATACTATGAGGTGACTTTTGTACACAGTTTCTTATAAATAATTAATACGGTAATAAGTAAAACTTTGCAGAATGGCTGTAAATGTAATTTTCTTCTATTTACATTTTGGCCTATAATCACAAAAGGTTCCAGATTTTTATAACCCGAGCAGAATTGGATCTTTTGCAAATGAAAAGTAACCATGCATGAAGGCCAGGTGCACTGACTGCAGTGTGTTAATGTTTAATTTGAAAATGCAGGTGGAAAGGCAACATGACTAAATGTTCCATGGGAAATAATGTGTGTAACTGTTAATTTAGTGTTTAGTGATGTGAATTTAAATGGACTCACAAATTTAAGTAAAATTTTTGTTTGAGTCCTGAAATCATAGCCTAATCTGGCCAAGTGCTTTGAAACATAATCACTTTTGTAAAGTTCCTATAATAAACACCATGTGCTTGAAAGTTTCCCACTCATATTGTATAGAATTATTCCATGCAATTGAAAAATCCCTTGTACCCAAATTACTTTCCCATCAATTAGCGCTGGAGTCAGGACTTAATGGCGTACAGTAAGGCCCCAACCACAGAAGAGCGAGAGAGAAATCCCTGAGCATTACTTTCCTGAATTATTGTTGGAGACTGTGGTTTGGGTGAAAAATGTAGGAACCATCTTCATCTTGTGGCAAACCACTTTTAACACTGTAATCCTCGCTCCTTTATCTCCTTGGTCCCTATCCTTCAGCACAGCACTGGTCCCCTCCCTCCAAATGTTTCCCATTACTTCGCCATGTGCTTGTTTTTTTCCCTAAATAACAGCCACCTCACCGAACTCTCATCACCTCTAATCTCACAAATTACCAGTGGCCCTGTAATACCATCCTAGTTGGGCCATTTTCACTCAAGCAAACAAAGCCACCATGAGGAATTGATGGTATGGCCTGAAATTGTGGTTTGAAATGTTCGGAAAGTGCTTTTAGAGTAAAGGTAAACATATGACTTTTCTCAGTAAGAGGAGATTTACAGACTTGAGTAACCTGTAATTATAAATAATGTTCAAAATGTTAGCTTTTTAAAATTTTTAATCATGCATATAACTTGGGATATGTTACTAAATATTAGGCTGGGTTGGGCAATACTCATGAAAAATTAATCTTCACATTTGGTGTGTTCTGCCAGATTTTTTGACACCCAACAGAAACTAGATAAACGTGCTTATAAATATATAAATTGAGAGAGTTAGGTGTTGGACAAATGTGAAAGGACTGCTTTACCCACAACATTCAGAAATATTCCTCTATACCAGGTTGATACAAGTTTGTTCCATTTGTATTATTAATGATAGGCTCAATATTCAAAATGTGCATATCGTCAAAACAACATCATTCTAGATATTTTGATATTTTGCCCATTTCTATTAGTAAGCACACTATTCTGCAATTTGCACTCCACAAAGCTACATAATCGCTCCTTTAAACCCAAGGTGGTGCAATAATAAGTCTTCATTACTAACACAAATGGCACATATGTTTACCTTGTCTTACTATGTCTGTGTGTAGTTTCCATCCTCATTTATTCTCACATCACTGTAGTGTGTTAAGCGACAACTTGAGATCAGAGGTTGGTGCTCGGCTGGTTTAATGACCCATAGTGACTGGGCTGTCCTGATGCAGTCAAACCAACACTTTCACCATATGGCAGACTGGAGTCTTTAGTCTGTTAATGGCAGCTATCAGAATAACTGGTAATAGCAAGTCATAAAAGCAGTCACAGATGAAGTGAGACGAGTCCTGTTACTTTTTAGTGTGGTCCTTGCCAGACGTATTAAACCAGGACTTTAAAACATAAAAGCAATACCACATACGAAAGGGTTAAGTATTGGGATGATCTTGAAGAGCTTTACGCAACTGGTACTCTACAAAATTCCTATGTTTAATATATTCAAAGAAGGCTCTCTAAGTTCCCCGACATGTTTTTATAATATATATAATAACAGGTTGTGGTGAATGCATGTGGTGGTCCTATGTGGAAATAGTGAGAGGAAAAGAGTGTGAGAACCAACCAACCAACTGTGCATCAGTATAAAAGAACAAAAAATATTAGCAATAATAACATACCATATGATTAAAATAAAGTAAGAGATTCCGCAAAGGTTTGTAAAACTAAAGTTGGTGAGGTATTTTCTCAATCCATAAAATACGGTATAAAATATTGACTTTTGATTACAGAAAAATCTCAAAAGTACTAAAACATCTACTGCCGCAGTTAAATAATTTGAAATGGCAATGACATTTTTTATAAGAAACTTTTATCCACAGTATGTTTTATCAGGACATAACAATACTATACACACATAATCAAAAATATAACATTAGTATAACATTCATTTGAATATGAATGGCTCCAAATTATAATCACAGGTCACAAAGAATGCAGCACCAGTATATACAAAATGCTCTATATGATTGAACTATGTACACTTGAGGTAACAATGGTGTAAAGTAAAGGCCATTTCAGTCAAAAAAATATAGGGTGGTTTGAGTAATACTGTTAACAGCAAAAATAATGGTTTGCAGTTTGCGTCAATGTCTTGTCAATGATCACTTTGCAATAAATACACAAAAATACAATAAAATTCTACATCTTAAACTGTATGTGTATTTTGGTAGATCATAATATACATACTGTCTTGTTATATCTACTCAGAGTGTATGAGGGAAAATGGTTAGGATTTGGTCATGCTATGAGGTCAGACGGCTGTGTCAGACAATCTCCAAAACTGCTGCTCTTATAAGATTTGCCTTTGCTGGACACTGTCGATTGTCAGTTAATTTATGCTGTGTTCAATTGCGCTCTCTATGTCCCTGAGAACACTGGTCACTTGTATATGACCCCTGAATGTAAATACTATATGCTGATCACCATTAGTCCCATCCAAAGTTCTGTTTGCTCATTTCATAGAACAGTTGGTTGTACGGTCTGTAGAAGTCTCTAAGTCTTTGTAGCACCTCGGTAGGGATGTCAGGATGGGGTCTGCCTTTTGACTTGCCCAGACAGCGAGGCCTACTGCTCCCCTCAGGCTTCTTGAGACATGGGAAGCCCTTGGTCTCATTGAAATAAAAATGTTTGTCTGATACAACTCTTTTCAGACCTAGAAAGTCCTGAACCCGCCCCATCTCCCCAGCCGGGTCAGACACTAGCCTCTCTCCGCTCACAAAGAGGAAGAGATCACGGGGAAAGTGCTGGAGCCAGTGGTCCATGTGTTTGGCATACAGGCCAATCCGCACTGCGCTCCACGTGGTGTCAATCTCTGAGCTGGAGGAGTTCTTAAAGGCCAGGCTCTGGAATGAGGGGAGTCCCGGGTTCTTGGTCAAAGTCTGGGTGTAGTCTGATATGGCTCTAGTGACAGGGTCCCGCACCACCACGATGAGCTTGGTCTGACAGTTCATGGAGCAGATGCGAGCTGGCGCTTCTTTAGTGACAAAGTAGCTGGGGGTCTTCTCCATGGTGATCTGACCATCCAGTGTCCTAGGCATCAAGTTCCTAAATGAGAAAAATAGACATAGTAGGAAATAAATGCACAATATAATATGTGTCTTTTAAATGTGCAATGTGTAACTTTTCTAGTAGTGGGTCCGCCACAAGCTTGTGTCCATAGAGATATTATTGCTTTACCTGAAGGGTTTCACACTATGGCATTAAACTTAACTATGTTGCATTTATTCAATTGCAGGTGTATTACTGCTCAGAAATACTATGAAAAATATGCATTCCTACAGTGAGCTCACCTCTCCACAGATCTAACCTGTAACTTGGCCTGGGGGCATAACTGGCTTGTCTCCATGAAAATAGAGAAGGTTAATGCCATACTGGGGGACATTCTAGAAAAATCTAAAGGAAAACCCTCCACCAGGACCTTACACAGTGCACCTTTAACTGAGATCTTATTAGTTTAGTTTAAAAGTCTAAGGACAGGTTTTAATGTACAAATCAAATGTACAAATGTACTCATTATTGACCTTGTTTTTAAACAGTATCAGGATAATATTGTACAACTAATAACTTATGGTGTTATTTATTTGCTTTTTAAATACAAACTATTTATTTACTAGAGTGAAACCTGCACCTCCAGACTCACTAACAGCTTCATTGACCAGGCTGTTAAGATGCTGAACTCTATCCCCTCTAACACCAGGCTGTCTCCCTATGAAGAACTTTGGACTTTTCCTTTTATTCTATTATTATTTAATTTAGAAGATTGAGAGTAAGAACATAATCTCATTTTTTCATAAATTCATATGGAAATTTGACAAATGTTTTGAATTGATTGCATTGAATTGAAAATATCATGTTTTCTTGCTTGGTGCCCAATGTTACTCTTAAGGTTTGCACCCCTCAACAGTCCACTCACAATAGGCCTAATGAGTCACAGCCACAAGAACCTCTTAACACCTCAGCCTCTTTCCTATAAGAGCAAAGCACTCCCTTTACCATCTTTTCCAGCCAACCCCATCAAAGGCATAAATACAATGACTAGATACTGATCTTGGTAGTTGAGAACATTCTTAATTACAAGTATTAAAAACTACACACAACCAAGAAAGCATAAGCACAAACGACAAGACAAAAGCAACACTGATATTTTTTACACTCAAATCAAACCTGCGACCCACTGTGAGGCAGGCATCACAAACCACTGTGTGGCGGCCACATTTAGTGTTTTGAGCTGAAACTATGTGAAACAGACTTGTGGTATATCTGGATTTTGTACATGACAAGTGAATCATAGACAAAGTGCTATGTCTGTTGTCAATTTGCCAAACACAGTTTACAGTGTCTTACTGGAAACAAACGCTTTAAAGTGGTTTCCTTAAAATAAACACAATATGAGCCTGTGTATTTTCTAATTGTCAATGAACAGAAAAGTTCTTATGTGGATGATTTGTGGATGATTACGGACCATAAGTGTTAACAGTAATATTCAGCATGCATCATGTACGAGGTCATGGCTCAAAGATTTATTTACACAAATGGAAATGAATGGACATGCACTTGACTTGACTCACTCAAATATGTAGGAGAAATCTGGATTTCAGTCAGACAGCATTAGGGCAAATGTTTTAGAGTAATATTATTATATTTTATTATATTACGAGTTATAAATGTGAGTGAAGCAGGCCTGAAGAAGCTGATAAAAATAGTTTTATAGAGCATTAGGCAGTGGTTTAGTGTGATTTTAACTGACTGGAGGTTTGAGGTTTAAGTCGGAGATCATTATAGGCCAGATTCAAACTCATAAAATGTATTTTAGCTCTGAGAAAATCTTGTTTTCACATTATAAACATTTGGGGAAGGAGTTTTATACTTGGCTTAGCAAACAAGCAAAAAATACAAATCTCCCATGTATGAACGGCCTGTAATCAGTGAGTGTGAGCATTGGTATTATCCAGTCATATCACTCATAGCTCAATCAATGAACTTTGTATTCTAAAATATTTGATTTACTACTGGTTGGTTCTAATTTCAAAGAGGCGGTATCACAAATTATTATTAAGAAATATTTAAATCATTGACATCTAAAAGACATTTTAGGAGTAAATTTTGAGTTGCCCATGTATTTAAAATTACTCTTCTCAATTCACATTCACTGATGTGAATAAATAATCCAAATAATATGACTTTTAATTGATTTAAAACAAAGTAAAGGTCCAAATGGCCTCCCCTCGCCTGTCTAATCGATGTGTCTTTCTCTATGACTGATCACTCACTGCTCTGCATAGGTGTGTATGAGTGTCATCTCCTCCATGTCCCTTCCTGAGGGTCACTTGAGTAAATGACTATAACTTGGCTCCTATACTCATGAATACTTAATGAGCTGTGTCCATGTTGGTCCCTATCGCACTCATCAGTCTGCCTCATCACCGGATAATCAATACCAGTTATTTTCACTCATAAATCTGAGGTGTCAAGTCATGAGTAAACAGAGCAACCATGATTTATAACATGTCATTTCTGTCATTATTTGTGGATGTGTTTATTGCTTATAGACAGAAGTGGGAAGTACCTATGAATTTACATGTTTTTAAAGGGCCCATATTACGCTATTTTCTGATCTGTTTCTTTACCACAAACAGACCTGGAGTTGTGTTTTATTTCATTCACACATGTTTAACACACAAACCGTGCATATTTCAGGTGAGTCCTTCTCTCAGACAGAAAACACCTTGTGATGTCATGTGGTAATACAGCATGTGCTCCACTGTGTTTTTAAACTAACTTTCACTTTGGATAATTTCAGCCCTGGAATTGCCAATCTAAACAAAAAGTAAAGGGTAGTTTGTGATAAACAAGGATTCGATCAAGCCAAGTTACAGATCAGGTCTGTGGGGAGGTCACCCCACACATAGTAAGAAAGCAAGTGGAATAAGTTTCAGGCATTTTATTAATCTTTATAGAAATGGAATGTCAAATCAGATGTCTGACAGAAAGGATTGGCATTATGAGGCAAAAACATCCAAGCTGAGAATTCAAGGTTTAAGGTTCTGTATTTGTAATTCAAGCAAGCGAGAGAAACACATGACAGAATTAAATTTGTTCCGATCACTCTCAGCGAGAGCTGTTCCAGAATGTTAATGTGTAGAACACAATTCAGAGTGACACACACATATCAATCGGGCCTGAATCAGGTTAGATTTGGAGCAGGTTCTTGAGTTTTTGTCCTTCCTCTCTTATTCTTGCAGCATCAAGATGTTTTGGATTTAGCCATACGTACATTGGCAAGACCTGCTGACAGGCCACATTAGCCTGGAACTCCCTGCTGCTAAAGGGATGTAGTTCTTTTCCTCCCTGAACAGTGGTAGCACCTATTACACCACTGATATGGTCTCAACTGCCGGCATCAAAAGATTAAATGCTAAATCTTGGCAATGAGGCCACAAGACTTCCTGCCTCCAAGAATACTGTATAGGTGGTTTAAGAGGAGTAATATACATCACCTGGAGTGTCAAATCTAAGGCAAGTCTCTGGCCAAGTTAAGATGGTTGTGTAATAAAAAGTTATTTTCATGCAAATATGGAAATGGTTTGCAGTGATTAAGGTCGAGAGAAATACTACATTAAGACATAACCAAGTGATCCATAGGCAAAGCTGGGTTGTGCAATGGACCTGTGAAGAAAGTAATGCTTGTTATGATACAAAGATCTCAGAGTATACACTAGGCCTGCACATTTTAAATTGTGATGAATTAAAGCTCTTCTAAATGATATGCACCCTCCTCTGCTGGAAATTTATGGCAGATAGTCGATACACTCAAAAGGGAAAATATCAGACAAACGTTTGGCCACTAATCATTTTAGAACTGCAGAAGGCTCTTCAATGAGTGGCAAAAAGGATTAATTCATCCATCCATCCATCTTCTCCCACTTAATCCGGCTGGGTCGCGGGGGCAGCTTGCTGCCCAATACTCATAGCACCTGACCCCCCCTATGAACCCCTCTGCAGGTGGTGAGCCCACAGGAGGGTGGACAACATGGTCCTTGATGTTAGTTCATAGGGGTGCGGGCATGTTTTTAGGTTGATGGGGGAAACCGGAGTACCCGGAGGAAACCCATCCAGACACGGGGAGAAACATGCAAACTCCACACAGAAAGGCCCGGGCGACCCGGGGATCGAACCCGCAACCTTCTTGCTGTGAGGCCTGAGTGTTGCCACTCAGCCGCCGTGCCGGATTAATTAAAATGTTTCAAATAATTGTGATTTAAATTCTGATCAATTCATTATTGTTGTTTGTCTCGTATATAAACCTAATAATAATATCATAGTACACGCGAGTTGCAGACAGTTGGTAATGCTATATGTCTGTTATTGTTGCATTGATAGTTTAGTGAGGTTGGTGCACTGACAAAAGTTTTACAGAAGGTCAGTAGTGTCAAAGCGATACACTGCGCTGATGACAAAGAGATCATTATTGTGGCTGGGAGTGAAGCACAGAGACATACTCAGTCGCCATACTGTCTCACGGCCTTGGTCTAAAAAGAAACGGCAGTAACAGTAGTAGCCTCAATGTATCACAGCAATTAACTTGTTAAGAGCAAGTGTCCCCTGAGGTCAGACTTGAACTTGGCTAACAAAATAATAAACATACACTTCAAAAGCCTCAGTATTTACATGTCACACTTAATCCAAACTATACACATCAACATGTCTGGACTTCTGTTCCATAAACCAAACCCTATTTTCTAGTGAGAGCAAGTGGACCCTCCTGAGAAACCACATGACTGACAGAACTAATGTTGCCACCTACAGAATACATTTTGTCTGGCATTTTGCTCTTAATAATAATGCTAAATTGTGAAAGAATGGGGACGGTTTGCAACAGGAGGTTAAATCTAAAAGAGCATTACATTTTGTTCTACTGAGGTTACAGCAGGATGCACCTGGGGCCGTGACATCACATAATTATTCCTTATTTAATAGGCAGTTTATCAGCTGAATCACTCATTAATTAAATATTTGAGGTTTTATTTAATCTTATGTTACCATGTCTTTTTAACAGTTTTATTTCTGCAACAACATTGATGAACTATCAGTAAACATTGCATTTAACATGAAAACCTGGCATACAGAATAAATTAGTAGTACATAGCAGGAACTAGTTGTGAAATGATTACTGAAGGATGATGTGGGGGACTTTTGGTTTGTATAATGTGAAAAATCACATATTACCAATTGCTTTAACCCAAAGTAATACACATATGTTTTTAATTTCTCAATAAAGACTATATAACTAAGAGGAAATGGGAGATTAAGACCCAAACATATGCATGTCTATAGGTGGTAGCACATGTGTGTGGGCAGGACTGCAGCCTATTTTATTGATGGGGTAATTTGTATGTGGTGCATGAGGTCCATCTTAACGACAGGAAGTGAGGTCACTGATGCTTGATAATAACTTTAAGATTTCACATTAGAAAAAAATTAGCAGCAAGTCCCAAATGGAAGTTCACTGTGTACAAGAGTGTTGTCGTATTAATGCTATAATTATCTTGTAGTATACAGTTCTACTCCTACACCTCACTTTCCTATATGTGGTCAAATACATGACATTACATCATTAGCTATTGTAAACAGGGGCATAGTCTAATATTAAAGATCATTTTACTGAATCTAGTGGTAATTACTCATTTAAATCTGAAGTACTGTCCATATTCAATGCAAGAATGTCATTCTGAAATAAAACATTTTCAATTCAGCGTAAGCATGTCTGTGGGGATTATACAATTTCATTTAGGTAAAAACAGCACATGCGCTGTGGAAATATTGTACTAAAGTGTAGCGTGACTGAAAGCTCAGAAAATACTATACCCACCCCAGTGTGGACCACAATGCACCTTAAATTATTTTAATTCCCACCACATGGGGTGTGAGTGTGGGCCTTTGCCAATGAACGCCACCAGAGCCCAACTCCAGCCAAAGCACTATTAAGGCACACAGCAAGTCGACATTTGAAGAGACCACTTCCTGGTCTGTTACACCAATCAGAATCTTTCGCCTCTGGCTTTAGGATGAACAGTACAAGGTGTTGCTCTCCTGCTGGAAATGTGTGCCCTGCAATATCGTCCAGTTTTCACATTTCAGCTGTCACAGATCCTGCCACAGCTGAAATATGTGAATAGAGGAAAACATGCAAAAAGTAATTTGATAAGAAAATAGATGTGTTTTTTTTTTATTTTTATGATGTGTTATAATAGTTGGCTTTTAGATTCTGGTGAGCTGAATCCAAATAATATTTTTTTATTGAGATAACATAAATATTTAAGATGTTTAAGTTGATTTGTAGGTCTTGTGTATTTGGTAGATCTAACTAATTCTAATTTGCTTCCTTTGGCTGATAACTGTACATGCCATGTACATGTACCTGTACATGTACAAAATTAAACTTATCTCCAAAACTTTAAAGGTGCCCTATATGTATGTAACTTATGTAACTTAACATATTCTATTGGTTTTAATAAGAAGCCTCTCCTCCCCACAGATTTTGGCCAAGTGGTCTCGCCTGCTTTTTGCCATTCCAGGCAAGTCACTAAAGAGAACCTGAACATCTACATTTTCTTTTCTAACTAAATCAACATAAATCTATCTCTTTTTAAGTTCATTGACAATCCCTGAAAGGACCCACAATAAATGTTAATAGGAATCCAATTGTGCATGGTCTTTGGCGGCATAGTTCTAGGTCAGCACATTGACAAGAGTGTAAAATATTGACTTAGATTAAAACCCATAACAGAATGGGAAAAAAACATTAATTATATTATCTTATTATTATCTTTCACACCACTTTTCTGTAATAGCAAAAGGTACTGCACAAGACTGAAAGACAACCAACAAAATGTGTGCATTTAAGCATCAACTTTAAACAAAAGAGAGAAAACATAAGCAAGCTCTTCCAAAACCACATAATGGCGACAGGGCCGTGACAGTCAGGGCCATTGTGCCATGGAAAGCCAAAGTTTGGGAGTCTTCTGCGGTCTCCTCTTTAGTCCCACATGAAACCCATCAGTCTAGTCAGTGCACTTAGAGCCATAAAAACAGCACACAAAATCATTACATCTTCACTGGGATCATTTTGGTACACTATTTGTGGTTTTTCCATTCCCTTAATGAGACTTTAGGCACACACATGCAAACAAGACAACAGAACAGATAAAAAAGGCAGAGAAAGCGGACCAAGTGCCAGTGATAACTTTAATTGTAATGCTAGGTCTAGAATTTTAATTGCCAAGGTGGGTAGAGTAGTCACAAATTGTACATGTACGAGTAATGTTACTTCAAAATAATATTGTTTAAATAGAAGTATGTGTATTTTTAAGTAGTGGTCCAAGAGGCCAAGTTAGGTAAGAAAAAAGTACTACTCAAGTAAGTTAAAGAGTACTGTTGGGATGTAATATCTGATTATAATTTAATATAATTTGAAGGACAAAACATTAAATAATGCACACAATATATTTGGATTGACATAAAATTTAGCCAAACTAAATCATATCTGAAAGAGTGTTGCCTTAAACACAAATACTACCCACATCTGTTCAATTTCTCCAAAAATATGTTTTCAAATAAATTTTTTTGGTAAGATGAAAATCCTCAACCCAATGGTTACATCCAACAACTGTTATCTGTAAAACTGCCACAGTAATTTACAGCAACAATGACAAAATTCAGAACAAAACATCACAGCCCAAATAATAAAATAATAATGTGCATTCTCAAGAAATGTGCTTGGAAAGATCCGGTCTGCTGTTGGTATTTATGAAACAGAGACATGCTGCGTAGAGGGGAACAAAAGAGGAACATGGGTTCATTAAAGAAGAAAGGGGAGGATGTGGTGAGGATGAGGGGCAGCTCTTGTGGTAAAGGGGAGACAAGTGGAGAAGATAAGGCCCAGAAGTGTGTGTGTGTGTGCATGTGTGTGATTTAGCAGTGTGTGATTTAGTTAAAATTAACAGTGAGTGCTTCCATGTGTCCGTATGCTAGCACTTAAGATACAGCTAAGGGCTTAGGCTGATTAAATTACAGTTTCAGGGTCCTCTGTCAAGCCCTTGTTTGCCAAAGACCTAACCTGCCACACGCTGTTCAAGTTTATGGTGTGGTTTAGTAGTGCACCTTATATTAGGCATAACAATATGACCCCCTGCATTGTAAGTCATAACATGGGCTATAATTTCGACCATCTCTTATGCATTGTGCATGCCATTGTATGCATTTTAAAACAAACATGGTTAAGTATTAAAGTTAGCTTGCCAAACACTCTCAAATTGTATATACACATTGTCCTTGAGCTGGTTATTATTATGAATTAGATTATTAATTATGGAGCATTTTTCAGAAAAAAAAAAAAAAGATTTGTGATTCAGATACATCATTCAAAAGGCGAGGATGTGCTCAGACCTGTTCTCCTGACCCTTAACCTTTTTGGCTGCTTCAAACAACTTTTTAAAAATAGATTTACACGGTAGCCCACTAATCATAATTACCAGATGTTGTATTTAATAGCACATTTTAGATGCTCTCTACATTTGTGGAATATGACATTATTAAGAATAAATATTTATCCCAAATGTTTCCCTTGCACTAAACAGTTATTGTGGGTTTCAACTGATCACAATTATTGTGAATTAAGTATTCTGTATCAAAATAGCTTACTATATCTTTTGAATGGGCAAAACTCCTCAAAAAGTAGCTCAAATGGTGCCTCTGAAAGCACTGAGGCCTATAGCTGTATTAGACTACTGCTCTGATATCCACTGGTTTCATAATTCATAATAAATTATCTCAGCATATCATGGAATACGTTTTTTCCAATAAAAAATATATGTATTTGAGTTTACTCACACCATGAACCCTGGACATGGACTAATAATAATAATAATAAGCAATGGACAGCTCGATTTTTTATCGGCCTTATATACCATAAAAGTACTGAAAAGTACCTTTAAAAACAAAACACAGCCAACTCGTGGAGGACGTTGCGTAAAAGCAATTTTGATGGTAAGAGGCCTTGTTGAGTTTTTACCCATTGGTATAGCCTAGTCGTATAGATAACGTAAATTAGACAATAACCTGCGCGTACCTGTACCAGTCTAGTCCTTTGTCGTAAAATCTGTCAAAGAAGTGCGGCTCTGCGCCCACGGCTCTCACGTCCGGGTGAATGCGCAGAAACTCCAGTAGTGCCCGAGTACCACCTTTTTTCACGCCGATGATAATCGCCTGTGGGAATCGCTTAATCCCAAACGTGTTGGACACCGGGATGCTGTTGCTTGGCTGCGAGTGTCCGACCGCGTCCACCTGCTGAGCGCTGGTGCCGTTGTGCGCTTCAGGGAAGACACGAGGTGGTAATTCATCTGCAAAATCATAGTCCATGAAGTTGTCCTGTCGGTACAAAGTCCTGGGGGCAGATTCGCACAGTCCACTGAGGCAATAGAAGAAATAGGAGCAGATTAGGAGCATGGTAAAGAACAAGGACGCTTTGGACAGCACCTTGCCAGAGTTGAACCTGCCTCTGCATCCGCTACATCCCATGAGTTGACTTCCTGCTCGGAGCCAAAGACCCAAAACAGCATGCTTCTTGTTTCTCCTCCAGTGATCACAGTGCAATCCAAACTATTCAACCAAGAACCTGTTGCGTAAAAGCGTGCCAATGAGAACAGAGATTACGCAGTAACCAGCGTGGATCTTCATAATCAAATGTGAAATTTGTGTTTCTCAGAGCTGTTCTGTGCGCTCTGAGCTTCTCACCAATCTCTCATCCAAAGTTGCGCTCTCCTACGCCCTTTCCTAAAGTCTCCACCCTTCCGCGTCCAGCTATAGGACAAACACGTCTCATGGGAGGATAAACTTACTTCACTCACGCTGTCAGGTCATTCCTAAAACTTGAAATTTTACCCTAAAGGTCAATGGTAGAACTTTAACAAATTGTAATAACTGCAAATAGCCTATAGGGTTTAATATATTCGTCCATATCGTATAAAACAACGCTGAGTCAACGCATAACTTAAGCGCTCTTTTGTGGACACTAGATTTTACAAATGTATGCAGGCACAGTGAAATCATCTTGGCCCTTTGAACTTTTATAATAGATGTGACAGAGAGAAGCCCTGGGGGATGTCTACACAAAACCTAATACTGAACCAGTGCCCCCAACATCATGGCTTTCTTTTGACAATAAGCCTATGTCATCTCCACAGGAAAGATCCACAATTTATAAACCTATATTGAGTTACCACAGAGCTAAAAAATGATTGAAGCAGTTAAAAATGCTGAGACAGAAAAAGTGCTGAATGGCGTATCTTGAAGCAAGATTTTGTCACAGGGTGATGGCAGATTCAGTACCTCGACCTCCTGTGTCTACAAAAACTAACACACAGACCCTCATAGTCAGATATATTGACTTTTACCAAAAATCTTATAGTTTAGAGAGGTAGAAAAATAGCATAGACACAATTCTTAAAAAACCAACAAACTAAACTTGAGATATAAGAAAATGTTTCAGTGCTCAAACGGCATGTGTTGGCACTGATAAATTCGCAGCTTTTGAAATGGACTCCAGCTTTTGGGGCGTCTGGAGTCACGATGAGGTTGAGATTTTAATTTGGCCTGTGTTTTCATCAGACATTTTATTTGCTTTTCCCTTCACACTAATTGCCGTGTTTGGAGTCATGCTGACAGGTATGGCCCAAATATAAACAGTCAGATTAGGTAAACAAATATAAAAGGAATGCAAGCTGTGAACCAGACCTTTTACTGTTGTAATTGTTGTACTTGTAGTAGCATACTCCTGCAACTATGGCTTCTTTTTGCCCCAAGAGCAAACTGCATGTATAAGATGATGCCGGATGAAGTCCATAATTCCACTGGGCACAAAATGACTACAATACAGTGCTCATGCTTCAAGTGTGTATAACAGATTTTTAGGATTCTCTAATTTTCTTAATTTGGTGGGATTATAACGAGAGTTCTACATAAATCAAGAAGCAATTTGTGAGGAAAAGTTGAAAAATGTGTTGAAAATTACAGGAAGTAGAGAGTTCTAAACACACTAATGACACCACGCTAGGAAGGATTCTATCCCAAAGTTATCCACAGTTTACACTTAAGAACCACATTTTCTGATACTTTAACAGAATAAATGTGTTTTGTCATTTGTATTTGTCAGATAATAATATACATTAGAGAAGTTTTGCCAGGTAACAGTTATGGATTGCCCTTGTGTCTGGTCACGATTTCCAAACAGGTAGTACAATTTTAAACCTAAAAAATGGCCAAATTAGGAAAACGTGTGAATGTTTTTTTGTTTTGTTTTTTGCAAAAATCTTAAATATAATGATCTTAACTGTGTTTTAGTAAACTGAGTAGTCTAAGATGTCATAGGCACTTTATCATAAATTGTATTATCAAAAGATGGATTCTGATCCTGAATCAGAAAACACATCCTTTTGTGTGCAGGTGTTTTGCTAAATATTTCCATTGCTAGAGGCCTGTTCGGATGCGTACATGTGTCTGCCATTACTGCAAATTACAAATAGCCAAGTCCACAACGTGCCGCTCTCATTTAGTCATTTCCACCACAAGCAAGAATCTGTCAACCAAATATGCCTCATCTCGCATTAGCCATAGACATACACATTTAGTTGGGATCTGTACCAGTGCCTTCAGTGTTTACTGCAAATTAGTGACATATAAACTTTGCTTTCCCTACTGTTTGGAATCATTTATGAATTCTGTAGGGAACTTAGCATTTATTTTATAATGGAGTCATTGTGGTTATGAGAACAAAGGCTCATCCAAGAACAAGCAGATTATTGCTCTAATCTTAGCTTCTGAAGTGCAGAGCTTTTGAAGAGACAAAGGACTTTTCGTTAACATGTAAGATACCCAGTGGCCCTTAGGTAGCTCTGCACAAAAGCCAGCAACAAAGCGAGCCCTGTAAGCCCCACCCTGCACCTAAAGCTCTCCAACTTTTCATGTAATTCTCTAAGAATGATAGATGGATTGCTGGTCGAAAGCAAAGCCTATCTTCCAGTATGATTTAGTTCCAGAGCGCTTCCTGTTCTCCTCCCACTCCCCGGCCCACTCGACCTGACCTAAGCACAGGTGTAGTCCCCGCTTTTTGAAAAGAAGCACTCAGCACTCAGCTTTACATTATTTCCTGTCTTATCATAACTATTAAGTACTGTTCAAAATGTTACTTTGATAATATGTTGAGACATGTAAGTTAAAAACTAGGCCTACTAAAAAACCTCTCCCTCTCCAGACAGGCTTTAATTGAGAAAAAAGTGGCAGGAAATAATATTCAAAATACAAGCTAAGTAAAGGTACTAAAATGGTATATCACACATTTCAAAAATGTCAAGTAGAAAGTCCAAATATCCTTTTTTTTGCTATTAGGCTGTTTTGTTATTATACAACACGAAGATTTTTTTTTTCATTTTCCTTAAACATTTGGCAGTACTAAAAGGTGCCCTATAATTTCTCTAGTGGAAGGCACATCACCTGCTTGTTTAATGGTGACATCACCTGATTGTCTCCATAACAATAGAAAAGCTTATTAATAATAATAATAATAATAATAATAATAATGCATCAGTTTTATATAGCGCTTTTCTGGACACTCAAAGACGCTTTACAGAGCATTATTCATTCACTCCATACCCGGTGGTGGTAAACTACTATTGTAGCTACAGCTGCCCTGGGGCAGACTGACGGAAGCGAGGCTGCCAATCTGCGCCATCGGCCCCTCCGACCACCACCACCATTCACGCACACACCACTTTCATACTAGGCAATGTGGGTGATGTGCCTTGCCTAAGGACACTACGACAGTTTTTGCCACTGGCGCCCCACTGTGGCACCTGGAATTCCCAGTGGTCTCCCATCCAAGTACTAACCAGGCCCGGCCCTGCTTAGCTTCTGAGATCTGACAGGATCAGGCTTTGACGAGCCGGTATGGCCACAATATTATTGTTATGCTGTGGAACATCCCAGGCAAGGCAGTACCATCTACATGGAGACAAGCAGGTGGTGGGCCCTCCACCAGAAAAGTAACATAATGCACCTTTAATGCACCTTTTTAATTTTTTTACTTTCAATCACTGATTAAAAGCTCCAGCTTCTTTTGAACTTTCCTTTTGTCTATGCAAACAAGCGTGCAACTGTTGTCTGAATTGGTCTACCCAGACCCATTCACTTTCTTGATATGAGGGACTGCTAAATTTCTCTTATACGTTTGTGTTATGTGGGTAAATTCTGAACAAGAAGGGTTGCTCTGCCCACAAAGTTAATGCTTACAATGGTTATTCTAAACTATATATAATTATTCCAGGTGACCACAAAATCCCAACTAGTTACTCTTATATGTTATAAAACATTTGGGTCAGAGCAATAGCCATGTGTCCACTTAGATAACTTTTTTTCACATATTTCACATACAAACACAAGCCCATGTGAGCACTGCAGACCAGCTGCACACACTCTTTTTCAAAGTGTCTTTCATCTGTGCAATAAAAACCTCAAATGCCTTTCCAGAAGCAAGCCTGTACAGGAGTCACATGTGTGTTTTTACCTTTATTTACCTTCTCTGGGTGCATTATTGGAGTAGAGCATCTAGGCCAGAGGGAATGAAAATGAATCAGAATCACAAGCCACAAAAATGCCTTACTTTGGCTAATGTACGGCTGTGTGGTGACAAGCGGGCTCTGCCGTTCATCTTGTCCGTGTTCTGGGCGTGTATGTTGGTTGTGGGATGGGCTGCTGCAGACAGTGAGAAATAAGACAGAAAGTGAAGGAGCGAGAGGTTAAAAAAGAGACAAGGATGATTAGCTCTGGATAGAGTTTCATGCCTGGGAGCTCTGTGGGGATTCACTACATGTGGCTACAAATTTGACAGATTCTTTGTCATTTAAAGAACCTACAATGTTTAAATAATACTATGAAATACTCTTAAAATCTCAACTTACAACTTACAAAAGCTAATTCACAATTGATTTTCTAGAGCTTGTTAGGAATATGATAATAAACATACAATAGAAAAAAAAGAAAAGAACACTTGAAAAAATGTTTCAAGTTATCATGGACATCTACAGGTAACCACATGAAATTTACACTCAAGTAAGACAGTGAGAATATTTAAATATGAACTATGCAACTTCTGGTGGAGAGTCTCTTCCTCGTCTCCATGGATATGTTAAGGTCTTGCTTACTGTTAGTGTTTTGCTTACCGTTCAGTAGTCTGGCATTAAATGACTCTATACCTGAGAACAGGCAGATGACCCCCACAGGACAAATCATTTTTGTGGACAGGCAACCCTGCTCACAGTACGAATTTATGTTTTTCAATAAAACATGAATATATACAAAATAAACATTTCATGTTATATACTGCTCAATGCAATATGGAATATCTGGAACTCTCCATATGGACAAGAAGGTAACAGACTCATGAAAAATTATGTAGAGCATCTTTAAAACCAAATGTTGCCGACATGATGTAAATTCTTGAGTGAAAAACCTTGATGCCTTCAGGTCAGTGTATCTGTTTAGTCCCATTGTCTCTGTTGTCAGTGTTACAACTTGTAATTACAGGCAGTTATATAGTGAAAAATGCTTGTGCCAGTCTCACTGTGGTTGGACTTAAACTTTGATTGCTGTGACGTCAGATGCAAACCACAGCCATGTCTTTATGTGTCGCTGTCACCCTCTGTTTCCACCCAGTGTGTGAAAAACAGCTTTCTTTCCATCTGTGCAATGCCCCAACTGCTACAATACTGAGCTACTGTTGTCGTGCCAGGACTGCCACCACCAGTGAATATGGTTGTTAGCCCATTTTGACTTATGTGTGGGAAAATCATAAGGAAAAAACATATTTCCAATTGTTCAAAATTGATAAAACACATAGGTTCAGTAAACATAAACAGCACAAATATTATACTTATTGCATCAGACCACAGCACTTTCACTCTTTTAGTGTGAAAGTTTTCCAGATATATTTTTTATCATCTATTATACACAAAATTCTAAGGTGTCTAAAATATTTTTAAAAGCTGCATGATGTAGAACCTTTACAGCCGCTCTTTTTTACACTACACTTTTGCTATTGAAATGTGAGAGGAGCTGCTTTCCCCCCGTAGGGTCGGTCTGAATTTCACAAGAATATAAAATCAACTGTGATTCAATCAAGCAAAACTTCAGAAAGAGCTCTTGTTGTTTTGGCCAAAGGGGACAAGAGTGTACTGAATATTTGACCCACCAGGTTGAAAATAGGTCACAAGAACAAGATGAATGAGGTGAAAAAATGCAGCATGTTACTGTTGATGTTTTTTCTTGTTGCAGAAATGTTTTTAATTTTGGATAAGTAAGTTTGGATAAGTTTAAGTTTGGATCTTGAAAGCCACAGTTGAAGAATATAGGGCAGGCCTACCTTATAACGCCACCTTTCATTTTTCTCTTCAGTCTAGATTTTTTTTTTCAAAACCAGCATCCAGTACTAACGTAACATCTTCGACTGATTGATTCTTTGCAAAAAAGTTGTATCATAGCTGCTGTATAAACCTTTTGTGCCAAAAAGTCATGTTTTTTCTCTCTCTCTTTATATTAAATATAATATATGTGTGTGGCAGTAACTAAATCAAGAAATCACTTTTTTAATACTAGGCACCAGTAATTTACTGTATGACAAAAATGTACTAAAACTGGTGGAATTCCCCTGCTATATATAAAAGCAGATATGATGACACAAACCCACTCTGATGCAAAGACATACTACGTAACAATAATTAGAGTTTACAAAGATAAACACATAGGCCTGTACATGTCTCATGGGTGGCAATGGAAAAGGCTAAAGTTAGAACACCTTTGTAAAATGAAGTAGATTACAGGTTTATGATTGGCTTCTAATTATTGAGGCCTGTTTCTGCACTGAGGTTAGCAATCAGTACAACCAAAGGTGCAATTTGGACTATTAAGACCACCCATCTGAGGCTTATGTGAGGTCCCTAGGTTCTGTATGAAGCATATGTAAAAAGATAGCATAATGAAATGGCAAAGATCCAAAGGAAAAAAGGAATCTTTAGGATTATTTTTTAAACATGTGCATCCTTTGGTTGAAGATAAGCTGCCACAAATTGCAGTGCGCTGGAGTTAGGAGAGTGGGTTGGTGCAGGTTGGGCATCATACTCAGGACTGTATGTAAGAAATACGGGAGGTTAAGGCAATGCAGTTTTTTGGTATGGATTTAATGAATGGCTATTCTATATGTGCTAGGCTGGGCTGAAACGTTTTTGTGTTCTCACTCTGTAGCAGCTGCAAGTATAAATGTAGGCCCAAGGAAGGAACTGTGAAATAAATGGTCAAATGTAATGGGATGTGAGCAAAGACAAGACTTTAGTGGCTGGTCCATAAGACAAGCCCTTGTATTAGGATGAAGGTATTGTACATTCAGAGGTTTCAGAACACAGAATTTTTTTAAGAGTCCATGTGGGTGATCATGAAGTAGGCTATAACAGTGTGACCCGAATAAGCAGGTTGCCTTGATGTTGTCCCTGATTGATGTACGTTTTGACCATGTTATCTCTAATCTCTCCTCTCTCCCTCTGATGTGAACAATACCAGTGCCACACACCTTAGTGTCTCCTCTCCGTCCAAGTGGCTGAGCTGTCTCTGGGCACTAGAGACAGCACATCACAGAGTCCTATAGAAAAACATGCTTTACATGTTCAGAGAGATGGTGCTATTGAAGCAGGTGGAGCTCCAAACTGGAATGCGATCATGTGATTAGGCCAACAATAAGAAGCCACGGCAGATGAACCGCCGCTTTGAAACTCATGTATTGTTTATTTTCACTTGGGAGCCCTCATGCCTGGGATTTGGAAAGATGCTTTCTGGATTCAGCTGGCATCAGGATAACGTTTCAGTTACAGTGATCCCGCACATATTGTAACTGTTGACATTTTTGTGGAAGATCTGTGCTTACAAGGTTTTCTGCTCTCTTCTTAAAGACTCTAGTGGCTATTATTTGCTCTGACTCCAATTATACTCAGTCCATACTACAAGATATTGATAATAAATACTACAACACAAATGTAGCCATTCATAATAATACACCAAATACTGTTCAGTCTATCAGCACTTTTGAACTCAAATGGTGTCAAATGTTAAGTCCTTTTATCTTGATTTGTATTACTTACTCCCTTATATGCTTTAGTGTTTATAACATGAGTTCCTTCAAAGACATGCATTTAATATCTGTTTATGTTTTTTGTAAATCACTGCAGGGTCTCTTTTAGAATCTGGGGAAAATCTTCTTATTTGGCCTTTTCCATCGTTGTCCTGACAGAATTACTACAATACACACAACCTGGTGGGCCGCTACTTTCCAGAAAATTCCTTTTGAACTGCAGGAAAGTTGCATTCCTCTGTGATGTATAAACTTCTTGTTTATGCTTTCACTCAATAGTCTGATGTTAAGACAGAACTTTGGCTCACACATTGTAAACACCACTGAAACATGTGCTCAGTATAGCATCTCATTATGTATGGGATTATCACATACAGCCCCACAGTTCAGATACATGCAATCTAAAATATAGTATTCTGCCAATTTTAACTACTGTAAATCTAAACGTTTCAATGCATTCACCATAAAATGGTGAATGTGCTTTGCACATGTACCTTGTATGTTAACTTTCTGGTGGGAATTTCAGGAATATTATCAATTATATTTTTGCTGTTTGTTATTATATTATATTGTGATGTGTGAGCTACAAATAATGTGTGTACAAATAATTTCCATTGTGGATCAATAGTTTGTTGACATCTACCCCTAAGTAAGTGTGTGTGTGTGTGTGTGTGTGTGTGTGTGTGTGTGTGTGTGTGTGTGTGTGTGTGTGTGTGTGTGTGTGTGTGTGTGAAGCTACAGGCACTGGATGGCAGATGTTGGAGGGCATAATACATGTGGCCACAGAATGAATCACTTTTATTTTGTGTTTCAAAACAGAAGCAGGTGCAGTGCCCATAACAAAGAGAGCAGGTTACAATTAAAACAAGATGTCTATGCATGACTCAGGGCAGCAGACATATGTTTATTTGAACCTCTAGGCTTGGCTGGAGTGGACAAGGAAGTCTTCCAAGTGGTTTAATGTAATTACGGATGAGCCCCAGAGGTCAGGAGAAGAGAAGAAGAGAGCATGATCCATGTCTGCCCCGTGATGTGATCAGAGGATTACCACTTCCTCCTTCCTGTTTGTTTCCTCTTGGCCTTACAGCTGTGCACAGATGCCAAGTGGGAAGAGTGTTCTCACAGATAGCACAAGCCAATTATACTTAAGGATCTAGGCCCATTTCCTTTTCCTGCCTATCTTTCTATCTGGTTTATTATCGTCGTAATATTTTCTCTATGTCTGTTGGAGACTTTACTCTTCCACCACAAAATTCCTTGAATGATTTTGCCCCAAATGGCTGCATCTGTATGCTATCTTTACCAGGCTATGCAACAGATGAGATAAAACTGTGCAATTATGGAAATGGAAGTTAGTGTGTGGTGGTATGGGAACCATGATGGGAACTGGGCCAATGTCCTGCCAGTCTTTAAACTGCACAAATCTGTCAGCCTCTCCATCTATCTGTCACATGCAATAGACAAAATAAAACAATTTAATCCATTATATAAAAAACTTTAAAAAAGAGAAAGACTTCGAGTTAAAATTGAGTTCTTTACTTTGAATTCAATTTCTATTCTAATGATATTGGGATTGTGTGGCCAGTACAATTATTTTAAGATTTTTTCTTGTTGTACACTGTATTGAACTACTGTAACACCCTTGTGGGTATAGCCTAAATACGCCATCAGCAACAAGGGGCATCTTGTTATACTCATTTTGTGGGCACAGCAGCTTTCATCCACTTCTCTGATGTTTTAGCCTTTGAAAGCTCAACACCTGCTCGCCCCAGACGCTTGAGCTGCACTTTAGCTCTTCAACGCTCCCCCATGTGCCCGCTTTGTTTAGCATTCCTCCACTGCACGGGTCTAGCCGAAGACAGGGACAGCGGCCACAGCTACACACTATGTGGACAGTGCTGGAGTGAACATTTTGGGAGAATGGACTTCATTATGTTGTGGGGTGATGAACTATTATTATATATTCAGCAGAGACAAAGTTTAAAAGGTCTGTTGTTTTTGATCCAACAAAAGGTTCCAGTCAGTAATTTTTAATGTATGTGCCATTGTTATTCAAAGGTTTCTTGTCTATAGTAAGTAATGTAAAGCAAGGCCATTTGGGGTCTACATATTGTTTGGGCAAATAGTGTCCTCTACTGACCAAACCATGTCATTGCAATAAGGGAAGACCAACCAGAAACAACACAATCAAGCATCTCATATTTAATTAGACAGGCGATTTAATGTATCTTCAGTTCACTTGTCTGATGCTCAAATGTGTTGCTGTACGTTGAGGCCACTTTACATCAGTGTCTTGGTGGTCCTTGGAAAGACTTTGTCCCAAAACGTTTCATTTACTGACCACAAAATAGGCAACTGGCAACAGGCTCATTCTACAGATTTAATTTCTGCTGCTTTTCATTTTCTGTTGATGTAGGAGCAGGATAGACACATGATTGCAAAGCACAGTATTAAACACAAACATCATGACTGGCTTACCTTTGGGGATGAACTTGAGTGAACTGCTGAATATTCAGAAACGTGACAGTCCTTCTTTTGGGCCATCATACAAGAACTCATGACCCAAACCATTGCCACACTTTCCACAACAAACCTAAGAATCAAGCTCACGAGATTATTTGCCTTCTCTCATCCACATAAAGTTAATTAGGAGGCAAAACACTTTTGTGAGGAAATACATTTTCGTTATTTTCTACAGTTTTATCACTGTTATGAAGTCCATACGTTGAGCTATATGCCTATATTTATTCTATTTTCATTTAATTTTTGATTACCTCAAGTCCAGCAATTATACAATATTATCCCCGTATTCCTCATTTAATATATTTTCAATAATATTTAACCTTTAAAGGTCCCCACGCTTCAGGATGCTTGGACACACTGTCTGGGTGAATGGTCTGACAGAAAGCTGGCCAAGGAGAGGAGTGCTGAAACTTTGAGCTGCTGGAGAACAACTCGTGGCCACAGTCCGCACACGCGTATATGCCTCAAATGAAAAAATAAACGCAGTATAAGCAAATAAGTAAATAAGTACAAAGTCTATTTTTCCCAGATCAGAATACTTACCAGGTTGGAAATGGTTTGTATATTCCTCTCCTCTAGAAAAAGAGCAGTAGGACATTTCGTCCATGTTTTTCCCTCACAGTTGAAGCTAGAAATAACCTGCAGCATTCAACTATGTGGCACAACAGCCACAGCCTTGTGTAATGTTACGTTTTACTTATTACTTCCACGTGAGGGCAGCATTCAATAGTCATTTTATGTCATGTTATGGATAAAATATTAAATTAGGGGAAAAAAAGCAAACATTTACATTAAAATATTTATTTAAGTTGTGCGGTAGGCTATTCTCATTTAACAATCATTATTTCAAAGCAATAACATCTTCATGGAGACAGGTGAGGGAAAAATTACCATACTTAACGTAACACACCTTTAATAAACTGTATTCAGGTACTGAAAAAATTTACACTAGAAGTTTACAAGAAGTTTCTTACAAATGTTGTAATTAAGTGTGTTTTCTTAATAAAATAGATATTTCCTGATTAACTGTATTTAAAATTACATAGAAAGACCCAGAGTCTTGTGTTTCATGCTGTGAGATGGGATCACAGTTCTTCAGAGCTCTAGTGTCCTGGAGAAGGCTTGTACCAGATCTCGTCATACAGTGTCCACATCTTCAGCAGCTGAGTAGCTTCAAAAGATCCAGCAGCAGACATAACTCACTTTATTGTTCATCTACCTTGTCTGGAATGTATATATACCCATTAATACATGACACTTATACAGGCAAGGGATTATTTAACAGTTGTGTAATGTCTTAAGATGTTTTTACCTTTAGGGACAAACTTCAGTGAGCTGCTGAATATTCAGAAACGTGAGAGCCCTTTAGATGGCCCATCATATACAAACTCGTGACCCAGTCCGTTCCCACATTTCCCACATTTCACCTGCAGAAAAGGCATTCCAGTATAAGAGAACCAAATACATATACTGTAAATGGCTCATACTGACAGCTTTTGGGAGGGGTTACTGCAGAATAGATTTGATTACAAGATATAAAATTCACTATAGTCTGACTACCTTGTATGCCCCTGGTCTTTCCTTGTGCTTGGACACACTATTCTCATGAATAGTCTCTGTGAATGCAGGCCAAGGAGAGGAGTGTTCATATTTGGATCGACTCGAGAACAGCTGGTGGTCACACTTTGAGCAGACATAAATACCTAAAAATAAATAAATAAATAAATAAATAAACTATAACAAAGTGCAGCACAGATAACCCATTATCAAGTGACATAAACGTTCTATTTAGAAAGCATTTATTTTACTTGTAGGTTGTTCTGATCAGTCATTTATTTAATGAAAACTTGACAGTAGTACTCTTGACAATAGTACCGGCGTTTTTATATTTTGTTCAGGTTTATTTGGGACATTTCACGCCGTTTGTGCGTCAGATATAGTTAGTTATAACTAGGTTTTAACAAGTGTTATGCTTTGTGTTATAGGTGTAGCACTCATGAAAATGAAAATGGGGCAGGGGTTGAAAAGGTGAGAAGAGGGTGCACACGGGCATCACGCTATGTCGCGCTGAAAAAAAAATTAACGCCACTCTTGTCGATGGATGGAGCTAGAGCAGTAAACGCGAGACGCCCGCTTTCGCTATTTTAGATGGCTGAATCAATAAATAACATCAGCGGCGAAAAGGAGTGTAAAAAGACCAGGGTTCGTGTTTTTATTTTGTCACAAAAGGCTTCAAGCATGGGCCAAAGCATAGGATAACAAGTTCTAGAGTTTTACTTCATCTTCAGCCTTATGTCGCAGTTTATATTGCAGCCGGCAAAGGCAGATTGCCGCCAAGTCAAGCGTGTGCAGCGATTTGCTGACCATTCAAGTGCCATTTAAAGGGCCGGTTTCTGAAGTGTTCAGTTTGCGCATTAAGTCAATCATATGATAATAAAAAATAAAATAAAAAGAAACATCCCCCTCCCCCAAAACAAACAAACAAACAAACAAACAAACAAAAAACTCCTCGGATTTACACGATTCACGTAGGTCACCCTTTTTTGACTTCAAAACGGCGAATTTCACCGAAAGGTGAGAGATTTTCATGCCTGAGCACTGTACAAAGTTGTTCATCCTGCCCACAAACAGGTTTGTTAGTTAGTATAATTAACGCAGTGAAGTAAAGTTAGCTTGAGCTTCATGTATCACTATGTTAGGCGAGGATTAGCTTGGGATCAAAGCCAGTCCGTTATAATAAAGTTATAGAGGTATAGACATTTACCAGTCTTGAAGTGGTCTTTAAAGACCTCTCCCCCGAAAAATGAGCAAAATGACATACTTTGTTACAAGAAATTTCTGCAGAGCGAGTTAAAGTTATACCATTAGACTTCTAAGAGTTACGTAAAAGAAAGAGCCATGACACTTCCGGTTTTCACAATTTTTCAAAATAAAAAGTTAAACAAAAAAGTTAAATAAAACATGTGTTTATAATTTTTTTAAAGACAAATAGGAAATAGTTTAGTGCTGTGTTTTAATTTTTCCTCTTATATCATCTACTTCAATTATTTATGCCAAGTCACGTGACTGTGTCAGGTTCCAAAATCCAAAAGAGCGACGCGCCATAAAAATAAAAATGTCACATTTTAAATCACTTAAGCTTCTTTGGACTCGAGAAACTGAACTCGACAACGCAGGACCTCCTGGAGCAAGTGGAGAAAGCTTTAATGTTAGTTTTCAAAGAAGCTGAGCCTCACAAACGGAGTTGGTTGGTTTGGCATTTATACATACAATATTATATATACATAGACTGTATATATCTTTATACAGTCTATGACCATGTATAATTTATGTATTTATTTTGTATACTGAAATTGTGTTGCACTCAAATCAGTGTGAAACTAATTACGAAAGTGCAGACATATCCTTGTTTTGAAGTTTGCATAAATTCTGTTTTTTATTCTTACATAAGATAGCTTTTACACACTTAAAGATACACTACAACTCAATATTGCATATACCTCTGAATGAGTTATTTCAATATACATATACCCCCCTATCTCTTATCATAATATAGGCTAATAGTAAATCTAACAAAATAATGAATTTCGTCTCTCTTCTCAGCATCCTCTGAGAGCAGTGCCTGGACTGGTATGAAACTGCAGGCGCCCTCAAAAAGTCACATTTTGGTCTGATTGGACAAGTTACGGTTATGACGAGTTCTGAAAAAGACGAAGAGCAGTGATTTTTGGGAGGAAACAAATGAGACAGCGAGAAATATTCATTGATTCATGCTGTGATCAATGGCTGACAGCAACATCCACCAGGTCCACAGATGAGTGACGTCCTGCAGTCAGTCTTCAACGGCCTCTAATGCGCACAGTAAAAACTGTTCTTAAATTCTTAAGTGAATTTGTTTAGTATTCATCCAGACGCAACTGGATTTCTAGACAATAGGCCATCAGGATCATGATCCAGATAACATGAATCTCTGCTCCCTTTTTCAATACTGGGTCTAAGGTACACTTCCTTTCAAAGTCCAGAAAATCTGGTTATGACGTAAATTTAGAGACACCACAGGCAAAACAAAATGTGTATGTTAACACAATGGACCAAATTTAACCTTAGCTCTATCATATTTCTCCAGATGTATGTCCCAGAGGTGTAATTTTGCCATCAAACATGAAATGTTTGACCTATATAAGGAAAAAAATGTGCCACAAAAAAACTTTCAAATCATTTTTTTCCCCTATTCACCTGCAATGTTTTAAGATTTTGTGCAGTTGTGATTTAAACTATTTTAGTTTAAATTAAACAAGTATTATCTCAAATATTTTGTCTTCTAGGCATATCATTTGCATGTTGTTTTAAAAAAAAAAAAAAAGAAGTGTTTTGACCATAGACTTTTGACCCATCTCATCTGTGTGGGCTATTTCTGTGATTTATGGTGATTCATGATTGTTGAACATTTATATAATTAGCGGAAATAATCAGTTATGATAAGGTTATAATGCTAAAGCGTTTGCATAGTGGGATTAAATAGCCCTTACCTAGCCTGTGTGTGCGGATGCGCGGAGAGCAGATCGAGCTTCGTGTGTTTTGACACCGGCAGGACGCAGGCAAAGAGGAGGAGGAGGAGTTGCCGTCTCCTGTTGGATTTGAGTTTAATCTGGATTAAAGTTTGGTCCAGTCTGCGGCCACGACTCTAATAATCACATTATTCTATGTAGGGCTCACGCGTCGTCAGGCCAAAGGCTGGACTAATGCCCTATGGCGAGTCCATGATGTTTCGATAAATAAGAAGGAAGAAGATTTGAAGGATCCAGGGTTAAAGTGCGAGACTTTTGGAATATGACAGTTTTGCGAGAGCCGGGGGATGAGCGCTAAACGCGGGGGAAGAAGAAGCACAATGCGATGCAGCATCTGGACACATGACTGCAGGATAAGTGCAGTGCAGCACCGGGAGAAGTGCGTGCACCCTGATCTGTCAGAGTACTGCGTCAAAATGCTATTAGGTGAGTGAAATAATTAAGAGCATATAACTGCTGGATAGTAAATAACCATATTCAATTGTTATTGTCTATTCAACTGTGTAGTCTAGATGAATTGTGGATGCAAGCAAACCATTAAGAAATATGTTATATTAGACTTTATTGACTTCTGACCTCAGACACATCAGTATGCGAAGAAACACTTGTAGGCTATATCCCCAGAAGTAAGCAACTGTAGGCCTACTTGAAGTCTATGCTTACTGATAAGTTTTATATTTGGTTGTACCCTCATGCAGCAGATGGTGAAAGATTTTTTTAGTTTAATCCTTATTTCATTCATTATTTTGACAAATAGGTCTTTTGTAAACACAAATTGTGGCCTTGGACAGTGATTGAAAAATGTAAATTTTAATATCACTGGATTATTTCACATCTGACCTAGGCAATTATGACAAAGATTTAATCTTTTTTTTTTTATTATTGTAGGTGATGTGGAAACCTGCTATGCTCCAGTTGTGTCATGGTTCACATTCTTACATGCCCCTGCTCCCCTGGACTGATGGATAACACAAACATGGACGAGAGCAAGCTCATCTTCAGTCTGGACAGTTGTGAAGAAGGGCCAGTCGTGTCGTTTTCAAAAGACAAAGCACAGACAGGCCCAGACTTCACTATGGGGATGGATCTCACACTAAACCAGAGCATCATTTCTCAGGCTCCAAGCTTGTCTCACTCTCCTTCCTCTCCAGGGTCTCTCGCAGATATGTGTTCGGCCTATGAGCCTCTCACCACCAAACTTGTCAAATCCTCATCGTCAGATCTGGAAGCAAAGGATGACAGCCCAGTGAAAGGCAAACCACTGCTGTCTCTAGTTAAGTCACTGAGCACAGAAATTTCCCGTAGGGTTGAACATGATGAAAATCTATCAAAGTCCGACTCAAAGCTTCATTTGTACACATGTAGACAACTCATTCAGCAGAAAATCCCAGAAGCCAGACCTGAAGAAGTGGAATTACTGAGTGAAAACGACCCTTTGTCTATGGGCAGTTTGTCTCCCGTAGAATCTAAGAGCAGCTCTTTGATTGCAGAATTTGAGGACACACGGCGTAAATTTTCTGAAGCTATGCAAGATCCTCTCTCTATGTTTAGTAAGATTATTGGCGATGAAAGCCCCAAACAAGGGAGGTCCATGAGTACAGGAGACCCCACAGTTTCCTATGTACCGGACTTGAAATGTCGCAAAAAGGTGGACAATGAGCACAGAGGTGTTTTTGATACACATATTGGGAAATTTAACAAAAGATCATTTGTTAAATCAACTATTACAACAGAAAATCAACATTACAGTGCTGTGGACGAAAATGAAACTTATTCACCTAAAGTTATTATACAGGATTTGGAGGATCGTACCAGAACTAGAGAAACAAATTACACAAGTCAAACCAATTATCAAAACATGCTCCCTGGTCCCTCATTGCCTCTCTACTGGCTTCTACCTGTTGGATTTATGGCCTATGGCTTCTTAATCCTCCCCCTGCCCCCGTATCTGACAGGCCTTTCTGTGGGGGTGGCTTGTGGATTCCTTTTGGGGCTAATTGTTGTATATATGTTTGCACCAAGACGAACTGCCATCAGAAGAAACAGAAGGCAAAATATTACTCAAGTGTATAGGAAAGAAGAAGAAAGCATTCTGGAGGTAAACAAGGTTATATACAGGAGTAAAGTAATACATTGTAATAAGATTTGTTATTTATAATTCACTTGCTTTGCCATTGTTACACAGCCAAATCAAAAACCTGTCTGCCTCTCTTATTTGCCTACAGGGAAATGCCCTTTTGTGTAGTGTACACAATCTTTAACCATCTACCTCCAACTTAGAAAGTAGCTATATCTAATATTCTACACAATACTGACTATTTCAGAGTCCATAGTGCTAAATGAGATAGATGTGCATGTCTCATGTTTCCCTCCTGCTGAGCTCTGCTGTCACAGTGTGCATCACTTGTGGTGCATTTAATTAGCCTGAGTATGGTATTTCATCAACATGTTGTATCAAGTGAAAGAGAGGCCACAGTGCATGCAATTTGTTGACCACTAAAACAGAGATTTTGCATATTACATAAGTTTAAAATCAGTCCTTTGATGTATTACAGTATAGCTTTGGTTTTCAGTGTTGCTGTTCATTCTCCTGCAGGGCTGGATGAATGAAATGTACATTTATGACGCTGAGACTTTTCACCCTTCTGCCACACACTCTGTGTATGTGTCACTGGAGGGCAGTCGCCTGCAGCTCTCTCTCCCGAATACCAACATCCGCCGCTGGGCATCACTCAATGAAACCCCCCCAGAGCCTCCTGCCTTTGTGCACTCACGAGTCTACCAGCTCACAGACTGCAAGGTCAGCGTGAATAGACCCCTTCTAAGGTCCTGATCTAGCATGTCCTCTCAGAAAAGGTTACAAAAAGACAAGGTGGCTCTGAAAAGTTAAAGCGTACCTGCTTGTCTCCATGGGAATTGCTTTGCCTATAATGATGCACAGTATGGCATGACTGTCATACGTTTGTTCAGTTACAGTTCTTTATTGTGCAGAATACATTGAAAAACATGCATTTTTATTGTGAGCGGGGTTACCTCTCCACAGATTTGTCATTTGGCTGGGTAGCATAACTAGCTTGTCACTGTGGAGATAAGGCTAATTTAATGCCATAATGTGGATCATTCCAGGCAAACCAGTAGCAACTCAATACACACCCTTCATCAGAAATGTTACCCTGCACATTTTTAATATTACCTCAATAGTCTTATAGGTAGTGCTCTTTTGTTCTGAACTATTGCATCTTACACTTACTGAGATTGCTCACTGTGATTAAGGTACTAGTGTTTGAATGGCATAAATATTATAGCCTACCTTATGTCTGTGTCTACAGACATAGTTTACTTGGCTGGTTTCTGTTTTTTTACAGGTATCCCTGTTGCCTTCTGGTTTGGCACGAAAAAGAATATGGAACAAGAAGTATCCCATCTGCATTGTTCTGGCCCCCGGAGAAGTTGGTAGGCAGGAGGAGGGCAAAGACAGGGCAAAGAAACTAGTGACCCTTTACCTGTTTGGCCGCACAGGGAGGGACAAGGAGGAGTGGTTTCAGCATTTTCTTTCTGCATCCAGGCCTGAAGCCAGGAGCAATGACCAGGATGAGGAGAACTCGAGTAAGAGGAAAAAAACAAGGGGTAAAATATTTGTCTTTTACTTGTCCCTTTAAAAATATATATTTTTTGTATCAGACACAGTGTGTGTTGGAGAAACTGTTCAAGATAGTTTTGAGGACCTGGTGGACTTGACGGGAGCTATGAAAACAAGGACTTTGGTGGACTACAGCACCTACATGGCTCAGTTGATCATCTCAGAGAGTTATGAAGCTATTCCCAGTCCAACGAACAAGGAAGGCCCTATTATATACAACAGTACTGAGGTACTGAAGATGTCAATTTGATGAAACATTATGCTGAACTCACTGTGCTGTAGAAATGACAGTCAATTAAGTTTTTTTTATTAATCAATGGCAATGACACGGCTCACAAACAGATGAATAAGGCCTCTTAATTTTTTCATTGCAGATTTCTAATAAAGACAACACATGTGGTGATGAGTGTGCAGCAGAGATAGATGCAGATTTGGGGACACTTGGGTGCTTTGCAGATGGACAGCCCCACTGGGTGAACTCACTAGTTGGTCGAATTTTCTGGGACTTTCTCAGAGAAAAGTACTGGACTGACCAGGTTGCACACAAGATTCAGAAGAAGCTCAGCAAAATCAAGGTATGAGAGTTAATCATTTGTTAAGTATTTACCTTTTATCTTATTTGAATCTAAGAAATAAAGAAACACATTGTACAATTTTTCATTGGCTTGTGTGCATGGTAATCTGTTCTGAAGCCTGTAACAGTGAGGGACATGCTGATAAAGCAGAAGTGAATGGGCTACTCTCTCTCACTGTAAATTCTTGGATTGTATTTTTCCCACAGTTGCCCTACTTTATGAATGAACTGAAACTAGCTGATCTTGACATGGGTACTTGTCTACCTCAAGTCATTAACACATCCAAACCTTCACTGGATCGCAAAGGTACAGGCCTTCTTCAAAACATATACAGTACATATATAAAAGAAACTATACTGGTGGAGTAGTTCAGAGATAATGTCTTATTACTGGTACTGATTATATGTTTTACTTATTTAGTGTGTTAATCTTACAGTAAAAAAATGCTATCAATCAAAACTCTTCAGTCAACCTGGGACATGCTAATTTATTTCACTGTCGGGTTTACCTTGTAAACCCTTCTATTGTCCAATTAGTAATCGTCTTAGCATTAGCCTAAGCCTAACCAACAATGACAAGCTCAAGCTAACCTCGGTTTGTCTAATGTCTCCTGTCCAGGTCAACGTCCCCATTTAAAAAGCATCACTTATGTATTTTCTCCCTTGTGTTTGACTTGACTTGTAGGTTTATGGCTAGAAATGGAGGTCATGTATACAGGTTGCCTTCACATGACCCTAGAGACTAAAATGAACCTGTGCAAGTTAGGAAAAGATGATGAAGTCCAAACTGAAAGTCTTCAAGAATCTCTTCAGTTTGGGTGATCATTTAGATACCCATTTGATTTAAACATGTTATTCACTAAAAGATATGATTGTTGATACATACATTCTTTTTCTAGCTCTAAACCACGGCTGTCTGTACTAGCTGACAGTGATGAAGAGTCCTCCAGTGCTGGGTCATCTGATGAAGAGGATGTGTTTGAGCCTCTAGGGCCTCCAGGAGAGAAAAGCACTGTCATAGTGGCTGATGGGTAAGTCATCTGCCCTCCACACTACTGAATTAACCCTCCTTGTACCAGAATCGTTTGTACATCTTCTGACCATAATTTGCAACATATTTTCTTATTTTTAAACCTCTTTTCTCTTCTATAATTAAATCTTAGTAGTGGGAACAGCACAGGCAGGAAGATTCTCAGATTTGTGGATAAGATTGCAAAGTCCAAATACTTCCAGAAGGCTACTGAAAATGAGTACATCAAAAAGAAGATCGCAGAAGTGTCCAACATGCCTCTGATGCTCAGTGTGGAAGTCCAGGAATTGTCAGGGACTCTGGCTATCAACATTCCTCCACCCCCTACTGACCGAATATGGTATTACTAATTGTGCAAATTAACCTGATATAGTCCCAGTTTTCACCAGCTTTAGATCTGGTGGTTCATAGAGAGTGTGATATCTTATATCTGGGTGGGACTTTGTGTCAAAGTGAAAGAACCACTGTCATACTCATACAAGTCCTTGTTTTGACCCTCAAGGTACAGTTTCCGAGTGCCCCCGCGGTTAGATCTTCATGTCAGGCCCATGCTTGGGGAGAGGGAGGTCACATTCACTCATGTCACCGAGTGGATAGAAAAGAAACTACAGTGCGAGTTTCAGGTACTTTTTTACTCTGTCTATAATATATATAGACTTGACTTGTACATGTGAAATATTGTTTTTGTGTTTTTTAAAACAGAAAGTGTTTGTAATGCCCAATATGGATGATCTGTACCTGCCACTGATGAGTTCTGGTCTGGAAAGCACACCAGTGTCCCAGCATTCTTCTGTCCCTTCATCTCAACAATCATCTATAGAATCTCAGGAATATTTGTCCGAATAGCCCCTACCAAGTTGAAAAATGTGGTAAAGTTTACTATGCATGGGTGTTTTGAGGGTCTTTGAAACGTTCTGATACAATACTGTATTAAGGGTAATGATCTTACACTACCCCTGTTGTTAAAAGCAGTGAAATCAGCTATGGTGTAGGACACCAATGAAAGCTGTTTTTTACCCAAAAGGTTATGATATTTTTAGGCCAAAATGGACAATTTTGCATGACAAATCAATGCTTAAAAGCACCGTCTATGTACTGTTTCTATTTCCCAATCAACACATTGTTATATTTTTGCATGTCATTGGAGAAATAAATGAAGCAGCCTAATATGCATTCCCTTTAATGTCATAAATCACTTAATAGTGTTGACAAATCACTTTGTGCTTTAGATCAAAAAGCTCTTAGGCTTCTTGTTGAGGCTCTGTGACAGTTTTTAATGTATCTTTCTTCAAAGGCCCCTGCAGGCAATTCACAAAGGTTCTAATTAGTGATAATATTGACAACAAAAGATGATAGCAGTTCAGAGTAGTCCACACTTACCATAAAAGCTCTCTTCTCCTGTGCAGTCTGGAAATGTCCATGACCAAACTTAGAAGTGGTATCAATGAACTTGAGCTCAATCTCTTCTTTGGACTTGCGAGATGTGTGCACAAGCAAAGACTACAAAAGAAACATGGGGTGAGGCTTTTTTATGGGAATTCACATTAGAGTTATTGGGGATGATACCTTTCTCAATGTGAGAATACGCTTCTTGGCTCCAATCACGCATCCTTTCACCATGACAAAATCATTGTTCACTTCACCATAGTGAGGGAAGCCACCCTAAACATGGACGTATTATAAAGTAATGTGTGGTGAATGTTATTAAATAGAATAGAAATGATCAGATACCATGGGAGTGATAGTTTTCTGGCTGGTGTCATAGTTAGTGGAGGCATTGTTCCTTATAACTTTTCCATCTTGCATGTGGACACTTTTACCAATGCGATAAATCTGGACAACAGAGATTAGGCATGTGAAGACCTTTATTTATTAACAAACCCTACTGTCAAAGTAGTACTGTCTTAAGTGTGAAATGTAATATCTCATGTTATATAAAAACATAACTATTATTTGACAGTTACATCTTACTTTCTTGTTGAGCTCAGTGCGGTGATGGTAACCTTTCTGACCAGCACGAGCAATAGTGAATTCAACACGAGAGGGATGCCAAGCTCCAATGCAAGCCACCTTCCTCAGACCCTTGTGAGTTTTTCGGGGAAGCTTTTTTGTGCGCCATCGGCTTGTTACCCCTAAGAATATGAACACAATAATTGAATCTTAAACAATACTGGAAGCAACCATTTCTTTAACTGCATATTATTCTATACACCTTTAAAGCCATGTCCCTTGGTGACACCAATGACGTCAATCATTTCATCCTGGCTAAAGACAGCAGAAACTGGGACCGCCTGCTCCAGTCGCTCTTTGGCCCAGTCCACTTTATCTGAGATGGTGCCTCCATTAAGCTGCACCTCCATAATGTGGGCCTTTTTCTGCTTAATGGGTAGCAAGCGCATCTGTCAAAAGGAAAGTTACAATAGTAAGAGTTTTATTTGATAACTCATCACTGAGATGCATGGGAACTACTTTAACCCTGTTTTGTGAGAATTACTGGCCAAATAATACTGTTAGTAGTATTGAGTACTTGTATAAAAGACTGTAGTGCAGTACTGTGTGATCTTGAAGCTTCTTGTTGGCCAATTCTTTTGTTTGCTACCCACACTTATCTGAGCTATGTCTGTGAGAGCACTAAGTGAACCTCTGCCTGAAAGATTATTTTTAAACTGCCATTTGAAACTGCACCCCTCAATGTCTCCTTCTCATCATTTAGCTTAGACAGCACTTGGAATGTGAAGACTTTTTTCCCTCCACTTCATGTCAATTAGATGAAGGTCCTGGATATCTGCCCTTTTAAAAGGTCACCATCCAAACAAATAAAAACTGTTCAAAGCCAGGAAAGTTAAATCAGGCATGTATTCTGTCATAGTGTGTAAAAAGCTACCTGGGAGTGCACTAAAACTCTTATCACTGAACAGTATCTCTTCATTGCTGCAAAATCCTTGTCCAGTTGTTTCTTTCCTGTTTCATCCTGCCACTTCTTACTGTATTTTGTGAAGGCCTTCTTCTTGCTCTTGTACCTAAAACACAAGAACAATGTAAATAGTGTAGATAAAGCACACATTTCTCTCTTTACAGATGCACACACCAGTTTCTGTAAAATCTGCGCTTGCATTCATCACTGAGATGTTCTGCAAAGATGGTCTTGAGTACACGCAGACCGCGGACAGTGCTCACATATCCTACCACTCCCACCACAATGACTGGAGGAGTATCAATTATGGTTACTGCCTCTACCTCCTCACGCTTGGATTGCTCTGGACAGATAGGGATAGATAATGTATTATATTAATAACAATCAATCTTATTTAAAAAAAAAAAAAAAAAAAAAAAAAAAGTTAACTACACAAGCATTTTGAACATACTGAGGCCAGTGCGGTGCACTTCCCTGAGGGTGTGGGTCATGCCCGCTTTATAACCCAGAAAAGCTGTTAGGTGAACAGGCTTGCTTGGATCATCTTTGGGCCAGGACCGTACCCTGCCCCTGTGCTTCTTGCTACGCTTGTGGGGCAGAAAACCCAAATGTCCATGACGAGGGGCTGAGAATTTACGATGAGACTGAAGAAGACATTTGCATGAGACATTATAAAAGAAGAACACATAGAAGCTACATGACATGATTTTAATCTTTTCACTTTTATATTAGAAAAGTACAAGTGTGCACAAGAAAATACATATAATACAACATTAGCAGTTTTAAATATATCAAAATTGTACAGCTTAACATGCTCCTTGCAGGCACAGAGAGAACACTGTGACAAACAAAGTAACACATGAAAGCAACAATAACCCAAAAAGAGGCACTGACCATGACTGTGCACTGTGAAGGCAGAAACAGAAAGAGAAGGGCTGAAGTTAATCGTCATACATGAGATGGCACACAGAGTAAAGCTTCTAATTTAGTGTTTGGCTCAGCTGAGGAGCCGTATTCACTTTCAAATAGGGTGATCTGTGCCAAGTAGTCGAGAGAAGATGGGAAGAGGTGTACTGACTATCCAAGGAAGACAAAATATGTGAACAAGTATGTATAAATACAGAATTACAAAGATATTACAATATTTCACTGTTAGCAAACCATGCAGGACTTTTGTTCTCTGTTGTGAAAGCATTTAGTTCTCTGTTGTGAAAGCATTTATTTTAGTCATGATGTCTAAAAGTTTTGCTTCTGACATAGGCATAGCCTTTATTATTACAACATAATAGAAGCAAAGTTTTTCTATACTATCATAAGGCTTTAATTTATTACACTGGCGCCATCTAGTGCATTTCTATGGAAGAACACATTCACGTTGCGCATTTTCTAATCATATGAGGTAATACAAAAAATTCCACCGTTTTCGTTTTTATTAGATACTTCAATTTGTACATTGTATTTAAAAGTGTTAATGTGAAAAACAGTGGACAAGATAAACATTTCCATTTAGCAAATAAAATGTTGACCTCTACAACGCCATCATTGCCGGTTCTTCTGCGCATGCGTGGTTTCTAGAGGAGAGCTGTTGAGGTCGTACTGTAGGATTACTTGTTTTTGGTACAAAACCTAAAAATGCCTTCGGATTTTGACAAGGGGGCATATCCAGAGCCTCCACGGCAGACTCCTGCACCCGATAAACAGACTGCACTTCCAAACCCAGCTATAATCTTGTCAAAGCTCTTCTATTATTCCGTGGATGTGCCTGTCACGACATTGAGAGGTAATGCTAAAATGCTAAGTCAAGCTAAATCAAGCTATACAACACAGCCTTTTTAAATCTTTATGCATAATTGTTTATGGATATTTTTTACTATACATGAGCAGATGAAAAAAGGGGCACTATGTGAGATTTTACTTATTTGTATCCCCACATACCAGGCGAACATGTTCAAATCAAATATTTGTATATAACAATTGTAATGCTGTCTTACTTTCCAAAACAAAAACACAGGACATGATAACCATGTTGTTACTGTTGTAATTGGTGTTGGTGTTTTGGTTCTCAAGACTATTATCCCATCAAAAGCAGAATAAACGAATCTGTGCCAGTTTTATCCTAAAAGGTCTCTGTGATCTGAATCGTCACTACCTAAACTCAAGCACTAGTGCAGCCTCTGCAGCTCAGTGAGTGAAATCTGGAGGTTCTGAGATTTCACATGAAGCATGACCTGTCCATATAGTGAGAATGGGAAAAACATAATTCACTGGAAACCCTTACAAGTACTTTAAAAACATAAACGCACACAAGCTGCACAATTTTAACAATATGTATAATTAAATTGTGTATAATTTGTCAGAGACATTCACACTGTTATGACTTGTGAGCATGACATTTGTTAATTGTGTCTGAAGGGGTCGTAGATGGTATAAGGTCCAACAACAAGTCTGTGTACTACCACCAGAAGTTCCGGCGAGTCCCCGACCTGACTGATTGCGAGGAGGGTGATTACCTGTGCTACTATGAGGCAGAGATGCAGTGGAGGAGAGACTAGTAAGTGAAGCAGGTCATTCATGCCTTATGGCATTTAAATAGTAAATTGTTAAAGGTTTACCTTCAAGGCACTCAGAGCACTTTATATGAAGGAACCACTCGCCCATTTACACATTCATACACCAATGTATGCATACAATGGGTGCGAAGCATGTTTAGTGTCTTTCCCAAAGGCACAATGTCAGTATTCATTTGTGGGAACTGGGTTTGACCAGAGGGCCAGGGGATCTTACCATTCAAAGAAAGGTGTAGAAATGTTTCACAGGATATTACACAATTGTATTAAGTGAATTTCTCTACTGAAGTAAATGTTTTATTGTTTTGAATTAAAATTAATATATGATGTATTGACATCTTTTTTTTTTTTTTTTAAGTAAAGTGGACCAGGAAATAGTAAAGATTGTCGAGGAGCGAATGAGGGCCTGCTACCAGAGAGAAGGAGCTAGTTATGAGCAGAACTGTGCCAAGGAAATCCAGCAGTTTAATGAAGTGACCAACGATTTCCAGTCACGCTGTGAGTATTGTAATGAAAGATGGCTGCAGATAATTTAAAATTGTTCCCGATCTGGCATTCATACAATTTATTCTGCATATTAATGAAATGCCAATTTTTGTTTGTAGATGGAGACCTTGGGGCTTATGCCAATGCACGGAAATGTTTAATGAAGCAAAAACAAAGAATGATGGAAGCTCCAGCTGAGAGTGCTTAAGAATCTCTGGGTTGTGTTCTGTGTAATTGTAAAATAAATTCTTTTCAATATGATGAGTCATCCTCTTTGGCTGCACAACCAATAATTCTATTTACTAGTGGTCCTGATATAATGCACTTTGTACATCATTTGACTGCCAAAGTTGAGCAGTTATGAACTAATTTAGCATTTGTACCTGCAAACTTAAGTTACCAACATATGACTAACTGAATCAAGTCTAGACTGGATCCATCACTGCTTGGCACCCACAGAAATTCTATCCACCAGGCAATGCTGAAATTTTAATATACCATACATTGCAGCTAGGAGGAAACAGGGCAAAAGTAGCTCAGTGATACTTTGATTATAGGCCTATGCCACAAAGGTAAAATTTTTTTTTTAAGTGGCAGTGACACAAATGCATTTTTTCCAAGTCTTTACAGTATTAATACAGTAGCATTTAACTACAGTATACCTTAATTCTAGCCATTGTCCCATCCTTCAGACAATTTCCAGCCACAGAGTGAGAAAATCAAGTCATGTTTCAGAAATGTTTTATTTGAACAATTCTGCAGTATAAAAGTCTTAGGAGGTCGCAGTTACAGCTGCCTGTCCCCTCTGCACATTCACCCTGGTGTGATTCTTGGCCAGATGGTCAGTGAATTCCTGTATCAAAGAATTAAACTTTAGTATCACCTCAATCTTTTCAACAAGCAAGCAAAATCTCTACCAACCTGGTATGGAGACTTTGTGAAGACAGTTTCCTTCCAGAGGTCAGGGGTCAGGTAGCTGTAAGTCTTTGAGATGGCATCAAAGGTGGCCTTAGCTGAAATGGAAGGAATATATTAGGTTACACATTTAGTCATTTACAGCCAATCAAAAATACTTGTTGAGCACCAAAAAGGGGGAACAGTGCAGACTATTAAACAAGTCTTTCTGCCGTGCATTTCAGTGCTCATCACTTTCTCTCCTGATAACGACAACTACACCACTGCAGGTGAAGCTGAGCAGAGCAAGGAGAAAAAAAAAAAGCTCAAAAAGATGCCTCACCAAAGTTGCCAAGTGTGGCCGTGCAGCCTCTGGCAGAGGTGTAGCAGTCATCAATGCCAGCCATCATGAGCAGCTTCTTGGGCACAGGGGCAGACACAATGCCAGTACCACGAGGAGCAGGGATCAGACGCACCAGGACAGAGCCACAACGCCCAGTCACCTTGCAGGGGACAGTATGGGGTTTGCCGATCTTGTTACCCCAGTAGCCTCTCCTGACTGGAACAATGGACAGCTTGGCAAGAATGATGGCACCACGAATAGCAGTGGCCACCTCTTTGGAGCACTTGACTCCAAGTCCAACATGGCCATTGTAGTCACCAATGGCAACAAAGGCCTGTAAAAGATAAATTAACCCATTGTTCCACTTAGTTGTCATTACCAATTAAATAACTGCTCACCTTAAACCTGGTACGCTGTCCAGCCCTGGTCTGTTTCTGAACAGGCATGATTTTGAGCACCTCATCCTTCAAACCAGAACCCAAGAAAAAGTCGATGATCTCAGACTCCTGTTAAACAAGGGCAATAGCTTAAGTAGCATTCCTTTTATTAAATAAGAAACAATGTAAATGCTATTTTACATGACGTACCTTGATGGGAAGAGAATACAGGTAGATCTCCTCCAGAGACTTAATTTTCATGTCTTTCACCAGGCGGCCCAGCTTGGTCACGGGAACCCACTACAAACAATTCATTTAACATCACGATCTCGGTGAATGAGGTTTTCTCTCGATTAAGCTAATCAACTTACTTCCTTGTCTTCGGATTTGCCTCCACGTGCACCACGGCCCCTACCACGACCCCTGCCGCGTCCACGGCCCCGACCACGGCCGCCAGCGCCAAAACCTCCGCGAAAACCTCCTCTACCACCGGCGTCGTCCGCCATTTGCTGCAAAAATAAAAAATAATGTGAGAAACAATGTGGGCAAAGTAAATCATGAGCTCAAAATTATGTATCTACTCTTAGAAACTAGGAGAAAGGAAACGCAAGCATCATTCTGACGCTGGACCATAGATTGTTAACTTGACAAATTTATGCCAAGATGGTGTAGCAAATACCATCCACAAACTGGGTACTACTACTTTATATTAAACATCAACACTAAAATAACGGTGTACGACACCCGATGAAAAAGATTTTTTGGGATTAAAATTAGAAAGCTACAAATCTACACATCTGACTTACGTGATCGATATAACAGGAAGAAGATCGTTGTGTATTTCCGCCGGGTTTTGTTGACACCACCTATCGCGAGATTTTGCAAGAACACACTGGCGTCTCATTTCTGCCGCCTACAGGCGACCCATCCAAGTGTTTAAAAAAAGTTCATGTTGAAACCCCAAGAACAGGCTTTGCCTTCTTTATTAAAAATTAAATAATCGAAAGTCATGTGCACATACTCTGTATATTTAACACATTTTCCAAAATATGTAGTCTATACATAAAGAAAGTACACAAAGCAGCAGCACAATATGGCTTAGCAGCTGATTATATTTCCAGTGGGCTCAGTGCTGCCACTGCTTTCTCCAGGGTCGTCTTCCTCTACCTCTGGCTGGTCGTCCATCACCTCAAGACCCTCACAGATGAGGCCAATCTGCCTCTTCATGTGGACCATGGTGCTCTGCATCCTCTTCATTTTCCTCTGGAGGGCAGTGGCAATAGCTCTGTAGTTCCTCTGCCGGGCCTCATATTCCTGCCTCAGCTGTTTGTAACAATTGTGTTGTGCTTGTGTGCTGTGGGAGAGTATGGTTCCACATCCCATGTGGCAGGGCTGTCTCCAGTGTTCACAATGGCGAGCATGAGTATCCAGGTCCCTGCGCAGGAGCTGTGCATGGCAGCCCTGATAAGGGCATTGGATCAGCTCATACAAACAGCTCATGCTGTGGCAGTATTGCTCAGACAGTGGAAAAGTCTCAGCACATCCACGGATCTCATTCTTACACTGCAAAAGTTCAGACAAAGCTTAGGCAAGATAAATTATGAAGAATAAATAATAATAATACAAAATCTAAACCTACCTTAATCTTCATGCGTCCAATAGATTTACTTAGTTTAAACATGACAAAAATTAAGTTTGGGTTTACAGGCTTTCTGCAGCATGGACAGGTCTCCTGCCTGTAGAGTTTAAAATGATTAGTTCCACACATAAAATATGAAGAAAATGACTGAATACCTTTTGAGCCACTGTAAAATGCATTTCTTGCAGAAGATGTGGTGACATGCAGCTCTCACTGGACATCGGAGAACCCCTTGGCATATGGTGCATATGAGATCATAGTCTGGGGTGTCCACAAACATGTCCACATCATAGCCTCCTGTCTGTGTTGATGTGTCTATATCTGCCTAAATAAATATAACACAAACAGTTTTGTGATAAGCTAGGTCAATAAATGTAATTAAATAAAAGACAAGACAGTAAAATCAAGATAAACAAGGCTGTTGAATGGTGCCCAGTTCTGTTCCTAACACAAAGAGAAATGTTCTGGAAAGTCATATGGCACATGACATATCACAGGATTCAAAACAAAAACATTGGCACTCTTAATATTTTTAGATTACCCCAAATACAATTATTTGAATTCATATAGACATACACACAAAATATGTCTGTTAATCCATTAACAATAACCAACACCAGCCATATCACAAAGTTGGTTAGATCTAAGCACCTATATTACAGCAGACACAATAATGCTTTAAAAATATGTCTGAAACAAGTATGGTTACATTTATTTATATTAAGGGAAATAAACTATTTTAATAAAAACATTTTTGCTTACCATGATTGTGTTTTCTCCTCACCGTGTTTCCATTCCTTCACATGTGCCATACACACCCGTGTTATCTATCGCTCACACACATGAACTTTCCTGACAAACCGTGTAGGAGGGACTGGTCTCTGTCACAATTGGATTCAGTAAATGATATAAATGTAGAAAGATAAAGGCGCTCATTATCGGCTGCGTCCTTTCCCTGTTGTTCCAGCACTAAACCGAGTTCACACGAATTGACGAGCTTCTACAGGATCCATTGTCCAGACCAACAAAAACGTACGATGACCAATATTTAAATAGCTTTTCTGCAAAATAAATGACAATAATCAAATAGGTTCAAGTATAACATCCTGTATTTCACACCCTAAATAAAAGAATGAAGAATAAAAAAAAATATGTTGTTTACGTTGATTAGGGTTGAACTATGGTGGGTAAAAGTAACCAATTGCAAGTCTGTCCGCTCGTATGACGTGTAATCTGTGCGACTGCCCTCACATGTGGGATGTGTTGACTGCATGGATGTATACTGAAGCCAACGTGCGAATGAAATACATACATACATATCTTCCTTAAAACGGACATTTGTTTGGTAGTTCTTGATTAATTATGGCAAACTCCAACCTTCAATTCAAAACAAAGTAAGTGTAAAATCTCTTTCTTGCAGACAAATCTTTGCACATTAGTAGATGTAAGATGCTAACGTGCTAAGAGCTGTTAGCTGTATTAATACATTAATAATTTTCATCTATTTACAGCTATTCACTTTTAAGCAAGATTGAGCCTTTTTACAAAGGTGGAAAGGTTCAGGTAAAGAATCTAAATGTATACATTGAAATATTCGATAATGCAAACTGGGACTTCCTTATTGTTTGTTTTATTTCAGATCAGCAAAGATGAGCAGTACATTTTTTGCATTAGTGGCTCACATGTCAATGTGTTAGAAATCTGCACGGGAAAAATTGTCCATCGAATTGAACACGTGAGTTACTACAACACAAACTGCACAGTATGTCTGTAACTACAAACATTCCCAATGCCTGTCTCTAATTTAGGATGACCAAGAGGACATAACATCATTTTCTCTCAGCTGTGATGATGAGGTTGGAAAAAGTTACATTTCTTTTTGTTCTTAGTTATAAAAAAAATATTTTAATAATTGACTTGCCTTTCTCTTTCTCTGTCTTAACAGATACTAGTTACAGCCAGCAGGGCTCTGCTCCTGAAGCAATGGGACTGGAGACAAGCACAGTGCACTCGCTCATGGAAAGCTATTCACACTGTACCAGTTGCCAGTATGACCTTTGATGTAACCTCTACTCTACTAGCGACAGGTCATTTTATGATCATAGTTATGTGCTTCTTTGGTCATTAGCAGTCTTAATCATTTATCATATATTAAAATACCTAATTTATTTGCAGGGGGGTGTGATGGAACTATTAAACTTTGGGATGTGGTAAAGCAATACTGCACTCACAATCTCAAGGGGTCAGCAGGTGTTGTTCAGTAAGTGCATATGTTGCATTGCATTTTTATTATTTTATTGTAGTAAATTACTTTAAGGGTGCATACAACGATACACTATGTTGAACTTAAGTTTTTTTTTGTAAAATTAAGACACTAAAGAAACAATTTCTGTTCTTTCCTTGTAGCCTTGTTCAGTTTCATCCAGATGCCCAGAAGCTCCAGCTTTTTTCCTCCTCGTTGGACTGTGGCATCAGGGTGTGGAACCTGCGCTCCAGTCAATGTGTGTGTGTGCTGCAGAGCCACTACAGCGCTGTCACGGCTCTTAGCTTCAGCTGTGATGGACAAACTATGATTAGGTACTGGGAATGCACACCGGCCAACATTTCATTTACAGTAGATACATTTTGTTCTTGTTCTATTTTGTCATTTTATTTTATGCTCCTTGCAGTTCAGGAAGAGATAATATTTGTACAGTGTGGGACTTGAAAACCCAAAAAGTAAAACGCACTGTTCCTGTGTATGAGGTAGGTTTTGTGATTGCTATGTGCCTTCAGAGTCATCTGGTATTGATTTAATATTGTATTTATTTCTAGACGGTGGAGGGCGTCATAGTGCTACCTGAAAAAGATTTTTCTGAAATTGGTGTGAAAAACAAGGGATTACATTTTATAACAGCAGGAAGCAAAGGTAAAATGCTTGCTTACAAAGAACCAGTATATTTTATTTGTCATTCCTTTTTTTTTTTTTCATTGTCCTTCATAGGTGTATTAAGAGTATGGGAAGCCAGCACAGCCCGATGTGTCTTCACCCAGGCTGCTCCCTCTACTCTCAGCTCTTCTGATGATAGTGAAGAAAAGGAGGATGATCCCCGCAGTCTGACTTATCTGCTTCACCTACCTGCCTCTTCCAGACTTGCTACAGTTACTGCTGAGCATAACATACTGCTCTACCAACTGCCCGCTCTGACCACACAACAGCAGGTGTCGATTACTGACCTTGAATTGAGATGAAAACCCCCTGCATTGCAACTTATACAGTGCTATAACTCTTGTTTTTCAGTTTGTGGGTTACAATGATGAGGTGCTGGATGTGAAATTTCTGGGGAAAGAGGACAGTCACATTATAGTGGCGACTAACAGCTGCCAGCTCAAAGTCTTTGAACTACAAACAAACAGCTGTCAAATCCTTTATGGGCACACAGGTCAGTCATCATGTCTTGTAGAAATATGGGTCTATATTTTTCTGTTAAAACTTTGAATAATAAGTGCAATGTTTTTAAATATTATTATTATATTTTGGAGTTGTCTTTATTATAGAATTACCCATGAAAAAATAATAATCTTTGATTAATTCATAATAATCATTGGCCTTACACAGTTTTTATGTTTTATTAGATACAGTCCTCTCTTTGGATGTTTCCAGAAAAGGATCGCTCTTTGCAAGTTGTGCTAAGGTCAGTGTTAACTCAACATAATGGACAATGACGGTTTGACATCTCAGAATAGTTACTTTATCTATCAAGATTCACAATGAAGTTGTTTCTGTTTGCTTTCAGGACCGGTCAGTGCGTGTGTGGCTGCTGGACAGTGACAGTGGTCAGGTGCACTGTGTGGCTTATGGCTTGAGTCACACTAATGCTGTAGGCTCCATTGCATTCTCTAAGTAAGAACATAAACTGTAAATAAACAGAGAATTTGAAATTAAAGATACAAAATCAGCCACTCAATTTTATCTATGCAGACTGAAAGCATCGTTCATAGTTTCTGGCAGTCAGGATTGTACTGTAAAGGTGTGGGATCTACCTCAAAACATTTCTGATACTGGAACAGAGATCCACCAGCTGACAGCACAGGCCACCGAGAAGGCTCACGATAAGGTAATTCCAAGGAGTGTAAATCCTGCATTTTTTCTTGTTAAAATATTGGGTTTTTTTTTTACAATATCTGTGAATTGAACATTTTTATGAATCAACACTTATTTACACAGTTTTTTTTCTCAGGATGTAAACAGTGTGGCAGTATCACCTAATGACAAGCTGCTTGCGTCTGGATCACAGGACCGCACTGCTAAGTTGTGGTCTTTGGTGGGTGAGGGAGGCCTAGCTCTGCTGGGGGTGTTTCGGGGTCATCGGCGTGGCGTGTGGGCAGTTTGTTTCTCTCCAGTTGATCAGGTGCTGGCTACATCCTCCGCTGATGGGACCGCCAAGCTCTGGGGTCTACAGGACTTCAGCTGTCTAAAGGTGCATTGAGGTTCCATGTCTTATTCAAATATATTATGCATGCTAAACTTGAATTGATTTTTGTTTTCAAGACTTTTGAAGGACACGATGCATCTGTGTTGAAAGTCATCTTTGTAAGTCGAGGAACACAGCTGCTCACCAGGTAAATAAAGTTAAAAAATCATGTAGATTTTGTTATTCACGTTTTTACCAGCAGTGTTGTCATAATACTGTGTATCGTCACCTTTACTTTTATTTGAGTTGTATATGTCTAAAATAGCTTTTTTTTACCTTTTCCAGAATGTATTATATTTTATTTTACACCCATTTTCTATTTCCGATGGCTGTTGATGGAATTGTATTAATGCCCACTTAAATTGGAATCTACTTTAGATACTTTATTCTGAATCTTGGTAGATTTTTTTGCATGTTGTATATGTTTTTCCCAGTGGCTCTGATGGGCTGGTAAAGCTGTGGACCATAAAAACCAATGAATGTGTGAAGACAGTAGATGCCCATCAAGACAAAGTCTGGGGTCTCCACAACAGTCGTAAGGACGATAAGATGGTGACAGGATCAGCAGACTCCAACATCAGTGTGTGGCTGGTAAAGTCCCTGTCAAACACACTTTGTTTCTTATTGTCATTGTTGTGTCAATTGTAGTACATATATTTTTGTCCTGGGCTAATATTTAGGATGTTACTGAAATGGAGCTTGCAGAGGAACAGGCCAAACAAGAAGACCAGATACTCAAGTAAGTTCAAAATTATTTTTCCTTATGATGAATATATAGTTTATGCTTTCACTTTATTCTTTCAAAATTACACTTAAAGTATGCCATTGTTTCTACCACTCAAGTGGTACAGGAAAAAAGCTAAACCAACAACCCTCAACATTTTATTATTCAAATAATTTTATTGACTTTATGATTGAACATACATTACACAAAAACTCCAAATAGATTGGACTGTGGACAATGTCAAATGACAAAAGGACCCTCAATTTTTGAAAGTGATGATGCCAGCCAACACTCTTCTGACTTTAAGGCTTATGTTGAAATTGTTTTGACCATGTTTTTATTGATGACAAATATTAGCTTGACAGAGGACAAAGGGGTTCATTGTTTCCTTTAGGTGGCGTCATAGACCTTTTTATGTTTTGCGCAATTTGTATGCAAACAATCTTTTATTTTCTTAAATATTGATTCTGGTTAGCATTTATGTTTTTACATGCTATTATCCTTTTGATGTATTTAATATTTAGACACATTTTGAGGAGTTAAAATTAAGTACCTTTTCACCCATTTCCTCATAAGGTCATAATAAGTAAAAATGACATACCTTGACCTGTTTGAATAAAGGTTAAATAAGTGTTTTCATTGTGTGTACAGACAGCAGGAGTTATCTAACCTCCTTCATGAAAAGAAGTATCTGAAAGCTCTTGGTCTTGCGATCTCTTTAGACCAACCTCACACTGTGCTCATGGTTATCAGAGGTATGACTTTCACTATGCTATGTGTTTATATACCCATCAATCAGGTACACACTGCACTCTGTACCATTGTGGTTATCTTATCTGACCTGCTCCTCTTTCTGTCAGTGTCTTTGTGCTCTGATCCTACTACAAGTGTTGAGAAATCGTCAAAATCAATTCTTCCATTGTTAATCTTGTTCCTTCAGTAACAACCAGGAAGCAAGTAGTATAGAACTGTGCATTGCACTGTTTCCTTATAAGATAACATTAACAAATTTCCCCTTGTTGAATAAAAAGTTTAACTTTATCTTTCTAGGAAACAAACAATGCAATGCAAAATAATAGTTGCTGTTTTTTCAATGTGTTTCTGTGCTTGTTATTAACTAAAATTACCCAAACTGATTGCTAATTCTGTTGAAAATTCTTAATCATTAATATTAAAAGCCAGGAATTGTCTCATTTTAGCAATCAGGCAAGCAGAAGAAAGTAAAGAGTTGTTAGAGAAGACAGTGCTGAAACTTCGTCAAGATCAAAAAGGTATAAGCACACCAATTCTGCCTTTAAGATTTTAGCCACAGATGACAAACTAAATTGAATGCTTGTGTCTGCTCAGAGTCACTGCTGCGATACTGTGTGATTTGGAACACCAATGCCAGAAACTGCCTCCAGGCCCAGGCCGTGCTGCAAGTCCTGCTCACTCACCTGGCCCCAGAGGAGCTACTACAGTACCAAGGAACCAGAGCACACCTGGAGGGCCTCATACCTTACACTGGTCAGAAGACAATCCTGGGCAAATGGATCCAATAAATCCACTTTTTATTAATATTTTTTTCATTCTCACAGAAAGACACATGCAGAGGATTGGAAAGTTGATGCAGTCGTCCATGTTTTTGAACTATATGTGGCAGAAAATAAGAGTAGTTGGAGCACCTACCAGGTATAGATTAATCTTTCATCAAAACACACAGGCTGAATTCTTATTTAAACTAGTCATACATTCTCGACTATACCTTTGTGAATTTAGTATACTGTAACTAATTAATGAAACCAAGGCCTCGGTCTTCACACAAGGACTGTGTTGTTTCTTTGTTCAATGAGGAACCAGGAAAAGCTGCTGTTTACTTTGTTACCAAACTGCTCATGCATTTCTACAAGTCACCAACCTTACTACTACTACATTTATTTGTAGTTATTTGATATGTTAATGAAGGGTAAATACACACATCAAAACTTAAACCCAAATCTAAATTTGTGTGCTCTAGATTTGACCAAGATGAAGAGATGGACACCTCTCCTCCTGTATTAGCCCAACATTTCTCTGCAACTGACCAGGAAAAGCCATCGGACAGGGGTGATGAAGACAACGGGGATGGCAGTGACAGTGAGGAAGGAGACGGTGCTTCGGATGTGGAGGAGGATGAGGGGGCTGACGAGGTCAGCGTTTCAAACAAAGCCTCTGCTATCAAGACAAGACAAAATGGAGCCCGGACAAATGGGAATCATTGTGAAAGTGAGGAGAGTTCAGAAGACGAAGAACAAGAGGAAGGTGATGAGACAACATTTAAAGGGATGAACATTCTTTCAAACCCACAGTGTCAGACACTGGCCAGCTGATCACACAAACTGAACATAAATACATTCATCTTAAAAGACTTGACTTGCTGTGAAAAAGTCAGCACGTTAGTGGAAAGACCAGTTTGTATTTGGAAATGCTATAGCTCTTTGTAGCTGTTCCTGTTGGCATCATCACCTACAAGAAGGCTGTTAACATCTTTTCAGATTGTTTTAAAAGACTAATTGTCCTCGCAGTCAAAATGAAACAAAAGGCATTTTTTACTGACAGGCAAGAAGCAAAGCATGCCGGGCTCTTGTCTGACCCTGATTTACTGGCAACATACTTTGTTTAATACAAAACTTTGTTAACACCACAAATGTTTATACAATAAATGCATAACCTTTTATTTAAGATGTTTATTTTGTTTAATAGATAGATGATAAACACTTTGCAACTTGTTATTGGTTATATAATATAATCTTTATAATGTGGACAAAATAAATCAATGAATTAGTACCTTGTTCACAATTAAACCATTTTCCAAAATCATACCAGCTTGTAGACTTTTCAATAGTATCTAGTCATGTTTTACTAACTACTGACTATTCCACTATATGCTCCCCTTGGCTGCGTTCTTCCTGGTGATGGTCGTACAGCGGGTCAGAATCTGCTGTGGCCGTGGCCTGGGCGGTACTTTTGGCAACGCGGGACCCTTGTAGAGGTTGGGGTCCGAAACACTTGGCATCATCTGGGCACCAGTGGATGGACTCAGGTGTTTGCTTCTGAGGGGTGGAGGAATGTTGCAGAAACTTTGCCCATCCTCTGTGGAACTTAAGTTAAGAGAAGAGCTTCCGGACGAGCAGCTAAGGTCATCGCTCAAGCTAAAATCACTTTCACTGTTAAAGCTACCCTGGCTGTAAATGTTAATACTTCCCTCTTCATCATCGTCATCCTTTTCTATGGTAATTGTTGGTGGAGGATGGCGATGCACAGAGCCATTTATAACATTGGAAGCTGGAACCACAGGCAGTGGGGTAGGCAAGCATCCTGGTAGGATATTAAGAGACCGTGACTTCTTTTTGCTTTCTGGCTGCAGTAAGATTGGTGAAGATGCTCGGTGTGATGGCATTTCCAGCAGGTTTCCTTGGGAATGGCTGAATTGAGGATGCTGCCCCAAAGGGGGAAGGTCCAGACTAAGAGGATTTTGCGCTGGAAGACTAGGTGTCAAACGTATATGTGGGTAGTTGTAGGGCTGCAGGTAAATTGAGGGGACATAACCTGCCTTCTCTTTGTATCTGACAAAGAAAACACAACTATTGACATGGTTCTTAAATTATTACAATGTTATTTATTTTGTGATTACCTTACAAGCCACCATCCATTTTCTGGTTTCTGCAAGACTTCTACAACAGTACCAATGATTACTGTGATCTCATCATCTTTGGTGGCTTTATAACTCTTGATCGCTGTGTAGAGCAACCCTGAAATAAAAAAAAAAAAAAACAACAATTCAGCTTTAAACTAAATTGGACATCTCCTGGTGGTCTTGATCTAAAGCATGACAGAAGGACTTTTACCTTGTTCTGTAGACCCATCTATTTCATCTTCACTCTCATCCTCAAGTTTCTTCAGATAAGGAGCAGGAAACCAAGCCATTTGCTTTTCATCATTTTCTACAAGCCACCACCCTATACCAATGTAGATTCACAACCATAAAAGCATGTAGGCTACTGCAGAAAAAGCACTAGAGTATTTCTCACCTGCTTTGTCTTTAATAAGTACATCTACATTCTCCTCTTCTGCAACTTTAAATGGTTTGTTTTTGATGTCCTTGGTTTCATATGCAGCCACACAGCGGTAGGTCTCTGTCACAAATGGTTTTGTCACATTTCCACCACCTAAATCTGCTTTCAGGTGTTCATCTGAAGGCATGACCATGACACTACAATGTCACATAAAATTATTATTTATGATTTATGATTTATTATTATTATTATTATAACTTTTTTTTTGCCACACGTCCATCATTTGTTAAATATGTGTCGCTTTTGTTGTAGTAAATGACCTGCCTGTTCCCAGAAAACTCTGGCTGGAGATCCTGCTTGTTTGGATGAAAAAATTGAACCAGGTCTGCGCACTGACAGACTCTGGGGTCGCAACTCAGCAATTCATTGCAGTATTTCTGTAGAAACTTGAGTCGCACAAGAGACTTGGCTGGAGTCTTCTGGCCACTGCGCTTCACTCTTTTGTCTGAAAAATAATTGTACCTGTACTGCGCTATACTTCAAATATATCAACAGGTTGGTCAATATGAATACTCACAATGAAATTTGGGAATAACTCTTTCCGATTTTTTTTGTGTGGTGGCAGGAAACGCCTTCTTCATTTGTTTCTGGTAATATAAAGTCAAGTAAGTCTAAACAATTTGGAATTCTGGACCCAAGAAGGTTTACTCACATGTAATTTCTGAAAGTCTTTAAACGTTCTATATACCACAATTTCATCCTGATCCGACCAACGCACAGACACCAAGTACATCTGAAATACAAATAATCACTTGCTAATAAAGCTCTAGTAAATCGTTCTGCCAGTAAAACTAGTTAAGCCTACTACCTTTTTCTTTTCCTTGTGCATCACGCCGATCAGACGCACGCTGACTGGGTATCTCTGGGGATCCATGACACCCACAAAGCTGAGAAAGTCCTGCACTCCCCGTGTCCCTCACATGCGCCCGCAGGTGGATTTATAAGCCGCCCTCGGGAGGAGCGACGTGGAAAAAAAACTATTTTTAAACAGCAGGAATTTTTGTGTTTCAGTCATTGCAACTTTTCTTTCCGTGAAATCCACGCATGCTAGTCTATTTGTAACGTAACACTCGGCATTGATAACAACACTGAGTCATTTCTGTACGTTTCCAGTCATGTTTTGTATGGTTTCCAAGACACTACACAGACATCTCACAACATACAAGGCTCATTGTGACATCTAGTGGTCACATTAAGTGTACTGAAGATGAAAGAAACCAGCATACAAAATTCTGTTAGTGAAACCTCTATAAGAGTTTTTATTTTTTTATTTTACAGAAAATCACAGATTTGTCATAATCAATAATGTCCCTGAGTTATTCACATTGCATATATATATAGAAAAAAATCCCTTAATTCGTCATTCATGGCACTTTCAATAGGGTACATTTCTTTTCACTACGAAATGCATTTTAAAACATAGACAAAAAATGAAGAATGATTGACACTGCATTTACATTTTCCCCTTTACATATACTTACTATATCTTCGGTCAACCTTTGTTTTCATTCTTAAACCGAGATTTGTTTTAAATTCAAAATTGTCTTTTTTTTTTTTTCCTGGACATGCCACCCTTATAGAACTTTTAAAACATGATGTATGATACTAACACAAGATAGCTGCATAAAGCAAAGGAAAAATGAACAGCATAATGCAAAATCATCACAGCTTTCGGTTCTGCGGCTTTCATAACATGCTTCAAGGCACCTTTAAAAATAAATGAAACTGGACGTCTCATTTGGATGACTATTTTTTGTTTAAATGGAGTCTGACAAAATAAAAAAAAATAAAAAAAAAAAGATAAATAAATAAAAACACTAAAATTTGAACCCAATTTGAAAGCATAAAAATCAAACCATTCATTTTGTGTCCTTTCGCATTCAACTGTGCCATCTCTTCACATTGGAGAAAAAACATGTTGACTCTAAGCTGTATAAAGCCCTTGCTCAATGCCTGTTTTATATTTAAAATGTCCCCATCTCAAATCACCTCATGATCCTGTCACCGGAATTCAAAGATAGGCATACTATGTTCTTGAATGATGGTTAAATTTAAAGACTGGTACCTGAAAATATAAAAAAAAGTAATGCAAGCAACATATTATGAAAATCACAACTATTATTTTTTTCTTTTTAAAAATTTACCATTCAGAACTCCTATGGTAATAATACCCCTCGATAGTGGCTGTAGATTTCTGAAAGCAAATGTAGTAGAAACCTGCAAAAGATGCACCACTGATGTCTTTGATGGTGTGGTCTGGAACTAGAAACTGCTCCTTCAGGTGGTCAATAGAGGAGAGGCCAAAGTTCAGAAAACGAAGCACCAGATAAATTGAGTAACACACAACTGCCTTACCTTCCACCGCATAAAAATATAATCACTCTTTTCCAGCGCATCATAGTCAAAGCCATCGCTGTTAAAGGTTTTGGCATACTTGCAAAAGGGCTGAAACTTGCCCTGAATGGGAAAAAGTAAATCAAGATCGATATCTGCAACAACATTTAACACTCCCTCTGATAATGCGGTACAAACCCAGTGTTTTCTGTCAACATCTTCATCTGCGTCCCACTTTCTGGTTAAAAATGGCTTTTTCTGACTGATTATTTCCCCAGCAAAAAATGTTGTGAGAGTGGGATACTCCTTGGGAAGAGAGTTCAAATGGAGAAATGCATACAGTCAACATATAAAAAGTGTAAAAACAAGAAAAAGATCTCTGTGCATATTTCTGGCTGCCACGTTTGGCGATTGCATAATGACTGAGTGTAGAGTTGACACACATGCTTACCTCTGTCAGCCCTTTGATCTTCAAATATCCACACACATAAGAGTCCTCCTTGGACACATGCTGCACATATTTTACACAAGAGTGAACAGAAGCTTTCTCTTTTTAGTTGATCTTGTAAATGTAACAAAAATATTAATCTTGGATAATCAATGAGTTTAAAATAACTTTGTCTGACTTTGTTATAATACAGTTAAGTTTCGGTTATCTGGGTTATAGAGAATGTAGGCTACCATGTATGCCAGGCTAACGTGGCCATCAGGGCTGCAGTTTTATTAATGGATGCATCAAAATGTCATTGCACTCAACATACGTCAATATATACGTGTTTAACGAACCTGCAAATCAACCATAACGTCATAGGCGTTTCCTTTACTCTTTTGGTGACCCCGAAACCGTGAGCCGCTGTACAGCAGAGAGGTGCTGATCCCGGGCTGCTGTGTGTTGATCGGCGCAGGCGGGTGTAGAGATACCGAGGGCGGACAGGCCGTGCCGGGGAAGCCAAGACTTTCCACTGGGACAGGCATGATTTGCGCAAAACTGTCTTCGTTAGCCACCGTCATGAGCTTTAAGCCAGCTGCATGCACAAAAACTTTGACCGATATTTTAGCTCACTGGCTCACACGATTTCATTGGCTGGAAACTGGAGCTCTATCCAGAGCTAGAAACTTACTGGACGATGTTTCGAAAAGCATTATGGGACATGTATTTTAACTACGGCTCCATGGTTGGATGCCATGGATCTATGATGTATACAGATAACAGATTTTTTAACTGGAATGTTTTTAGTGTCAGCGTTTTGGTTTATCCTTTAATTATATATTTTTTAGTCTATATATAGAAGGCAAAAAAAAAAAAAAACTTTTTGAATGTTTCTTTCTCAAGGTCTGCTTTATTCGTTTGGCCATGTGTTATAGAAATGAAATGATATGTTCATCTATTGAATAATTTGTGCAACTCTTCCTCATAATGGTCCACAGAGGTGACAATATGGGAAAGGACCATTCTATTTCGCTGGAGTTCTTTTTCCTGGAGCTGAAAATAATGTATTTGGAAAATGCATTGATTAATACTTATGATCAATAATGAGTAATTTGACCTGTTATGTCAAATGCATACGTTTTTGATGAATCTGCTCTTCCAGGCATTGCCACGAGTGATCAGCTGATGTTCTCTGTCTCGTATGGTGAGAAGGTGTTTTTCATGAGCTGTAGTCAATGCTCCTATCACTGTTTCTTTGTCTAAAAACATCTTGAAAAAATACAACTTGTGTTAATACTCTCATTTTAACAGAAATATAATAGAAAAATTGTACCCAAAATGTACCATCTTCACATCATCAGACAAATCTTCCACACCATGGTCCCTTGACACATTCTCAGTAGTAGCAGCGACAATCCCCAGCACTTTGTCATGATATTTATCCTCCAGTTCTCGACATTGTGCAAATTTACAGATAAGTTAAAGAAAACAAAAAGTATACACTTAAATTTTGAAACAAATGGTACAAACATCTGTTTTTTTTTTGAAGGATATATTTCTTGAGCTGTTTCACTGAGAGCGCCAACCATTTCTACAAGGACCACATCCAGCTCTTTAATCATCATCTAGAACAACAACAGTTTCAATATCAGAGTATGCAAATGTAACATAACATAACATAACCTACCTCTATCTGAATTATTAGTTTGAACTCAAGTGTAAGTAAATGTTTTTGGAGTTTATTTAGCTCATCCTTGTGATCAGTCTGTAATGTTGTTGCTGATTCTTTCTTCAACTTAAAACAAATGATACACGAAACATATATAACATTAGAGAAGTTAATACTGTCTAATTACAAAATGTGAAATGGTTTACCTCTTTGAAGTACTTTTCAAATTCCCCTACTAACTCAGTTTCTTTCTGCATTATCTCTGCTGCTCTCAGACTGTGATTAGTGAAGAATGAATTCACCACTGTTTGTCTTCGCCTATGCTCCACCAAGCCTGTTTCAGACAACTGCACACACAGCTCTGTCATCTTCTGCTTGAATGTAAGTAATAAGTTAAGGGATTAGAGTTACTATTTGCATAAATACATTCAAATGAATAACTAATAAAGGATATGATTTCTGCTGAGCTGTTATTTCTGGTACACTTTGCAGCTTGTTTACAAGTGGATCATCTTTGAACATCTGTTCAAATAGAAAAGATCCATTCAATGATTCCACAAAGGCATCCTAAAATATACAAATATTGGGACATTTGTCAAATTTCTTTGAACTTTGAAGCACCCCGGCAATATGGACCAGAGCAAAAAAGTAGTACCACATGCATTTGTAGGTCATCTTGTTGAGCTTTCAGTGCCTTTGTTTTTCTCTCTCTCTCCAAATCTTCCTGAGAGAGTTTTGCAAGATCGTGGCTGAATTTGACAGATGCTTGTTTTTTCTGAGCAAATAAATAAATAAATAAATAAATAAATAAATAAATAAATAAATAAATAAATAAATAAATAAATATATATATATATATATATATATATATATATATATATATATATATATATATATATATATATATATATATATATATATATATACACACACATTAGCATGTTAGGATTGATATATATTCAACTATAACAGAGTAATAGAGTAAAATCACCAAAATACTCACAATTTCACTGTCAACATAGCTGTAGTCAAGGTATTTTACATTTGGAAAGAAAGCAATTATGAACAATTTGTAATTTTCCTCTTCGCTTAAGGGGTTTCCACAGAAGTTAAGAGTGAATAGATTTTTAAATTTCTTGAGATACAACACCTGTGTTGTGACAAAATGTTTTATTAGTATAGTATGATAAGGGTATACTCGTAGTCTATAAAGTGTAATCCAAAATATGATTTACTTGTCTCAGATTGTTCAGAACATTATTGGCCATGTTAAAAACAGCAAGTTTCTCAAGAGAATCCATGTTTTCCAGAGCTGGAATTATGTTATCTGACAAATTTAGCTCCTCTAGTTTCTTCAGAGATTCCAGGCCCTCAATGTTCACTATGTTGTTGAATGACAGATCTGCATAAAATATATTTTCATTACATTTTATGTGTAATGTGTTACAGAGGAGTGCTAAATTGTATTGCAAAAATAATTTTACGTAGTACTTAGACATTTCAAATTTGTTAGACGACTCAGGCCCTCCATCTTCTGTATGTTATTGTTATTTAAGTGAAGAGTTGTTAAGGAGGTAAATTTCCACAGGTATTCAATCCTTGAGATATCTGCACTCACAGGCATTTAATTAGAGTTATGATAAATAAACAGATGCTTATAAAAATTAAAATGTCTTACGTCTGGATCCCAGGTCAAGTTTTTGAACCTCACAAAACTCCAAATGCTCCACTTGGTTACGTCCAGTTGGACATTTTTTACGTTGTTCGGCTACAATGCCACGCAAAATGTCCTCTGTAATGTAGACCTTTACTACCTTGCTGCACATTGTGCACTTGATCTTTATACCCTAGCTAGCGTAGTTTAACTAAGAATTTCGTTTTATTGTTTGTACAAAATGAAGTACGCTAGGTAGTCCGCCATACGGACCTCCGTGCCTCTATAAATTTGTTTACACGCTGTTACTAGGCAACATTATACGTTCACAAAAGCGTACTACTTGCGCTTTAAACCACTTTCATTAAAAGAAAACAAGAGCTCCGCCAGCGGGGCAAAATACGCCCGTACTTTGAATTATTGTATATAGAATTAAGTTAGGGGTCGGGCAAGACAAAGCTTCACGTCAAAGCTTTGAAGTGTCCACAAGTGCCGTAGATCTGAACTCTCTTCTCAAATGTTCTGCTGCTGAAAGCGAGAACAACCCACATTCTCTGCTTCTTTGAGCTTTGACACATTAAAACTTTGTAGTGTCTTTAAGTTCTGTTGCTGCAATCTGATTGGTGGAATTCCGATTCTAGAATGTGATGATGTCATACTCATACTCCTACTGCAAGAGCCAGATTTCCCTATTGATTATCCGTCCGTCTGTCTGTCCGTCTGTCCGTCTGTCTGTGGACAATTTCTTGTCCGCGCTCTAACTCGACAACCGTCTCACCTAGGAATGTCAAACTTCCAAACTGCACCAACAATTCATCTTTAACTAGGTTTGACAAATTCTAACTTAATTCTATAGACACTACAAAGCTTTAATGTGTCAAAGCTCAAAAAAGCAGAGAATGTGGGTTGTTCTCGCTTTCAGCAGCAGAACATTTGAGAAGAGAGTTCAGATCTACGGCACGTAACATAAAAGGACAGAGATGGAAGATAAAAAGACAGAGATGGAAACGATCACAGTTAGCAAGAGCGACGGGCAGGTTTTCGCAAAGGGTCGGGCCGTGACCTTGACCCTGTGACCTTGAAATCAATAGGGAACATCCTTGACCCATGGGGTGTCCAGCCATGAAGGTTGGACTTTCCTGGGTGAGACGGTTGTCGAGTTATAGCGCGGACAAAGCTTCAAAGACTTCAAAGCTTTGAAGTGTCCACAGACGGACAGACGGACGGACGGACGGACGGACGGACGGACGGACGGACAGACGGACGGACAGACGGACGGACGGACAGCGCCATACCATAATACGTCCCGTATTATTACAACGGGCGTATAAAAAAACACGTTCAAATGCTAATGTGTTGCAGACGCGAGATTTATAAAGAAAAATGGGGGTATGTATGTATGTATGTATGTATGTTACATTCATACATACATACATACATACATACATACATACATACATACATACATACATAAACTGCTAACAGTTTATGTCAAAATGAAAATAGGCCTGTTTAATTACATGCTAATTTTACATCCATACGAAGTTCCTATGACAAAGTTAAGGATTAAGTTAAGGTTAAGTTAAGGATACGTCAGAATTTCTGCGGGCTTGCTGAGCGTCGCGTTTAGCCCATGGTTTAGCCCGCCTCTGCCATCCATCCCTTGCGGTCAGATTGTTTGTTGTTAAAATGGAGTTCTTACTCGGCAATCCATACAGCACTCCAGTCGGCCAATGTATCGGTAAGTTTGCAAGATAAAGATGACTGACTTTTACAAGATGTACCCTACCGGGACTACATACGAGCCCAAAAGTCAGGGACGCGGATAAGAAAAAGTAGCGGATATCGTCTCAGCAAACGTCATCAACTTGGAATGAGCTTACAGCTAATGCTAACTTGCTAATGGTGCTATAGAGCAGACTATGAGCTCTTCTTCGCCCAAAATCCCCTATTTCTGCGATATGATGCATTTCAAGTTGGAATTACGTTTACAAGGACGTACATTCACTATTTCAAGAATGTTGATCAGTTTATTCATGTTGGTTCATAATAATAAGTTGCCTTGTGTTGGATGAGTTGAGCTAACCCACTTTTAACCCAAGTTACATTATGATGACACCTTTGCCTTTTCCTCATTCATAATCTAGACTGAATTTCCAAATCATGTATTTATAGCAGTATCCAGTTCCAATACATTATATGCATTGATTGGAAGAGACGACACTTGCTCTGCATAATAATTATAGCTTATGACAACAACTATCCTCATTCACTGCCCATAGGTTTAGATTAGTTAATTAAAACATATATTATCACCATATAAATATATTATCATATAAAACCTCTGTTGGTGACATTGGCTCTGTTGGCACAGCATGGTACATCTGGTCATGTGACTAGCTTGTGTCATTGATCCACTGTCATTTCAGTTGAGACAGAGGACCCAATCAATGAATACACTGTTTGGATCTAGCAGCTCCTTTATGATTTAACTTGTTCAAAGGGAACTAGCTTGTTTGCTTCTTATACTGTGACTGGCCTTGACTGACAATCCAGTCAAGTCAGTTACCAAATGTATGAAACGGTAAATGTAGGATCATCCATGGTTTTCCCCAGAGTATCATTGGTGTCCTGACGGTTAGCAGTTAATCTGAGGGCAAAATAAAATGACTATTCAAAATATTCTCAGGGATCAAGCATGGAAAGGAAGCATGGTTAACTTGCACTAAAGGTCCAGCCTCCCACATTTCTATTTTATAACACAATTGCCTTACATATATTCTGCAGAAAGAGCCACCGATGGAGGCCTCCAAAATGAGGACTGGACTCTAAACATGGAAATCTGTGACATCATTAATGAGACTGAGGAGGGGTAAGTTATGAAGACTAGACTAAAGAAAATTAAGCATTACCTGGTCTAAATTAAGTTTCTAAATTATGAATGCTTCAGGTGTATTTTAGTGCAGTGGTGTGTGATGATTATAGGCCTTGTGAATAAAAAAAAAAAATAGTTGTCTTGAAAAACTTTTCTCTATGTATCTTCTGCATTTCTTGTCCCTCCACACCCCCATTGTTTTGGCATGCAACAGCAGTTCAGTATACACAGCCATTATTGTGGAGAGAAGCGTTTTGCATGACTGCTCAGTTGTGTGTTTATAATGAATGCACATTTAACTGCTAACAAAAGACATGTGGTGATTAAACAACTGGAAAGAAGTCCAGCCATTGTCATTATGTTTGGATTTACTAATGTGTCAAGAAAGGAAAACCAATTTTAGCCAATTTATTTATACCAATTCAAGAGGCTCACACCACAACTACAAAAATAATCAAAATGCCATGCTCTTCTCAGATTAATATTTTTAATTTCTGGTGTATAATATCTCTTCTTTTTCCTCCAGGCCAAAAGATGCAATGCGGGCACTGAAGAAGAGACTGAGTGGGAACAAAAATTACAGAGAAGTCATGTTGGCCCTGACGGTAGGGAGTTTGTTTTCAAGCTATAATAAGAAATACCTTTGAGTTTATCCATCCATCCATCCATCTTCTCCCTCTTAATCCGGCTGGGTCGCGGGGGCAGTTTGCTGCCCAATACTCATAGCACCTGACCCCCCCTATGAACCCCTCTGCAGGTGGTGAGCCCACAGGAGGGTGGACAACATGGTCCTTGATGTTAGTTCATAGGGGTAACCTTTGAGTTTAGTTAAGTTTTAATGTAGAACTGAGTGATATGCCAAATAATCATCATTAGGGTTAGGGTACATTAGGATTAATCCTTTTTTCTTCATTTTGAATGATCTTGGTTATAACTTCTCTTAAACAATAATAACAATTTTACAAACACAATACACAATTTTAATCATTGCCATTCAGCATTAAATATATAACTATTCTAACCACATGCTTTTACTGAAATCTGATTGCAGACCTCTCACTTAAAAAGACCCAAGCATATCATTGACCTTTAGAAATGATAATTGCACAGTTCCCTTTTTTATGTCTTTGATAGTATGTGTAATACATACATGTCTGAACTCAAGACTCTGATATAGTCTCAGTCTGACATGTTATTACTGGTTATGTTTTTTTGTCTCTATAGGTGTTGGAGACGTGTGTGAAGAACTGTGGCCATAGGTTCCATGTGCAAGTGGCAAACAGAGACTTCATAGATGGTGTTATGGTCAGGATCCTGTCACCAAAGTCAAATCCTCCAACCATTGTACAAGACAAAGTGCTATCTCTCATCCAGGTTGGTTCGGGTAATCACCTTGCCCCCTCTTGGATACCCTATGTTGGCATAGTCCCTGGAAATGTTTAGTTGTTTTAATCAACAAAATACGAGGCCTTAAATGCAATGGGTCTGTATGGATTGGACAGTAGTTGTAATAGTTACAATCTTGTGCAGCTGACTGCTTGTCAGCTGTCTTTTATAATTAGCATTTAATTGTTTCAGAAATCATGATCAATATTTGTGATTTGTCAGGCTTGGGCCGATGCCTTCAGGAGTAGTCCTGATCTTACTGGAGTAGTCCACATTTATGAAGAACTGAAGAGGAAAGGTGTGGAGTTCCCAATGGCAGATCTTGATGCTCTATCCCCAATTCACACACCACAGAGGGTAAATGGATAGATGGGAATATCTTCTGAATCTTGTGTTGCATTTTTCTTATTACATTATTATTTCCACAGGGTACTCCTGAAGTAGACCCCGGCATGCTTAAATATTTGGCCCCTGCCGCTCCTGTTGCTGCGCCTCCCAAAGCTGCACCAGCTGTTGTACGTGCCTCCCAGATGCACAACACGACCAGTGAACAAGGGCCCATCACTGCAACTCCAGAACAGGTAAGAAGTCGCGACTGTCAAGATGTCAAGATTTGGTCTTCATCTTTTGGACTAAATGTGTGCTTTCAGATTGCCAGGCTACGTAGTGAGTTGGACATTGTCAGGGGGAATGTCAAAGTCATGTCAGAGATGTTAACAGAACTCGTTCCTGGACAGGAAGAGGCTTCAGATCTTGAACTGCTTCAGGTGAGAGACCAAACAATGTAACAAACAAAAACACACAAAGTGGTATAAATGTCTGCCTGGGTCATATTGAAGTGACCAGAGTCATCACACTTGTCTAAGGTATACAATGGAATCCCTCCACTATTGTTAATCTATCATTTACTTCAAACTTCTTTGCCCCTGTACTGATTAAAATGCTGGGACATTGCTTAGCCAGTAGGGGTTGCTGTAGCTTTCTTTCTGAATAAGTACCAACCCAAGTATGCAATGTTTATTAGCCAGTCATAATTATGTGTTGATTGCATTGCATATTTTCTGGTTGAATTAATTAGATTTTGTTATCAATATGTTTAAGGAACTAAACAGGACTTGCAGGGCTATGCAGCAAAGAGTGGTTGAGCTGATTTCAAGAGTTTCCAATGAGGAGGTTACTGAGGAACTGCTACATGTCAATGACGACCTCAACAACATCTTCCTTCGTTATGAGAGGTACCTAAAGACACACAAAAATTGATGTGTTGTTTAAAAATTTGGCACATCTAATATTGATTTGAACGGTTTTAGAAAAACATTCAAACAATTCCATACTGTTGTAACAGTAGTGTGGTGATTTCTTTTTTCTTACAGATATGAAAGGGTCCGATTGGGTAGAGCTTCGCAAAATAATGGGGTATGTTTCTTTAGAACAAAATTACAATTTATTTTTTCATTGTATCTTTTACAATGATATACATTTCAAGCTTCAGTTTATTACATTTTGTTACCCTGTATCAACCGATAATGTAATAATGGCCAATAATGTAATAACTGCCTATAACATAATAATTTTTAATGTAATAAAGCCAATAATGTAATAACTTGCCAGTAATGTAAGAAAATGTAAGAAAATGTCTGAAACAATAATGTAATAACCTGATGCCAGGTGTTCATTATTTGAGAATACTCACATTTAGATTTCATTGTACTCTTTACATGTGGGTAATACTTTGAATATGCAAACATAAACATGTATAACAGTAGAAACTGTAGAAACATACTAAGAGAAAGTGTAAGTCCATTGTGTAAGTGATCAGGTATTTAAGCAGCTCTTTGAAAGAGACAAAAGTAACATATCTCAAAGTGTGACACTTTAAATTCAATTAATAAATCTTAAAGGATTAAAGGAACAAGCATGTAAGTTTGTGGCCAAAGCTGGTACTGCGATCATGTATGAAATACTGCAGACAAGAGGTCACCAGCTCGACTGCCGAAATCAGATAGATGAAGGGTGGCACAACAGGCCAAAACACGTAATATACACACAGTGACAACAAAACATAAAATGAGGGCTGTAGTTTATATGAGAAAGGGAATATTCAGGCTGGATTACTGTTGTCAGTGATAAAAGTATTTGAAATTATCATGATTCCTCATTGTCTGTGACCAGTTCTTTTAACAGATATTTGAAAGAGACAATAGTAACAATACAGTCTAATGTAGTGTGACATTTTTAATTTAATAAATAAATCTTTGATTAAGTGATATAGAAGAAATGATTACATTAGTGGTTGCAGTTATTTCATTTTAAAGATTTTCTTCTTTAAACTAGCCACTAATGTAATAACTAACCAATAATGTAATATGTTACTACATTATTGGCATGAGGTTATTACATTATTGTTTCAGACATTTTCTTACATTTTCTTACATTACTGGCAAGTTATTACATTATTGGTATTATTACATTAAAATTATTACATTATTGGTCATTGTTACATTATCGGCTGCTACATACCCTTTTGCTCCTAAGATGCTGAGTGAGGTCACAGATGACAACCTTATTGACCTGGGACCAGGCTCCCCTGCTGTAGTCACTCCCAGAATCACTTCCAGTTCTCCTCCCCAGTCCAGTGCTGGGGCTTCAGCCTCACCAGCCCATAATGGCTCCACAACACTGTCATCTGCACTCGCTGGTTTGGGTGTGTCTGCTTTACTAGCATTATTAGCCTAATGCCTAATGTACATGTCTTGTCACTTTACTTTATAGTGCTTATCTGTTGTTTTTCTCATTATTATCTTTCAGAAGTTGGTCCCGGGGCTGTCAGTGCAACATTGTCTTCTCTCTCAGGTCACAATCAAGATGATTTTGATATGTTTGCCCAGACCAGGAGTAGTTCTCTGGCAGAGCAACATAAGAAGTAAGTTTTATTATATGATAGAAGTATCATAATAACATCATACAATAAATAATATACACTTTTATATGATCTCTGAAAGGAAAAACAAACGCAGATCAAAAAGGGTTAAAGCCAACTTAAGGATGTTAATTAAACTAATAAAATCAGAAGGACATTACTGTAATTTAAGCTTTTTCTGTGTTTGCTAGTGTAACATATGAAGACCCGCAAGCTTTGGGCAGCCTGGCTTCAGCCCTGGATGTAAGACAACAAAACACTGGAGGGGTGAGTATAAGCAATAAACAGTGGCCCTCCTTACAATACTGCATGATTACTGTACAGTTATATACTGTTTCTCCCTCTTTTTCTTTATTGATTTAATCTCCCATACACTTATTTCACATGTTATTTTCTCCCATTATGTCATGCATCTTTGACCTCTTCTGTGTCTCTGCACTGTGGGCTATGCTGTGGTGTAAGGTGTTATTCTATTGTTGATTCAGCTGAATGTTGATAACCCAGCAGCAGATCAGGAGCTGCCCATAGACAGCTGGCTTATTACCCAAGGAATGGTGAGGACTCCATTCTCAGAGTGTCCTCTTGCCCCTTTCACATGGTCACCACCTCACCTGCTTTTAGCTCCTTAGATTCATCTGTCCACCATAACACAGCATTCATACGGAGCTCACTCCTGCCTATTAACACGCCCCTCACTCTCCAGTAGAGCTTATGCACTTTTATTGTCTGTCCTGTAATTAATGCAGGACTGTTGATTCATGTCCGTAATCACCTATATCATCACTTATCACTTAATAAATATTATACACTACAATATCTAACCATTGTGTGTCATATTATTCTACGTACACTAAACATATACTTCAGATTTCATTGTGTTTTTTGTCGGGACGGTGCATGTTAACAAACATACATGGGGCACAATACATTTAAACTATTAGACATTCAAAAGTCTAATACTACATTTCTTTAAACACCTATATTTTATTTAAAATTATTACACGTAATGACTCAATTAGCCCTGTTACAATACTGGGTCTGCTAACACTAAAGTGTCTTGTGCTGATGAGATTTTAATTTTTGGGAGGCACAGCGGTTGGCTTGAGCCTCTTAAGAAGAAGGTCCTGGGTTCAACTTTCTGTGCAAGTTTGCATGTCTCCTCCTGTCTGTTTAGGTAACCACTGGGTGCTGCAATTTCTCATATCACTAAAATGTGTACAGTAGGGGGGGGTCAGGACTCCCCTGTAAAAGAGATTTCAAAAAAATAAATATCTACCACTTTTCTGAAGAAGCAGACATTCACAGTTCAGTCACAAAACATGCAACAATGTTGAACAAATAACACCGCTAACCATTCCATCAAACCAGCCTTATTATCAGAGTAGTGTAAATAGGATCAATATTGTTCAAAATAAACTATACATATACAAGTATATTATTTTTTCCCTAATCTGCACAAACTTGTGCAAGTAATTAATTAGAGAAATAACCTGTATTAACGTTAGTCTGTTAGAAACCTGTTATGCAGTCTACTCTCTGTTAACACTAACAGACTTATCTTGTGTGCGAAAAGAAGCAGAAGGAATGATTTTGTGTTCACTAAGTCTATGAGTTGTTATTTGGGATTGATTACAGAGATGTATTTTTAAACCTATGGTTTAAAAATACAGATATTTTAAGTATTTTCCGTTCAGGCAGTTGAGTAATGTCTAAATATGTTAAAAACTGCATGCAGTGAACATTTTGAAAAAGTAAAATGGGTAGTGGTATGCTTTTGCTAGTTTTAATTTACATGTTTTATAATTTCCTTGTTTTTTTTATTTTCATTGGTGTGATTTTCTTTTTTCTTGTGGCTTGTTTCTGCCCCGATGGCTTTGGCTCATAGATCCCTGTGTCACAGTCCTCTGTCATGGATGACATAGAGGAGTGGCTCTGTGCTGATGTGGTGAGGCTTATTTCATTTACCTACCCTTTCTATTTTGTTTCTTACCAAGCTTAAGTTCCCTTTCATCCCATGCTATATTCAAAACACATTTTGTCTTTTTGTCACCCTCATCATTTATGTTTTGAACACTCTTTAAAGTCCAACTAATATACCGGTGTACAAATTTATAATGAATTGCTCTGGATACTAACATTTAAAACATAGCTACTAAGAAAAGTCTTGATACCTGATTCAGATATTTGTTTTTGTATCGATTAGTATGTGAGTATTGTTATTTTCTGACAACCCTACTTCATACTAAGTAAATTATACATTATAAATAAATGTCCATCCATCTTCTTCTGCTTTATCTGGCTGGGTCGCAGGGGCAGGAGTTCGCCGCCCAGTTCTCTGCACACGTGACCCCTATGAACCCCTCTTTCTAATCCTTTGAAAATATGAAACCCACAATGTGTTTTATTGTTTGTCTTTAAATGCTTGTTCTTTAGAAAGGTGACCGGGTTGAAGAAGGTGTCACCAGTGAAGGTACAAGCCTAAGCCTATGATAAAATATAGCTATCAAAACATATGCTTGACAGTATTTGCTAATTTTTGAAACCAATGTTTTTCAGAGTTTGATAAGTTCCTTGCAGAACGAGCAAAGGCAGCAGATTCTATGCCATCTCCCACAAGAGCTCCTCCTGCCCCCAGTGGATCACATAAGAAGGCAGAGCACACAGAAGATGCCCTCTTTGCCTTATAAAGTCCTAATCTCCCTATGGTGTCCAAAGGATTTTGGTCTCAATATTGTCACTGGTTCCATTTAATTAATGACTAGCAGTAATCTATCAAATCATATCAATGTCTGCAGTATGTACACTTTGTCATAGCTTGTTTACTACGTGTGGATGTATTATTTTACTATAATGACATTGAAACTAACTGCCAAAGAAACCATTCTATTAATAGTTTGGCACTAAAGTGAGTTACTGCCTAAAATGTAAAGTGGCCATGAAGTGAAAGTATGCAAACATTATTGCATGTGTGATGAATTGTGGTGTTTCACCATATACATCTCATATGCTTTTTGGTTAGTGGTTAAACTTTGCAAATATTAATATTTTATAAATATTTAACTTAACAAGTTTATGCTTACGGTAGCCTATGGGTTTGTATCAAATTGCAAGATGTTTTATATTACTATCGTTGGCAAATTAATTTTGCTAACTTGGAAGTTATACTGTGTATTTCAATATTCCTTTTGTTGAAGGGATAAGCCGAAGTCTATGGTAAAGGGACACTGATCATTTCTTATTGAAATGCTTCTGATCGTGTTTAAAATGTATTGCTCCAAAGAAACTTAAAGCTTTAGAGACAATTAATGACAGGTTCCTTCTCCATGTTAGAAACATCTTTGCACTTGAAGGGATAACACATTAATATTTTGTAAATGGTTTCACTTTTTGTTAACGTGTTGAAAATAGACATTGACTAGCTTAATTTTGCACATAATTTTTTGTAATTGTTGCATTATTGTAAATGTTGATTGTATTTAAGGACTTAAGCCTATTCATGCAGTGTATTGGTCCATACTCTATGAAGATTTGTTTTGTATCAGCCCCACATAATGCATTTATCACAAAGGTTACAACATATCATTTGATCTACAAACATATCATTGATGTATTGTTTATTACATGTTTTTTTTTTTTATAATTTTGTGCTTACACCATACAGAAAAAAGCACAATTCAATGTTTGTTTTTTGTAGCCATTTACTTTTCAGTGATCAAATTTCATTTATAGCAGCGCAGTAAATGACTGAAGTCTTGACAAATCACTTCAAAATGATTTAAGATAATATTGTGTAAAATCACGTCATTCCCAAGTACTATTTTATTTTAGTGTAAGCGTTTCATATTTAGCACATATAGTTTAAAGCGTGTTATAGAAATAACTGCAGTCATACAAGATAGTGTTCCAATAAATGCTTCTTGAACAAGTTTAAGGGTCCATGCAAACATTGTTTTCTATGTGTCCGTTTAACTATGTTGCTGCTGAATGTTTAATGACCAGAATATGTGCTGACATCTGGTAATCTGAGCTCTGACTCAGCATACACGTGTCACTAATAAAACACTAGCGTCTTAAATCCACTGTATGTTATTTTGTCTTATACAAATGGACTTTCTCCTAGATCATGCAACCTGCTTTCAAGTTTCACAATTTCATTACTTTTAAAACAGGTGTTTATTATGTTATGTTATATTTCCAAAGGCTATAAGTAAGTCAGTTATAGCCTTTGCAAATCTTTTTGACAACAACATAACATATAACAAACGAAAAATTCAATCCAATCAAATGGAGTTTTAGAAATGAAGTTTCGTTGCTTATCCAAGCAGTTTTCAGAAGTGAAGAAGCTACTTGATGAACGGTGAATCTTCACTCTTAAAACTTTATTTACTATGGATCACACCTGGATGACTGAGGATTACACCAACAACATACAGACCCACAAGGAAAATTACTTATGTGTAAATCACTGACCTATTAGGTATATCCTCATTTTTACTTGTTACAGATAGGCCTTCTATGCTATGGCATTGTTTATTCACTCGTTATAAAATAATCTTTTAACTAAAAAAACATTGACAAGAAACTGTGGCAACTACAATACGTTTAATATTTGCAGGATGGATATTTATTTGTGTTGCTGCTTCCTCAAAGTGATGTGATGAGCATGCAACAGCTTTGGGAGAGGGAGAGAAAGAGAAACACATGATGTAATCAGCATCGCCTATGGGTGACGTGTGATCACCCCACTCGGTTTTGGAGCTCCTGATTGGACAATATTGCTGGTTCTACAGAAGTACGAGTCAGACAAGCTTGACTCTCAGTAACCACGCCTGCCTGCTTCCTACTGGTCCTTTGAGGCAAGCCCACAATAACCAGGCGCACGCCGTTCATCAGTTTGTCCAAAATTAAATGAACAGCCTAGTCATTACAACATTTATTTTGGTACACATGGCATGCACAAGAAGTCCTAAAATATGTATTGTATATTATTTTAGCTGTTAATGTTTGCAAATAGATGCCAGTGTAACTAAATAGTTATCAAAAGTAATCAAATACCGTCTGTGTTTTTACATGTTCCTATTTGTAGATTTGTGCTACTGTTAATATGGGCTAAATTTTCCGGATAGGCCATGAGGAGTTTGTTTATTTAAAGATAATAATTAAATAAAGAAATATGGAGTTCACAGTGATTGGATGTTGGTCCTGTCAGTCATCTGCGCTGGGCGGGTTGTCTGGTTTCCGCTGTTACCACGTTAGTCCTGAATGAGCTCTGTGTTTAGCCTGGGTCGTAGCTTGACTTGACAAGTTTACACCTACATGTGGACCAAGCTGAGAGATTTAAGTACTGAATGCATGGATCTCATTTATCGAGTTTGGATTTAACACTTTGACTAATGTAGGGGAGTGAGAAGTTTGCATTTTCACGTGATTTCGTGCCTGTTCAGTCTCCGTAAAAGCCAGACAGACAGAGGAGTAAAGATGAACTCTCTTTCTTTTGACGATCCAACTCTGGATAACTTGGATCCAACGATTTCACTAAATTCGCTCCATGACCCCAGTGACATTGACACGGCCCTTTTAAGCGACATAGATGGTAAGAAATTGTAATTGTTGTTTACATGCCACAAGCCACCCCTGTCCTGTCATATTTAGCTTGTGTTACTGGCTCCAGCACACCTAACTTCTAATAGGATAATAGAATACTGATCATTTTCGTGTTGTATCAGTCGCGCTGAATGGTTTTAGTGGTAATGTGAATTATATAATCTTGTTAAACCAATTAGCCAACCTCGTGCTGAATCGATATATGGTTAAATTTGGCTTACTTTTTAACTTTTCACTTTAGTTGAATCGTCATCCTTACATGAAATATAATGCAAACTACATATTTCTGCCTTCTACTGTAGTATTTTATGATTTAGAACATAAAGTTTTTGAATAACAGGTGTACATTAGCAGGTGATGCTAGCTTACTAAATATTGCTAGCGCCCCGCCTCTCTCATGACTGAGGTTATTACAGTTCATTCACTTTGTTGGGTTCATCTTCATACGATTGACCTATTTCCCCCCTAATGATACACACTTAATATTACTCCATAAGTCATGCTAATGTTTTTGTATTTTTTTCTAAAACATACAAAAAATAGTAAAATAAACTATCGTTTGCGATTACAGCTGAGCAAGTGTGCAGTTTATTTGCATTGCATCACAGCAAATAGAGTTTACACGCGAACACTACCACGTTATTGCAGGTTTATTAACATTTCAGCCTTTAGCCTACGACTTGTAATGTGTAACTCAAGCCTGTTTCCGCTCAACCAAATTTAGACTTGCAGAGGGATATGTAGTGTTGAACGTATGTTTATGGAACAGCCGGTTTACATTGCATTTGACCGAAAGTAACCCTCGGTGATGCTGCACGAAGGTAACCTCGTTCTCAGACTCTCCCTCTCTTCTCCTGTCTTGGCCAAGCAGCATAGCGAGTCTCCCAGGCGCGCTCTGATTGGTCGCGAGCGATCACCTCATACAAAGGCCTAATCCACAAACGCAGTGCCTACACATAAATGCAGATAGAAACCTAAACATTGCTTATTTTCACCACATATAGTCCACTCTGTGCCATTATTACGACGTAAGCCTGAATTTGCAAAGAAATATTTTTTTTGTTTTGTATCACACTGCTGTCTTGCGAGTGGAGTCCATAGTATAATCCCAGACTATATGACCAGAGCATGTGTTAGAAGACTTGTACTTACTGCAAACCATAAGTAAATCCAGTATACTATTATTCTGTTTTTTATTTCTTATACAGACATGCTAAAGCTTATCAACAACCAGGATATGGAGTTTGATGGACTCTTTGACAACCAACCATACACAGGAGCTCCATCGACCCATGATCTCTCTGGTTTTACCCAACCCATCACCTCAACTGCTTCGCTGACCACTTCAGCTGTCCCGACAACTTCTCAATCCTCCATCCTCAGCAGTAGTCCACATTTGGATGCTCTTTTGGGGCCCCCCATCACTCGTAGCTCCTCCACCCCAGATAAGACCTTCCAGCCTGCCACTTTCCAACAGTCCCCTCTGGCCCAGGTCTCCGGCAGCAGCGCCCCAAGACAGCAGCAGCTGACCTCTCCACCACAGCCCCAGAATGCCAGGCAGTCCAAAGCAGAACAGCCCCTGCCAGCCCTTAGTCCAGCCCTCCCTGTGCAAGTGGCTTCACCACCTCAAGTTGTACCACAGACGAGTGCAGCTCTGAGCTCTTCCCCTCCAGCCCTGTTCTCCCCCACTGCTCCTCAAACACAAGTTCAGTCTCAGCAGACTCATCCTGTCAGCTACACAGGTAAAATAAGTGTTATGGAATGTAAAACACTAATATAACTAGAACATAGAACATAGACCTCAGGCCTCGAATCTTTGAGTAACTTTGAATATGTCTCTTTCCTTTTAAAGAAGACTTATTGTGCTTGAGACTGCTATATAGCTATTATCTATAACATCCACAGATCATTACTAATTTTAAATTGCAATATTCACCTAGAACAACTTAGAAAAAAAACAAGCCATTTAGAAAACTATGGTGCCCAATGGGAGTAAACATGGTCGTAAATTATCATCACAACAAAGAGCCATGAAGTACTTGTCAATTTTGCATAATAGGTCTACTTTAAGCACATCTGTCAAGTAAATTTTGAATCTTTAGCCTAACTATTCCACCTTTGGGTTATTCACCCTTCCCTTTTTCTAAATATATGCTCCTGTTGACAGACTGTGTAGACAGAGGTCAAACCACTCATTTGCTTTATGTACACATAGCTAAGAGTCTATCATAAATATTTTGTAAAAGCTGGTCTGTGTCTAACTACTGTGCACTTCAACATATTTCTGAAGGGAGCCCATGGGAGTACTTTGTAACTTTTTTATTGGATGTTGAGTAAAGCCCTTCATGTTATCTTGTGCACAAGGTAACCATTTCAGACAGATAAGAACTGTAAACAGTGGCATACTGACTCAAACTATGACTTTATTAGTCTGAGTGAGATCATTTCCTTTTGCCCTACTAACCTGCTGTTAATGATGTTGGCACTATAGACTGCCCTGACCCCCGCGATATGTATTGTTGTGTGTTTTTTGCATGGTTAGACATAATAAAGTGTGTGAAAATATAGCTTTTTTTTTTTTTTTTTTACTGTACAGCATCTAGTACTGGGTGTGCAAGTCCTTCGGCTGCTATTTTGTCTTCATCACCTCCAATAGCAGTTCAACCTCAAATTCAAGGACTGACCACCACATCTCCCATTTTGACCACCTCAGGAAGCCCTCCTGTTCAAACCATCACCCCCCATGTACAGCAAGTACCTGTAAGGAATAATAGTCTGCCACCTGTGCTTTTAATAGTTGTCAATCCAAGAGACTTCCCTGATAGCGTATCTTTTTTTACAGGTGCTACTGCAGCCACAGTTCATTAAAGCAGAATCCTTGCTTCTGACCACTCTGAAGCATGACCCTTGTATCGTCACTACTGTAGCATCATCTACATCTTTGGCCACAACAACTTCAATGCAGACAACTCCCATTCAAGTAAACCTGTTTTTTACTGCTTAAAGGAGTACTCCGGCATGTTTGAAGTTAAAGTCCATTGCAAGAGGTGGTTGAATACTGTCAGAAGCCAAAATACGGCACAGATCAGTGTTGCCTAGGTGGAGATCTTGCTGTGGTAGTGAGTATGTCAAGGCAACAAGCTATTGTAGTGAATTGGGCAAGTTCTTAGCTTCCACGTAATTTCCACACTGAAGCAGCTTAACACCACTTTCTAACCCATCTTACAACATAGCCATGAGTCTAACAAACAAACAAACGATATGCTTGGCTCACTCATTAGATGTCTGGAAACATTATAAAACAACTTTATAAGCAGCCTTAGCCTTACCGATTCCTTTATCCCACTGTGCATTGTGAAAGCCCAAAAGACTCGACTGCCGACTCCAGCAGTGGTGAGCGGATAGTAGCCGCCAGAAGCAAGAACTGAAGATCGACTACTGACGATGAAGTGAAAGTGAAAGTTGTTGAAAGAAAATGGTTTGGGAATGTATTATTTTAGCGTTTAAAATTTTTTTTTTCACATAAATCGGCAACTGAGTCTTTTGGGCTTTCGGAATGCGCAGTGGGAAATCAACAAGGTAATGCTAAGGCTGCTTATAAAGTTTTCCAATGTTTCCAGACCACTAATGAGTGGGCCAGGCATAGCGTTTTGTTTGTTAGACTCATGGCTATGTTATAAGAAGAGTTAGAAAGTGGTGTTAAGCTTCTTCAGTGTGCAAATTGGCGTTTTACGTGGTAGCCAATTCACTATGCTAGCTTGTTGCCTTGACAGGCAGCGAGATCTCTGCTTAGGCAACACTGATCTGTGCCATTTTTTAGCTTCTGACAGTATTCGACTACCTCTAGCAATGGACTTTAGCTTCAAACATGGCGGATTTCCCATTTAAGATAATTTGTAACCTGCTTTAGTTAACATGCTCTATTTTTTGCTATTAGGCTTTTATGGGTGGAGGCACCTTTTTGACTACAGTTCCTGTTATGGTGGATACAGAGAAACTGCCAATAAACCGGATAGCCATCAGTGGCAAACCAAATGGGCAACCTCACAAGGGAGAAAAACGCACTGCTCATAATGCCATTGAGAAGCGGTACCGGTCATCGATCAATGACAAAATTATTGAGCTTAAAGATTTGGTTGCCGGTACTGAGGCCAAGGTAGGAGGATCTTTTAATGCTTGCTTATTATAACACACATCTGGAGTCTATTAATAATGATATACATTTTTTTTGTCCCTTTTAGCTTAATAAGTCTGCAGTGTTGAGAAAAGCTATTGACTATATCAGATACTTGCAGCAGACTAATCAGAAACTCAAGCAGGAAAACTTGGCTCTAAAAATGTCAGTCCAGAAAAACAGTGAGTACCTCATAGTATCTCAAATAGGGTTTGTATTGGTTGTGTTAAATACTAGATACTACCATCTCACAATTTACACCCCATTAACTACCACTAACAAATTTCATGACAAAAAAACCTGCTAAAGTGTGTAACAATTGCTATGTAATTGTGCTTTTACTCAGAATCTCTCAAAGACATCGTTGCTATGGATGTTGACGGACAGGCTGATGTAAAAATGGAGCTGCCCACTCCTCCAGCTTCTGATGTGGGCTCCCCCTCCTCCCTCTCACACTGTGCCAGCGACTCAGAGCCTGACAGCCCTATGGGTGAGGACACAAAGGTATGTAGATATCAAAAATCATATGAATTCACACTAAACAATATTCAACTCTAAAGTATTTGTGAATTCAATATTGTTCATTTCTTGTTTCAGCCAAATGTGGGTCTGGTGGGTCAGTCTGCAGGTGGACGTGTTGGTGGCATGTTGGACCGCTCCCGTATGGCCCTGTGTGCGTTCACTTTCCTCTTTGTCTCCATGAATCCTTTGGCTTCCCTGTTCTGCACCAGTACATCTGCCAACGCTGGCAGCAGTAGCAGCCCTCACATAGGAGGCAGGGGCATTCTGGGCTTAGACAGTGCAGGTAAATGAAGTGGCATTGACCTCCTACCAACACAGAAATAAAAATATAACTTTTTCTAATTTACACTTATGCCTCATTTTGGTCAATAATACTGAATGTCTACAGTGGACTCTTTGGGCTGGATGGACTGGATGTTGCCCACTCTGTTGGTGTGGTTGCTGAATGGCATTTTGGTGTCAGGGGTTCTGATCCGACTCTTAGTCTATGGAGAACCTGTAACCAGACCACATTCTGGGTCATCTGTCTTATTCTGGAGGCACCGCAAACAGGCAGATCTGGACCTAGCGAGAGTATGTAATCCATTCATTTATTGTTTTAATCCTGAAATTGCATTATAATCATGTCTATATTTTCTGTTAATTAATATATATATATATATAAGGCTAATGTGTAAAATCTGCTTTTGTCCATCTTCAGGGTGATTTTGCTCAAGCCAGTCAAAACCTGTGGACCTGTCTTAAAGCTCTTGGTCGGCCTTTGCCCACCTCTCAGTTGGATTTGGCCTGTGCTGCCTTGTGGTCGCTGTTGCGTTTTTGCCTCCAACGCCTTTGGGTGGGTCGTTGGCTGGCAGCTAGAGCTGGAGGGCTGCGGTCTGATCGCCCCCTGCAGGAGGATGCTTGCAAAAGCAGCCGTGATGCTGCACTGGTCTACCACCGCCTGCACCAGCTTCACATGACGGGTCAGTGGAAGGGAAAACCAAGTAGCTCTTTATATCCCATCTGAATATAAGGGTGTACTGCTCCAAATCACAGAATTACCATATCATTCTTCACACTGTAATTTATTGCAATATTCCTTTGCGTCATTGCTTTAGGTAGACTAATCAGAGTGTGGAAATGTCGTGACAGGTTCTTAGTGCCATTGTTCTTGTCATATTCCATAGAAGAGTCAAAACATGATGCAGTTTTTTTTGCAGTGCATCAATCAAATAACTGATTTCAGACAAAGATTAGGTTCCTATTTGATAGATTGTAACCATTGGCATTGATGTAAGACAAGATTTTGTTATTGTTACATCCGTTAATCAAAGTCTTTTCTTGTTAGGTAAACTAAATGGCAGTCATCTTTCAGCTATCCACATGGCTTTGAGCGCAGTGAATCTTTCAGAGTGTGCTGGCTCATGCCTTCCTGTGGCCACGCTGGCTGAGGTCTATGTTTCTGCAGCTCTACGAGTCAAAGCTAGCCTGCCAAGGATACTACATTTTACTTCTGTAAGTATTTCAATGTATTTATTTTTACGCACAACCCAAACAATATCATATAGTGTATAAATCGTCTGTAGGACCAAACTTTTGTTTTTTTTATAGCGTGTGTTCCTGAGCAGTGCTCGTCAGACTTGTCTATCGTCCAGCGGCAGTGTGCCCCCAGCTATGCAGTGGTTATGTCACCCACTTGGTCACCGCTTTTTTGTGGATGGTGATTGGGCCATTCGCAGCACTCCTAAAGAAAGCATTTATAGCCAAGCTGGCAATACAGGTCAGTAGATCAGACACTTTTTACTTCTAATGCTGTTGCTAGATTTAACTCATGCAGCTAATGTTTCTTTACAGTGGATCCTTTAGCTCAGGTGACACAGGCCTTTAGGGAGCATCTCCTTGAAAAGTCCCTCTATTGTGTGGCTCAGCCTCGAGGAGAGAAAGGGCCAAGCCATGGAGAGGGGTATGAATCCAACAAACTCATTTAGAACATAACCTGTATGTTTCCCTTTGCCAGTATCTAATATATCACGTAATATGCTTCTTAATCTTGAACATGAACAATTCAATAAAACTTATGTGGTCAGTGATAAATATTTATGAACACGCTGTATTTCTTTTTTCAGGGAGTATGCTGATGCCCTGGAATACCTGCAGCTGTTGATGAGTGCATCAGATGCGGCTGGTGCTACTACACAATCCTTTGCTATTGGATCCAACATGGCTACTGTGACAGGTAAATTAATAAAAAATAATAGTCGAGCACCAGAAGCTGGCGAAGGGCTTATTTATATTGCAAAGCAATGCAATGCTAAGAGTAGCCGGTAGGTGCACTGAGGGGAAGCTATGTACCCGTAGTGAACAGGGACCGTCACCATGATGTATGAATGTGAAAATATATAGTTTAATATACAGAAAAAAGTAGAACATTGTTCTGTATCTGTATCTGAAACCTTTTCTCCTAACCAATCCACTGATTTTTCAACCAATGACCAGTGGCAAAAACTCACGAAAATTTGCCCAACATTAAAACTCACACTTTTCTAACTTTTGGCTATTTTGAATTTCCAAAAATCAATAAAATGTCACATGAGCACCCCCACACAAGATAAAATTGCATTAGGGTATAGGAATGAAAAATTGCACGTACAATCAAGAAATCTGACACAGAAGTAGATCATGACAAGATGAGTAAAAAATATTACGCCAACCCTGGCTGCTCCACCAGGCGTCAGCCACATTGTATTAAACTTTGCAAAGCATTTTCTGTAAGTGTTGTACTTTTACGAACTCTTCCTAAGGCATTCACCTGAATGGGCTCAAATTTGGTACACATTATTTCAAAGGGTGGGCATCAAAAAATTTTTGACACAACTTTTACAAAATTGATGAATTTTGCATCTATACAAATGGAGCATTTGCGCATACAAACTCCGATTTCAGTGAAAATGTAATCAGTTCTTAAAACTCCCTACCCTAAAGCTATTTAATGTAAAAGAATTGAATTTGGTGCATTATGCATTACTGCCCCTTACAGATTGAGATCAAATTTAATATGGGGAGAAAAAAAGGGGTTTTCATACATTTCTGAAATTGTGCACAAAATTAAATTTTGGATCCAAATCCAAAAAGTCAGTGACACCCATGCCATAGTTTTGTTTTTTTTTTGTTTGTTTTTTTACAGCGAAACCATAGCAATGACTGAAACTCTTATGTTTTTCTAATGGTAAAATCTATTTTATTGATAATTTTTTGTGGGGCATGACGTTGGTACACGTGAAGGTTGATCATTGCTGTTTGCGGCTATATTTTCTTTAAGTTTTGCATTGATTTACTTATCTTTGCTGTTTAGACTGCAGATCAATTTAAATTTGTGTTCTTGACTTCCAAATGCACATTGGCTTTGATTAGCGTGTCTTTATAATAGCATGTTATTGCCAAAAAGCATAATTGAGTATAATTACTTTATTCTTTTTCATTCTTCATTTTGTGACTTTGTCCCCCAAAACAGGATGTGATCCTCACTCAAAATGGTGGTCCTCAGTTGCTGTGGTGATCATCAACTGGTTGCAAGGAGATGACTCTGCTGCAGAGCGACTGTATCCAACAGTTGAACACCTGCCTCGCAGTCTCCAGAACGCAGAGTGAGTCATCAAGTTGACTATAATATTGCAAAATATACATGAACTTTTTAAAGATACATTTTGGTCAGTGTTTCTTCCTCTTATCTTTGTGAACAGAAGTCTGCTACCCAAAGCATGTCTAAATACCTTCAAAGCTGTGCGTGCGCTTTTGTCCAAACCTGAAAACTGTCAGCTGAGTTTAAGCTACAGTGAAAAGGCCAGCGTCCTGCTCAGAGACAACCTCAACCTGGGACCACACAACCACAGTTCCAGTATAGACAAGGTACCCTCACCACTCACAAATGCTGCAACCCGTGTTAATCAGTCATTGTTTTTATTATATATACTGGTTTGAAATGCTATTCTATAACTATATAGCAAAAGGGCAAATGCTATAAGGTGTGTGTAAAATTGACAACACAGAATATGGATGAGCAGATTGTGGCTCCCTCCTGGGCTACTGCAGCGTGCGATCGGGCTGTGTCCCTGCCTCTGGCGTTCAGCAGATGGTGATGCTGTTGAATGGGCACCTTGTGGGGTGCATGTGCACGGCCGGAGCTGTGGTGCATTGTAGTTGCATTGCATCTGTGTCTCAATGAAGTGCAATGCACCCGCAGTGCAACACAGAGCTGAGCCACAAACGGCAGCACCCACAAGTTTGTGAGGAGTACCTTTGAGACAGACACAGCACAGTCTTTTAAATACATTAACATGGATTTTACTGTTTGTATGTCCTCCTCAGGTTGTCCAGCTATTGCTCTGTGATCTGCTATTGGTAATGCGAACCAATGTTTGGCAGCTGCAGCAGCAACAAGGGGTGCCTTCTGTAGGACCCACAAATGCAGGTCCCAGCTGTCCAGCAGGGGGCGTGCAGCAGGCCTCACCTCCTGAGCTCCAAGGCTTTCAACAAGACCTGAGTTCTCTGCGAAAGTTGGCCCACAGTTTCAGACCTGCCATGCGAAGGGTATGCGTATTTTAGTAATATACAAAGCTAAATGAATACTGTGTATAGAACCATGCATTTTTAGAGTTTGTGCCCAGTGTTGTCAAAAGTGTAATTGAACAGTATAGAACTGTTAGTTATGCATATTGTATAAATTCCCTGTGGCTATTAATATTCTGTCAAATGAAGGCAGGTAGACTTCAAATATTACAAAGGAGCACATCAAAAGGACACTTAATGCATATAGATGCACGGGCAAACCTAGTTCCCTAATAAATATAATATAAATATGGTAAATAACCATAGCCACACAACACAAACACACTCACTCCTCTTGAGGCAAATGCTCTGCAACATTATTACTAATGCTTCTATGTCTCTCTGAAGTCTGAGTGAACATGTTTTGTCCCCCCTCCACGTCTCTCTTCTTCATCCTCTCATCTGTTTTGTTTGTATCTCTTTCCAGTTATTCATCCATGAAGCCACAGCTAGACTGATGGCAGGGGCGAGTCCCACACGCACACATCAGCTGCTGGATCGCTCACTACGACGCAGAGCAACGCCAGGAGGCAAGACAGGTGTGCAACATTCACATCTGTCCTCCAGGCAGATTTATCTATTCACTCACTTGAATATTTATGGTATTAGAATATTTATGGTATAAGATGGTATCAGTCAGTGGGATATATACTTGAACCTTAAAGTAAGGAAAATGTAGGTTACATTTGAGGCCTGGTTGTTTGAGTAGCATGATTGAGATGTCTCATTCATAGTAAGAGTCAGTTGTTTAAGCTGGTTTATTTGCTAAATAACAGGCTGATCCAATGCAGTAACAGTTTTTTCTGATGTGCAGAAGAGTGTGAGACACGGCCTGGCCAACGGGAGCAGGCAGAGGCAGTCCTATTGGCATGCCGATACCTCCCCCCTTCATTCCTGTCAGCCCCAGGCCAGAGGGTTGGAATGCTGGCGGACGCAGCCCGCACCCTGGAGAAGCTGGGAGACAAGAGGACGCTCCACGACTGCCAGCAAATGATCATCAAATTGGGGAGTGGTACCACTGTCACAAACAGCTAAGAAGAAGAGAGACCAGAGTGTTCACAGACACATCCAAACACCAACGCAGAACAAAGACAAAAACTTTCTGGCTTCACATTATGCAGCTATAAATCACTTATATCAAACTGGAAAGATGACATCAATACTTTCACATACTCTCGCTTTCTGATTTCTGGCTTGCAGCCCGATTTACGGCACTTACTTCACATACGTCCATTCTTTTGCTGACTTTTTTTTATGAAGAGACACAATCACAATCTCTACATTACAACGGCTCCTCTGATTATTGGTTGTACTATCGTGAAAGAACTGTCCAAAGTTTATTACATACAAACATATTGGGTCAGAAACTGTATAGTTTAGTCATTTGAATCATTTGAATCCTGCTCGTTCAAGCCCAAAGTCTCTTATCTGCACTAGCCTCAAGGGGCTCATTTCAAAGATTTCTAGTGAATCTTATGTTTTTTTGTGGTGTGATGTGTACATAATTTAAAAATGTATTTATGTCTTTGATTAAATTTGCAGTATTGTGACATAAGCAAGATGATAAAAGCTTATCTCATAAGTGCATATTATAATTTTGTAGCATTTGGCAAGGCTCCTTTTAATGTCATCATCATGTTATAATGCCCACGAGCATTCACAGCATTAGGCTATCAAGGTGAAATTTGTGCAGTTTTGGCCAATTCTCTTGACCTTTTGCGGTGCTGCTTAGTGATGCTGTGAGACGTTGGCAGTCTCTTCATCAAACTGTGTGGCATTGGTGGTTTCAAGTATCCTCAGCTTCTCCAATTTGAGTGTGCAGTAAAAGTTCATTTCAGATTTATGTTTGTAGCTCTTACACTAAGAGTAGTGCTTTCTTACATTTGTTTAGTTCAATATTTTTAGTAAGCACCTGTCTTTAGACTGTAAACAAGTCCTGAACCAGGATGTTCAGTATGACTCTGGTAGAGACTGATACTGTAAATGAAATGTGAGAGACATTGAAAAACACTTGTTGTATAATTGGCATCTTTCTTCTCATACTTGCTTACAATGTAAATTTTAAAGTATTTTGTAAAGAAATGTGTTTTGTGTACAACTATGCTCTTTCTATTTAATTTGTTATAACACAACATGCAACCTTTGCCAATAGTGCCATAAACTGTAGTTGAAACTCAACCTTTGAACAAAATAAGGACAAAGGACAAAAAGGACAAAGAAGAGAAGTTGATCATAGCAGCATTGAAAGGTGCTGGTATATTTAACATTGGCGTTACAAAAACATTTCAAACAAATGTGATGCTGTTTCAGTCCAGAGACAAGAAAATAAAACTGCATGCGTCAACCCAAAACAAGTGACATTCCCCAAAAGTATAACATGTTCATTAATGGATTCTTTTAATAACATTTTATAAGCAATAACATATTCCATTTTATAGAAAATAAACATCTCTAGGAAATACTATACACAATTATATTAGTACATCACATCTTACATTTAAACAGCATCAAATACTTCTGTACACCATTAAATGAGCCTCTTACAAGAGAAAATTTCTTTTACGCTTTTATACTCTCATTTTGATATGAACAGTAGTAGTGACCATACTTAGCATGGCAGAGTAACAAGCCTACATTTGAAATACAGACAGGTGCTTCATGAATCTGAGTGAATCTTAATGTACGTACATCAATTTTCACATGTGTGAAAATAAGTTATACTGTATTTTTCATAGTAATACTTTTACTTTTGTACTTTACATACTGTAGTATGATGAGAGGACAGGCCTCAGAGCAAACCTCAGGTCTGCAGCTGTCAACTGGTGAAATGTGAACACATTAGATGAGAGTAACACAGAGTTTATTTTTATATTTTTATAGATTCTTAAAAACACAAAGCATGACACACACCAAAAGGCCATGATGCACACAAATACATCTCCAGGATTAGCGCATCATAGTAAAATACTGATCTCATGTGTTTTATATGCAAATACTTATGTTTTTCTGTTGTACAAGGTAAAATAGTAGACCCAGTGCTTGACTGCCGATGCATGGGATGTTAAAGTGGAGATGCATGTCCTCACTCTCACAGACACAAATGAACAAACACGGGATGAGTGCTGAGGCTGAAAAATGAGGACTTGCGACACAAGCACACGTTTGGGCACTGTGAAGGTGGCCAGAGGCTGCTCCCGTCCAATCAGTGTCCGCCAGGTGTCTGAGTCTGATAGTGAGCCATCCCAAGGCAGGACACACACACACTGCTCACTGTGCATTTCAAACAGCCCCTGTGCACCGGGCCCGAGGCTCTCCCACTCAACAGTCACATCTGTCGCCTGCCGCAGGAGGCGCTCGCTGAAGGAACACACTGAGGCTGGGGCAGCTCTTCTCAGAGGAGCCACCCTGCAGGGCTCAGTGCTCCAAGCACAGCCTGGTGTTGTCTGCCCTGGCTGTGGTGACCAGCGCCTCCATCTTTAAGTTAGCACTGTGGTAGACCCGGGAGGCTGTTTGGACAGCGCTGTCCGTGTAGTACTAATTGGGTTGAGTGTCGTTTCTGATGAAGGTGTTACACGTCCTGCAATAGAAAAGCATAAAACCCACATAACTCGTTTGCACTATTAACACATGCACTCTGCACTGCAGAGACATCACCTGATGGGTGAACCTGGCTATATGACCTCATCACCTCATCATAATGAATAGTTGGTGCTATTACTGAGCATTGTGCCTTATTTTATTGTCCAGGCAACAGTGAGTTTGCGGGCTCATGGTGTATTAACGTGAGATGTGCAGTTTGCAGCACTCACGGATGATGCAGCTGGCCACTGGACCAGCTCCAGTCTGAAAGACACCATCACTAATTGCAGTGGTGTGATGAAGTGTTATCCCTAACCCTCTGCAGTCCTTCCATCCATTGTGTACCTCTTTTAGTATCTGTGAACTGCTCTGCTCCAGCAGCTTTCACCTGTAAGCGTCTTTGTTTCAGTGACCGTAACCTTGTATGAGCTCAGTCTACCACTGAAGGAAGAGTCCTCATTGGTCTTTTGTCCCACACTCTTTTTCTGTTCATTCTTCTCTGCATCTCAACTATGTGTAATCTGTTTATGAACCTGTGTGGACAGGAGTGTGACCGAGCTAATGGGGGATGTGACTGATTTAAACTCATCAACAACTGCGTGTGGTTTGAATGGGTAAAGATTGTGGTGATAAACCCTAGATAAACCCTCAGCTGATGACAGCTCTGCTTGTGTCTGCCTGATGCTCACATGTGAGACTGTGAGATAAAAAAGGAGAAGAAGGGATGAGAGAATAGAACAGTGGCTTGTAGGAAAGCTGGCAAACAGAGGTTAAATGGAGCGAATGTGGCAGCAGAGCAGCAAAACAAAAGAATGAAAAAAATGCTAAAAATAACAAAGAATGAGGGAGGAACAAGCAGCAGTCAGGTGGGTGTTTTCATCAAGAAGCAGTGTCACGTTGAGCAAAGGAAAAACTAAAAGAGCAAGGTGACAGACGCAGATCACTGCCCCTGTGCATGTCCGCTCCCTGCTAAATGTCAGCTTCTCCCATATTTACCACCCACCACATTTGATTTTCTTCATGTTGTAACTTCAAAAGCCCACTAGATGGCATCTGTTTGTCATAAAGATTGTATGTATGGGTGTTTAAATCACCCGTTATAATTATGGTGGCCTTACAGTCAACACGTGGGTAGCAAAAATATGGCTGAGTCCACCCTGCTGCTGCTGGTTGATACGGCCTAGTCCTGCCAAGGTCACTGAGTACATATTGATCTGAAACTGAAGCCCCTGCAGTCGCAGTCTTGGAGGGGTTTGTCACAAGGATGGATGATAGGGCACATGATACGGCCACACCAAACCCCCAATGTTCTTTTTCAAATTTTTCATCTGTTTTACAAGCGCTGACAGAGGTGTTTTGTGTCTGCTCTGTATCATCTGTCTATCTATGATGCTACGTCTCCTTATCCCAGCGGAGGGCCTACAGACATGGGACGTTTCCTTGGTCAGTCTCAATTTAATACATATTTGAGCACAAAAAAGAAGCTTAAAACAAATTGCAAAACTCAGTAACACACACACACAAAAAAAATGTGGCCTATTGACCAGAGGTGGGTGATATTGACAAAAATCAATACCCCAATATATTTTGCATCATCTTGGTAACAATATTCAGAAGATATTTTAACAACGCATCAGAAATGTGCTAAAATGAGCCTGTAAATGCCTTAGTTGAGGTTTAAGTTTAGGACAAAACATGAATGAACCATGAAATGAACAGGAAAAGGGCAATATCACTTTATACCCTTGTTTGGGAGATATATAATATTCATTACAAAGAAATATTTTATAGGTCCTTTCATTTTCACCCTTTGGTAAAAGTAGGTATCATCTTACCTCATGTTTCGGACATTTGATGGAGAAGTCATCCTCATGGAATGTGCAGCCTGAAGATAAAAGGCACACACAAAAATATATAAGTGTTGGTAACAGATGAAACACAAAACGGATGGTATGGTCACACAGTCATTCTGCACACACCCAGATAAATGACAAAGGGTTAAAATGAAAAATGAGCTGGGGCAGGGCACAAAGGAAGGGGCAGTGTCAAGCGAGCCAAAGGGAGCAGAGTGGATGAGTTGTGAGGCAGAAAGAGCCACCAGTACACTCCGCAGGATTAAAATGGTTTTGATGCTAGCTCGGCAGAGGTGGCGGGCTTTCTAATCCACAGCTCCTTGGCATGAGGTAATAGAAGAGCAACACACACAAACAGCGCACCAAGATTGACCCAAAATACTCCATACTGTCAATTTGTGGCATAGTTAGGAAGGAAACACTTTGAACACTTAAAAGAAGAGAGGACAATAGAGGCAAGATGGATAGATGGAGGGGTTATGAGATGGGGACTAGTAATGCACATTCAGTACACACTCAGTCCTGTCTATTTGGCCTGTTCTATTCTTGGATATACTAGTAATGTCTGATTAGAAAAATAAAAAACAACCTTTTGTAAGATTGGATTCATCATCAACATGGTCTGGTTTTCGTATTTTGTCCAAACCACTGACACTTCCTAATTGCAAGCCTATTCCCTTTCTGTCTTGCTTCTGTCATTATTTTTTTCCTTTTTACCTGCCCTATTTGTTCCTGCACCCAGCTGCCCACACAACCTCCCTTCAATTTCCCAGTCCCAATTTCCCATCTCATTTCTCCTGCCTCTCCTTGGCTTTCCTTTCCTTTTTTTTGTTATCAGTGGTTGCTCCCGTTCTATATTGCTAGGGTGTCTTACCTATCTCTTTGGCACAGACATAGTGGTATTTGTTAGAACAGCCTCTCCAGCAGCAGCTGAGGGACGCACCCACATTCTGGCACTTGTAGCAACTCTGGGGTTAGTGAAAGATTCAGACATATGGACCCACACCAACGAGGAGACAGACAACAATTGTGCAGAGGAAAAAAAACGAGAAAACATACATTCAGAAGGGGCTTTCACTTCTATAAACTATAATCATACATAAGTCTTAACTATAGTGATTTGTCTTACCGTTTGATCGGAGGTCTTGGCTGCTTCTTTGAGTCCATACAGTCTCCCTGCTACCATAACGACGCCCCGGGTCCAGATGGCACAGTTTTCATGGGCCCAGTGTTCCTTGGTCTCTGCTTCCTGCTGAAGTCTGTGGAGTAAGCTCTCTCTCTCCTCGGTCTCACTGGTCCCTTTGGCCTTGAGCTGCTGGATTCTCCTGAACCTCTCTCTTAGCGTAACTCTCCGCAGACCTCCTCTCCTGGGAATGCAGTCAGAACCCTCTGGTCGTCGATAGCGACGGTGCCGCTGCTGTCTACTGCCCTCTTGAGCTGAGGAGTCCGTAGTGCTCTCTGCTTTTGTGTCACTCTCTCCTTCATCCTTTGAGCAGCTCACCAGTTCTGTATTTATGCTACTTTTACTACAACTGGCCTCATCTGAGATTTTTCTGATTAAATCTGTGGGACTTGATGTCAAAATTTTTCGTGGAACATCATCTTCAACATAAAAAGGGCCACATAAGTCTCCCAGGTCTCTATAGTTTGCTGGTTTTCCACAAAGGCTACAGTTTAAACACCTGTCCATCAGTGCTTTATTTACTAAAGGTCCCTGTAACATAGCTGCAGTGTGCGGCACCCCCTTCGCCACTGTAAAAGGATTCTTCATTCTAAGTATGCCCTTTTTTCTTCTTCTCTGAAATACAACAGCATCCTCGGGCTTGTTCACAATAGCACACCAGGATGAAAAGTCTCGGGAGTTGCTAAGTCGCACATATGGACAGAAAGACAGTTTAGAGTTTTGTGAGACTGGTCTGCGTCTGAATTTTTTCACACAAATGGTTTCACTCTGTTTCTCTGATACTGTCACTACAGGACCTACAATACATGGCTCTTCCTCTTTTTCCTTACTGTCTCTTTCCCTCTGCTCCTTCTCTTCTTTCTCTCTTTCCTCTTTCTCCGCCTGCTCACAGCCTGCTGCCCTGACCACAGCCTCAATAACCTCCATGGCATCTTTCATTCCTGGCTTTGGCCCTGGTTTTCTGTGGAGCTTTGCTGGCTTCTCTGGCGTGGTCTCTGTTGATGTTTTCCCTCTCTTTCTGCTGCCTGGACTCACTGATGGTTTTCTGCCTCTCTTGGGTTTTTCTGTGGGCTCTGAGCTGCTCACCTGCATGGGTTCAGTCTCTGTGCTTATAGGCACATGTGCTGTAGAGTCTGTGGCCTGCTCTTCAATCTGCTCTGGCTTCTGTGTTTCAACCTTGCCCTCAACATTAGCATCACTCACGGCCTCTGCCACTTCCTTTCTTTTCTTCCTCCTTTGTTTCAGGTGCATCTCATGGTTATTTTTAATAGCCCTCTGCTTTGCTAGTCTTGGCGTTGTGACTATAAGGCTTTCTGTTTCCAAAGCTGCTTCTGTGCTCTCCACTATAGCCCACCTCTTCTTCTTTGCTTTGACAGGTTTACTAGGGACACATGCTGTTTCTTGCGTCCCCTCTGCCCTAACTTCTACAGTAGCTGAATTCTGTTGTGTGCTTGGCTCTTCTGTCTGTGCAACGTCACTTCTATCACTCTCGCTATTTTTCTCTTCTGTTACCTCCTGATTTGTTTGTGATTTTGTGTCCTTCTCTACTTGGACTGGCATTTCTTGCTCTTTAACTTCATCTTCTTTGATATCTGTGTTTTTCACTTCTTCCATAATGTCTGAGGCATTTAGGATTATTTCACTGCCCTTAATTGAATTCTGAGAGATTGCCTTGGATGCCAGCTCATCTGTTAAACTGTCTGGCTGAAGCAGTTGCTGTTTCTTTGAGCCAGGAGATGTCATTTTTTGAACCAAGGCCTCATATTTTTGCCCCCTGCCTTTTCGAGGGGGCAGTACCTTCGTTTTTGTAAGGCAGTGTGCAGGCACATCACTGTTATCTGTTTCATTAGTTGGAGAGGTACTCGGAGAACACTTATTTTGTGAGGCTTGTCTTCTTTTTGATGGCCTGGTGGTTACTTCTTCTGCTGTAGAAACTTCCTCCTCCGCCTGTGCAGGTTGTGGTGGTCCACGCCGTTTGGGCTTAGGACCCCGTTTTTTCTTAACAGGAGGCACAGAGGGAGGTGGGCAGCTGGACTTTCTCTTTAGTGATGTGATATTATCAGTATTGATGTCTGAAGGTGGGTCCATGGGTTTAGGTGGTTCAGATAATTCAGTTGGTGCATCTATGGTTTTGATATCAGGGAGAGAAGTCAAATTTTGTTCTTCTGTTAAAGTCGCTTCCAGTTTCACTTCACTCACTCTCAGTTCTGTGGTCTTGACTTCAACAACCTCGTTTATTTTTTCTTTTGTTGCTTTTTCCTGGGAAGGCTTTCTGGATCTCAAGACCATATTTTTTGTTGCTCTTTGCAGTGCTTTTACTTCTGTTTTCTCTTCAACATGTACTGGTTTCACAGGTGGGTTTTCTGCTGATGCAGCCTCAAGCAGTGCCCTCTTTCTTCTGCTCTGCATCCCCTCTGAAGGCTGAGAAGCTTCCTGTGTGTTCTTGGCTTTTGACCCTGAGCCTTTAGGCCGGCCCACTGTGGTCTTAGCAGGGGGGCTGTCGGTGGACTTTGCCGAAGGGGCGTCTGTGGAAGGGAGAGCTTCTTCAGGTGTAGGCTCTGGATTAGGCGCGTGTTTAGAGCCTGGTTTGGGACCAGGCTTTGCACGTGGCTTGGGTCCTGGTTTTTGTTTAACTGTGATCTCACTTTTCGGTGGGATCTCTGGTTCAACTGGTGCCGGTTTTGGGATCGATTTTGGTGCAGGCTTAGAGGCTGGTTGGACTCGTGGTTTCGGACCGGGTTTTGTTCCCGGTTTTGGCTTTGGGCCTGGCTTGGGGCCTGGTTTTCTTTTCAGAGGAGGTTTATCTTTGGGGGATAACTCTGGAGCATTGAATGAGCGTGTGCACATTCTTGAGGAAAATACATCAGTTATTATTTTAGCTGCAGGACTGACATTAGACTCTGTATGATGCATGAGTTCTGTTTGATCTGAAATCAGTCCTGTTTTACTCGTGGGCATGCAGGGCTTTTGAGAAGATGGCACTGACTCATCTCCTTTCTCTCCTTCTGTTTCCAAACTGAGCTGTCGCCTCAGCCCTGACCCTGAATGCATTCTTCTCCTGCCTCGTGCATGCTTTCGTCCATACGTCCTGGGCTGAGACGTAGGGGCCAGAGGCTCTGGTTTGGTTGAGGGGGTCACAGCACTGGCACAGCTGATGCCCGGCTCTATGTCCTCGTCCCCTTTCTTAGGTGAGGGTGGGGTGTCTGCCCATGAGGGGGCTGAGGGGAGTATGGACTTCCCCGGCAGCTGGGGGGAGTCTGGCTCCAGCACTTTAGCGTCACTATGATCCATGTGATCTCGGGCATGAGCTGGGGCAGGAGCAGCTTTGTCATTGAGCGATGAAAAGACTGGCATGGCAGACTCAGGCTGAGGAGCTGTGTCACCAATAGCTGTTTCTCTAGAGGAAACATCGGCAGCTGTGTTCAAATGGACCGGAGCAAACTCTTCTGGATGCTCTGGGCTCCCAATTCCCTCCTCCTCTTCCACATCCTTGCTAACCTCAGCAGACAGTGGAGGGGATAGTGTCTGTGGCTCTTCTTTCTGAATGCCCCCCTCCTCTTCACCTCCCTCCTCTTGTTGTTCTGCCTCTGCTTCTCTGCTATCCTCCTTCGGTGTAATGTCTTCCTCCTCCATTCTGGGGGGCGGAGAGGTGTTTTCAGAGCTGTCCTCTTTCTCTGTCGAATACTGATCCTGTTCAAGGTCCCCCCTCGATACATAAGGTGATGTTTTCACAGAGCTTTCAGATGGAGTGCGTGAGTCAGATTTGAATGTTTCTGATTTCACTTCTTGCTCTTTGTCGTTGGAGGAGAGTCCAGAAGGTGACCGCTCCAGTGAGTCCTCTCCTGTAATTTCATATTTCCTCTGGTCCTCCTGGTATTCAGGGCTGTCGTAACAGTAGCTTTTTTCTCTCTCTTCTTCCTTACTATAGAGTTGGGAATCATTTCCTTCCTCTTTCCAGTGTTCTAGTCTCTCAGCAGATTGGACCATGTCTTCATCAACATTTGTCATTTTTTCTGTAATCTCACTTTTGTCTGTGCACTTGTCTGGCCAAGTGTTTTCTTCAAAGTTTTCTTTTAGGGGCTCATCAATGGTCTCAATATCTGGAGGAGAATCTCTTTCTTGTTTGAGTGGACTTGATACTGTAATGCTTGTGGGTGATCTTTCGTCACCTATGCTTTTAGCTGGAGTACTCATGCCATCACCACCTTGAGCTGGTGTACAGATAGCTGGGTCAGGAGTCAGGTTATGTACGCCCGAGTCCCCAGACCTGATGGACATGTCATCAGGAGAAGTTATTGAACATGAAGAGGTTGTATCCAGGCACAGGCTAGTGTTAGTTTGGGCCTGTGCTGGACTCCGGCCTTGGCTGCAGTAGTAGTAGCCTCTTTCTAACTGCTCGTCACTGCTGCTGGAATAGCCCGCTTCATGCAGCTCCATTGGAAGAGTGTGGTGCTGTGTTGTAGAGTAGGGATCCTGCACAGAACCTCCTACCCCACTTCCATCTGCGTATAGAGGGCTCTTATACTCCTCACTTTTCTTAGAGGGTGTACCACTGCCAACACTGCTGTTACTTCCTCCACTGTTTCGTTTTCCGCTTTTCTTGTTTCCGACTAGCGCTTCAGAAAGCAACAACTGCTGGACATTATTGGAAATGTTCTCCACTTGAGAGGTGAGGGCATTTAGGCTCCACAAGCTTGGATTGGACAGCAGCTTTTCAGAAAAGCGCTCTTTCATGGTGGGAAGCTGGGGTGTGCTTGTGTAGCTGTGGGGAGCTGCGTGGGCCACACTTGGGGAGGGGTGGGAGCGCGGGGGCATTAGCATGGCACTGGAGCTTCCCTGCTCTTGCATGGCAGAGGTAGAAGATGAAGAGGATGAGGGCGTCATAGATGGCTGGCCGTACTGGAAGGACTCAGGATTGGTCATAAGTGGTGAGGGGGTGGAGCTATATGAGGGTGAACGGCCAACAGAGCGTGCAGGAGAATGGCTGGATGCGGGGCTGCAGGTTTGATAGTACTGCTCTGGGGAACGGACGGGTATATCTGTCAGACAATAATTCTGCTGGGTTTGATTGTAGTGTTGGTATTTGGGGTGTGGCTCCTGTGGGCTGCTCAGGTTCTGTAAAGGGGTGTGTGGCTCGTAGCCTCTGGGGGTAGGCTGCTGGTAGCCATAACTGCTCTGACTCTGCCTGTATTGGCCTTGCTTCAAGCTACTGTGGCTCCCCATTTGTCTGCTGTACTGTGTGTTGGGGGGCATATTGTACCCTTTGTAGCAGTGAGGCATAGGGCTGCACTTGTCCATGTATGGAGACGGGGACTGCTGGGGATAATGCAGGTGACTCTGGGGGTACATGAGGGGTGAGGGAGGAGGGTTGGGGACATGGGGCTGGTGGTGTGGGCTGGTGTAGGCTGGGGTCGTGGGCTGATGACACTGAGCTTGCCCTAACATGTTCTGGTCCATGTATTGGGAGGAGCCAGTGGTGGGGGTGCTTGCCTCCATGCGGGCCACTATGTCCTGTTCGTACTGTGATAACTGTGTAGGATCGTCCCACTTCTGCTGTATGTGCCCTTCACTCAGGTACTGGGCTGAGTAGCTCCCAGGGCCCATGTGGCTATAGCCTGCCGGACCCTGCAGATGATTTCCAGAGGTCTGAGTGGGTGCTTTACTTCCTCTGCTGTAATTTTTTTTTGCAGAGACCCCGTTTCCATTGCCATTGCCTCCACTGTTACCAGGGAAACTGGCAAAAGCTTGCTGGCTGTAACAGTCCTTGGTCCCACCTCCAGCTGGGGTCATGCTGGAGGGACTAGTCAGTGGATGGGTGTCATATCCAGGTCTGCTGTGCCCTGGGTGTGGTCCTGGGCCAGTGTGTGGGTGCTGCGGGTGCTGACGGTACGTGTCGAGGCGGGATAATTCATGGGGCTCCTGCTGGTAGCAGGGCTGGTTGCTGTGGTAACCAGTGCTGCGCTCTCTGAAGGACTGCATCTCGTTGTCTGCGTCCTGAGCAGGAGGGGGAGGTGGGAGAGGGGGAAGGGGGTTAGGGATCTGGGAGGACAGATAAAGGGCAAGAAAAGAGAAAAAAGAAGAGTGATGGTTAGAACATTCCGGTAGTAAACATCTTGATTTAAAACTTAAAAAAATTATACCATGTTCGGCTTAAAACATGCAAACCCATCCTCAGTTTGTGTGAGGACAACAAGATATTAGTATAATCCAGTAATTTCATCTGGTGCAATTTGACAAAATAATTCCAATTTCAATTTACCAGTTGATCATTGCCATCAAGGCCATAAAGGGCATGCATTGTCATATTTTAAATATTGCTGTTGCAGCATATTACAATAGTGCCTGTTCTTCGATACTATATTATGCATCTGTGGCCTACCTGTGCATGTGTGTGTTCAAGATAGAAGAGATGAGGAACACTGGCTCTATAAAAGGAATACAGTCTGTGTGTTTGTGTCAGCTACAGCACAGAGTCTGAGGCTTCATTCAGTCGCCCCAGGGACAGAGCTGCACCCCACCAGATGTGCACCGGCATTATTCATCTCCTAAGACAGTGCTGTGTGGATGTGGAATTACACTGTTTACGCATGTAGGTGAGCACGTTTTGGATACATCTCTAGCACACATACATCTCTAGATTTCTCCCGAGAAACCCCAGAGTCCTGTCTCCTCTTTCTACCAAGTGTGCATGCAAGGACACTAGTGAACATGTTCACACTGACCCAAATAAGATGTTTTTCATAGTGAACTATTTCTGCAAAGCTGTGTTTAGATGCTTTATAAGATCGCCTCTCTATCCTCGTTTCTCTAATTTACACTATGATGCAATTCCTGAGGTAACCTTTTTCTATGACTGAAACAGTACTTTGGCCTTATGCTCCTTTAAAAATGTCAAAGATCTACTTCCACTTAGTGTTTGGCCCATTGGACAGACAAGCACATTGAAATAGCTATGGTCCAGACCTTTGCAGTATTAGTATATGATAGAATTTGAAAATTTTTAATTGGATTAAATTTTATGGCATCTGCATTACTATTTCTTCTTCTTCTTCTTCTCATTTGTGTATGGTGCATGCAGTAAGTCCTCCTGTCACATACTCAGTGTAAGGGTCAGAGAGGAGACAAAGCTATGCTGAGATCGCATAATACTCTTTCTCTGTCTGTTTATAAGATATAAGCATTGATTTTGGAAGAATAACCTACACATATTGCTTGCAATTTGTCTTTTCCTTTCTAAGCTAATTCATACTTTCTCGCTAAATGGTCATGTGAGAACAGGATGGAAAAATATATATATATATTTTTTTTTGCAGTATCAGGAAAAAAAAAACAATAACTGAGACAAATGTTACACTAAAGGCACTGTGCAGGAGTGGACCGAAATGGTGGTGTACAGGAGTGAGAGAATGGAGCTGAATCTGATTGTTCCGCTGCATGCTTCTTAATTCGCAGAGATGTGACTGGTTACATTGGCCCTTCATTCGTTTTTCATCCGCTCTCCCTCTCTTTCATCGCATCATCTTCAGAGCGAGCTTGAGATGGGATTTATCTGCCCTCTCGACACCCAAACACACACACACATAAAAGGACTTCTCTGATTCCCCATCACAATAGCATTTTTGCTTCAAATCTCTCCCCAAGCCCTGTCTTCTCTGTGACACAAATAAACACACATGGAGACGTGATTGGAGCGTCTCTCAGTGTTTACCTCCCCAGTTGTCCTGGTTAATTATGCATGCAAAGGAACGGCCCCATCGCGCATACCCAAAACCCAGTCACACTACACCATCTCCAGAGGAAGGAAACACCATAAACTCGACCTAAAAACACATCTCAAAATAACACACCACAATCTCCACGTCAACTTTTAAAATGCCCATATATAGATAAGTGCCCTATACACTTTTCATGCTGGGACGGAATGATGTTTTCATCATCTGATTGGACTGATCATTTCAATCTTTTAGAATTCTGGAATTGTTGAATTGAAATACTGCGTTTTGGTGATACAACTATGTACTTGCTAATGATGTAATGTATTGAGCAGCCCTTCTTCCTAAACAGTAAGCTCCCAGTACTGAACACACCCAGTGCTAACGTGCCTCACATTCACAGTGGCACCAATTATACACACTACTATCCCTGGCTCTTGTGCTTTTTTCAGGGGCCTCCACAAGACAGTGGACAGACAGCCATGTCTGCTCCTCCACAACAGTCTGCGTGGGTGGGTTCTTATCCGGGAGAGAGACAGACGAGATGGAGGAAGCCAATATCGGCCTTGACATTTGTCACTGTCCCGTTGTCATGACACACAGCTGGAGGTCATGCAGGGTCAGCGGTGACCAGTCACATAGATTATCAGACAAGACGTAGTGTGTAGAGGCCCAGCGCTTCCAGACAGAAGGGAGCTGCATAAGGACAGACTGTAAACAACCTCCAAAGACCTTTAATATTCACAAAAAGGTACTTGGCCAAAAAAGTGATCTCTGCAGATGGATGTGTAATGGCATAAATACAGCTAAATGTATTATACATATTTATGTTTTGGTTTGTCATTCTGTACATGCCTCTGTGTTTGCCACGCAATTAGCTGGCCATTGTCGAATGCAAGGAATAACTTAACTGAACTAGGCTTTACTCTTCAATCAACTTTTCCATCTCTCAATCAATCTATGCCCTATGAAAATTAAGTAAATAAAATGACATAAAATTAAGAAAGCATAAGACGTGATGTTAAAACAGGTTTTGTGCAAACAAATTCAATTCAATTTGTGACTTCAAGGCTAAAACAAAAAGCATATGAAAATGCAGTTTAAACCAGCATTTTCTTTCCATGTGTGAGAGCGGCATCGGTGCTGCCTCTGGGGCGGCAGATGACTCATCGGCATTTACCGTCTTGGCCGTCTATTTCATCACTAATGGAGATGACACTCTAGACTGGCCTCTAAGTACCAACACAGCAACACTGAAACAAATGCAGGTCAGTAAGAGGGTGTGGGGAGACGATATGTGCTTGGGGATTTTGAAACTGTAGTTTAAACTGTAGGAAGGATACAGAAGATATATGTAATGACCATATAATTCAGGATTAGTTGGAGGGTATGATAACCCTAACTATGGTCAGTTAGCTCATTATCAAATTCCAGTGCTTTGTTGACACACTTAAATCTATAATGATCGGTGTGTTATTATTTTATGCACCAACAAATCTGGTATATTCTTCAAAAATCTTTCTAGCCTATCCAAAATGCTGTTTCTTTATTTATTCTTTCTCTTTTCTGTCTGCCTAAACAGACAGCTGTTACGCACTGCCCTTTGATGGACTAGACCTAATTTTGTTGATATGGTTCGTAGCAAAGGAGAGAGAGACAGACAAAATAAGGACAAAAATGACAACTTTACAGATATTAACACAGATATCTCCCCTGTACAGCCACCTTAAATAACTGTAGATGATTTATGAAAGAAATATGAATCTGCTACATTCAAAATAACATTACAAGATTGCAGTAGTATTTTTGTTTTGTAAATAATGTATTATAAATGATCTAACTACCTATTTTAACAGCGATGAGGGTGAACCAAGTTTAGTATTGATAACCTCAGCTTTGCCACACACAGTTTTCTCCTTATCTCGCTCTCTTTTAAGTACAAAGGGGAGAAGAGGGTTCCTGTAAAGTGGTCCGCAGAACTACTTGGTATTCTCTCAGAATCCACCAAAGAACCAGCATGGCAGTCTGTGGTGCACACAAAAAGAAAGCGACGCTGGAGGAAGAAGGGGAATAGTAGAAGACTTAACTGCTTCAATCACAAGAGAGTATCCCTGGTATGCTCTCATTTACTCTGTGGGGTGAAATCCAATTCTACCAAACCTATTTCAAAACCATATGCAAGCGAGGAAGGCTAAAAAACAAAGATGCCGTATTTCCAAAGGAGGGAAAAACACACACATGTGAAATGTCTCATTGTATGCGCTGACCCACTTTGGTTTAGACTATTTCCTGGTAATAAGGTGAAGCGCTGGAGTGAAGCACAGGAGAGTGTCTGGGCAGGTTTTCCAGAGACGTCCCTGCTGGTGGTCTGTGGCGCATCCCCTTACTCATTTACACATACGCACATGTGCAAGATTGGCTCACGCGTGTGGCAGCCTAGCACACACTGATCTGCACCTGCTCCCTCTTTGTGCCACTCCACTTGGACTAATTGATCATGCCGCATCAGAGCAGTCTTCTTGATGCTCGGGTTTTTCAGTGTGCCCTTCTTTGTCCTCTATGTTGGACACATATTGTTGCTCTATAGCTACATCTGTGTGGAAGGGGGCTGACCTTGTCCTTGGTAAGAGCTGGGTAGGTGGTCTGTGGTGGTCTTGAAAGATGTAAAAATAATGACAGACTTTGTAAGCATAGAATATGCATAGTTTAAGACAGGATGGTGCTTAAGAGCTCTTGTCACTGCATAGGGATTTAAAGGTGCACTACACCAATTTCCTGAAGGAGGGTCTGGCACCTGCTGGCCTCCATGGAAATGTCATTGCATTATCTGGAATGTTCCACAGTGTAACATTAAACTTCTCTATCTCTATGAGCAGGTGACACCACCAGGCCAAGTTTCGGGTATATTTTAATAACAAAAACATGTGTTCTTGAATAAATGCAAGAAAGTGTAACACAGCAATAACAACTCCATGGATACAACATGGTGGACCCTCACCAGAAAAGCTACATAGTACACCTTTAAGTCATAGACTGTATAAAAAAGTGGACTAAGCGAGTGTTATGTCACCCATAGCATTCAGCACCACTCAAATCAAACGATTGTAGGGGCAAATTTGGAGCCAGGCTCTACATTATGAATAGGATTTTTTTGACAAGCAAAATAGCAAACCCTTGAGGATCATGTAGAGCAGGTTAATACGAACATTTTAAGACCAAAATGACGAAGCCACAGCAGCAGTTACAGAGAGAGGGGTGACAATATTCCAATGTAAGTCAATGGAAGCCAGGATCAGAAGGAGTCGGAAGAGCCCACATGCTCACTTCCTATTAGGAATGTGCCGGCTAGCGCGTTCGCTATGTCCATTTATATATATATATATATATATATATACAGTATATATATATATATACAGTATATATATATATATATATATATATATATATATATATATATATATATATATATATATATATATATATATATATATATATATATATATATATATATATATATATATATATATATATATATATATATATAATATATACATCCATTTTATATATACAGTACAGTCTATGCTTTAAGTTAGCTTTTAAAAGGTCAAAATGTAAGGCTTGTGAATTGACAAATATATTTATATTTATAAATAAGAAAATGAACTCAATACCATATAAAAGTAAAAACATAAATCTCATGAGACACAGTGCCACAAAATGACTGGCTTTTGGTTGCACACCAAAATTGGACAATAGAGAGGTAATTTAGGTAGAGAGGCTACCAGCAATAAAGAGGTCCTAATGCAGAGCCAATCCAATGTTGCTTCAATACTAAGTTCAAAATGAGAAGCACTATGTACTATTTTAGACATAAATATGGCTTTGATTATCAGCTCCAGTTAGCAACACCCAATCCGAGCAACCGGCTGCCTTAAGCTCGGAGATCAATGAGAGCCTGAAGGAGATGTGAAAAGCTGTAGGACGAGAGGTAAGGCTGTTTGATGGAGGGCATGGAGGTAGACAGGGCAGCAGAGGAGAGAGGAACTGTTCAACTTGACTACACTGACACAGAGGAACAGAGAGGAAAATACGTAGCCCACTGATTTGGTGAAATTACACTGCACCATTAGTGAAAACAGATAAGTGGAAGTGTGAATGTGTCTGAGCTGTCACATGGAACAAATATTGAGTATATAAGTTTTTGGAACTGATTTTAATCGACCCCAACTCTGTATGACAATTTGGTTGAAGATGACATGCAACTCTTACAAAAGAAAGACATAAATAAAAGGAAAATGTTGGTTACTGAGTCATATTTCATTTCTGACAATGATTTACAAAATTGCCTGCAGTAGTTTCTTGCAATAAGAGAACCACACCTTAATAAAGTTGAACTAAATCAATGATCTTAGTAATGGCAATGACAATGTGTTAGACTTGCAATTGGTGTGTGTGTGTGTGTGCGTGAAATATGTGAAGCTAGAAACCATGAAAGTGTGACCGTGGAAAGGTACCAGATGGGAGAAGCACGAAAACGCCAAAACTAGTGTCAAACTGAGGTAGGGTGAGGGATGCAGACGAGTGAGTAGGAAGTGCTGGTCCCTCATTTGTTTCTGCTTGACGAAAAATAAAAAAGAATAGAAATTTCCACTTAGACCTTTTTCCCCAGTGATGAGCCCCTGAGTGCCAGTGGGGGCGAGGGAGCAAGGGACTGAGCTATTCCCTCCAATTGAGACCCAAATGACTCCTGGCTCGCTAATTAAACTTTAATCTGAAATAGTGACCAAATTACCTGCCACACAACTCAGCTCTGCAATGACAAGGATAGAAGGTCATGCTTCACTTTTCCTTTTCTTCTACTATTAAAGATGTGCTGTGAAGCTTTTCTGAAGGAAGATCTGCCACCTGTTTGTTACCATGGTGATGCTATTGCCTTGCTATGGCCTGGAATGTTCCACATACATGTTAGCCCTGATCAGCCAGAACGACACGCTTTGACAAACCTTTACACAGACGAGTGGATCTGGAGTCGTATACTGTCTCCTTGATTTCAGAGGGTGTGATTGACAGGCAGATTAACCAATCGGAGAGACACATGCTCCATTCACGTCAAAAACAAACATGGCTGCTTATGCATAAAAAGGAGGAAAATCCACACAAGGAACTGAGAAATGGGGCAGGTTTTTGCAGAATCAACAACTGAAGCACCAAACTATTACGTATCTCAGGTAAAAGAAGTTGTACATTTTGTTCTGAAAAAGAGAATTCTGGGGAGATGTCGTCCGCATTTGAGAGACACGTGCTACAAATGATCAGATGTTGTTGGATTGTCTAGTTAGGATTTAGGAGAATTTTGAACCTCTATTGTCCACTTCCAGTCCCTTCTGGATTCGATCACACCTTGAAATGTTGTTCTTGTTTAGTATATACATGTTTTACTCCCAATTACTCCCAAATAATGTGCATATAATGCTGACATGCCAGGCTCCAGCTGTGTTACTCTTTGTGATAGTGACAAGCCAGGATAAAAGAATAGTGTAGGTCAAAAGTGTAATCTAAAATCTTAAGACAGATAAATCAAAAAGTCCCTCTACACTAAATAGTGTAAACTAACAGTGTAAAGCCATGACAAACTGAACAAAGCCATAGCGCTTTCAACTATAGTGAGTCTGACACTATTCTATACACAGTTATTATGTGTGTGTATATGAGCCATTATATTTTGACCCAAATGGGGCGCTGGGTGGAGCTACTCTGTTCTCCCTCACACCTGAATGTTATCTCGCTCACACACACAAACACAAGTAGATGCCAAGTCCTCTGCTGTCTGGCCTCATTCCCATCTCTGGCTCTCACACAACCTCTGGTAGGACACACGCCGCCATTTTGTGCCATGCAGCAGAGGGCATCACAGCACAACGCAGCAGTCTGTGTGTGCGTCCCATTGTCAATCATGGAAAACCAATTATAATCACCTCCATTTTCTAACCTGCCTCATTGCGTTCATAAAAAGTGAGTCTGTGTGGCTAATCAATCTGTATAGCACAATGTGGAGCCAAATTGCACTGATCGTGTGACAGCAGCTAGAGGTCATATGTTGTCACCTGTGAGCACCTGACTGATCAAATGCATTTTCACTTTTAGATGTCTACGCTACTTCTGACCAGTCAGGCCAATGTTAATACACTACATAATGTAATGTACTTCAGACAAAAGCAATAGTGGCTCATGTGTTGCAGCAGTCGTCATGTAACTGGGTGGTTGATGGTTCAAATCATGCTCTAGCTTGTTCATGCTGGAATTCCATCCTTGGGTAAGACACTTCATCTACAGTAACTTTTATAATGTGATCAGAGGGCCATTGGCACAGGCCGGTAACCAGATTTCTGTCAGTCATCCCTAGGGCAGCTGCGGCTACAGAAGGATCTTATTATCAGAGGGGAGAGAATGAATAATGGACTTCTGTAGCACTTTGAGAAGCTTGTCAAGCTTATGAAGCCCAACATAAATCTGGCCCATTATTATCATTACAGCAGTGAGGACAAATATCAAAGAATAGATCATATTTCTCAACCGAAGGGATCTGAGCTTGAAATGCTAAAAACATATGAATGTTGACTGTAAAGACGCCCATATATGTTCTTATGCTATTCTTTGAAGTCCATTATTTAAGTATAAATCTTTCTATGTTGCAGATGTTAGTCAATTGTTCTGGGAAAATCGTCATCTTGCAGCACACGCAAGCGATGATTGCTGAAGGACATAAACTGAATTAGCCATCACGGTGGCCCCATTCTGCAGATTAACTGCTGTTACTGCTGCTCCATATCCCTGAATGAAATTATTGAGTAAATACTGCAGTGCTAATGCTGGATGAGGGAACAGGCATACGCTTTGTGGTGAATCTTAACAGCCCTCAAATAGCAGGAGCATACGTATTTTTAGCCTGGACCTTGCAACAGGGACTTTTTATACAAACCTGAACTAGCGTTAGCAACATTCTTTTCGTCTGTTCTGTGACATTATGAGCTTGAACAAAACAGAAACTGCTTCCAGACAGCACACCTATAGTCACCACCGCACAGTGCGTATTAGCTGCTTCTGGTAATGGAGCTCACAGTGGGGAGGGCAGCACAATCGTGGAGGTGCCCGTCATGGAAGGCTGGCACAGAGCACACTGACCACCATGCGTGACTAGACAGAGGTGAGCAGGGAGGGGCACTGGCACTGGCACATGGTTGTTATGTTGTGAAGGAGAGAGCGAAAGAGAGAGAGCAAAAGAGAGAGAGAGAGAGAGAGGGGGGGGGGAGGGGGGTGTAAAAGACAGAGGGGGAGGGAGAGAGAGGTGGTGAGTTGGGGTGAGCACAGCCAGAGAGGAGTGAGAGCATGACTTCATCCCTGCTGCAGTCACAGGGGCACGGTGAGTGAACAGGCAGAGGAAGAAGGCAGCCTTTGAAACAAGTGTGAAAGGAAAACTGCTTCAGACATGCAATGTGTCATTTAGAGATCTGTGATTGAAATCTGTGAGTTATAATCCTGATCATGGCACTGTGTTAAAACGAGCACATCTGATGCTTTTATTTTTGCATTGCTAAGGTCAGAAAGCCAAAAATTCATTCTGTGCAGAGGATGCTTTGTTTTGCTCCCACACAAAGCCACAGCAGACATATAAACTCATAACTGATCTAACACTATAGGTTTATCACATGACAGATTGACCACACCAAAAAACAAGTAACAACCAAGTGCAAGTTACCATTACCACTGAATCCTGAGATAAGACATCTGCAACATGCTTACATGAATACCTCATTCCAGTATCCATAGGCCTGTCACGAAATATTGAAGTGCGATATGTTAATAAAGTAAATAGAAATGATAAATGATACTATAATACTGAATACTAAAACTAATTTATACCACTATGAACTAACATCAAGGACCATGTTGTCCACCCTCCTGTGGGCTCACCACCTGCAGAGGGGTTCATAGGGGGGGTCAGGTGCTATGAGTATTGGGCAGCACGCAGCACGCCGCGAAGCGGGAGAAGATGGATGGATGGATGGATTTATACCACTGACACAATAACTCGAAAGCAGATTTAAACCACAAACCTGTTCTAAATCTACAATATTGTTACAAAAAAAACATGCGTCGCAATTCAACAAAAATAAATAAATAAGAAAATCTCCACCTTTCATATATTAAATGATAAGTCGATACAGGCCTACATTTTTGGACTTTTTGGTCAGAATTAGAGCTAATGCTTGTTTTCATTAACAGTGAATTTCAGTGAAGCTCTGTGCACTCCACACTGGCCACAGAAAGTAATACTAAACTCCAGAGGAAAAGCTATGAATAACTAACTAGTGAGGAAATGCCCCTGATCAGCCTTAACATAGACAATTTTGCCCTAGGTGAATAAGAAAGGACACCTGCATTTATTCTGAGCTATTTTGTGCAAGAAAACAGAGCTGCAAAGAGAAAAAAAAAATCAAAAAAGTTTCTCACAGTGGCAGATGGTGGAGAAGAGAGACTGATGGAAAAATCCCTTCCAAGATGTTGATCCTTTTTGGTGAAGAGAAAACAAATGCATATGGAGGAGGGACAACAAACCATATCGTCTTAGCAACAAAAGCAGCGGGGTTTAGGGCATTAGCACACTTCATGTACCAACAGCTGGCCCACAGCAGAGGCTACACACACTATCTGAAATGTCATTATGCTGCCTAAACCTTCACACTGACAAGAAATGCCAGAAGTATTAACATATCCATCTAGATCTTCAGATTTAAGAAATATCAATGAGTGATTTGAGATTACAAATTGCCCTTTTAACAAAATTTGGGGGGTTGTGGTCCACCATTTGTCCATGCTCACCTTCTCCCACCTCTCTCTCCTCTCTGTACCTGTCTCATTTGCATAGGATGCCTTATTTGCATACATATGAGGTAAAGAGAAAAGGATTTGTGAGCTGAAGAGATTACAGATGGCGCTGATGAAAAGAAATGAAAAATAATAACCTCCATGCACATTTTTTCTCTATTCAGCCACTTATTACACTTGGAAAACTAGAAAGTAGGAATGGTAAAAACAAAACAATACCAAATATTGGACCTATAACAATGTGAGCAGTGTATGAACTTAAAATATATAAAATGTATGTTTACGAGCTAAATAAATAATCAAACAATTATAATAAATAAATAATAAATAAATAGTGATTTCCATGTAGGTGAATATCAGTCTTTATTTAAGAAAAAAACAACTGTAACTTGTATTTGGAGCCTCTCCTATGAAGTTACCAGAATAGGGGCCTTTTTGATCCTCTTGGATGGAGCTGCTACATATGGCCGTCCTCCACATCATCAGTGTTACTTGTTACCGTGGTGCTGAGGTTGTTGCTGTGGTGGCAGAGGATGGCTGCTTGAGCATAGTATGACTGATTGGCTGTGAAGCTCAGCAGCCCCCCATTCATGCACCCCGCGGGGCCAACTCTCTCCCTCCAGGAAGGACGGCACCAGAGCCGACCCCTCCCCCTTTAGCCGTGTGCACTGGCACGCGCCGCACTGACATGAAATATGTACAAAGACAATGAGGAATCCATCCACACAACCTCAAGCCTTCAAGACCTCAGTACTCTAGTGCAGTGGAAATGACTACATCAGAAGATTGCACGAAAAGACTGCAAATGGCCTGACTGAAGCCATATGCAGTGTTGAAAATTTGACAGCATGAAATCAGTTTAAAAAACCTAAATATAGTTAAAAGATTAAAAATAAAGAATTATTATGACTTGTTTTTAACATGACCATACCAGACTATTATGCATCCCATATTGTCTTTTTCTGCCAGTGCTCTGACCTCCTGACAACCCTCAAACAGACACAGACACACACAGACACACACACACACACAGACACAAACAGGCATATTTATCCTGTGTAGGGCCTAATTGCCTGCCTCTAATAACCTGGTGCAGATAGAAAGCAGCGAGCCGCTCTATCTCGTCTCTGTGGACAGGGGCTAGACGTGATGCAACTGCACAACACGAGCGGGGGATATGAAAAGACAGCAGGAGATTGTGTGTGTGGATGTGTGGGCGGGTATTCAAAACATTGTGGGGACTGAAATCTATATACTCACTTCATGAGAACCTTTTAACCGTACAACAGACCCCCGTGAGGAAAATCCTTCAATTTGAGATCAGCAACATGGTTTGAAGTTAAGATATTGGTTAATTTAGGTTAGGCAAGAGTGTTCGGTTAATGTTAGGGTCAGTCTCCAGGAAATTAATGTCATGTCCTCACAAGGCAGAAAAACTTAACATGTGTGCGTGCGTCCTCTGGTCTTTGTTTGATCTTTTCAACCAGGATTGAATCTCTGCAGCACACCACGAATAATAACTCACGTCCTAGTGCACCCACACAGGTTTTAAAGAGCCAATCAGAGCCTGTTTTTACCAGTCATTTTCTAGGCACGTGCATTTCAGTATTATGATGAGTAGATGAGTTAGCAAAGCTTTTAGTGTTAATATGTGTCAATATCGATAACAATCATTCCAGCTGCCAGTCCTCTGCCTTTTTTATGTACTTGAGTAGGTGCAATAAGATCCAGGGGTGGACCTAAGCACCACCATCGGGAAAGCTGCAGAGAACTGTGGTGATTGGAGTGGGGGTCTGCATAGGAAGTAAAGGAGAATTTGATGAGAGGTGGCAGGGGGTAAGATGCGGAGATGAAAGTGGCGTTCGGGGTGAGGGGGAGGCGGCGGGGGTAAAAGGGCACAAGAGACGGTGAAATAAAGCGAGGAGAGACGATGCGCAGACCGGGAGGAGGAAATGAGCAAGGTGCCGAATGCTGATTGGACGAAAACAAGAGAGGAGTAGAGGAGAGAGGGGGGAGCTTGTCACCTCCAGTCAGCGGCTATTAGGAGCAGCAGGGGCTAGGAGACACAATCCCTCATCCGGGTCTGGCAGTGCGGGCACAATTAGACATTTGGTGCACACTCTTGGCTGTCTCTTCTCTGCCACGTGCACAGTGCTGAAGCAATGGGCTGTGTGTTGTGTCGGTTTGGGCGCAGTATTCGTCAGATGTTTTTTCTGTGTTGTTTGATTTGTATTCAGCAGCGACCCCAGCGTTTGTGCGTGTGTGAAATCGTGCCGCCGAGGGCCCCGAGCCCGAGCCTGAGAGCCACTGATAGAGACTGTGCCAAGAGGAGCCGTGTGCCACTGTTTCTGCGCCTGCTCTGCATCCTGCCACTGCCAGACAGCACCCACCCCTCAACACACACACACACACTCACACACCCACGCACACATACTACATCAACTAACCCTGTTCTTCTCCAACAGCTGACCCTGTCTGCTGTCATCACACCACAAAAAACTAAATCTGCAATTTACAATTCATAGCGGAAATACTCTGAAAATGCATAATGCCAAAGGTAGCACACATCTCCAACAGCGTGTAACATATGTAACCTTCTATGACGTTTTATGAGACTGTCTCAATATATTCCCCTGAGTAACACTAGAGGCCGCTGTTTCCCAGTCTTTAAATCCATATGGGATAAAATTGGACACAACAAAAGGGAATCTTCATTAAAAACACTAATCAAACTTAGAAGTATGCCCATAGTGCAAAATATTAACATATTAACAAGTATTTGAGTTACATTTACAAAGTGTTCTGACCGTGGCTTTACAAACTTGACTTGCGGGTTATTCATTATATTCCATTATGCGTTCAAATTCAAACCCTTTATATTCATGAGTGAACAAATGGGCTTGGTATTCTTTTGTTTCAGAAATGTTTTATAATTTTAATAACCAACACAAATTTCCTCCAGTAAAAAAGTATGCATCCCAGTACACAGTCAGTGAAATACAGATACGATAGGCTTGTTGTTCCATTTCTCCTGACATTAGACTTAGTGTTTCCCATTAACAGAGGAGACTATGGTGCCCCCCCGTAGACTAACTAGACTAAACTCCATAGTCTATATCAAACTGGGCAATAAATTGGTGTTAAAAATAACTCTTTTTGTTTGTTGTATTATCTTGAATATACACAAGTAACTTTAATCTGTTTTTCTAAAAAGGACTGCCTGGACCTTGTAAAAATCTGAGAGAAACAATGAGGCTAACAGCAAAAGTTGACTACTCTGACTGAGATCTAGTCAGTTCTGCTGTTTTTTTAATTCCGTGTTCCACTTTTGGCTTTTCATTTAGGCATAATAGAGGGCCATTAATTGAGTGATGGGCCCTATTCTCTTCTGGCAAAGTCTTGTGCATGGCGAGAGAGTGCAAGCTGTTCAAGTGTAGAGGCTGATCAAAATTAGAGCCTGCTGGATAGATGGGCTTTGGGCTGCTGACCGCTGCCTTTTCTGGCCCAGTTAACCAGGGGAGAGCTCATTAGGCTTAGCTGGAGGTACGGGCCGCCTGCCTTGTTAGAACGACTGCAAGTGTGGCTATTGTCTGTGAAGCATGTTTGATAATTTTAGTGTTTGTGTGGGGACGCATCTCAACACTTTCACATGAGCAACACAGCAAGAGAAAGAGTGAAACTTGGAGAGAGATGCTGCTTATTAAACCACCATTGACTGCATGTGATTCATGGAGACCGGGAGGAGGGAGAGAGAGACAGTAATAGCTTGGTATGAAGCAGGGGGAAAAAAAGAGATTGATCGAGCAGTGAACTAGGGCGACCCAGGTTCAGGCAGCTTGCAGGATAGCTGTCTGCTGTCCTGTGGGAAAGGGCTCGCTTGTTATTTTAAGGAGGGTGACTCTGGTGCTCACCTCTTGTAGGAAAAAATACAAATCAGGACGCGTGCATACTGAACAATACACCTACACGAGTTGTCTCTGCGCAAATGAAGCTGACAGCACATGGCAGAATAGCTAACGAACTGCCTTAGAGATGTGTCTCTGGTAATGGGTGTCTTGTATAAGATAGCCTCATCATATGGAGCCATGGTCTCATAGCAACCACCACGCAAGATAGGGTTACTGAGGGTATGTTTTCTTACATAAAAAATTGCGCACAATTCTTATAATAGATACTAGGGTGCGTTCATGCGTGTCCTGATTTGGTCTTGGTTTAAGCCCTGAAGTGCTGGTGTAGACTTGTTGTGGTATTACAAGCCTGGACGAATTTTAAAGTTTGTATCAAAAATGGCATTAAACTTAAAATAATCAATAATAATAATAATACAAAAAAATGCAAGTCAAAGGGCAAACGGGTGATGTTGGGAAGAAAGTTTGTCTTGATCTTTCAAGTTAATCAAATAATGAATCTCTTCTTATAAATAATGTATATATATTTATCAATTTAATAGTAAAATATGAGTCATTTAAGCCATAAAAGTGAAATCATAGTAATATTATGTTTACCATTGATTTTATTATTGTAGAATTGCACTGAAATCTCTAATGTACTTTGATTTTGTTGACCAAGCCTATTTAGACATAGATAATAGCTTGCTTAATCTCGCAACACTCTAGCAACTATTTCAATGGGGGGCAAAAGTCAGTTTTTCCTATTGATTACAGTGTATGTTGTATTTTGCCATGAAATAGCTAAATGTTGAACCTGATCATTTCTATTATTGACTAGATCCAAGAACTCACTTTATTACAACAAAAATCAGCATTTTAACAATATTATTTTTATATATATGCCCCCCCATATATATTAAATAACATTACTATTGGTACTATTTTGCTATTTCTAAACACCCAAACAAACCTGTGCGTATACATGCCGATAATAGTATGGTAGATTTCAGTTCAGGTCAGTGGTATGGGCATGTGCGTTACTGCTTGGCCTGCCTTGTATCTTCCTGACATTTGACACAGCCCAGTGCCTGCAGTGCTGTTCTATGGGACCAGGGCCACGCTCCGTGAGCTCAGCATCACGCCTCGTCTTGCACTCGTCACATTTCATCTCATCACACAAACCTCCCATCATCACACAATGTTTCTCCCACATCGTCTTATCCTCCACTTCTAAACGTGCCCTTTTTTATCCTGCGTTTTCCACCTCTGCTCTAACCAGGTGCTGCTTGCTTCTTCTGTCTATAAAAAGATATCTCCTGACATTTCCTCATGGTTCCCTTTATTGCGTTTTCATCCCTCTGCTCCCTCGCTCATATCCTCTCTGTTTTCTGGCTGCTTCTTCTGCTTTATGTCACAAAACGTTCGCCAACCTCTTTTTGTTGAGTTTTTCCTCAATCTTTTTTCATTTCCTCTGTCCTTGTCCGTCAGCCATTTTAATCTCTCATCCTTTCCTACTCTTGCTTTGGTCCTATTGTTTTGCCCATTTGCTTGATGTCTGAACAGGTAATCATATGTTTACAGACGGCGAAGGAAAGTCTTAGCTGAAACGAAACATGCACGCACACAAACACTGGCGTGCTTCACTGGCCAACAGATAAACAAGCCTCGCAACCTCCCGCCTAGTAACCATAGCAACCGTCTCTCCCTGTATCTCTGGGTGACGGAGCGCGTGGTTGGCTGGCTGTCCCGGAGGCAAGACAATAGCAGGTTTCAAGGCCAATGTCACAGTTCTTCCTACATGCACCTTCACCAGAAGCTATGAAGGTTTTATGAAATGGTTTCCTGTTTTGCTAAATTATGTCACAAGATGAACAAAAGCGATGCTGAGCCATATTAAAAAGAGACGAATGTAGAAATAAAAACAGCCAGCAAACACTCCCCTCAAATCTCCTTCTCTGTGATCTGCCCCCCCATTTTGTAGGATGCAAGAGGCAAGAGGATTTCATGCAGGCTAACTAAGCCCCTAATCCCCAGTTTTATGCCGTTCACAGCCTTTTTCTGTGTTTCGATATAAAACATGTCGCGTACTTCTCCTTTAGTCTTTTATAAGCAGGTATAAATATGCCTACTTTGCACAATGTAATCTTAAAGCTTGAGTATCAGTAGGTTGCTTACCTGATGTGACTGGTATTTGGCCCAAAATATGAATGTCTATGTGGTATCTATATTGCAGTATTTGGTCTTGACATATTCACTGCATTTATTATACCTTTTTAAAATGAGTGCTTAGCCAATTTAGCATTGCATTTAGTGAAATCTGATCAATCAAAAGCCTTCCTAGGGGACTGGTGCTGGAAATTAGCCCAAGCTATCAACATCGTGATACCATCATCAGATTACCACATGTTAATGTTAGTTGCATTTGTCCCTATCAAATAAACAATAAATAAATAATGTAAACCAATCCAGTGTGGAGTCTGCGTTTCATAGCACACCAACTGTTTCCACTGTTAAAACATAATATTCTTGATGGCTTTTTATAGGGCATTTTGCGTTATTTTAAACCAAACAGACTGTTTTTTTGATGCAGAGGACGCCTCCCCTGGTTGCAGATAGGTCTGATACTTGCTGAGTCATCTGACCCAGGAATAAATGCATGGTCATGGCCACTGAACCCTCTGTGCTGAAAACAAAACGGCAATGTCAGACAGGCTGCTGTAAACAAGTAACAAGTAACAAGGATCTTCTATATAAAACCATTAAACCACAGTATCATTTTCTATATTTAAAAGTTGAAATTCTTTATATTTAAAATCAAGATAAAGCATCTCAAATAGCATATAACAACTTTGTCACCAGCCATATTAAAGCAACACGTATCTTTTTGGAGGCGGCACGTCCCCTGCATGGTTCTATAAAAATAGAAAGTTAATACAATACTTCATAGTGATAGTTACATTTAATGCCAAAGCAACAACTAATAATAAGAGTCAAGTTTATAGAGATGCAAGCCCATGTTTTTTTCTGTTTTTCAGTGCAATAAAGAAACATTCACAGTGAAAAAACATGCTTTTACTTTTGTCTATTTTTGGCTAAAAGATTACATGGTGGGGCGTTAATGTCAGGGAGCAGAAGTATCTCGCAAGACTTGGTTTGGTTCCGTTCTCGTCCTAGTTTAGCCCTGATTATGTCCATGTTTAGCTCTGGGGTTAGTCCCAGTTTTGATGTGTGTGCAAGTACAAACACAGCCAAAAAGCAGATTGGAGAGTGCCTTTTGGTGCAGCCCTCCATCAGCGTCTTTGCCTGTTGCTAAAGCCTCTACATCATTTTGTTCTGAACCTGTACGTTTGCGTGAGTGCCAAAGCGGGGTGAGCTGTCAGGCACTCAGCTAACCATCTGATGCTCGCCGTAGTGAACTGACATTTGAAGGCTACGGGAGCGTTAGTCCTGAATTGTAAAGGGAAGAAAGAGGGAAAAAGAGGGAAAGGTGGGGAGAAAGGAATTGAGTATGCGGTGATTGCACTGTGCAGTCTGCAGCCTTTATCAACGCATCCGTCCATCCAGTCCACAGAGCACGGCCCCCTATCCGCCTATGATCTGCAACACTTCAGCCTGCCTCGTCCCCTCTGTTTCACCCTGGAGGAGAGGGGGCAAAAGAAAGGACATGCAAGCTGCCACAAATACAGTCAAGGAGCAAAGGGAGGGGCCTGGTCACAAAAAGGATATAAGCCAAGGACGGGCTCATACACTAAAACGGGGCGACTCAAATAAATCACGGTATTGTAATAAATAAGACAGGACAGCAGAATAAGAAATGATTAAAAAAATTGCCATAAAAAATGAACAACCAGAAATGCATCTTAAAGCTGTGGTAAGTAGTGCTTGATTCTCCTATTTTGTCCATTTTCATTTTGATTTTCATTTTCATTTTTGAGTTTTAGTCATGGTTTAGGCTTCAGTTTCAAACTGGGTAAAACTGATTTAAAAAATATAACAGCTCCAAAACATCAACTTGCTTATAAACTATATCAGCTGTTCTGGATCAAAGTTGTCTTTAAATGAGTTGGAGGGAACATAAAAAATAAAAATTACAAGGTACAAAGCTTGACCCCATACGTAGATAAACACAGGCTTGGACCACCACAAGAGAAAATAGAGAGGCCTTTTAGCATCTCAAAGCTTTGGCACATTTTTTCCAGCAGACGGACAACACCAAAGACCTTCCCACAGGGTCAGCTAATGCTTTGTTGAAAAAGTTTTTGTTCTCAATTCAGACTTTTGTGAAGCCTCAAAGATAATGTGTTTTGGATAGTTCGATGCAAAGAGCATGGGATGAAGTTAATTTGTTTTATGGTTTAAAGAGAGATTGTGGATTAGTTGATGCTGTTTCTATTCGTAAGTGAGTTTTCAGTTAGCACTATTTACATAAAGACACACCGTTTCATTCTGGTATCTACAATTGTCAATGGAAAAAATGAAGAGCCTATTGCATACTGTTATCCCACATCTGTTTTCCAGGATAACCAAAACACAGTTTTTTCAGTATGCCCACAACCTCGTTTCTATCTATCTTAGCTATATGTTTGTCTCTTCTTGTAGATTGCCATCCTCTGACATATTCAAACATACATTGAGCACAATGGTCGGAAACTGCAGTTTTACCTTGTTAATCTATTCCCCAAAGGGCTGTTGGATGCATATAAACTCTGACATTGAAGTCATAAAATTGAAATAAATGAGATGTCCTTTCTCACAGCTAGTAAACATGTCTAAACAGTTCTCTAGTGGCTAATGCATGGCCAGTGAGAGGGACTCATAATTAACTTCATAACAAAGAGGGATGAGGGCCATGGGCTGCCCAAGGGTCTGGTAGCTTGTGTGTGTGCGTGTGTGGTCTTTAAAAACTCGGTAGTGCCCCCTGGTGTGCGGTGGATGTGATACGCACACCTGAGGAGGCCTTCAGACTTCTCATCATGTCTGATGTTAAATCAGCCCCATCACAGCAGCCACCAAAGAGGCCGGGTCTGCGATTACACAGGAGCATCTGACTAGTTCACTTCAGTTCACTTTAACTACAGTCACTTTAGGACAAATTAGGATTTTATGTAAGAGTGGGTGATATCGACACGAATGCCTTGGAGCCAAATTTTTATCACAGTTGATATATTGTCTTTAAACAGTCACATTGTGATTGGTTAAATCCTCTCAGAGCATGATCCAGACTGACCAATAAGAGAAATTGGTGGGGAAAAGTGTTTAATCATAGAGCTGCATTTAACGTAGAAGCTCTGAAATACAATATAACTATATACCAAAAAATATATTGTGACAGGAATGAGATCTATCTATTTTACATTTTTATCACAATATTGGCCAGCCCCAGTTTTATGCTGGGAGGAAACCGTTTCTTCTTGGTCCATGCACATGTATTATTTGCACCTGTCTTCTTATGTGACCAGTATTGATGCCATTTATGTCACAGAAAACAATTTTCACTATAGCTTTGAAATGAAGTGATTTCCAGTATAAAACATCTAGATACAATACAATTAATCCAATCCAATTCAGTCCAAATTTATTTGTATAGCACATTTTACCAACACAATGTCCCCAAAATGCTGCACAGAATAGGGGCAATATAAAGTAATACATTAATTAAAATAAAGCATAAAATAAATAAGCAAGTCAATAAAATAAAAAAATAAATAAAAAAATCACAAATGCCTTGACGAAAAATCACAACTTGCCCCTAACACGGTTGCAGATTAGGGGGAGACTATAGTGAGCTAAAAATGTCCTCAAAGCAACGACTAAATGGTAGAGACACAGGCACAGGAGAGGAGAGAGAATCAAAGCGAGAGAGGAAGAGAGAAGGAGAGACAATCAGAGAGAGAGAGGGAGGGGGCATTATCGACGCACAGCACTGTTTGGTAAGACTGGTGCGTAGCCTGTCACAGCAGGATGTGTGTGACAGAGACAGAGGACGCTTGCAGAATATATCACATTTGCATACGTTATGTTTTATGTGCGTTTTGCATGGAGGCACTAGGCTGTTCTGCTGTCGGCACGATTAGAAGCCTGCATAAACATGAAAGAAAAAAAAAGAGATTAAATTGTATTTGTGAGTTTTTTTCTGTAGCCTGTGGAGGCCATATTTCAGCATTCGCAACAATATGGCGCATCTACTTATTTTGAACCAATATACGGAAAAAAATCCTTCCTGAACATTGAGCACCATTTCAGATAAAACCAGCCTTGCATTTCCACGGGGGTCAAAAGTCACATGCGCACTACATACACTTCCCCTTGCTTCCCCTTTGGGATCTTAATGGCAGTCGCTCTCTCTCGGTCTCTCTCTTTTGCTCTTTTTCTCTCCGTGAGTTCAAACTGTGTATCTGGGATGGAGGCGTTACCATGGTGACAAAAATATTCGGGCGCCTCCTCATTTACATATTCAAGTGTGACACGATAGTTGAATTACAGCTGGAAACTGAACAGTCCAATCAATAAGAGTGGCTGGGAGGAAGAAGAGACGGTAATGGATGAAGGAAAAGAGGAGCAAAGAAAAGAAAGGTGGAGAGTGGGGGCCATGATGCAACACGAAATCATTTTGTGTATATATGTATATGTGTATGTCTATGTATATGTGTGTCCTGTCTTAGCTAGAACCCCAATTTTATAGTCCCTCAGGTTAAAAGGGGCCTCAAATGAATTGGCTGTTTGTCAAACAGCGTCATGGTCATAAATACGGACGTATAGCAAGAATAGCAAAATATACAAAATCACTATAACTTGGATAATACTGAATGTCAAATTCCACTGTATAAATGAGAAACATAATCCATATAAAAAATAAAGCATGTAGAAAATAAGAACTATCTAATCTGAAACAAACAGCTCTCGTCTTCTACTGGTCATTGCTGATAATCTATAATGAACAACTAGGATATAGATGCATACACTGACACTGATGTGTTACCTTTTAAGAAGAGATAGTTCAAAAGTCCGATCAACAATGAAAGCAAGACATTTGAAATAAGTATAAAATTGTGATGCCAAAACTGTCCACCGAAATGCACAATTTATTATAAACTATGTTAAAAGCTTGTCCTGTCTTATTCTAGAGAACTCAAATGCGTTTCTTCCCTCGTCTTGTAAAATGAGTCTCATCTCAACCCTAATATATAAAAAGGCAACGCTATTATAACAATATAAACAGCTATAGTGCATAGATCTTCTTATATAACATATATGGGTCAATTCTAAGAGAGATCTCCTGTATTTAGCGCTTGTGCATCACATGTGCTCCTCTGGCCGGCCACGTTCACAGGGGACGCGGTACCCGTGGCCCAGTTTCTCAAAGGCACTCTGCTCTTCTTCTCTGCTGCACGTCACGAAGGCTGCGCTCTGTCTTACCCCATCAGAGCGCAGCTGGCAAAGTCATACATCAATCTGGGTTTTACGATGATGAGCGGGTTAGGTAAGAGGGGGACAAAATGAATGGCACTACTACATTATGCAGTGCAGTAACTTTTCATACAGGCGGATGCGAGAGAGGTTTTAGCACAGCACAAGATGTTTACATAGACAGAATGGGGAGGATGCTGACTTCACGGTTTGAATGTGGCTATGGGCGAATGCAAAGACACTATGGAGATGAACCGTTTGCTAATCTCACCAGTGATAAAGAGGGGAGAGCGATTTTGGCGCATTGGCGTAATGGGAAAGACTGATCGAGGACGGGACCATTATCAGCATTATTGGTGACAGCCCCTAGTGGTCACAGGGACAGCCAAGGAGAGGAGGAGTGACGGGAGGGAGAGAGGGGAGAGAGGAGAAAGAGAGACAGAAGAGAGAGAGGGGAAAAGGGTGAAAGTGAGGAGGAAACAGACCGAGCGAGACATAAAGAGAGGAGAGGGACAGAAGAGATGAGAGGGAGGAAGGAGAAAGACACATAGAAAGAGCGAGAGACAGAGAGAAGAGGGAGGGGAGGAGAGAGAGAGAGAGAGGAAAAGGGTGAAAGTGAGGAGGAAACAGACCGAGCGAGACATAAAGAGAGGAGAGGGACAGAAAAGATGAGAGGGAGGAAGGAGAACGACACATAGAAAGAGCGAGAGAGAGAGAGAGAAGAGAGGAGAGGGAGGGAGGAGAGAGAGAGAGGGGAAAAGGGTGAAAGTGAGGAGGAAACAGACCGAGCGAGACATAAAGAGAGGAGAGGGACAGAAGAGATGAGAGGGAGGAAGGAGAAAGACACATAGAAAGGGCGAGAGAGAGAGAGAAGAGAGGAGAGGGAGGGGAGGAGAGAGAGAGAGAGAGGAAAAGGGTGAAAGTGAGGAGGAAACAGACCGAGCGAGACATAAAGAGAGGAGAGGGACAGAAGAGATGAGAGGGAGGAAGGAGAAAGACACATAGAAAGAGCGAGAGAGAGAGAGAAGAGAGGAGAGGGAGGGGAGGAGAGAGAGAGAGAGAGGAAAAGGGTGAAAGTGAGGAGGAAACAGACCGAGCGAGACATAAAGAGAGGAGAGGGACAGAAAAGATGAGAGGGAGGAAGGAGAAAGACACATAGAAAGAGCGAGAGAGAGAGAGAGAAGAGAGGAGAGGAGAGGGAGGGAGGAGAGAGAGAGAGGGAGGAAAAGGGTGAAAGTGAGGAGGAAACAGACCAAGCGAGACATAAAAAGAGGAGAGGGACAGAAGAGATGAGAGGGAGGAAGGAGAAAGACACATAGAAAGAGCGAGAGAGGGTGAGAAAGTGAAAGGGTGAAAGTGAGGAGGAAACAGACCGAGCAAGACCTAGAAAGAGGAGAGGAACAGAAGAGATGAGAGGGAGGAAGGAGAAAGACACATAGATAGAGCGAGAGAGGGCGAGAGAGACAGAGAGAGAGAGAGAAGAGAGGAGAGGAGAGGGAGGGAGGAGAGAGAGAGAGAGGAAAAGGGTGAAAGTGAGGAGGAAACAGACTGAGCGAGACATAGAAAGAGGAGACGGACAGAAGACATGAGAGGGAGGAAGGAGAAAGACACATAGAAAGAGCGAGAGAGGGCGAGAGAGTAAAAGGGTGAAAGTGAGGAGGAAACAGACTGAGCAAGACCTAGAAAGAGAAGAGGAACAGAAGAGATGAGAGGGAGGAATGAGAAAGACACATAGAAAGAGCGAGAGAGGGCAAGAGAGAGAAAGAGAGAGAGAAGAGAGGAGAGGGAAGGAGGGAGGAGAGAGAGACAGAGACAGAGAAAGAGAAAGAGAAAGCGAGAGCGGGAGAGAGAGGAGAGAGGGGGAGTGATAGTGAAGAAGGGACAGAAAGAGAGAGAGAGAGAGGGGAAGGAGGAGTGATAGAGAAGAGAGAGAAGAAAAGAAAGAGGGGAGAGGAGAGGAAGAGAGAGAGGGCGAGGGAAAGAGAGAGAAGAGAGACAATGAAAGAGAGAGGAGAAAGAGGGTGGGGAGAGGAGAGAGAGGAGGTATGCGAGACGAGGCTGGAGGAGTCACTGAGGGGGAAAATGGGCGATGGGGGGGTGCAGTAATGGCCCGAAGACACAGCTGGCTACAGACACACAAGGACGAGGAGAGTGAGAGGCAGACAGTGGGGGTGTACCAAGGGTAAAAATAGATGAGAGACCGGAGACATGTCATCACCACAACGTACACAACATTCTCTTTTGCATTCGCTCTACAATAAATGTACACAAACTTTAATGCATTCTCCAAATCCTCGGTTTCTCACTAGTATTTTGTTATTTCTATTATTGCCAGATGTTCCATATGAAACCACCTTTCGGACTGTGGACTGAAAAATGTGCTGCAATATGGTTGGCTGATATTGTAAAAATAAAATTTATACGGTTTAAGCCGTATTAATCCATTTTGATTTTAAATTCTTTTTTTTTTCTTTCAAAATAAAACTTCAATTTCAACAATGATTTCATGAACATTAAAGGTGCACTGTGTAACTTTTCTGCAGGGGGTCCACAACCTGTTTGTCTCCAAGGAGAGGTTAATGCTCTAGTTTAAATTGTCCACAGTTTGGTACTAAACTGCATTTACAGATGTTAATTATTGGTAATTATCACTTCTCCACAAATCTAACTTGTAATTTGACAAGTCTCCATAGTGATTCATGAGTTCATGGCCTCATACTGTGGAACATTCTAGGCACATCTCCATGGAGACAAACAGGTGATGGACCAGTGCACCTTTAACAAGACATAGCCCACTTTTTGCCATTTAACATAAAGAATAGGCTTTAGACCCTTCAGTTAAATGTAGAGTATTTAGCTTTTGGAGGTAGAACGTCACCTACATGTTTCCATGGGAATTAAAGATTAAAACCACACTTCAGAACATTCCCCAGGGAGAAAGATACATGTTATGCCATACTGTGAAGGATTAAAGCCAAAGAATCAACATTTCCATGGAAACACACAGGAGGCCATCCTCCAGACCATATAAGAGAGAGGTTTGTGGAGAAGCAAGTAGGATGCGTGTTTTTAAGTTTGCGAGTACAATAAACAACAAAATGAAAAAACAAACAAACAAACCAAACAAAAAAAACAACAAAATTTTTTTGGCTAAAAAGTTACATACTGTACTTTAAATATCCCCAACCATGTCACTGATTATTAGACAAAAAATATATTAATTGTGCAGGACTATACTGTAGGCTCTTTCTTTCTTTTTTATTTTGCATTTACAGTATTTGGATCAGACTTTTCTTGTTGGTAAGACTGTATAATAGGAGGACTGGAGGAAGACTCAGCAAATTGTTGCAGTTGGGACTTGACCTCACAACACTGTGATTTTATCTTGGCCTGGTACTAGGCACGGAACATTATTGTGTCAAAGAATACATAGCTAATACATAGATTCATACATACACAGCCTACTCTTCCACCTCCTTCCTGTACTATTTCCATACCTGAAAGAACACCAAAGCTTCAGCACCTAGACTTGCCAACCTTCACAAATTCAAAATGACGTTCAAAGCACTTCAAGTACGGTACATGGGCGTGTCTGCAAAAGAAATATGGCATCATGCGTCACCTCCAAAGTTAGAACATAGGGGAAAATAAGGTGCAATCGAGTGAAGAAGTGAAAAAGACTGGTGTTAGAACCAATAAATATGTGCTATAGATGGAGAGAAGAAGAGGAGAGGAAGAGGAGGTGTAGCACTGGATGTTGACAGTGTAAAATGATGGAGAAGCATTTATTAAAGGAAAGGAAACGGGGAAGAGAATGATAACATAGAGACAGATATGCTGAACAGTGAAGAGCTGGGGGACAAGATAAGGGCTAGGTGAAAGTCACTGTAGCTGAATGAATGATATTATTTAAAGGAATGAATGATAATATTTCAATATAAAATAAGCAAAAAACTAAATAAATAAAGACAATCATTTAAATTTTCATTCTCACAATAAATAATATTCAAGTGTTTCTTCAAAGTAAAATTATTAGCATGCATTTTTTAGGGTGTTACGGCACTTTGCATTGTTCCATATGAGTGGTTACCAATGTTTGGCTATTTTGACTTGGCTCAGTCTATCCCAGGGCACAACCAAGTATAGCGTGAACAAATAAGGCACAGAATTAAGTAGTTAGGAAGTAAAAGTCTGGAAAAGTGCTAATTGAGACTCCTGCATTATTATAATTATTGATAGTTAACCTCAACCTTAAAGGGACCTTAAAATGGATTTTTAACGCAATAAATGCCTTAAAAGACCATAAGACTGCTGCGTTTTATCCTCAGTTAATCAGAAAGCGTGTTGTTAGCATGCTAGTTATTGTTAGCATTACCGTGACAGCAGCTCTGGCCACTGAAAGCTGCAATATGTGCTTAGGAACTCACAATGGGAAATAATTAGTATGGTTAGAATGCTTAGAAGTGAGGAATAACTTTGGGTGATTTAAAATGAAGTTCTCTGTTTCTCCTTTTTAAGACAAAAAAATCAGGTACGGCGCCTTTAACCTTTCTCGTACACTATTAAACGCCACTCTGACTCTGGCTAGTACATTCAAATGCTCCGGGCCAGATATCCAGTGTAAGCGCGTGTGACTCACCCAGATCTCATTACAGATCTGGCCGTACACATCCTGCACCCCTCTCCTATCCATCCTTCACCTCAGCCCCTCGCTTGTCTCATCCATCTGCCTCTCGCGCTTCGGCCGCCTCCGTCCTAATCTTTTTAGTATGCATTGCTCCGTTGCCACGGATGCAGGTAAGTAGTTGCTTAGAGAGTCTTGGTCAAAACGCATTTATGATTAGATAAACGGTGATATTGGTTTGTGTGTGCAGCGAGTATGGAAACGCATTTTTGTATTCTAGATTGTGCTTTTAGACAGGATTTTAAAATCTCAACCTTCTCTCAACATTGTCAAGATAATCAGAATCATTTTGAGCTTCAGTCTTCGCCTCGTATAGGACATATATATTTTTGTTATATAGGTAGATAGGTTGTAATCTCTGATACCATGGTAACAGTTTGGTCAGTCACTAGACATCAGACTGAGAGGCCATTAGCACCTGCCTCATGTCCTCTCTGCATGACAACATACTCAATTAGCTAGATCAGGGCTGCCACATCTGCCTGCTCCTCTCTTGGGTGGTTGAAACGTTGATATCTTCTGGATCATAGAGCAACATCAAGTTCACGTCTGACCTCAAAGCTTAGGTTTGTGTTTGCTAGTGTCTGAAGATAGTTTGCTTGAGTTGCAGAAGGCTAATTACTAGTTATTTTTTCAACAAAGCCTGTCTATTAGTTGTATGTTTGTATTTGACGCACCCTTGACGTTCGAAACATGAGTATCCAAGGTGATCGGCCACCTCTCGTGGATACAAAAATTTCTTCATCCTCCACACTACTCCCACCTCTGCAATGCTGCAACCTCTTCCTCTCTAAGCCGGAGAAAAGAGTGGAGGAAAGCAAACACAGATAAGACAAGTCAACAGAAAGAACGCGGGATGGAAAAACAGAGAGATACTGAGCTCCAAACAAAAATAGCAATGGAGGACAAGAAAGAGTATGAAAACAAACATGCTGGGAGGCTATTACGTGTCGCACTGAATCCTGTTTTGACTCTGTTTACCAACCACATACCACTACACACTATTAAAGACCCGCCTCTTTCAATCACCATGGTAACACTCCACCGGCTTTGGCCATGTGGCGGCAGCATGCCCACCGCGCCCTGGTTTTGGCAAAGCTGTCTGTATCGAGTTTGACGTCACACCATTCATTCAATTCACTGATGGGCAGGCTGGCTCTGTGCCATTGGTTACTATGGAGTGTGGAGGCTAATTTCACAAGGAGGACAGTGAACATGATCTACCAGACACATAGATTTAAGAACGAAGAAGCGCTACCTAGCAACACAACCAGGGTAAGGTATAGAGTAGAGACATTATGGACTGAAAGTGGAGCTTATCTCAAGGTAGAAATAAAGTACTTGTAATAGTATTAATAGTAGTCTGTCATATGGGCTGCAAAATACAACACTATCAAACTAAAATTTTGCATAATGTTTGCAACACGTCATAGTAGTTTTTTATTTCAGAATCATGCAGCTCTAGTCATAGGGACAACAATGGTAGTAGTGATAAAAAAGACTGAAAATCCTTTGAATATTTTTATGTCTTGCACCTAGCAAGATTAAGTATGGCCTTCATGTACCAGTGTTTCCATTTTGCTCTAATCCCAGATCCCATCACCAAGACTCCAGCTGTGCTGTCACCATGACAACCCTAAAATATTAAAATCAAGTTAGGAAAATGCCATGATAGAAAACAACAGCGTCACCCTTTGAGAATGTGATGTGTTTCATAGTCAGTGCTGTATGCATGTGATGTCTGCCTCTTATATCAGCAACATAATTTTCTCCAGGGTTTTCTGCTTTTTCTTACATCATTACACAACTCCAGCAGCTGCTCACGTGGAGGGCTGGTTGGTTGAAAACTTTTAAAAGAGTGCATGTAGAACAGAAACTGATTATTAAGTAAGAAACTACATACCGGTAGTTCATTGCAGCAAATTGCAATGATAATATTAATTATTTGGTTTTAGATTTTACTTACAGATAACATTCTTAATACAAAACTTAATGCAGAATATATGCGTGTATAATCTATGCTGTAAAAAGAGCATAAAAAAATGCTAAAATGAGATCTGTCCTTGTATAGTTTTCTATTAGCCTAATGTTAAACCAATGGAGCTTTTAGGGTGTTAAATGCTAAATTTAACACCAATTAAAGAATTTTGACTCTATAACTTAAAGAATTGTGACTCTATAACTATCCATTTGCTGCCAAGTAACTATGGTACTGATTTCATTATAGAGTATTAGGATCTATTTTCCAAGAGCTCAAAAACAAAACAAGTAAAGCGGGTTTATTGAGATGTGTTGGACTCAGTGCAGCTGCTGAGTGAAAGCCCTGATCCTGCATTTCTCCAGCACCTGCTCTACTGTATCATCTCTGTGTGGGCTGATAACTCCTACCTGTGTGTTGATTCACTTCTGAAGCAGATGTGTGACTTCTAGTTACCGATAATACAACATGCCACAAAAACATTAGCCCTCAGGTGAAACCAAAAACTGGCTGTGTAGCAAATGTGTAGCAAAAGCTAAGATAAAATAGAATGGGCCTCCGTCAGTCTGCCCCAGGGCAGCTGCGGCTACAACAGTAGTTTACCACCACCGGGTATGGAGTGAATGAAGAATGCTCTCTAAATAATCCTCTGTAAAGTGGCTTTGTGACATATGTCTGTGAAAAGCGCTATATAAATAAAAACACTTGCTATATAAATAAAAACACAATTAATCAATGCCTTATATTCATCATATTCTTTTCTCTCACCCAAAAACTACAGCCTACAGTAGCCCCAAATTCTGCATTAAATGGACAATGTATTTAAATGCATTACTGCGACTGTGCAGGTGACTGGCAGAGACCATTAAGAACCAGCTCATTAGCATATTATTTGGTAAATAAAACTGAAAGACACAAATACTATTACATTTCCTAATTTCCAAAATGTAAACAACCTACATAAACAAGTGGCCATTTAGAGGAGTATATATTATGGAAGGTCAACTTGTATGTTCCCTCAACTAGTGATGCTCCCATATGATACTGGTATCAGATATCAGTACAGACAATGAAAATTTTTGTTCTGTTCCCAAGATACTGCTTAAGTCAGTATCTCATTTGGCCTATAAACTGGTGTAACAATGTTAACCTATTAGTATTAAACCTGTATTTTTACAAAGCTGTTCAGTAATTACTTAAAAATAAATAATAGTTACATAACACATTTGGATCATTTTTACCATACTGTTTGTGTTAAAATGAATTATATGTCTAGTCTCTTCCATATCAGTATATATCGCCTATCAGCAAGTACATAATGCCAAAATATCAGCATTGGTATCGGCACCAAAAAAGCTGGATTGGTGCATCCCTACTCTCACCATGTTCTTACCCAGAGCTGTATTTCAATTAAGTTTGAGTAATTCTACATTCAAAGTTTGAGAAAATTGCTGTTTTCACCTACCCCAACCAACCCCAATCCAAAAGAAATCAGACCTCAGGTCATATAAGTATGTGTCACAAATTCATGTAGCTATTTTTCAACATAAAAACACACAGATGAAAATCTGCTGCATGCTTTGATTCAATTTTACTAAGAGGTGAGGCTTCTCAGTCCAACAGTTTTGAACAGGAAGTCCCTGAACCTCTTTCTATTATAAAGCCATTTTAAATAAACAATTTGGTTTACAATGAACCATATGTACAATACTGGTCTACTTGCATTATAGCTTAGTAATAAATATCCAAAAGCACAAATGTCTTTTTTACAATTTTGGCAGTTTACAATATGATATAAAACTTCAATGGATAATTGGTATAGACAAGATAGTGATATGTTGACAATGATCCTAAAAGAAACATCTGTAAAAACAGGTATAAAGGAAGCAGGAAGCCATTGAAGGACAAATACAAAAAGTGAGAGAGACATGAAGGACAGAGGATGGAGAGCTGAACCAACGCCAGATCCTTTTAATGAGCAAAGTGCTGCACCCAACACCTCACACCTAATTATGCACACACACACACACACACACACACACACGCACACACTCGGAGGAACCCTATTTTTGCCTCCCCACTCTGCAGCATCCCACCATCCAGCACTAAGCACTCCCTCCAGATCAAACAAGCTGAGCGCACCAACCAGAATACAGATGAGCATCACTCTCTCCCCACCCCTTTCTCTCTCATCACAACCTCTGTCTACTCTTCCCTGCAGTAACCCCTCGCTTCTATCATGTCTTCCGCTGTTACATAGAGGGACTGAAAAGGCATACAGCTCTGGCTTGGCCAGGTGCCCCTAAAACAAAAATATGTTACCTGTGAAAGCTCTGCCTCAAACGCACATTCGATGAGATGCAGTGTGTAATAAGATCTAGGTTAGTAATCTTGCCCTAGCATTCACTGGAACAGCGTGTACCCACCAAGACTGCATCCGCCTTTCAATGGAAGAGGGAGGAACAGAGGCAGTATTACGAAAAAAGGCTATGAAGAGAGGATGTGCATGCATATACATGTTTATGAAGTGTGTTCTAATGATTATGTTAATGTGTAGGACTGGAATGAAAGGTGGACGCTGAAAATACGTTGAAAACGGAAAACGCCTGTCGCCACAGTGTCATTTTTCAACTACATGTGTTTGGAGTGTTATACAATAGCATGGCTTTCATTCTATATAAAAAGAAATATTACATCACCTATTACTGCTAACACAAGACAGAGCTGTGTCTGTACAAGATCAATATGCAAATCATTATATTTCATAGAGGAACTTAGTCTGGTCACTAATCTGCCCATGTGGCAGATTGGTGACAAAAATAAATAAATAAAAGTTTATTTGCAGCTAGTGACGCATGTCAGGTGAAGCAACACATTAAAATGGAACAGCTAATTGGTCTAGGTCGCTTATAGAAAACAAGATGGCAACCATGGCTACTATACATTTGTTTAACTTCTCCTAATAAGGATAAACTTTAAGTATTAAGTACTAAAACAGTGGAATGAGTACTAAACCAGAATCTCTTTTCTTGAGCTATTTTTGTTGCTTTACAGATAAAATGTACTCTTTTATATTCATTAGCCCACCAACTGTTTGATTTGACCAGCAAATTATAGCATAAATATATATAGAATGGTGACCACAGAAATGAAAAGTACACACAGTTGTACACACAGGTTATTTTGATGTGGTACAGGCACAATCTATACCAATGAGATGGCATCTGTGCCAGCTTTGGATTGGCACAATCATGTGACAATTTGTAATTAGCCAAAGAATAGTTTGGTTGACAGTAAACATGGTGTACAAACGGACAAATACATAATATAAAGTTAAAGGAGCAATGATTACTGTAGTACTTTCACATTCCTGTAGTGTACATGCAGTTTGCTGGCATAATTATCAACCTCCCACTCTGAGTCATAGGTTAGACGCCTGTCTTCATTAGTGGCTGTGGGTTTGTCATGTGCAGTGCTGCTGTGGCCCGTTGACTCCCTACAGTCCCTACAGCACTCTGCTTGTGCCTGTGATACTTCTCCTTAATGAGGGCCAAACATCTTCAGCCCTTCTCTTTCTCCTCTGTCTGAGTAATCACCTCACACACTAAAACATCCTTTGGGGCAGTTAAATGTGCACTTAGGGCAAACATCACCAATAAAGACAGTATCAATAAGTGACCATGTTAAGTTATAAACTGGAAAAATGTAAAAAAAAAAAAAAAACAAAGAAACAAAAACTGTAGTAGCGTTTACTAACCTCTCTTAGTTTGCAGCTTTCAGGACGAGTGAAAATGGAGAACCAGAGGGGAGTTTCACCTTTGATTTCACAGCTCTAGGTTGCCCTTTGCTGACCATAACACACCTACACACACACACACACCCATCGCACTTCTCTGCCTGCCATAATAATCAGCCTTCTTTCATTGTGTTGCATCATACAGAAAAACAAACTATCCTGAATGAAGGAACTGAAAACCTAACACATATGACTACTAGTGAACTTGTATGTGTTTTTGTAACAACAATTATGTATTCCAAACTCATTTCCCATTCTATACTACACCATGCCAGACCAATCAGGTGGACTTATCTCTTCCGTGTGACAGAAAGGTTTCGTTATTGAAACATGCACAATTCCACTGTCAGCTGAAATCACTATCCACACTGCCCCATTTATTCCGGTCAGATATTTTTACGTTGTAAATTTTGTGTGATGTTGCCAGGAGCACAGTTGTTTACGTGCTGATGTTCGTCATGTTGTTCCATCGCTACACACGATCAGCGCCTGGTCCTCCATTCATACCCTTCCACATCTTATCACTCCCTCTCTCCCTCTATAGTGCACCCTTTATTAGTCTGTGCCTGTATTGGTGCTATCTTTACACACACACACACACACACACACACACACACACACACACACGCACACACACACACACACACAAACACACACACACACAATGTTCTGTATCTCACCCCTGTTTTTTCTCCCTGACACTTCTCTTACTCCCTTATCTATTCAGTTGTACCCCTCCTACTCTGTTGCACTGGCTCCCCTCACAGTCTATCTCCTCCTCCCAGTCTCTCTCTCCCCCCTCTCTCTTCCTCTCTCCCTCACTCTCTTCTGGGTGATTGAGGATGTTGGTAGCATCGGTTTAAGTCAGCAGTGACACTGCAGTCTCACTGCATCTTTAAATGGCACTGTTCTAGTAGATATGTGCATAATAAACACAGTAAACACTTGGAAGTGTTGTTCATTCACTCTGTATGTAACTACTCATAGCCTGACAATGCTCAATATCGAAACACACTTGACAGTTAAAAAAAAAAAGTCAAATTTTTCGCAGCACATAAACTAAGACAGACTGATTCATTCGTATTATATAATTTTGAAGTATATTGACTTTGAATGTCTTTCGCTCCCTCATGCAACCACAAAGTAAACAGCATGCTACGACACAGTTTCTCTTTTCAGCACTACGCAGTAAAACACATGATTTCAAATTCTCAACACAGCACCTAAAGTACAAACCAAACAAGCTAAATAAAACTATTTCATCAACACTGACAAACCACCTTTTATTTATTTACACCATGTCTTTCCCATGCATATACCATATGTTTATTATTTTAGGTAGATATATGCTAGTTGTGACAGGTGTTGCGTATTTGGACTTTTAAGCGCGTAAGAATGTGGAAAATGTTTTGATAAAATGAAAAAGAGTTGAAAATCCCATGCTGTCCTGTTTTGAGCATGCAAGCATACAATCTGGACACACGCCCCCTTTCCTACCCTACCACTCTTACTCCACATGTCTTACTTACTAGCGAATAGGAAAGCGAAATTACCTGTGTTAGACGGCGATCCTCAGTGCGATAGTCCCTCTGACCCCCCCTGTGGATAGGCTGGAGAGTGTGTCCCGGGCTCTGGAGCTGAGTTAGCGGAGAAGCTCAACCCTTGTACCCTGCGATGCTGAAAATGGCACCAGTATTCCCTGTCAGCAGCAGCCTGGCGCTCTCTCTCTCTCTCCTCGTCTCTCCCTCGGCCAATGCTGCTGCCTCTGCTGCTCTAGCTCTCTCCTCCGCTCCTCAGCCTGTCTTCTGCCATGTTGAGTGCACGCCGGGTGAGGGGTGGGCTGCGTCTGGGGGGAGGAAAGAGAGAGGGAGAGTGAGGAAGGGTGTGGGGGGTGCAAGGAGGGACTCAGGGGAATAAGAAAGCAATTAGATGACAGCCCCTCTTCCTTCCAGTCCGGGAATGTATAACGGAATTAGCCGGGAGTGGGGGCACCGAGTGGGCACTGAAGGGGGAAAGGGGAGCGGCGAAATGCTAGGGTGCATCATCCCACCGCCTCTGCTGCACTGTCAGGTGATATTAGGGAAAGGATCTGTCAAATACACAGGGAAAAATAACACAGGGTTGAAAAAAGTGTAGTTATAATACATTTCAATGAATTATGTAACAAGGCAAACAGTTCAAGAACAAGACCAAAAAACTGTTGTTGTTTTTTAATTAATATAATAAGATAGAAGGTGGTTTACGTTAGGATCAGATCATTTAATGTAATGTAACTTTTCTGGTGAGGTGTCAATCAAATGCTTTTCTCCTTCTTTCTATCTTCAGGGAGACCAAGCCAGACCAAGTTACAGGTCAAATCTGTGAAGAGGTGACCCCGCTCACAGCCAGAAGGCCTGTTTTTCTAGGTATTTTTGAGCAATAAAACCACATTTAATAAATGTAAGGTAGAGAAGTTTATTATTGCATTATTTGTAGTTAATTTATAATACTTAATTTTGAGTACAAGAGCCTGTATTAATATCGAAATCAGACCTTGACCTACCATTCTTGCACTTGCATGAATAGAAAAATGCCTTGATAGTGGTCTGTATTCTGAGAAATACAACTAAACATTACAATATAAATTTAAAAAATATGTGTTCAGTTTTATACATTATAATTTCACTCCTGACTCAGAAGTGTCCTTGTGCAGTCTAGCGGCCTGTCTGCCAATGTGGCTATGAGAGAAGCAGCAGATGGGGGTGGTGCTGGACTGGAGTGATTGCCATTGCCATGGCTCTGTGTGCGTGTGTGCATGTGTGTGGGGAGGGGGGGCAGATATTTATCACACTGTGAGGACTAAAATCTGTATACACAATCAATTCATGAGGCCAGGCCTCTCTTATGGGAACAAAAATCAGGTCCCCATGATGTAATACCTTCATTATTAGATCAGCAACATTATTTATATTTAAGATCTGGGTTAAAATAGGTTAAGGTTAGGGTTTAAGTCAAGGTTAGGTAAGTAGTGACTATGGTTAAGTTAGGATCAGTATCCAGGAAATGACTGTAAGTCAATATAGTGTCCCCGAAAAGAATGGAAACTTAAGTGTGTGTGTGTGTGTGTGTGTGTGTGTGTGTGTGTGTGTGTGTGCGTGCGTGCGTGTGTGTGTGGAGGAAAGAGTGATTGGTGAAGTACTGATGGGAGGAGTGCATGTGTTGTGGGACCACCTGCTCTTACCTCGCTCTTACCTCTCTCTTCCTTTCTCTCTGTCCCTTCCTCCCTCTCTCCCTTCCTCTCTGTCCCTGACTCTGTTTCCTTCTCTACTCCCTCACTCTCTATCTCTGTCTCTGGAGGGAGAGGGAGAGAGAGAGGGCAAACAGCAGCTTCAAAGCTCCTCTCGTCTCAGGTTTGCTCCCCCTCCCTCCTCTCTGAGTGGGTGGTGGGGAAGGGCATGTGTGTCTGCGAATTGTGCGTGTGTGCGTGAGTGTGTGAGCACCACAGCAAAAACTGAACCAGCTATTTCTGATGTGCAGCCTCTCATGTCTGTTTTGTGATTTTTGTATGTATGGTCAATGAGATTCTGAACATAACCTAATCCAATGTTCCAGATAGTTGGCAAATAGCACTGATTTCATCAGAGCCATGACTTTTTTGACTTGGCTTTTAAGCCAAGAATGAAAACACAAAATGAGTAAAGTCTATTTCTATTTATAAGTCAGGCTTGAGTCTGTAGGGGTGAGGTGTCTGAGGCTGCTGCTGTGTGTGTGGTACAAGGAGATATGTCCACAAGTGTGTCAGTGATGTGCTATGAATGAAAATAAGGAGTAAGAGGAAGGAGGGGAGGAGGGAGGAGGAAGGGAGGGAGGAGGAGGAAAGAGGGGGAGGATAGAGGAGGAGGAAAGAGGGGGAGGGCTCTGCTTCTCCACCCACTCTCTCCCTCCGAGCCACAGCCGCGCATCTTGCATCCTCCCATCAATAATCATCATCTTTCTACCTTCCTCTTACTTGTCACAATAGGGCACATTGGTCATTTTGGATCTGGCTGCGTGCATCTGAGGGTGATGCATTGAACGTACAAACGGTGCCGCCATCCTCTCCTCCCCATCGTGCATAAACGCGCCTGGCGCAATTACATCGACAACCTGCAACGGCTCCTGGCACGGAAACACACACAAAAAGGACAAATGAAAGGAAAGAGCAGAGCACGACATCTTCACACTTTGAAAACGAATCCGCGAGCAATCAGGGCACACACACGCGCACACGCTGGTTCAAGGGCGATTGATTTGGGGTTTAATTTCTCTCCGTGAGGCTTTGCACGCTAAAGGATGTGCCTCAGTCTGACCTTGACGATAAATGGGGGGAGTTCTGTCTCTGCCGCTAGCGTCCGGGGCATACACAGCAGCACATTAAAGCATATACTATATAAAAAAACAAAAAACAAAAAAAACACTGTTATTCACCTGGTCTTTCTGTAATGAATGCTTATGATCTGTTTTCTAATTTTAGCAAAAGTAAAAATAGTCCAAGATTCAAACGAGGTGAAAAATAGTCTGTCGTTAAATATTTTATGAGTTTCCTCCAGCTCCTTTAAGGTTTGCTGTTGTCTTCTGCTTTGAAAGATATTTTTATTATTCTTATGTCGATCAACAATGAAAAAAAAAGAATAAAAAGCACAATATTTTTATATAGATGATGGTTTCGTATGTGTCAGGGCACTAGGGGACAGCAAGATCCAAAATGTCCAATGCGCCCTATTCTTAAGTTATATTTTTATTTGTTTATAATGTGATTTTATTAGCTCTCTTATTCTATAAAACACGAATGACTTTGGGGACAAATTGTGCTTTACAACCAAGTCTGTCACCATGAATCAAAATTTACAGGTCTGAGTGTCTTTCATATTGTCCATCTTGAAATATCATGAATTAAACTGGTTCACTCATTTTCAATACTAAAGTAAAATCTCAAATTTACCAAGATGATACAGTATGTATCCTTTCTGTAATCTAATCTACACTGCTATAGGAAGTGGCAAACCCTGATTTGGAGCGCTTCGCCTGTTGTGGATGGGTTAATCGTTGCAGGGAGCGATACTTGCAGGGATGGTTTGTTTGATCAATGAGGATCTGAGTGAAGCGTGAGTTTGCCTGCAGCTCTCACATCAAGCGAGGTGGACATGGGTTACAAACAGACAGCTTTCAAGTATCGTTTGGATTTATTCCTCATCTTTGCTACATGTAATCCAAGTATTAAATTCGTGAGGAAACAAATTCAGTCTTGCATGTATAGATAGCCCAAAGGTTAATAAATCAAAAACTTGTTTATGCATGCAGCATGTGTTATATGAGGCTAATTATACTGGTCTGGAGCTCTAATATACAATGATATATAGTTAAAATATATGGTAGGCTATATTCAATAGTAATTCAGTAATAATTCAAAAGTATAAATCTGATATTTCGATGGGGTGAAGGTGTTGGGGTCAGGGTCGACTACACACACAGACACACACACACGCACACACACACACACGCACCACACAAACCTTAGATCAATGGGAGGCAGACCAAGAGGGGGACCGCTCACTGTTGCCATAGAAACGGGAGGACAGTGGTGTTGGATACTGTTACCGGGCAGGAGAGGGGTGGTCTGCTGTGGAAGATAAACAACATCAACATAGGGTGATATTTATGACATCATAATGTGACACAATTTATTAAACACACACAAAGCTAAAATTTGAACCTATCCACCTCGTGACTTCCTGAGTTTGTATTGGATTTTTTTTTTTTTTTTTGTTTTGTTATGAAACCGCCAAACGTTTTTCAGCTTGTACTCTGCTAAGATATAGAGCACCCCCTAGTGTTACTCACCTTGAAGTGCAACAATAAAAAAGACCTTTGATGCTAACTGTGGTGCGTAGTGATAGAGATGTTATTATAGGCTATGTAAAAAACATGATGTCTTTAACACCGTTCCATCCAGTCAGTGAAGCATCATTGAAGAAGACAACATGCAGCACATTTCGTTGGCAAGTGATGCTGAGAAAATATTTGTGTAAAAATCTTTTTGTATAACGCCTATTCATGTGAAATATGCCTCAATTTACCGGATAACTGATTTATGCTAAATAATGTAGAATATGTACATTATCAAATCCACCACCGACCCTTAACCATAGGAACCCTTACCGCGTGGTTTAGGAAGGGCCAAAATGGGAGAAATTAAATGGGCGTGTCTTTGCAGCCAATCAAACGGGCGCAGCGGCCTCTCCGGGTCACCTGATAGATTTTTTTTCTTCTATAAGGAAATACGTTAACAAAATAAAATAATGATCATAACTAAAACAAGATAAAATATAAAGTCCAAGGCGATGTATTGTATTTTTCTAGAAAAGTAAGCCTACTTGATTCAATCCCCAAACACTTGACGTGGTTTGCCCGCAATCTAGTGGAAATAATATTTAGCGTAATTGTGGCAGAATGGTGATGGCGAACCAACCAGACAGGGTGATGTTGGATAAGCAACAGAACAAATCCGTGGTGGTGCACATTGCAATACCAAAAGATGGTAATATCAGGAAAAAGGAACATGAGAAACTAGAGAAATACCAGGGGCTCAAGGAAGAGCTGGAGAAGGTGGTGGTGGTCGGAGCACTCGGGGCTGTAACCCCCAATCTGGAGGAGAGGTTACAGCAGATTCCAGGAAAAACAACAGACATCTCAGTACAGAAAAGTGCAGTACTAGGAACAGCAAAGATACTGCGTAGAACTCTCAAGCTCCCAGGCCTCTGGTAGAGGACCCGAGCTGGATGAGGGTGAGAGAGACCAACCATCATTTTAGGCTAAATGTGAGAAACAGCAGCACTTAACCAGTCCATTTGTAGTGTATGAAGTTATCTTGTGTAAAGGTGTGTCCAGAACAACATATGACAACTGTGGAGAAATTAAAGCATTTTCAGCACCATGGACAGCTACCTAGTTTACAGGAAAAATAATTATAACAACACCACCACACAATACAAGGCTAAAAAAAAAAGCGAATGTTACATGGATTGCATCAGTTATAGCTACAGAAGCACACACATGCTGTTTTTATTGCACACTTTATTTATGTAGTAAACAGATCTTCACAGTAACAATGCAGTATAGCAGAACAGAAGAAAACACGGTGCAGCTTGGTTTTCCAATTATTTATAGATATTTACATAGAAAATTAAAATTGTTCATTTAATGATGAAGTCTTAGATTTCTCTTGGTATAGATTAAAATCCTGTGAGGCTAACCCAAAAAACATTCAAGTCACATACATCTTTCATTGCACTAGAACTGGGCCAGCCAATACACAGGGGAGAATAAGGGGCAGAAAAAAGAAATAATAAAAAAAAAAAAAAAGAGAAAAGCTAAAATATAAGAATTGCACTGACACCATTTCAGCATTACATTTAAATCAACAGTTGTTTGTGTCCAGTATCTTAATATAAAAATAGTACCTGAAGTAAATTTTAAATTAAAAAAAATGAAACATGATTTTAATGAATGCATTTTAGTGGCTTCTTAATAAATAGCTTAATATACAGTATTTGTATTTTGCATTGTATGAACTGTAAAATAGCACAAAAGCATGAACTAAGTGTGCTTTCTGAAATAATCATGAAAATTGTTACATCTTAAAGAAGACATTAGATTTGGGGGTTAGAAAGTGAGACATTTTGACACTAAAAATATGCCCTTTAAAACCAACCAGAAAATAGTAAACACACAGAGTAAGTTTATAAGGCTAAGTGAGGGTCCTGCTGAATACAGTCAACTGCACTTACATGTATTATGATATAATGTTATAATGGCAATGACAGCTTTAGATAAACTCGTTGTTAAAGCTTATCATCCATTAGCATGACCATGCACTCTCCGGTCCATTTTTGGATATGTTTTTTTATATTCAACATTGAAACGCTTTATTTAAAACATGACAGAACACAGCAGTGGCTCCATTATGTGATAAACAACATTTGATAAAACAAAATACATCTGTATCTAACAAATACAAAACTTCGGTCAGAGCAGTCTTCGGCTAACGTTTCTAAAAACACTTAGAAGCAAGGTCCACCTAGGCAGGTCTTGGAATTCACTGAATTCAGCTTGGCACAATCCCAAAATTCAAAGTACCACAGATCTGGTCCATTATCTGTGTGTGGTAGGTGGCTCACTACCTGTACCCTGGACTCCTGTGGGTGGCTGTGACCTCAGCCAAGTCCTCCTCCACCACATTGATGTATCCTTCTTTGTCTATGCAGCCTGCTAGGACCTGCAGGATCAGCCGGAGGCGACGGTCTAAGGCCTGTAGGTGTGGCTGGATCAGGATAGGGGACAAACGGTCCTGGAGCAGAGACTCCTCCATCAGGGTGCTCAAGCGGTACTCCTCTTTGGCCAGCAGCTGAAGCCGGAGATATGTTGACTTTCGAACTCTGAAAAAGGCATTAGACGGGGGGATTTTAGGTGACTATGTTTTATACAGATTTAGACTATAGGGTCTAAATAAAATGCACTTAGTATAATAAAAATAACTAAAAGTATTTAAATGTAAAACTATATGGGCTTTGTACAAATATTTTTGAGCTAAACCCATAGTGACTACCTACCTGCAGCACTGACTGAGAGGCACCAGAATAGACACCTCATCATGGGAATGTTTCCCAAACCTTAAAAAACACACACCACAACATTAATTTAGATTTGTTCAAACGTTCTATACACTGCTAACTCATAAAACAGATCTTGGACTTACCCTCTCCCATTGTCGAGGTGAATGATGAAGGTGTCATTTCCAAACTTCTCAAAGGTTTCATAATGATGACGATCCATGTTACCTGTAAGAATGGCGCTGGGTTTAAATCCACTTTCAAATGATAAAAACATATTTTACACATCAACATGATCCCAACATATTTCTTACCCATCAAAAAGTCAAAGATGGTCATGTCCATAATGTCCAGAAGCCGTGTGCCGCGATCATATGGAGGTGTCTGCTTGACCTCATCGCAGTAGTCAGGGTCCACCTCCCATCTGCACATTTGGCAAGTATTAGGGAGGGTTAGTAAACAAAGACTTCACTTCAAACAGATTTAGAAATACGTACTCTGCCTTTTTGCGTTTGTGGTATGAGCGCCTCCATGGGTTTCTCCAAGTCTTGCGTTTGGCTAAGTTCAGGTCTGGCAGGAACGCAGCGAGTGAGCCCTCAATCTGATCTGGTTTACCGCACAGGGCGTGTTCAGTGGAGCAGTAGTAAGAGCATTCGCCATAGAAGCACACATTGTTGGCTAAAAAACAAGAAATTAATAAGTAGTTGTTAAATTCTGGTATTATTACACACAGACTTTTAATGCAGTGGTAAAAGACATACAGTTGGCACATTTGCGTTGATTATATATACATACAGATATACAGCTAAACAAATTCTTAAGCTAAATTTGAAGCATTACATGACAAGAGGGAGGTAAAATATTTCCTTCCAAATGCATTATTACACGTATTATCACTATACAGACTTGTGTGGTTCAAAAGTTTGTTTTAATTAAGACAGCGACATCCCTGATCAGCTGTATGGCCTTACTGCCATCTTGTGGAAACGGACAAACACTGCACCTCTGCCAGGCTGCAGATACAGGCAGTTTGCAAAGCCCATTTTCTCCATGACCTACATCACTTTAACAAACTGGCTTCAACAGTGATTCAAGAGGAGTGTCGATTTAACACTGTGTCCAACCACGATGTAAGTGAGTTTACAGCTTCTCCTCTCTCACCCTCTCTGTCCCTCTCTTACTCTGTCTGTCTGTCTATATCTCTCTCTTTATCTCTCTTTGTTTCTCTATCTGTCCCTCTTTCTCCCCTGTGCCTCTTTCTCTGCCCCCCTCTCTCTCTCTATCGGTCTCTCACCTGGAGAGATAAAGAACGTCCTCCACAGCTTCTTGTCACGTGTCACATCTCGGATCTCTCTGGTCATGTTGACGAGGCGGCCGGCCACTGGGGGCACTCTGCGGAAATCTAGAATTCTGAAACGGACGACAATGGTGAGATATAAAGGCACGGAAAACACATTCACACACAAACACTCAACACAAGCACTAAGATTAAAGGTTCTCTGCCACTGAAAGAAAGATCGGGCCAGAGGCTTGACAGAACACAGGCTTCCTAAGCACTTATGTAATGTGTTTTTGCGCATACTTCCTTGAGTGTGCAAAAAGCACTATATAAGTTTGATATGTATTCTTTATTTTTTATAACAATGTTTTTTATCCTGTACAAAACTACTAGTACATCCCTTATATCCACTTTTCCCCAAATGCCATGGCCTGATCCACCTTTCTACAATTCGTTGTGTTTTATTTGCCTCTGTTCTCATGCTTTTATGTCAGAACACTACACTTATTCACCCCCTGTTTAGCGTGTCCCCCTGTGTGTTTGCTGACCCCGTGCAGGCCGAAGCTAAGCCTCCTGGGAGCTGTGTGGACGTACACCAGACAGAGGCCGGACCAGAGCGAGCGAGACACTGGGAGAAACTTTAGCCTTAAGAGGGGGGCATTGAGAAACAGCAAAGTGCACCGTCATGCAGGGCCCATGGTGACAAAGGAGCACCTGTGTGAGTGTGCTGCAGAGGACACACTCAGCCATGTATTGTGAGAGACTGATGCAAATACACAGTACCGAGGGGACAGATGGGACTGACGGAGGGAAAACTTTGAAGTAATTAGCAGTGACAAAGTACTGTGATATGGCAAGAGAAACTGAAGATCAATTTAAAGGGCTCATATTACGCTACTTTCTGATTTATATTATAATGTTTTCTCATCACAAACATACCTGCTGGTTTTGTTTCATTCACACATGTTTAACACATGAACCCTGTATATTTAGAGCAGTGGTTCTTAACCTTGTTGGAGGTACTGAACCCCACTAGTTTCAATATTCACATTCACCGAACCCTTCTTAATTGGAAAAATAAAATATGTTTTTTTCAAATTCAGAACATAGGTATATATATTTTATTGGCGCACACAGGTGAATCCATATTGCACATATTCGTCCGACCACTTTCTTTTTTTGCTCGACATAGTACCCAGGTTAAGAACCAATGATTTAGAGTTTTTCTCTCAAATGGAAAACACTCTGTTTCACCTTGTGATGTCATATGGTAATACAGGTAGCGCTCCACCATAGACCGTATATATGAGTGGACAAAGCTAACCCGTTAGCCGCCACCTGCCAAACAGGAAGTGCTCCAGGAGGCTCTTCCGGCTCCTTCTCTCCCTTTTTCCCATTGACTTACATTGAGATCTTATCATCCCTCTCTCTGTAACTCCTGCACTGAGCCTGATCCGTCAAAAAAATCCTATTCATAACATAGAGTCTGGCTCCAGATTTGCTCCTGTAACCTGTAGCCTCATTTGAGCGGCGCTGAACGCTATGGGTGACGTCACACTCACTTAGTCCACTCATATATACGGTCTATGCGCTCCACTGTCTTTTTAAACTACACACACCTTATGGATAATTTCAGCAACTACCACTTCATGACATCACAAGGTAAAACAGAGAATTTTGAGCTCTGGAAATGTTGACAGACTAATATTAAAGTATTACTCAAACGTGTGAATAAAACTCTGGGTATGTTTTTGATAAGGTATTACAGGACCTTTAAATAGTTCTGCGATAGAAATGAACTTGCATCTGGGTATAAAATAAAGACAGTAGAGATATGACCATTACTAAAAAAGATGTCTTGTTGACATATAAAGCCAACAGCAACTACCCATAATAATTTGGATAAATAAAAACTGATGAACTAGTTCACTAAAACTCTCTGATAAACTCGAATGGAATTAAAGGATAATATTAGATTAATAAAGTCAGCACACAAAAGGTCCAGTGTGTGATGTCAGCCTATAACCGGAGCTTATTCAACATTTGCATAGCAATATATGTTTGAGGATGGAAATGCACCATATATTCTTAAAGGCACATACCTATCCAAATGGAAGGCTGCGATTTCTGCATTGTGTCTCTCAAAGTCAGAGAAGTAGAAAAAGTCTGGAGGTGTCTGCTGTTCACGGGTTTGCCTGAAAAACAAAAGAGACACATTATTAGTATATACATTATATTAATTATGAAGTTCAGCACTTATTCTGTCTAACCCTGTTAACTTAAAACATTACATTCGAGATGGCAGCAAATCAACTAACTCAACTCATAATACATCTGAAACCATCGCTACTATAGTCAGTTAGAATGTTGTTACCTCCTCGAAAACATACCTGGAGGTGTGTTTTGTTTCATTCACACATGTTTGACTAATTCTTTACTATTAGTCTGTCTACATCTCCAATCCTCAAAATGTGGTAGTTTTCAAGATAACAGCTACCTTTTATCTTTTGTTCTATACAGATTGGCAATTCTAGGGCTAAAATCATCCAGTGAGTCTAGTGAAGGTGTGTTGAGTTTAAGAACACAGTGGAGACCTGTATTACCATGTGACATCACAAGGTGGAACAGTATTTCCAGTTTGAGAGAACTCAGCTTAGCAGCAAAAGTTGATTTCAAGTTTAGTCACACACTTTAATGCTCCTTTGCAAGTTAGAGCCAAACATTCCAACTTCAGCCACAAGAGGTCACGCAACACACAAACTGGATTTTTACTAGCCAGTGACCGGAGTGGCCAGTACAAATGTTTTTTCTTCACACAAAACATGACCCAAGCATGCTTTCAAATCCATTCTCCCCATGTAATTGTTTACTTAACACTGGGGTGACGTCCTACATTCTGTCCTCACTTGTTCTTGCCTTCTTTGAAAAGAAATGAAACATCGAAGGCAAAAATAACCAGTCCCCTTTCTTCTCTTTGATGTCACCAAAGCAGCATTTACCCATAAATCAATTCACCTCCATTGTGATCGCAGAGCCAGGAGAGGGGACTAATAGTGCTTTTATTTTCAAAGTGCACAGCAGCGAATAAAAGGCTGTTTACACAAAGAGCTGGTGGAAGAGAAGCTGGCACGGGGCTTTGAGGTGACCTTAAAGAGGGGAGTGACGTTTTTAATCATTATTTATACACTCTTATCAACTACTAGACTATTTTAGGTTTAGTCCAAGTTTAGGCCTGGTACGTCCTACAGATCTGGTTAAGAGCTGGTGGTACTTGAAAAGTTAAATTCTGCATTAAACAATGTTACAAGATTCTACTTTCTTTGCAGCAAGTTTGTGACATTTAACCAATCATTACTGTTTTTAAGTATTATGTGTAATAAATACCCAACTGAATAATATTACTCAAAATGTCAACTTTCAATATTCCCAGACCCTAAGGAAGTTGGTGGTTGTCAGGGTTCAGATGTGTGTGATTGACAGGTGAATTAGCCAATCAGGGACATGCACAGTCTGCCCATAAAGATATGAAAAAATCTCACAAGGGACTGAAAAACATTGCTGATTTTTGTCTTTTGTTTTATTCACACATGTTTAACACACAATAACCTGTATATTCAGTTTTACCTTGTGATGTCACGTGCATGCCGTATGTGCTCCACTGTGTTTTTAAACTCAACACAGCTTCACTAGAATGATCTGTATAATTTCAGCCCTGGAATTGCCCATCTCCACTGAGCAAAAGGTAGGTGACATCACAAGGTGGAAGAGAGCATTTGGAGCTTTGGAGATGTAAATAGAGTAATAATAAGGCATTCCTCAAACATGCGTGAATGAAAAAACTCCAGATATGGTGTTTTTTTTAGGAGGCAACAATCAGTTGTGTGTAATATAGGACCTTTAATCTATAGACGTGCTATAAACTACCTTTGCAGACCCACACCACACAAAGCTGCACTCTTAAAAGTTTAGATGTTAGATTGAAGCAGAGTTTGTGAAGAGGCTAAAAGTCTAAAAGCGGGCTGACTCCTTGTTGTTTATGTCACAGTGATGATACACGGTGGTGACAGGGAGAGCGCAGAAACACCAGAGCTACTTCTGTGTCAGTGTCTGCGCTGAAATGACGAGAGGAGATAAGGTTCGACTGGGGAGAGCCAACGATTTCAACTCTGATTAAAAAGATCTATCCAGGGACCCAGGGAACAGAGCTACATGCACAGAATTGGAAAAAGAAACAAAGTCGTGCAGTGAAATTGTAATCACATTTCAAATAGGGGCTGGCAGCCATTTTGCTCTGGGCACACTAGGTGAATTTTCCTAACTTACCTAAAATATTCAGTTAATCCATAGCTGACAACAACTTTTCTCAAGCCACCCACACAAATGATGTACCGTAAATTCCGGATCACAAGCCGCTACTTTTTTTCTACACTTTCAACACTGCGGCTCGTAATATGAAGCGGCTTTTTTATTTTTTTTTTTCATCGCGGGAAAAACATGGACCAATAAAATGAATAAGTAGTTCACTGAGGTCCAATGAAATTGTATGATTAATCACAACTTCCTTATTTCAGTCTTTCTGTTAACCCTCATCAACATGGAGAATACCAGACAAAAAGCATATGATGCAGCTTTTAAACTAAAAGCGATCACTCTGGCAGTTAAAGAAGGAAATCGAGCTGCTGCCCGTAAAATTGGCATAAACGAGTAGATAGTGCGAAGGTGGAGGCTCCAGCAAGAAGAACTGAGCCAGTGTAAAAAGACAACCAGAGCTTTCAGAGGTAACCATAGCAGATGGCCTGAGCTTGAAAACTTTCTGGAGGACTGGGTTAACACGCAAAGAGCGGCCGCACTGTACAAATCAGACTGAAGGCTAAAGCGATCGCTACCGTGGTTTATTCCCAGAGCGCCAAGGTGTGTATGTGCGCCAAGGTGTGTATGTGCATTTCGCGTGTGTGTGTCCCAAGTGTGTGAAGGTGTGTAAGTGCCTGTGGCGCGTGTGTGTCCCAAGTGTCACCAGTGAGCGAGTCCGTCCCCAGAGTTCAGCGGGGGACCGCGTCCGCGGCCCGTCCCGGAGGCGCTCCAGGCGGCGGGGACGCAGAAGCGAACCCCCCGCCTAGTCTTTGGCCAGCGGTTTATAATATGGTGCGGCTCATATAATTACAAAATTGATTTTTCTTCATAAATCTGAGCATGCGGTTCTTAATCGGGTGCGCTCTGTAGTCCGGAATTTACGGTAGTTACTTTTTTTCATTAATCACAAAAGTGTTTGTTGAAGAGTTGTGATTTGCCATTTGTGTTGTATTGCTGTTATCTGGTGTGACACAGAAAAGTCCAAATGTACTCAATTTTACCCCACATCTGTAAATTGTAATATCAACTTTAAATTAGAGATCTACCAATTTGTTTTTTTCAGTTTCAATCACCAATACCCAATCAATACTTTGCTAATACCTAATATAAACTGAGCATTTCTTTCTTCAGAACATGAACAACTCACAATTTGATTAAAATGTTTCCTCCAAGTAACAGCTGCAGCCACCAAACAGCTCAAACATTGTGATATATTCTGGGACAACAAAAGCAAGTAATTACATAAATTGTTACGTACATTTATATATCAGCTGAACCGATAAACAATGCAGGTTTTTTTTGGATGCATTCGTATTTGTATTGATGGATTCAACACCTTGAACGCCTGTTTTGTTTGTGGAAAGGTTCGGGCATTAGCCTGAGTCTGGACACTCCACAGGCTTCTCCGAGCGACAGACACATGAGAGGGAGAGAGGAGAAAGGATCAGGAAATAAAATTGGATTGTCACCAGAAATGCACCCAGAATGATCAGAGACAGACATTACAACTATTATTTACAGAAGAAAGACTCAAAGGCCTATTAACATTGATGATTTTGTACCATAGCAAAATAAGCAAAAACAACAACAATAGTGTAATTTGAAATTGATTAATTTTTTCTAATAAAGTCTATTTTACCTGAATTTATTTTTGCCAATACAGGATTAGTTGTAACTGCAAAATTCAACTTTCTAAAACGCAACTTATTCATTTAAGACAACTTTGTTATATAAACTGTATTTGTTCTTTTTCTCTTGTTACACACTGGGGTGAGCGTACATGCACCAAAGGTAACAGAGCATTTGAGCTCCCAGGCTTCTCGTCTTCTTTACTTCTTCCAGCATCACTATTGGAGAGGGATCTAAAACTCAGCTGTGGCCCGGAGGAAACTGTGTCTAGATTGAATTTCAAATCGATGTTACACAAGTTGTCTTCAGCCTCAGCTATTTCCAACACAGAGCCAGTTCCAAGAGGGAGAGACTCGCTATCAGCTGTGGGTGGGAAGGGAGTTATAAAATTGCTGCAATTCTAACATAGCTGTGATTTGTAAAAGGAGTTTGGAAGTTATTACATATTACACTGGGTAATAAGTGAGCTACTTTAGAATGTATATTTAGAAACATTGGATAAGTGTAAATGTGTAGGCTGTTTGATATCCACAGGAACGTACAAAACAGATGAACTGTTTTCAGAAGTGATCAGGAATAAAACACTCAGCAGTTATAGGAGTGAATTAGGATCCAAGTTCCATATTAGGAATGGGAATTTATTAATGGACAAAAAGATAAAATAAAAACCAGGATGGTGTAGAACAGGTTAATACAAACATTTTAAGACCAAAATGGCGAGGCTCACTGCAGCAGTTACAGAGAAAGAGAGTTGAATACTGCATGAATACTTCCAATTCGGAATAAGGTCGCTAGTGGGTTATGTCCATTTATATGTACAGTCTATAATTTTATCCCACATTGAATGGACGTAAATGGAATGGAATGGATGTGAAATCATTCTGTACCTTTAGCACTACACTGAATGTTGCTTTTAATGTCAGCTATCAGACATTTTTTCCAACATTTATTTATTTATTTTTTCTTCCAGACTTTATACTTGAAAATTTGCATATCTCCAAAACAGCAATAGTGATGGCAATTTGGAGATACTTCACATCTCTAGCAGCATGCATACTGTACTGGCCAACTACTGCAATTAGTCTTTCCCACTCCCATTACCCATAGTTCAGCAGGCGTTTTGCTTTATGGCTTGTCTTGTCTTTGAGGTGGCCATGTGGCCGTGGGCTGGGGCACTATCTGAGCCTACCAGAGCTCAGTACTGCCCCTGGAGCCAGAGGACACAGACCTCACAAGTATAGACAGCAGTGATTTGACAAGCTTTGTCTGAGAGGAGAAGGGGAAATGGGGTCCAACAATGAAATATGGACAGATGGCACAATTTTGGAAGAAAATCTAGAATCTTTTGCAATTGTGATTAGATGTGCAATGTTTGTCTAAAAAGTGGGATTCTGATTAAAATGCACATTGTGAACCACTCCAAGAGCTGAGCAAAGGCTGAAATATGAACTGCTAAACTCATACAAGAACCCCATGCATTTCAAAACATGTTTGTGGTGATCAAAACTGACTATAGGTATAACTAGATTTTTTTTATAAATAATTATTGCCTTTGTGATTTAATCACTGTGGCAACTCAACTTGATTTGATTACAATACTATATATATATATACAGTATATATCCCTTATAATGGCCACAGTTACAGCCTCAGTGTTATAGATAAGGTTATGACTGAAATATATATTAATACATAATTTCAGATTAAATGACATTGCAAGTCTAAGCTTCCAAAGGTGGAGGTGAAGAGGTCAGGCCAAAGTGCAAGTGATGAAATTTTTGGGTTAATTGGCAAAATGCTCTTTTTCCTGCTTTAGTTAATATCTCTCTGGGGCCATTCACAAAAATAAAACACATCTTCTGTCACATAATTGAGCAAATTAAAAAAAATGTTATGTCAGTTTTTGGCTATAGTTTTGTTCAGGTAGACAAAACATGATGAAACATTGCAGCAAAGCTCCAGTGTGGCCTTATGAGACTTTTCTTTTGTAATAATCCCTCCTGCTCATGGTTTTAGCTTGTTTGGTACATTTATTCTGTTAGTCAAAGGTATTTTGTTGTCACCTATAAGCTTTTAAAGGCACACAGCTTGTGCATTAAGTGGATTAAGTTGTCAAAGTCTTAATTGCATTTTTTTTCATATAAAAGGTGTGTGATAGGCTTAAGGTAAACACAAATGCTGTATGTGTATGTGAGGCTTTTTGTGGCAAACTATCAACACAAACACATGTCTAGCAGCGGCTTTCAAACTTTAGTAACACCAAATTTGGCTTTCCAAGTACAGTCAGAGTTACTCCAGAGATGAAAAAGAAAAAGAAAACAATTCCAGCGACTAATGGTCAAGATAAATACCGCATTTGTGTTCATGCAATTCACAGGTCACAGGCAAATTTAAGAACTGGAATCAGGAATCATCCAAAAAATATTCCTGGGAGAAAAAAACACCTGTCATTGAAATGTATTTGAGATTTGACAGCTCGACTGCACGCAGACAATCCAGCGTGAAAGATTCTGTCAGAATGTCAAATGTTTCGGAGCATCGGTTTCCTGTTTCACACAGCTATGCTCAACTTATAGGCGTGTGACGAAGAGAAGAAATATATGCAAAAGAAGGCAATAAAAGAATGGTAAGATAACTTCTCTAAAAATAATGTACAAGATGATATGGTTTTATGCACTTAACAAAATTATAATACTTTAGGGAATATCTAAGTCTCTTCTGACTGTGAATGAGGACGGCTCTCCACAGATCTGTTTCATCACACCATGTCTGAACAAGATTTGTTTAATGTGTGTGTGTGTGCGCATGTGTGTCTAAGTAGTAAGAATGTACATAAAATAAATAATAAAATAGGGAAGTTGTCTAAGAAAAAGAGGGATGCATGGTTTCTAGGGCACTGAAAGAAAGTGAAGTTTTGGGGTTAGAATATGAATGGATTTTATCAGCACAGAAGTTGTCCGATGGGGATTGGAAAGGTATGTGGACTGCATTGTTTAAAAGTAGGGCTAAAGCACTAAAGCTGATATGCTACTTCAAAACCTGGTTAAAACAGCAATATTTTATCACCACAGGAAGATTTTTGTTAACACTTTTTCAGTATATTACTTTTCCTTTGTTAATTATTCAGATTTTGTTTTTATGTGGCCTGTGTCCTGTTTAATTTATATTTTTGAATTAAATGGCCTATATAATGCTATTTTCTAATCTTTGTTTTAATGCTAAAAACACAAATCCAATAAGGGCTTAGAGCAGAGGGTTTCAACTGGTGAAGCACGCCTCCCCTGGGGGTGCCAAAGAGCCTGTGGGGAGGTGTGACATACACGTGGAAAAAAAAATAACGGTCCACATCTGTACACATCTGCAGCAGTATTGATATGGGTAATTGTGCATGCATGTATTAGGTGTAAAATGCTTTGTTTTTTGATTCCATCTCAGCAGAAATCAGCAGGAAATATGATCCTGATTATTTAAAGTTTGGTTTGACCTGGTCAGGGTCCGAGACTGCACCGCTCAGTCTCAGAGGAGCTAGAGCGGGGAGTGGTTCGGCGCCTTGGCCTGAGAAGCACTTTCCCTGGGAAGAACCAGCGCGCAGAGGACAGACCGCTCAGAACAAGATATAACAAACCAAACTGGATTTGCGCTTCTGTCTGGATGCTTTGCACCACCTCGGAACCAGCTGCAGTCCTCGATCATGGATGACCGGAGTAACCCACCCAGATCTGCATTCCACTGCACATTCTCGCTTTCCCTACACAGAACCAGCGCACAGAGGACGACACGGAACCGCTCAGACCCAGTCCATTGCGCACTGGTCTTGCTCGTCCCCGTCTGGAACCAGCACATGGAGGACGGAGCCTCCAATGCGCTCAGAGGATGGCACAAGACCAAGGAATAGACCCTCAATCCAGGTACGGGGAAAAGCGGTAGTGCTTAATATAAGACCCAGACACGTGCCGATTTCAGCATCAGGTGTCGGCAGCGGTTTTGGTTACAAATGTTTAACATGTTCTGTGGTTTTGGATACGCATACTGATGTTTAATGATGTTAAAAGCAGCCTCAAATAGGCCTGCATGAAGTTGAAAATTATTTGCTGTTGCTAAAATTGTTTATGAATGCACATTTAAAAAATATGAAAATGCTTCTGGCAGTCTACCCCAGGGCAGCTGTGGCTACAATAGTAGCTTACCACCACCAGGTATGGAGTGAATAAATAATGAACTGTAAAGCGCTTTGGGTGTCATGAAAGGCACTATATAAATGCAATAATTAATTCTCATCTTGGCCAAGAACACATAAAATGCATTTGCTTCAAAGGCCTGTGTGGGGTGGGGCAGGCGGATGGGATTTTGAGGAAGGGGAGAGGCTCGGCTCACAGTCACCCAAACTGAAAACCCCTGGGTTAGAGTTCTCTCAATCTGAAAAAACTCTACCTTGTGATATCATGTGGTAATATAGGAAGTGCTCCACTGTGTTTTTAAACTCCATACACTCCATACACCTCCACAGACCTGGAATCTCTACTGAATTAAAGCTAAGTTAACTTACCTACCTCTACATGACATCACAAGGTGGAACAGAGCATTTTGAGCTTTGGAGATGTAGACAGTCTAATAAAGGATTACTCAAACATGTGTAAATGAAACAAAACACAACTCACTTTTTAGTAACAACATTCTAACATGGCTTAAAGCTCACAAAAGACACATTTGCGGAATATAGAATCTTTAAAAACATAAAAAAAATATAATGTTATACATATAATGGCACATAGATACAACTAATCTTGGTTGTATACTCCATGTTATCTTAAAGACATCTTCATGCATGCCTCAAAAAATTATTCTGCATTTCATTAGCACTAAACGGTTGCTAAACAACACAAATGGTGCCAAATCCTAGATGCACGACTTTTGGCCAAATCTCCCAACACGATCTGAGAAGTCTGGGCCAGCACACGGAGAGATGGGCCTGATCATTGCCCACGACCGCTTAATTGGATTGGGGAAAATGCATTTTGGACTCTGCTTATCACAAGTCCGTCTGGAGTTGAATATCTGTGTGTGTCGTAGCCTAAATAATCCCATTAGCTTGACCTGGAGATAAGAAAATGCCACACACACAAACACAGGCTCGCTTCCCTCATGAACAAATGAAAAAGTCTAAAGTTATGCCACAACTACAAACTGAAGTTGCAGAAAGAAATACTGCTAAATAAATACTTTGTACTGCAGTGTGTGTGTGTCATTCAGAGTAACGAAGGGAGAACTTTTTATTTACTTTACCCATTTAAATATTTGACTGTATTTTATTATATGCTTTGGGATGTCTGGTCATTGCAAAAATTTTCTTTGTATGGTTGATTTAAATAAATAAACTACAAAAATAAGTTAGGCTTCAAACTGCACGACATTAATGAGACAAATAGAAAACATTTCTCTTAAAGCGTTCATGTGCATTTTTTTTACATGGCCTCAATACACAGAAATAACTTAAAAGGTACACTAAGTAACTTTTCGTATGGGGGTCCATCACCTGCTTGTTTCTATGGATATGTCATTGCTCTGCCTGGAATGTTCTGCAGTGTGACATTAATTCTACCTTACATTTATTCAACTACAAGTGGTTTTTAGCTCAAAAATACCTAGAAAAACATACATTCTGACTGTGAACAAGGTCGCCTCTCCACAGATCTGACCTGGTCTGGTTTGGTCTCCATGAAGATAGAAAAGTTTAATACCTTTCTACCATACTGTGAAGCATTCCAGACATTCTAAAGGCACAACATCTCCATGGAGAAGACAATTTGACAGACCCTCCACCAGAAAAGTTACACAATGCACCTTTAAGATAACCTACTGCATCAGTTTTTGCTTATTGTGATCTTGTGTCCTACCCAATTTGGTACATTTACATATCCCAAGACTTTAGAAAATGATCATCTCTAACATTGCATTACTGAACTACAGTAGCTTGTCTATATGTCAGGACATCATTCAATCCCCACATGCTTCTTCTTTGGACCACTTCATCAAAATACACGCTATTTTTGACATGCACAACAAATTGAAAGACAAACGGTATAATCAAACGGATCAACTGTGATACAATTTCACAAGAAGAAATCAAGCGCAATTTGAGTGGCTTCATTGATTCTGGACCATTTTGATTTTTATGGTCACCAGGACATTTTAAGTTTCTATATCACAATCAACACTGCCCTCAGTGGCAACAACATGTATAACAACAACAAGCCAAAAAAATTTGCACAGGCATTGTTCGTGTTTGTGAAAAGTGCATTAAGGTCACCACAACCCAGAGTATTCCGAACTTGGCAGAGCTCTCAGAGTGTCCACTTTAATATGCTACACAGTGAACAACTCAATTTGGCATTTCACAATTTTACAACTACCTCTTTTATCTCTTAAAATAGTGAATAAAACTTTAGTGAGTAAAATTCCAAAGGGCTTTTTTCCAGAAAGCCACTCAGCGTCCAAATCTAGGTTCTTTGTGTGTTGTTTCTCCATTTAAACCTGTCACCAGCCTTGTTGTGCTCGGCGGTTAGTGGGTAGTTGCCATTTTCCAAATAGAAGCATCTATCAGTGGTTTAAGTGGTGGCGTTGTGGTGTGAGGGGGTGACAGCACAGAACGAGGAAGTGGTTGGGCCGCAGCAAAAACAGTCTCAAGGCTTATGTTTGTGTAAGATGGTTCACTGAGGATATAGCCGTGTGGGTATGCCAAGGATTCTCAAATTGGGGTCCCTGGGTTGCTTCTGAGTCTTACGGGAAGGGCTATAGATTGATCAAAACTTAATTGAAATTCTGTCATTACTAACGATGTAACAATAACCGAAATATCATGACATTGTATCGTCAAAAGTCCTACAATCATATCATGGGCTATCACAGTCTATGGGATTACAAGTTCCTTTGCTTAATTGCGTTGCTTTTATAGTAGCAATAGCTAATACACATAGGGAAATACATATACCATGATTCATTTTAGTGCAGACAACATGAAGAAATATGTGTTTTATTTGAATTCTTGAGATTATGAGTGATAATTCGCACCAAAATCTTGTCAAGGCATTTTAAAAGCAAAAAGTATCCTATCTACAATTATATCAGCCTCTCCAAAATATTGTAGTTAATATCATACCGTGAAATGCACATCAAGATAATATTGTACCGAGAGATTTGGATATTGTTACATCCCCAGTCGTTACTATAAATTAGTGACATGCTTGTTTTGTTTTTTTATGTATATATGGGAGAGGGCAAAAGCTAATTCTCCAATTCTGTCAGGGAAAGTATAAGTATGTGTTGTTCAGAGTTCACACAATTCGACCACTTTCTGTGTTAAATGGCAAACATTAAAAGTCTGTATTGTATATGTATATGAAATGAATATTGAAAGCCTCTAATAAGACCAGATCAAATTGAATCTATTGATCAATACAAGAAGCAAAAAACATGATTCACTTTTTTCCAACCCTACTTTCAGATTTGATTATCAGCTTTGTATTTTTTCCAGTGCTTTTTTTCTCAAACCACAGTACATATGTGCATAGTTTTTTTTTTATTCACATAAAATTAATATCAGAGTAAGAGTACATGAAAACACACTAGTCTGACTTAGTCCTGCTTTAGCCATGTGTTAGATACATTCTTTGTACAAGGTTAGTCTAGTCCAGCTTTGTCTATCTTAAATTAAATAGCATGTGAGTCAAAGAATCTGTTAAAATCTGAACTACACACGCGAAAAAGTAATTTCACATGTAATATGACTTATAGATTTCTCCGAGCCCCATAGTGCAAACAGTGCTTTCTGAGCCTCTGTCCATGCATCATGTTATGACAGGAGCATTTTCTAACATGACCTTTAATGCCACCACACAGCGGTCCACATGCATCACTCGCTAATGATGACGTGTGGTTGTGGCTGCAAAGCCAGAGCTGCAAACATCACACGAAAATATCAGTGAATGCAAGAACAGAACGACATGGCACAGCACTGAGGGGTAAGCACTCCTGCCTCACAGCAACAAGGTCCATCAAACTAAAACATTCCATAGTCAGTAAAAGCATCATGTTTAGAGCAGAGGTTGAAGGAATACATTTTTTATGTTATAATGGCATTTGTCAAAAGTCTTGTTTATGTTCCAGAATTTAGAATAAATGAGTACGTTTTTATTTGTTTAGGACAAATTTAGACAAATTATTTAAGACAGATTAAATAAAATAAAAAAATCACGCTTGATGAATAAGGTGAATAAAACGGATCATTTGTTTGTCATAATGCAGAAACCTACAATTGATTAATCCTTGAGCTTGGTACCCATGACCATGAACTCATCTCATGATCTGGAGATGGGTCACTAAGCGCTGCACTGGAGTTGACCACTGCTCCTGACAGGTGCTGCTCCACACTCCAGTGCCACTGGAGTGTGGATCAAATGCTAAATGTGTCCCTAACATACTAACAGACTGGAACATCAGCAACAATGTGAATGTGTATCACCAGACTATTATCCATGGGAGTTATGAAAATATAACACTATTACCATGGCAAATAACACTTCAAAACACAATATTATCTAATGGTCCAAAGCACTCAAAATGGCACCTATAAACTGGCATCTGACAGCCATAAGCAGACTGAATCCTCCCTCCACACATTTGTAGTTTAAGATTCTATTTATTTTATTTCTTGCTCTATATATTTAAACAACAATAAAGGTATAAGACTTTGGCCTGGCCGTCTGTTGCGGGCTGGATGGCTGCTCTCACTGTAATCTCTTTGATATAGGCACCACTGACCAGGTGATGTTGCACTATTGCCTTGGCTGCATGGCTAGTTTTAAATTGACTTTTTTGTGACTCCATTATCTTGCTGTCTGAATCTCAACCGCTCAGAGCCATTAGAGAGGACATTGAGCCAAGGGGGGAGCCCCAGGCAAACACCCGGATCATATTCCGACCTGAACAGTCCCATGATATTAGACCTGGGCACTCTGGCTCCTCCCACTTCCTGGTTGGACAAAAACAGGTGCTATAGAGAGGCCTGCTTTGGTTTAATTGCTGTACAATGGCTGTATTCTCGTCCACCTCCTTCTCCCTGCGAGCTGTCCCAGGACCTGAGGGGGCGGGGGCAGCATCTACAGGATAATTGCCACATAGCTCAGGAGTGGGGACCTAAACAAGCACAGGTCCTCTCACCTATAACCTACAGAGGATGTATTAACCTTTACATGTGATTACAAAAAGCCCGAGTTACATTGCTCACAAAAGCAGCCTTTCTTCCACTCTGTCCCGGAACTGTTGGTTGTCTGAGCAGATATTCGGGTGAGTGATCCACCTGGGAAAGGTCCTGTTCTAATGAGTGAGCAGGCTTTACACAGGGCTGTGAAGGGGGACTATATAATGCTATGTGTGTGGTCCCGTATAAACTCAAAGACAAACATTTACTGTATATAGGTGGAGTAATGTGACAGTCACAAGCATGCTATTACATAACTGCACAAAATAAATACAGAAGCTAAAGCAAAAAGTTGCTTCTCACCATATAGCGCAAATAAAGTATTCTGTTATAATGCCTAAATATGTTTTTAAAATGAATAATAATTAATAAATACACTATATTCTTTTACTCGCTTTTGCCGATTATCTCTAAATAGCAAACATTATAGCTTTTATTGCCATTTTTCTGGCACAGTCCTCAACATGCAACAAATATATGGACAATAATACTACTCTGAATATACTGTCTTGCGATTTTCCTATCACTGGGCTAAGCCAAATACAACAAATTGAATCCTGATATAGGTAAATTATGATATAATTTTTTTCTTTTATTTAATTTTGTCTTTTTTATATTTAAAAATGTTTTCAATAATCATTCCCTGAAGATAAATTAATATAAGACTTTTAAGGCAGTGACATTTAACACAAAAATGCTCCAAATAACACACTTTTACTGACAGATGATTGGCTGTAGACATCTCTATTAAAAAGCCCCAAGCTGATCATTGGAAATTTGAAATGACTGAATCTCAGTTGCAATTAAAATTGGATTCATTGCACAGCTTTAATTATCTAACACTGAATACTCTAGAGTTTAATTGCACTCTTTATAAATTAAAGGACATTAATTTTTTCCAAACACATTAACTGCGTGGAGTATATCTCTCAATTAACTGTACTAACTCCTGTGTTTTTCACCTGCATACTTCTTCTCCAGATCTTATGGAATGCACTGCCAATGTTCTCAAAAATTCACCTCCTGGAGCTAGATGAATTTTCAGCTTTCCAGTTGAGTGCTCTGGCTGCATTCCTTAGTGGGGAGCATAGGAATTCCCCTGTCAAGTATTTTAGACTATAATGATAGCATAGGGCTGGCTCAATGGCACAACCACGGTAATACAGTGACAAATACAGACAGGAACCACAGCCAACATGCACCGCTGCAACTACCGCCCACAGACACAGAGAAAACAGCTCCTCTACCAGACCCAATCAAAACATGTTACATAAGATTTCACTTTTTAATTTGGGAAGATTTGTTGATACGTGACCCCAACAGCAATTTACCCTGGATTAAAATGTATTCTTGTTTTGATAGGTGCGGATATGGTGTAATTTTGTAACAGAAAAGCAAGGAGAATGTAACAGATGCAATAGGTCCAGTACAGTAGTGGAAGGTAACAAAATAAAAGTAGTAAAGTACTGTACTTAAGTATACATTTTAGGTATCTGTACTGTACTTTTTAAAGTGGATACTTTTTACTTTGACTTCACTACATCTGAGAACAAGTATCTGCACTTTGTACCTCAATGGGAACTGGACTAAGTCAAGTAAAATGAAGTATATATGTTTATAGTTTGAGACCTGCTGAAAAGGCAGAAGGTTTATTTTTAACATGTTCAGAGTTTGAACAAAAATATACAAAAAGCTGTATCAAAATCACTACTTTTGAAGCTTTATTAAATCTCCAAATCTGTGCAAAATACTTTTGCTTTTTACTCTTTACATAAACTTTTTAATGTGTACTTTAATACTTTTCCTTAAGTATATTTTTTCATCTGACACGTTTATTTTTACTTGAGTATTTCTTTGCTCTGGTATCTGTACCTTTGTTTAAGTAAGAAAATTGAGTACTTCTTCCACCACTGGTCGAGTATGATGCATTTACAATGTTTGATGCTGATATAGACTGAAATGCTTTGAGAGTGAGGCACAAAAGCAAGTGACAAGATTTAAAAGAAGCAGTAAACTAAGGAATTACCCCAATAAAACATAGGCTGGGTTCATGAGACATCACACTTTTCTAGACTCCTGATAGTTTAAAACTGAGCTGGGGAACAGGTCAGAATTCTACGGTTTAATTTGTCATTTAACATCTGATAACAGATTTGTTGACAAGTGTGTAAAGTCAGTCCCTAACAAATAATAACAAGATTCAACATTTGTGGATCTCCCATAGAGTTATACAGGCTCCTGTCCTCCATCTGAAATTATGACATCATCAAACTCTAGCAGATGACCGCAACCTGTTTGGTGTAAAATAAATAAATGTCTAAAAATTGGTGTGTTTTTGGTAGCACAATCTGGATTAGAGTAGAAAAGGAAGCTGAAAAGTTATTAGATTTGTTCTGACTCAGACATAAAGACTAAAGGTAAGATGCAGAGCTGCAATCCCTCATGACAAGGTAAGTTTAAAAAAATTAAAAGAAAGACACGACAAATATCCACCTCTTACTCTAGCCTCAAATGCAGAACAATGACAAATTATTCAAACATGCTTGAATAAAGTGAAAAAAATAAACGTTTGTTGTGAGGGAACATCAGCATGGTTAAAATGTTTAAAAAGCTCTGTTCCACCTTGTGATGTAATGAATAAGTAGTTTTCAAGTTAACAGCTCCTTTTACCTTTTTGTTCAGTAGGGATTGGCAATTCCAGAGCTGAAATCATCTAAATGATTCTAGTGAAGCTGTATGGAGTTTAAAAACACAGTGGAGTTCTTCCTGTATTACCACATGACATCACAAGGTGGATGTTTGAGATGAAGAAAGAACATTATAACATAGTTCAAAGAAAATAGCGACATATAGGCCCTTTAATATTGCTAATTAACTACAGTATTAATGCTCATAATAATGTGTGAGATGAGAAGCCTATTGCTTTCAAAAATAGTCAGGAAAAGGATTCAATTCACATCTGATCATCTCACTAGAGCCAGCAACTCATCCAGACTGTCCATCTCAGCAGCATCTTAAACATTACATAAGACGCCTTTGGCCTGACTGTAAAACCATTAGAGCGCTGTTAAATGATGAACACTACATAAACTGGTGTGATATTGAGTGTGAGATATCAGTCATCACCGCCATAGTAACACCATCAGTCGGAGAGCCTCACCCAGCTGCTGTGTGCCCTGGCGCGGGTGGATTTGACACCGTGCATAGGGCATGCAGGAGTGTGAACCCGGTAACCCCCTCACAGCAGCAGAACCCCAGTGTGCGCGTGAGACTGCAGCTGTGTGAACATCTGTCTGTCTGTAACTGTACATACTATATCCACTGTGCACCCGCTGACGGACGAGCTAAGGCAGCGGTGGTGAGAGAGCTGGCAAACCAATGCTGGCGGTGTGTTTGTATGTAGTAGGAAGGTGCTAAAGAAACATTTATTCCAAGTGAAAGGAATCAGAAGTGAACTATTTTAAAATATACCTACATTATTATCTGTATATATTATACATGACATTAAACTTAAAGCTGCTATGTGTAACTTTTCTGGTGGAGTGTCTGCCATTTATTTGTCTCATGAAGATGTTGTAGCTTTGGCAAGAATGTTCCACAGTATGGCATTCTTACAAGTCATCTATTACTTGCATCGATTCTATTCCTGGTGTTTCTATTATTTCAGAAATACTCTGAAAATCCATGCATCTGTACTGAGAGTGGGCTCCCTCTCCACAGATATAATCTGTAACTTGGCCTGGTGGTGTCACATATTGGTCTTTATGGAGATAAGTTAATGCCATACTGTGGAAAATCTTGATGAATACAAGCAAACGGCAGACCCTCCACCAGAAAACTTAAGAGTAAGAGGGGGTATTATGCTGCTATGGGGTATTAACTACTAACATATATAAAAACATAGAGCACCATGATACCTTCTATTGTTTTGCTATATTTATGTATTATTTATTTATTTATTTATTATATTATTTATATATGTATTAACATGTTGCCCTTGCTCTCTGCGCACTCCCCCTTCAGAGCACTTTTACATTATAATGTGTGCATCCTGCTAATGCGACGACTTCTTCACATCGCATCAAGTTTGTGAAACTGTAGTATTTTTTTTTTGTATCCTGCTTTTGTATATTTATGGAAAATTGCTGTGTGGGAGCATGGATGACCTATAGGCTTGTGGGCTGAGCTTAGGATAGAATCGCACTGCTGACCATATGGAGGGTTTGAATAGGGCCTGCACATTATACTATAGTAGTATATACTTTTGTGTTGGTACAGTTCGGCTTTTGCATTTCAATTAAATGTTGCTACAATTTGTAAAAACTGCACCATATACATTAAAAGCACCTTTACTTAGGTACAGATACAACATTTTTCTCTTTGGTAACACGTCACCATAAAGTCAAGATAATTAAATAAAAATAATCCTACTATAACTATAAAAGTCAACAGCACAAAAGAACTGTCTCTGGGTTTCTATACCTTCAACACGGACTATATGCATGCATGCCAACTACAGAACTCTCAGCATGAAAACAACAAACAAACATGATCAAAGTCACTAGGGCTATTTTTGCAATTCATAAAGCATCCTCCAGCGTTAGTCTACTAGCCCCATCCAAAAGCAGCGTGGTGGGCATGCTAGAGGATTCATTCTTCTTTGCATATCTGAGGCCCCCAGCTCCTCCCTCGATCCCAACCCTCAATCTGACAAACCCAATTAGCAGGACATGAACATTATGGTTTATAGAGAGTTCCTTTGGCAGGCACGGGGGAGCGGAGGTTGGCACATGAGGATGGGCACATAGCATCTTCCAGCTGGAGAAGCAAAGTTATAGCGAGCTGGCATTGTGCACCATCGTCCAAACTTTCTCTGGGTCGCAGTTTTCAGTATCTGTAAGTTTGTCATAGTTTTTTGAGTTTTAAATACATCATCACCTCTCCTAGGGCTGGGGGGGGGGGTCAGGATAATAAAACAAATCTGATCCCTGTGTGCTGTCAATATGCTGCTTTGTCTCACTGGTCAGTTTCTGTGATACTCTGAGTGCGTGACAGATAGATTAAACCAATGAAGTGAAGTGCAAGCTCGAAGAAGAAGCGTATGGTTTTATCTATCTCTTATACAGCTAGTGAATGTATGGATTTTGATTAATTTAAAGGGCCAATATTAAGCTATTTTCAGCTCCATTATAATGTTTCCTCATCAAAAACATACTGTTCTGTTTTGTTTCATTCACACATGATCAACACACAAACCCTACATATTTTGGCTGCGTTCTTCTCTCAAACAGAAAACACTTGTGATGTCATGTGGTAATACAGGGAGTGCTCCACTGTGTTTTTAAATTCCATACACCTCCACTAGAATCATTTGGATGATTTCAGCTCTGGAATTGCCCATTTCTACTGAACTAAAGGTAGCTATTACTGTAACTTGAACCACTACATGGCATCACGAGGTGGAACTAATAACCCCAGGTATGTTTTTAAGGAGGTAACAACATTCTAATATGGCTTAAAGCTCACGGAAATCAAATTTTGAGTAATATAGGATATTTAAATCAAAATTGTGCTTGTGGTTCTAAGAAATTTATCATACAGAAAAATGTGTGGACTAACTAATTAAGCAGTGCACGGTTTTGTTTTTTTATTTAATGCCAGATGCCCTTCCTGACTGCATCTCCTACATTTTAAGTATGGGATCCTGGCATAGACCAAAGACTAACCAAAATGAGTAATATCTCCCAGCACAATGTAGACGTATTCAGACAGGTAAAAGTGAACTCCTTCTCCAGAGCTCAGCTGAACTACACAACACAGCGCTTGTGTCTATCAGCCTGTCTCCCAGTCAGTACCACTTCACCATTGGAATGAACCTAAAGGAGATCTACAGCTTCAAAGCCTGCTCCACTAAGCACCACTAGACACGGATCAATGGGACAGCTAATACGAAACAATAGCAGCTGAAATGGTTTGAACTACTGTACCCAGAATGCTCCAGTTTTTATGATGGGGAAAAATGGGACAGATCAGAGCTCTTGACAGAGAAACCGGCAGATGTTCTCGACAAAAAGCAGAACAAGAGGTGATATTTTTACATTTGAAAGTTGTTTTTTTATCTTCCCTGATTCTTCAGAATGTAAAAACTCAAAGGGAGATGACAGACTAAATAGAGACGTGTGCACAGACCAAATCATAATTCAGGTCTCATATATAATTACTGTCAAAACAACTTATCAACATCAAGTCATTTCATTCAGCATTTATTATAAATCAAGTCAATATAAATAGACTATTTTTGAAAGAAAATTACTAGTTGGCATCAAATCTCCCTAGTAATTTCTCAACCAGAACTAACAATAAGTGCAAAGTGACAGAGTGGTTACACTGGTTTCTAATCCTGAAATGGTTATGACAATTTATTATTTTAAATCATCCATGCATGTTTTTATATTATCACTGATCCATATAATTCCTGAGATTCTAGATGGTTCTGGTACAGGCTCCATACAGCTTTCTACATGTTGATGTTATTGCAGTAATGCCATGTCGGCTTGGAGCTACATGCATGTCACCTCCAGTGTATTTATCATTACTCAGAGATTCAGCGCATGTCATATATGATGTTAATAGTCCCTGTTGGCAGATAATATGCACTTTGAAGGGTGGGCATGTTTTAAAACTGACAGGGCATGATCTGATTGGCAGAGATTAGGGGATAATCTCTGAGGGACACTTGTAAACAATGCTTTATGCTTAATGGATGACAGAAACTTGCTGTCTGAGAGTGTGCAAGCTTTGGCCTGACAGAAGAAAATGAGAGCCCAGAGAAGCTTGAACAAAGGACAGGTGAGAGGAGTGGGAAGGGTGGGTCATCAAATAAACTCACAGACAGTAGGTTTAAGTAAGTAATATTCAAATTTGAGGAGCACAGACTAATAGATGTGTTATCTAGTCTATAATACCAGTGTACAGTAAGACTTGTCTCCCTGTAGACATTGTCACAGTGGCTCATTGCTCATTTTAATTAACACAAATGCCTGAAGATGATAATTAAAAAACAGAGAGTTGATTCCCCACTAGAAAAGGATCATACAATGGAAAAATGTGACACAAATTATAAGATGTGAAGAAATATAATAATAAGTTATATAATAAATTAAGAATGGTAAAAAAACAAAACAAAAACAAGTTTCTAGAATACTGAAAACACACTTACTTCATTGGCTTAAACAGTGCTTGTCCGTAGTTCTGGAAAGTCAGAATCAACTTCAACTGTGTGCCTCCCGATTTCATGGCTGCAAGGTTAAAAAAAACAACATTATTTTCAGTATTTCCAATAAAGTTGTCACCATTTATTTTTATGAAAACTTTCAAAGTCACTTTTCAGAAGTCACACTGGTCCTGGTTTGATTCTGGCTTAGTCCTGGTTTAGTCATGGTGTCGTCCTGGTCAAGTCCAGGTTTAGTTTGAGGTTTTGTCCCAGTTTAGTGTAGATGTAATATGTGGTGAATCTAAATTGTTTATAAGGAATTCATGTGGGAGTGGTTGCTTGAGTACATCCCCTAAACAAACTATGTTCTGTCAACCTCCTCTGGTCTTAATCTGTAAACCCCGTAGGATTAGCTAATATCTAGACATTATCCATGGCAATAAATGTCTACTGTATATCCAGTTATAATGAAATGACATGTCTAAAGTGCACATGCTGATGAGCCCTACCCTCTGCCTGTTCTGCTCATTCACGCATTACTTCTAACTTGTACACAGAGCCCCGTGCTTTCATTAATTTTCTCCGCACTTAAGACGACTTGGCTTCGTCTTACTCACCCCTGGCAGCACATGCAATTTACCGTGACTCATTTTCAAAAGCTTGTCGGGATTTCGCATACACTGTTGCGTCCAACCCGGATAACCTCAAATGAGCGAGTGCGGGCTTCTCATCTCCAGGAGGGAAGAGATACACTGGGAGCCTTATAACGGCGGTGGCACGTGGCATATTTGTCAGAGAATATCACCGGGGAAATCTTTTAAACTTGATACAGCGAGACAGCCAAACCTTTGTGGATTGAGAGACGATTCAACACCATGACCTTGAACCTTATAAGCTACAATCCACAAGGGTCTGTCCTCAGTGCTCCTCTTTGTACTGGTGATATAAAAGGCTGTTCTAATGCTAAAGTAATCCTTCTTGATTGTGTGTTTAGATGTGCGCAATGATCTAACAAGAGAAAATGACTTGGCTTATATGACAGGCCATCTGCCATACATGATTGATAGATTATACGGTTTGTTTTTCAAGCAATTTTACTGATTGTTACCATTGCCAAAACTAAAATTCAAATCATTGAAACTTATTGATAATATCTACTTAAAGGTGGGAGGAATTTTTTTCATTTCATACATTTTTTTTTCCATAATTTGATGATGTTTTTGCAATCTGAAATGTGTTAAATGTTTGATTGAGGTTTAACTATCTTGCAAATGTGAAAAGGATTGTAAAATTAAACAGATACAGTATGCCCAAAAACTACTACTACTTAGTGCCTGTGTTTGGAAAATTATGTTGTTTCTTTTTAGTGTTAATTTGTTTTTTTATTGGCAGTTTAATCAATTTTCAAATCTTTTCATTTTGATATATTTCCTAACATGTCTAGCACATATAGTGACAAAAACAATCATTTATGCCTAATTTGGTAGGACTTTATACTACTACTAAGTAAGTAGTTACTAATAAGCTATAAAATAATCACTATAAATAATATATCAAATTATTGTTCAATACATGTTAGACAAAACAATATATTTTGGGGGGCCATTTTTATCATGAGTTTGTCTGTGTATAAGTGGGAAACGTTTTGTTATTTTTCTGCATTATTATGAGATTTAATTTCAACATTATCATTATAACATTTATAGTCTATATTTTTTTCAGCGATGTATCGTACATCAAAATTTGCTGTGACAGCCCTCGTTACTAAGCCTGAACCAAGTCAACATGTATTCATTGTGAAGTTTATTAAAAGTGTACGTATAATAATGTTAGTCATAGTAACTCATATACATAACTCTATCAAGTACAATGCTAACCACTCTGCCATTCTCCATACACTCCCTTGAACCGTACATCTTTCCTAACAAACAAATTGCCTTGTCTTCTTCTCTTCCTGGTGCAGCTTGTGTCACCCTATCCTGCTGTGATGATAAATCCGCCTCACCTGAGCCCCCTCACGCTCCCATGCCTATGATTTATGGATCCATCCGAAAGACTGAACAAAAGGGCCACCGCTGACCCAAAAGAGGGGAGGAAGAGGGGAGGGAGAGTGGAGACAGGTACGGAGCACTACAGCACGGAGAAAGTGCTGAACAAGGGAAGGCTCCAAGTGTGTTTGGTAATTCTAGTGAGACAGATAAGTGCTATGTGCACACCAATTAGGGAGCACCAAAGCACAAACGCTCATAAACTTCAGACGTGATTTCGTTTTTGCAGACAGACGATTTTTATGGGCTAGTCTGGGCCCAGAGCTGTGGTGATATAGAGGAGACGAGACGCATAAATGTGACATAATTAGGAGTGATTGATAGTGATTAAAAGAGCAAAGAAATGAATAAAAATGTTGGAACTTGTTTGTAACTTTTGAAACAGTAATAGTTAAACATTATGACAGTTTTAATTTTACAAACTTAAACATACCCACCATAAGGGGTCACCAATCTTTGAACTAAAATAATTACAGTTAAAAAGCTACCATTTATCATACTGGACAAACTGGCCCTGTTGTATTCTCACATACCACCACTAGATGCTATCTACATTACTGCTGTCTGATAGTGTGCCAGTTCTGGTCTGACAGAAGAAGACCAGAGACTACAAGTGAGCCTGAACAAAGGCCAGGGGACAGGAGGGGGGCACAGGTTTCAAATCTGCCATCTAATCCATAAATCAAATACATTTACAGAATGTATCTTTAACTCAAGAGAGATTAATCCAAAATTGCAACTGGATTTAGAGTCAGGCACTTTTCACTTGTAAATCATTGTTGAGAATGACATGTAAAAAGTGCCATAAAACACTAAATAATATGATCTTTATTGCTTTATGTCTAGAGAGCTACTGTGAGTTTTCCCTGGACACATGCACACAGATGTCTGTTACAAGGTGAGTTCCCTGGACACATGCACACAGATGTCTGTTACAAGCTGGTGACTCACCCACACTAGTGATCCTCTGAATGACCAGGTCTTTGAGCAGAGCCTCCAGCACCGCACTGTGTCTGGGGTACAGCTCGTAACGGTTGATGCCAATGTGGAAGCGCAACCAGTTTGGGTACGACTCTGCTGTCCCCTCCACCGTAGGAGAGAACTCTTCCTCCTCGCCGTTTCCCTCTTCATTCTGCCTATAATCAAATCAAGAATAAAATATTTGCTTTGACTTTACGTTTGGCAATTGTGTTATGGCAAATATGAATGAATACTGAAAGAAGACATAATATTAGGAATACAATCGCACATCAGATTGAATTGACTCGTAAATCCATGGTTATTTGACAGTAGACTTCAAGTGGATCATATGCCCATATATTCATCACCAGTGGCCATTCTATCAACATTATGGAGCCCCAGATATCAGTATTCTCAAAATAATCTTTATGTACAACCACTTCCCTTATCTCAATCAATACTAGTCTAAACAGGGCAAGTCATATGGGGCTTACTGGCACATTAAAGATGAATGATAGCCAGGATGAGTGACATTAAAATGCAACTGTAACACTGCAGAATTAATAAGCATATGGCCGTATAACCCATATTATTGTGTTAAAGCCGGTCTGAAATAGGTTAACTATAAGCCAAGAGCCTGCATGAATGAAAGCTTTAATCTGAGTGGCAACTGTCCCACTTGTCCCTATTTTGTGCGTGCGTCGTCCTACTTACCATCCTTGGCTCCCTGTGGTTTTGGGGTAAAATCTAATGTCCGTGTTGACGTTAAACAAAGTGTCATCTTCCGTGAGCGCCGGGAGCTCAGACCTGTACAGGGGATGCTCAAACAGCGCGGACAGTCTGGATCCACCGTGTGCTGTCACGGTCATTCCCCCGCTCGCGTCCCCTATGAGCGGTTTGTGCCGGTCTGCTGCTCTCCCTCCCGGAGCTCTCATCCTCCCAAACGCAGCCACTCTATCCCCGGCCGATGCGAGCTTCTCCAATGAATGGGACGTGAGGTTGGAGCCAGGTTCGTTACTGATGTCCTGGAGGATCCTAAGCGCGTGTTTATTAGGCCAGCCAGCGTCAGCCGGCGACCTGGCGCGGTTCTTTCCCCAGCTCTGTGACTCTACTCCCGGGTGATGCGAGCACTGACAGCCGCCGTCACTGGTGCTGCCGTCCGCTCCACTCGCGCGCTTCTCCAGTTTGGGTAATAAGTCTATCATAATGTGCATCGTGCACGCCACCAAAAACACCATTAGTAGTAATACTCTGAATTTTCGGAATAGGATCATCTTCAGCATCTTACAGCACCGACACTGAGGTCCAACAAAAGTGTAATTATATAGGGAAGCCGCGGAGGTTTGAAGATATTTTGTTTACTCCACGCATTACGCACGCACCTTTGCTAACTCTATTGCGTGTAAGGCTTTTTCAGTCCAAGATCTCTCTCTTCTCACAGCTGGATGGAATCATTACGAGACTGTGGCAGCGGCTCAAGTGGCGCTCTTCATTCATACTGTTGTGAGATAGTGTGAATCAGACTCACAGAGCATCGAATCAAATGCAGGCGACTTCTTTAGGCGGATACTTCTGATCTAGCGCTACACATTCCCCTGTAAGAGCAGGTGGTCCGCGGCTGTGGGCTTTGACGCCGTCCCGTAGCGTGGCTGCTGTCGGTGTTGCTCGTTAAAGTTCAGTATGAGTAGTGCTGGCAGGTGCACGGTTGCCGCTTGTCATCCGTCCTCCGTTCCTCGCTTTGTCTTCCAGCCAAGTGCACATCCCGAGCGGGAGTGTTAAATATTATGATGGAAGCCCTCGATGTCCAGCCTTGTGGCGTCATAAGGAAGAGATGGGTGTGCGTGTGCGCAGACAAGTAGCACCACAGTGACATGAAAGGCGAGCTAGCAGGAGGAAAAGAGGATGGACCAAAGCAGCTGGGCCTGCAACGCCATCGCGCGCAGGCAGAGGGCGGTAGAAGAAACAAAGGCATTCAGAGGCTGAGCAAATGTGCGTCCGCAAAAGGATGGCACACTGGAATTGATTATTATGAATTGATTTTTTTTTATCAATATAGACAAGTTAATTTAAATAAGACAAAGGCAGAGATAAACACAACGTCAAGGCTAGATAAGTTGCCCATACCCGTGATAAATAATGAAAAATAGGTCTACTAAAAGTCAATCTGTAGCCTGTGACCTAATATTAACAAAGTATAGCACCAAGTATCATTAATCTAGTAGAGCTGCGATGTGTACTAGAAACATGTTAAATAGGCTAAAGTTTATTATATAATTATTATATAATTTGTACAAACATTTAGAATGGGCCAATTGGTTTATTTGACTCTCTTTTTTTCACATCCCCACGACTTCAAGTTCCATCAAAAGTTTAGGGCAGTCAAAAGTTACTCTGTGCCTGCAAGCTAGTCTGTCCCTAACAACTTCTCTTTATTTCCCTTATGAATATTTTCATTCGAATCAAAGGACTTTTAATCAGCTTATTTATCGTCCACCAACATTAATCTTATACACGGATATTGTGAAAGCCGTACACACCTGCCTGCCTTCTCCCGGGCTATTTTCAATTTGCTGATAAAGTCAATGCTCCTTTCATTAAAACTGGTCGAGGCAAAACACTCAAGCAAGAGCAATTATGGCTGTGTTTATTTAGACCCCACTGTCTTCAAAACTTCACTGTGGAGTTGTTAAATTGCTTCCTCTTTGAACTCTGCAAATCGAATTAGTTTCATTATTCGGGTTTGTGATTTGTAATGCCAGAAGCTTTGTACAGCAGCTGGTAGCAGCCCAGTGGCGTCTTTTGTATGTTAAAAGGAAGAAATTATATATGTTTATATGTTTTGTTTATGAGCTGTTCAAAGTGCTAACATTTGGACTTGGTTGGTGCTGAAGATCCCACAGGCAATGAACAAGGGTTCATGCCACCAAAGGTTCAAGCCACCATCCTACAGTAAACAGCCCATGCTCAAAAGGCAAGGGCTGTGCCAATTCAGCTCAATATAGATCTTATAAGGTGGCTCTGAACGGTGCATGCACTATGCACCACTAAAAATACACAGGTCTGGAGTTTAAACTACTTTCATTCCCACACAAGGGCCCTCACAGACTTATGCCACACACATTACTAACTTACGAAACATGTTCCTGTGGTGATTAAATTTGAAATGAATCAAATCTGATCAATTAAGAAATTGGGTTGTTCCAGTACCTACAGATGATGTGTCCTGTGTCATTTGTGTTACAAACCCCAATCAGAGGATAAGCAGACTCTTACTGATAACTTACTGATACATGTATTGCTTCACATAATGTAAGCATGAATGTTTCATATTTTGAGGGCAAATTTGTGTAACCATACCTGCAAACTGTTAACTGCACACAGACTAAAGACTGAGGGCATGTGTATGTGTGTGTATGTGTGTGTGTGTGTGTGCGTGTGTGTGCTGAGAAGTTTTTACTGAGGTAGGCTATGTCTCTGCCACAGGAGATTAGAAGAGCTTTTACTTTGCAGATACAATACTGAACTGAAAACCTAAAACTCTGATATGATTATACATTGTTTTGTCTTTTTAAACCACCTTAGACTTTATATGGAATTGAAAATTGTGAAAAAGTAACTAAATACTTGTAGCAAAGATACATATTGGCAATACTAATTCTGAGTAACTGTATTCTGGTACAGTTATTTATCCTTTCATTTGGTGAAATTCAGAATACATATGATACATACACTACCGTTCAAAAGTTTGGGGTCACCCACACAATTTTGTGTTTTCCATAAAAAAATCACACTTTTATTTACCACCATGAGTTGTAAAATGAATAAACTATAGTCAAGACATTGACCAGGTTAGAAATAATGATTTGTATTTGAAATAATAATTTTTTCCTTTAAAATTTGCTTTCGTCAAAGAATTCTCCATTTGCAGCAGTTACAGCCTTGCAGACCTTTGGCCTCTAGCTGTTAATTTGTTGAAGGACCTGGAGAAATTTCACCTCATGCTTCTAGAAGCTTCTCCCACAAGTTGGATTGGCTGGATGGGCTCTTTTTATGTACCAGACAGTCAAACTGCTCCCACAACAGCTCAGTGGGGTCTGTCCATAACACTTCTTTCCAATCTTCCTCTGTCCAATGTCTGTGTTCTTTTGCCCATATTAATCTTTTTCTTTTATTGGCCAGTCTCAGATGTGGCTTTTCCTTTGTCACTCTGTCCTGAAGCTGCATCCCGGAGTCGTCTCTTCACTGTAGATGTTGACACTGGCGTTTTGCGGGTACTATTTAATGAAGCTGCCAGTTGAGGACCTGTGAGGCGTCTATTTCTCAAGAAGACTCTAGAGACTCTAATGTACGTATCTTCTTGCTCAGTTGTGCAGTGGGGCCTCCCACTTCTCTTTCTACTCTGGTTAGAGCCAGTTTGTGCTCTTCTCTAAAGGGAGTAGTACACACCGTTGTAGGAAATCTTCAGTTTTTTGGCAATTTCTTGCATGGAATAGCCTTCATTTCTAAGAACAAGAATAGACTGTCGAGTTTTACATGAAAGTTCTCTTTTTCTGACCATTTTGAGCGTTTAATCGACCCCACAAATGTGATGCTCCAGATACTCAACCTGCTCAAAGGAAGGTCAGTTTTATAGCTTCTCTAACCAGCTAAACTGTTTTCATCTGTGCTAACATGACTGCACAATCCTTCTGACGCAACGAGCAAAAACATTGTACCATTAGAACACTGAAGTGACTGTTGCTGGAAATGGGCCTCTGTACACCTATGTAGATATTGCACCAAAAAACAGACATTTGCAGCTAGAATAGTCATTTACCACATTAGCAATGTATAGCGTGTCTTTCTGATTAGTTTAAAGTTAACTTCATTGAAAAAAACTGTGCTTTTCTTTAAAAAATAAGGAAATTTCTAAGTGACCCCAAACTTTTGAACGGTAATGTACATTATGACAATACATTATGACACTCGATCACTCTTCTGGTGAATTTTCCTTCTTTAATTCAAAACAAACAATGAAACAAACATACTGTGGTTTTAACCTTATGTTGTGACTAAATGTGAAAGTATCCTCAGTATTCAGAATACAGTACTCTGATTTGACCAGGTAACAGAAAAGTCTACCTTACAAAAACATTTAGGTATTCATTGAGGTATTTGTAGTTCCCAACACTGCATGTAGTATTATGTACCCTTGGAAATATTACAATATCTTATAGTTTACTTGAATTTTATGCATTCAAAACACCAGCACAGATCACTACATCTGGTGACTGAAAAGCAGTGTAGTTTGTGTGAAGATAAGATCAATAGTCAAAAATGAAAACCTGAACAAACTGGAGTCATTTGCACATTGAGATTACAGAACACGTAGGCAAAAGTGAGGCTATTGATTTTTCACAAAGTATTTTGAGTTTTGAAGAGGGAGGGGATATAAGATTACAGAAACATTAGAACATTTAAAGTTATGAGAATACAACATTATAACATGATTAAAGACAAAAAACACCAAACCCATAGGCTAGAATATAACAGATACAAAACTTGACCTGTGCTTAGAAAATTAGTTCAGCTACTTTGAGTCTGATAATTTTTTGTTTCAACATGAAGCATCAACGGCTATGTAAGTGTCCACATTGTAATGGGAATATAATAATGCAGTGGATAAATAGCTGGTTAAGAGGAGGCATCGTTACCGACATAAGAAAATATAAGAAGGTGCCCTGACATTACACAGACTCAAAGGACATTTGAATAAAAACTATAGGCCTAATGTACAATAGATTTGGTGACCACCCTCTTGGACTTTCACAGCGTGATGCAAACTCAGAATAATGAAATGACTGCCTCCATGCTGGTCAGGGAGAGTGCTTGCTGTGAAGACCTTCTTACTTGGAGTCCAAGAATAAAATACGCTGTGTTAAGTAAGTGCTTCTTTATAGCCAGTGACCTTGACAATGAAGACAGTAATGGAACATAACATTTTTACATGACGTTTTATGCTAATTTTCTCATGTATATAAATGGATTAACTGGTAAAAGCATGTGCTGTGATATTGGATTCCACACTGTCCCATATAGCATAATCACACAGTGGACAATTTATAGTGTATGGTCGATTTCATGCTCAAGTGAGTGGCAATAAACCATTATTTGAAGTTGTTAAAAAATATGGTGAACATGAATAAATGCAACTCAGAAAATTACGATATGGTTGTTCTCTACGGTTGTGGTCCTATTTAATGTGTGATTGAAATTTGGGTTGGAGGCATTAAGGGGGGGACACCGCTCTGTGCAGACAAACAGTGATTCCTGCAGTATTTGCCATTTACATCAGCTCCTGCAATGAATCCATATGCCCAGTTACACTTACTGTTTATCATTTAGCATGTTCACCTGGGCCCAGTCCAGAGTGTGTATTGGTTTGGTCTGGTTCTCTGGAATCCTGATTTACTTCCAGGTTTAGTCCCAACTTTGATGTGGTGTTGTACAAATGTGAACTCAACATAGAGCTCAGGATATTATCCTCACACATCATCAGCCATTTCAGTCATGCTAAACCAATGAAGATAAGCTAATTACTGAATTTATTGGTCATTCAAAATGATTCACTAGACTTACTAGTGCAGGGGTCTTCAATGTTTTCTCTAGTGAGGTACCTTTACATAATGAAAATGCCAGCGAGCTACTAATTTTAGTGGTTAGAGCCATGGCAAGCCTTAGATGGGGTACAGTTAGATGCCTATAAAATATAAACCATTATCCATTTATTAGTGCACAAAGATAAGCATCAAATTGATACATTTCAATGGTAATAGCCATTTCACTTGTCAAATTATAGTTGTTCAGTACAATATGTATAATTCAGAAATCTCTTGGCGAGCTACTTAGAAGGGGCTGGAGAGCTACTGCATGATTGTATTTACCCAAAGTGACCCAGAAGTTTAACGGGTTGTTCCACACCAAAGGGCTCATTTTACACTATTTTCTGATCTAGGTTATAATGTTGTTTCTTCATCAAAAACATACTTAGAGTTCTGTTTCATTCACACACAAACCCTGCATATTTAGACAGAGCTCTTCTTTCACCTTGTGATGACATGCGATAATACAGGAAGGGATCCACTGTGTTTTTAAACTCCACACACCTTCACTAGAAGTGCCAATCTGTACTGAACAAAAGGTAAATGAAGTTGTTAAATGTTTAAAATTACCGCGTCTTGACATCACAAGGTGGAATGGAGCATTTAGAGCTTTGGAGTTGTATGCAGTGTAACTAACTAAAAGGGTTACTCAAACATGTATGAACGAAACAAAACGCAACTCAGGGTATGTTTTTGACCGGGTAACAGCATTATAACATGGCTAAAAGCTCACATGAGTCAGATTTGTAAAATATAGCACCTTTAATGTCGCTTAGATTCATGTATCTATATGGACATTTCACTCAATTGTAAGAAACATTCTGAGCTCTGTTATGGGCCATACCAGCTTTAGAAAATGTATACTTTAGAACTCAGTTAAGCGTCCCCATGAGAAGTACACATAAGGTCATATACTTTAACACACTCACAAAACAATTATCAGGAGTCATGAACCTGCTCTAATGATTTTGCACTTGAGAACATGTAGAGATGATTAATACGGTTTATAATAAGACTATACCCTGTGGCTGAAGTAGCAACTCACAAAACACAATATAATCTTTGACTCCTCCAGAGGTTACAGTTGGTGCATTGGGGCCATGTAGTCTTGTTACTGGCCTGGATGTGACAGTGTGAAGCGTATATGGGGATCTTGGGCTGTTTGTCCCCCAGCAGCGCTCAGACTCAATCACTGCTCAACCAAACAACACTAATGTGCAGTGCGCCATAATGATCAGACTAGACTGTTGGGGAGGTGCCACTTCCTCTCTTGTATTTTTCTGTGCTTACGTCTGTGTCTGGATGGGAAAACATAGCAACATAACAATGCACAAAATACTGACTCACAGTGCAGGAATGACAAACAAATGTAAAGTTTTATATGAAATGGGGACATACTATTTTAGATGCAGTCTAAAATACACCGGAAATGGCAGGTCCATGGCAAAAAAAAACAAAAACACAAAAACACAAAAAAAACCCAAATCACAACATTGTCCTATATATTGCTTTATGGTAAATATTAGTCTTTTGGGGATTGAGTAACAAAAATAAAAAAAAAGTCAGGAAACATGTCCAAATATATTCAGGTTCAAGGCTGCCAGACAATGTGCATCCAGTGGAAATGCAAATGTGTTAAAGAAGTGTGGCAGTTCTTGTTTCTTATGTTAATTTGAAATGTGCATTTCAAATTATGTCAAGTAACGGCTCTGCAAGATCTGGAAACATTTTCATAAGAATAAGATGCGGATGCTATGCAGAAAAAAAGCTTTCACACATCTCTATGTAAAGTGGAAACATCTACAGCTAGCACAGCCCAAGAGTTCTGATACATATGATTAGATTTTCCGATGAAACAATGTTTTCACAAAGGTCACAGCCTATAATACTTCAATCATTATCGCTATTTGTTCATTCCTGATGGTTGTGATATTACTGAGTTTGAGCTCTGCACCGTTCTAACTGAAGCAGCATAAACAGTTATTTGAGCCACAAACACCTTCTCTGAAGGCTGTTAAAGTGACCACTGCTGCTGGACCACTGTGTATCGGACATGACCTGACCTGGTCATCTCAGTACTTGGCTACACTTCAGACTTGCTCAAAATGGACTTTGCTTTTGCTAAGTGTGATGTTCAAACAGAAAAGAGTCAAAGAAAACTTTATTTAAATGATAAACAATAGACCAACTGATGAATAAGGTCTGTTTATGTGATCTATGGGTGCCAGTGCATACTGTCATTGTGTCCTTGGGCAAGCCACATTACTGTCACTGAGTATAGGAAATACACAGCAGTTTGAATATCTGAATATATAAGAGACTATCTGTAAGATTATGGATGTTACATGGCCTCTTACTCACAGGAAAGCCATAGCAAATATCAATTATTGATATCATTGTTTGACTTTATTATGAATCCTTTTGAGATATGAGTTTACTCCACCAGTGTTAGCCTCGCTCCTTCTCCTGTAATATCTTTTCTGTGAAACATGGTGATTCAACAGTGTAGTGTGAGGGCACAGGCAGCAGGTTACTGTGACATGTAGAGGAGGCTGCTGAGATGGGGCAGACAGTGCAGACTGAGATCTGCACAGAACTGTGTACAGGCCTGGCCCTGGTGCCTGCTGTTGGCCTTGGTGACTGTACACTCACACAGGACGTTGGCAGAGCTGCTGTCTCCTGTAGAGCCACATCCTGTTAGGCTCTGCTCCCACTCGCTTGTTGACACATGGGCCACTGCAGGGCGTTGCTTCCAAAAACAAAGTCATGGTAAAAGAGGCTATTTTAGGGACATGTTTCTTTTTTTTTTTTTCATTGGTGAAGTCACTGTTGTATAAGGTAGTGCATGGAGTATGTGAAGAGGTGAAATACAAAAAGACAAGAGTAAGAGAATACAAAAAGGCAGAGCTTTAGGGTACATTTGACAGATGGATGATATATGCACTTTTGAGCCCTATAATACAATAAAAATTGAATGGAAGAAATTGGCACTACTTTATAATTACACCTGAATTAGTCTCAGTTTATTAAGAATGACTCGTGTTCATGCTTTATTAAAGAGGAAATATTTTTTCTATGGGTTGTTAACTACTAACACATAACATATTTAGACCACCATGTTACCATATATTATTTTGAAAATGCTACATTCACTGAAGACAAATGAACAGCTTTTATAAGTTTCACTTTGGTTTTTCACCCTCTGAGTCTCTGCTTTAGGTTAAGTCATTCCCCCTTTAGAGCGTTCTCACAACACACTCAGCGCACATCCTGCTAATGAAACTACTGCACATCGCATCAGGTTTGTCAAGCTGTTGTGCACGGTTTTCTATTGTACTTAAAGAGAATTTTGGTGTGGGAGCATGGGTGATATAGGCTTGTGGGCTGAGCATTAGACAGAATCTTACAGTTAACCAGAAGGAGAATTCAAACAGGGCCCTGGAAAGATCCCTAAATTACTGAAACATGCATGGATGACATCTAACATCTCTTCAGGCATGTTTTTGATGAGGGCCCAACGTTATAACATGCTACAAAGATAAAAACAAAACAAAATTAAAGCTGCTCGCAGCGATGATGGCCCTCGCCCCGGTGCCCACGCCCCTCCCAGGACTCGCAACGGCCCCGGCACGTCATCCCCTCTTTCCAGCAGCTGCCCAGGCTGACAGCTCTTTCACTAGAAAAGTTGCATAATGCGCCTTTAAATGTTTTTTAGGAGTCATTGCGCCCCTGCTGGCCAACTGTGAAAAATACCCCATGTCTATGGTAGGGGGCGCTATAGTATACACTTTTCATATGCTTTATAGTGTATTATAATGGGCACTAGTGATCAAAATTTCAGCACGATGTACTGAGCATGTGTGTAATACTTTTCTTTAATTTTTTGAGGGGAGTCTTTGCGTCCAATGGCCAATGGTGAAAAATGGGACATGTCAAATCTGAGCTCATTTGGACCAAAAACCAGGGCGTTTGCAAACGCGCAGTCCAAACAGCGGTGAATTTTTAATCCAATATGGCCGACTTCCTGATCGTCATAGAGACGTGCTCCAATTCATCTTTTGGCTTGTCTCATTGTTCTCTATCACTGTCCCAAATTTCGTTTGCCTGCGACAAACTTTGCTTGTCCCCTCTCCCATATGGGTCCAATTCTAGGCGGCGCTGTTGAGTCAGGTCACTTTTATCAATTTTTTTGCCAAAACGGTTAATCCCAGTTTGGAGACGTTTCGTCAATGTTCAGGTGGTCAGAAATGCAATTACATGTGGGGGAAAAGAATAATAATATGTAAGAAACCGGCGAAGAACAATACCCCTCACCATTAACTACTACTGGCCAAAAACATAATAACCCCTATACAGTATAATTATTTTTAAAAAGTGTTACTAACAAATACTCAAAAATAGAAGATGAGTAAGGATAGCCAGTGTAATGTTTATATTTAATTCATAACAATAAAAGTATTCAGTTTTACATGAGTATCTTTCACACTGCACTTGTTTGTTCTAAGAAACCTTTTTTGACCTCTGCCTTGTACTTGGCAATGACATTTCATCCAGGAAGTGCATAATTGGACGTAGGATGCTGAGGTTGAGGAGTGGGCAGGATTGAGTGAATAGTTTTAATTATAGGTGTGAGAGCCAGCAGCCGGACCGCGATGACACATTTCCTGTGATTACGCGCACAGATGCCCATTGATTGTTAGGGCAGAGGAGTCATGTTTAATTGCATTAGAATAATTGTGTATTGATGAGAGAGGTGAGAGGAAGCAGGTGGATATTTACGCTGCAATGAACCCAAACTTACTTAACTCTTTCATGGCCATAGACAGGAGAGGGAGCTGGGGTTGGTAAGAGCTCCATCAGTGTGGTTAATTGAATAAAACTATCGCCTTCTCTAATTTGAGTGGTAGTTAAGTGATTAGAAAAATGCGCTATCCAAATTTGTAGAGACTTGTTGACAAAGGTGGAAAATTATATATCAGTGTAGTAATGCAAATATCAACTATATATATATATATATATATATATATATATATATATATATATACATACATATACATATAGTTGATATTTGCATTATTACACTGATATATATATATATATATATATATATATATATATATATATATATATATACACATATACATATATATATATATATATATATATATATATATATATATATATATACATACATATATATATAAGCAGGTCTCATCATCAGGCCAAGTTACACGTCAGATCTGTGGAGAAGTGGACTGGATGGCAGACCCTCCAACAGAAAAGTTACACATTGCAACTTTAAAGTTGACCATGACCTGACCAGTTGATCCAGATGGCTTTGATGTGGGGCCAGGCACAGTGGGCAGTACGGGGGAGGGTTGCTCCGGGCTGCCATGCCCCTGTCATTGACTGGGTCACTGTGGTCTGGGTCAAAAACAGCTCATCTACATCCCCAAGCAGCACTAAGGGCATCTACTTCATATTGTGAGAGCTATTTGTATATTGTGTATGTGCTTTGAGGACATGAGCAAAAACATTTCTCTTCCGTATTTTGTTAGAGCTTTGAGTAGCAGGCTACACTAGCAGGCTGTACCATCGCCCCTGCCATCCTCTAGTATTTCACACAAGCATTTCTCCAGTGTCACAAAATATGATTATTACAGTTCTTATGCATGTCCTAATGTCCTCAAAACATGCACTGTAGGTGTAAAAGTTGTGTGAGTGAGTGTTGGTGGTGGTCGGAGGGACCGTTGGCGCCGCTTGGCTTGGCAGCCGCGCCTCCGTCAGTCTGCCCCAGGGCAACTGTGGCTATAACAGTAGCTTACCACCACCGGGTATGGAGTGAATGAAGAATGCTCTGTAAAATGCTGTGTAAAGCACTTTGGGGACATGTGTCTGTGTAAAGCGCTATATAAATAAATAAAACCTTAATGTGGCTCCACTTTAATGCGCTATGCAAACAGACAGTGATTTTGATATAATCTTCTTTACTGTGACATTGCCAACTTAAGAATTAGCCATCCATGTGACAGCTCATTTACATAATGAATGTTCTGACACAGCTCATAAAGTCCCAGTTTGTAAAAGTCCTGACATGATGTTGTTTTTAAAGACAGAGGTTTTATTTTAACAAAGGAAAGACCTTTTCAAACAGGCACAGAGTTTTAAAATTATTCTGGTACTTTCATTCTGCAACAACAATACAAATTTGTAGTCCAACAAGGTTCATTTAGTCTTCCGATAGTTTCTTTTTCCAGACCAAGAGTTTATTTTCGTGCCTGACAGTTTCGACTGCTCACTAGCGGTCTTCCTCACGTGATGTTCACATCACATGACCACCCAGTCTATAACATAGTATTTAGGCAGATACTTCTCTCTACATTCGCCAGCTGAAACTCATCACCAATATAATCACAAAGGTTACAAAAACGCAAATGTCTATCAATGTTCTCTTAAGTCCCACAATTTTTGAGTCTGTTTACAGATTACAGATGGATTGCCTGTATGTCAGAACACCACTCCAATGAGACATATTTATGACATATTTAATGTAGTAATCATGGTGGTTTGAAGCAGAGTAAACCCTATAGTTTACATGGTTTAATATCACAGAACAGGTCAATCAGTGCCAACTGCAAGCCAAGATAAATGGATCAGTTTATTTACACTGTTGATCCAGAAAGAAGAAGGTCACTAAAATGAAATGCAAATAGTAGTAACATGCATAAAGAGAATGTTATTTGAGACAGCCATATTTGTTATAGATAAACTTGTCCCAGCTCAAATTCACCCTCAAACTCTGTGAATGAATGACAGATTAGAGCTGCAGGCCAACCTGGCAACCCAGGAGCTGAACCGCAACTCTTATCTGCAGAACTTTATGTCAATATCTGTGGTATTTATTCGCTCTTCATGCCAGATTCTGGTGGCGCATTGGTTATTTCTAAATGTGATTTGAGCCAAATACAAATCCTACTACTACTTTATTTCTGTGTATTTTCAGTGCAATAATAAGAACTGAGAGGCCTATATTACACTATTTTCTTTATGTTATAATGTTGTTTCCTCATCAAAAATATCTTGTTTTCTTTCATTCACACATGTTTAACACACAGACCCTGTATATTTAGACATAAATATACTGATATTTAGATATTTATATTTATAGATAATTATAGATATTTAGAGTTCTTCTCTTAAACACAAAACACTCTGTTCCACCTTGTGATGTCTACTTTCTTTTTAAACTCCACACACCTTCATTAGAATCATTTGGATAATTTCAGCTGAATTTGCTCATCTCTACTGAATTAAATATAAAATGTAGCTGTTAACTTGAAAACTACTGCTTCATGACATGCACAAGATTAAACAGAGCATTTTGATCTTTGGAGACGTAAACAAATAAAAAATAATTACTCAAACATGTGTGAATGAAACAAGCTTTAAGTCATGTTATAATGCTGTTATTGCCTCAAAAACATAACACGGAGTTGTGTTTTGAGGCAATAACATTAGCATTATAACATGACTTAAAGCTTAATCAATTTCCTCCAAAAATAGTCCATAAATGAAAAAATGATGAATGATCTTCTAACATACACCGTAAAGTAAAACAGGTAAGATTCTGCCCCATGCATTATTTTGACATCTGGACTATTTACAGTGCTAAATATTTCATACCATGTGAATGCATATTTGATGTGCAAATGTGAAGTGGTAAATGTCATCCGCCCACTGCGTCCCTGAGCTCGTCCTATACAGACATTACCCACAATGCACCACAGCCGTCACTGAGCATGCATGTCCCGTGTCTCCTATCAGCTGCTGCCTGTGGCCTCACACACTGAAGCGGGACTATTGTTCCATACTCCTCAGGGCCAGGATGATGGACATAGCAGGGAGACTCAGTGTGGCAAAAACAACAGCATCTAAATGTATTCATTGTTCTTCTAATGCAGGCCGCTAGGTCAGTTTCCAGGCATGTTCACAAAGGTTGTACAAGGTAAAGAGCTGCAGTTTTAAGACAGACAAAAAAAAAACAGGATACAGACAGCCAGATAGACAAGTAAACCAACAAAAAGCTAGAGTACCTGATTTGTAAACCATGAAAGGAGAAAATTAGAGGTACTATATTGCACAACATTTACCCCTGTGATCTTAAACCGTGTTATAATGCCGTTATCTCATCAAAAATATACCCGGAGTTCTATTTTGTTTCATTCACACATGTTTGAGTAACCCTTTATTATTAGTCTGTCTACATAAGAAAATACCTTGCAGTAGTTTTCGAGTTAGCAGCTACCTTTGACCTTTTGTTCTATAGATATTGGCTATTCCACGACTGAAATCATCTAATTGATTCTACTGAAGGTGTATGGAGTTTAAAAACACAGTGGAGCACTTACTGTATTACATCACAAGGTGGAACAGAGCATTTTCTGTTTGAGAGAAGAAATAAATATGCAGGGTTTGTGCGTTAAACATGTGTGAATGAAACAAAACAATATCATAATACGGGTCCTTAATCTAATCTAGTTTGAGTCCTCACAGACCTATAGACACAAATCATATTTATATACATTTGTGGCCACTAGCACAACTTGAGAGCAGATTTTTCAGACAGAAAAGTGAAGAAGGGTGAATCATCCAAGCCCAGACAATCAGCTCTTACTCAAAGAGACGTACAGTAACTCACATTCACCTTCTTGTAATTGTTCAACAGACAAAACATCCTTTTACAATAAGCCACTTTCTGGGAGAATAACTGCATTTCTAAGAAAGAAGATGGGGTTTTAAAAGTACCAACTCCAACTGATTTTTGACACGTTTCTCTGTAATCTGTCTGTTTGTTGTATCTTTAATCAGTCAATATATAGATAAATTTATCAATAAGAAATAATCCTATTTACATCAGATTAGGCCACTAAATTATGTAAACAACCCTTTTGTTATATTATACTAGGCTTTTCTTTTTATTTTATCAGCAGTTCCAAGTTAAAAGACAGCCTTGAACTAATAGAGCTGTCTTTTAACTCGGAACTGCTGATAAAATAAGAAGAAAAGCCTAGTATAATACACCACGGGCATGTCAACACCTCCAGGAATTCTTTTTTCATATTTCCCAAACAAGATATGCTTGACAGATATTTAATTTTGTGCATAAACAATTACTTTTTGTCCAGGGGTTGTTTGGCCACCCCTTTGCCACACTCAGCACATGATTAATGCTGCTGTCCCGCTCCATCTGTGGGGAATCATAGGGACGTGTGGGGGTCAGAGCACCACCACTGGACTGTACACCCAAACCTCTATGTTCTTGTGAATGAGGAAAACATGAGGACATCTCTGAGAGTATTTTATTTGAATTTACAGATCTTGCATTTTATCACACAAATTATCACCTTGTTAAAATTGTGTTTCATCTTGTCTTGTTATCACACCAAATTGAAAACTGTCATGATTCTGCAGTTCTCCACGTGTAAGCCAGACACACGTTTCCAGAAGTTTCTAGTAGTTCATCCAGCTCATTTGTAACCCGTCTTGTCAGATTCACCTGTATTTCCTGTATATTTTAGCTCCAGTTCCTTACTCATCCAAAGGTAGACTGTTCTTCATGCTTTCTGCACAGAACTCTCCAGCATTTCTTTGGACTTATTACCTGTTCCCTGACCTTGCTTGTTCCCGATTCTGCTGACTCGTCTGATCCCTATTCAGCTGTTTTCTCCTGTTGCTCAGTCTGTGATCGTCTTATCAGTTGTGGTCTATTTGGGTTTGATACCTGCTCATTACAGAAACATGTATTCCTCTTTTTGACATCACAATCCAGGAAGCGTTCCTGAGTGATTTAAAGGTCCAACTTCACCGCACCCATTCGCCTCATTGCAGAGCCCCAAAGCAGAGGTGCGCAAAAAAAGAAAAAAAAAAGAAATAAAAATCAAATAATCACAATTATGATTTGTTCTCAATTCATGAGAGGACGATAATATGTCATCTGGTTCTGAAACGGCACTCTTCACTACTACTGTCTGTGATACATTATTCTCTACCGCTGCTGCACTATATGAATGTATCATGGACATCACTACCTCACTGTCACTGTTATCTGTGCAATAACCTGCTCCTCAACCCACGTGCAATACAATTATGTGCAATATGTTACTCATCCGTGAGATACTCTACCCACACCTTATTTAATCCTACCTGCACTTTGTATATTATATTCTATTACAATTTTATTATATCTGTATTTTATTTTATTTTAGTATATTTTTTTTACTATAGTGTTTACTTTTCCCCCTTGTATTTGCAAACACTTTTTTAAACAGTACTATTTATTGCATGCTATTAGTACCTGAATATCTTAGCGAGTCAACGATTCTTCCACTGTAAACCTTGTGTTCAACCTGCATATGACAAATAAACAATCTTAAATGGCATGGATGAGATCACAATTAAAATGTGACCACCAAACCAAATGCAAGGCTCTGATAGACGTATTCAAGTGCAATTCTAAATAACGAAGCTGTGTTCCTTCATTCTGGATGTGGCTGTGAACATCTTTTGCATCTGTTTTAAGTGGTTCCTGAACTTCTTTTACTATTCTTGTTAAAAATTACACACGTAGGCTGCAATGTTCAAATTAACAACTAAATAACTGGAGATTAGGTGATATACAGATACACTGAAATGATTATAGATGATTGAATGGTCTTCCCAGTTTTTCACCACCAACATTCCCCTGATTACTTCATTTCGTCTGGCCCCAGTCTGATTTATTAAATGATTAAATTGAATGATATTTGTTCAAAAGTAATCTGACAAATATTCTTATGTGCAGATTGGATGATGTCTTATAGCTAAAAGTCAAAGCAAATGTCAGACAGATAAAACATGGAGGAACAGACAGTGGACGTGACAAGGCGGAGAGAAGACTTTATGAGGAACACTTTAGCACACACCAGAGTCTGCTCTAGAGCCAGAGCCAGACATACCTCCTCTGTTTTATGAGCACTTTGAAAAGGTACAGCTGTATTTCACCCATGTCAGGGAAGGTGACACATATTCTTTATAAATGTCATATAGACTGACAAGTTGATTTGCGGTGAAGATACTAAATTCCAGCTAAATTTAAGATGAGTATTTGCATTGAACTTCATGGAAACTTGACTCATTTGCGGAAGCCACATTAATCCCCATACCCTCAGAGTTCTGTGAGACTGTTCCTGCTTGAAGGCAAACAGACCTGATGTGTTTAGCGCTCAGACATGTTTGAGAAGACTTTCAGATGCCCCAAGTCATTTAGAAGTGAACTCCAAGAAAATTGAGACACTGAATTACAACTTCAATATCTCAGACTTTATCAAGATGCACTGTTTGAAGCTCAGTGGGTTAGATGTTTTAAAATGTCTGCAGTTAAAAATGTTGGCTGGATGGTCCAATAAAATAGGAATATCATTGTGTAGGTTTGACCTGAGACTCATCAAAAAGTGTTATTATTCTGCTGCTGAATCTGGGCAGTGCTTTTCAGTTGAAAGAACACATGGGGATTCAGACTATGGCCCTACTGGCCTTAAACATTTCAACATGTCACATGTACAGAGTTCATAAAAGTTATTACAGTCTTTAGTACAACAATAAGTACACAAAAACACAATTAAACAAAGCATTTCTCCGTAATAAGGTGTACATAGACCAAATAATAACACATGTTGATAAGATTTAAGGCTTTGAGCTGAGAATGCCGTTTCACCCTGAGAATTCATTTCACTGCGCTCATTTGCACATCAGAGTTGAATTAGCAATTCTTATTTTGCATCATTAAGTCTGAAAATATACTTGCAAAGGTCAGAGCAGTACTTTGTTATTCCAGTCATTTGGTGTTTGGAAAGCCCTGGATATCAGCATCAATAATTAGACACACTTATATCTGAATGGGGTCAGTTTGTGAGGAAAATGTGCAGTTTGTGACGTTCAAAGAGATTACTGTCGCTACTGGACTAAATGCCACAGTCATCATAACAAAAGAGAAATAATGATATTATTGATACAAGCTGCATGTATGCTGCGACTCAAAGATACCTCTAACCCTGGTCATTCCAGCACCTTTCCTCCAGAACACACCTCAAAGTACTCCAATTATTCCAATGAGGTCGGCATCAGCGCTCTGCTCTTCTGAAACACTGTCTGAGACCGGCCACAAGAACTGACGCAGACCCACTGTCACAAAAGGAAAATATTAGTCAAATAATTAGTCCAAGGGCTACAGGGAGGTTGAGTAATTTAAGTTTCAATGATGTAATTTTCATTTACTGATTTAACTCAAAAAAATATAGGACCTATTTTATTTGATGGATTCACTGACATGCAGCGAGAACACTGCCAGTTATCAAACTCAAAAGTTTGAGAAGCTAAGTGTTAACAGCACTAAATGTTGATTTGAAAAGATGTCAGAAGTAATCATGCTAAAAGCAAGGCTTGTGCTAGGCTTTTGCATTTCGACAAAGTGCTTTAATTGATATGATTTTGTGTTGTGTTCCTAACAGCTTTAAGTGTGTGTGGTGAGTGGGTGCCTGTGCTCTGTCGGTGTCTGGGGCCTCACCTCTGTGGAGAAGATGGAGCTGTGACATTTAGGCCTGTGTTCTTTAGGCACATACAGACCGGCCCGGGAACAGCAGATGGAAATGCCAGCAATTATTGTGATCTGTGTGAAGTCAACGTTTGTGCTGTCAAAATGCTCTTGACTGACGCCATGGAATTAAATAAAATGTAATGTAAATGTAATTAAATAAAAAAGGAAATATTTAAAAAAGCAACCAAAGTAGAACCTCTATGAACAAACATCAAGGACCATGACGTCCACCCTCCTGTGGGCTCACCACTCACAGAGGGGTTCATGGGGCACATGAGGCAAAACAATTATCACACCAGACTGTTGGTGTGAATGTCTGTGTCAAGAGAATCATTTTAGAAGTAAAACCAACCTTGCATCTGAAAGATTTATGTCTGAGCAGCAGCGAGTTGTACTTCCTGGTAGAAGATCAGATGGCAGCGGCAAACTGATATATGAGAAAATAGGCCCTTAACGTGCGAAATGCAATGCAAGATTAGTTATTATATTATTCTATCAACACAGACATTCACATCGACAGTCTGGAGTAATAATAGATTTGCTTCGGGTGCACTGTGTAGTGGATAAGTTTTAGTGGCAGGACAACTATGGCCATTGACATGCGCTAGCCTAGCACCAGCAACATCTGCAGATATAACCACTAGTAAATGAGGCCCTATATCCAAAATTCAGGAATGTTCCTTTAAGCCATGTTATAATGTTGTTACCTCATCAAAAACATACCTGGAGTTGTGTTTTTTTTTTCCATTCACATTTGCGTAATCCTGGTTTATTAGTCTGTTCTATCTCCAAACATCAAAATGCTCTTTTCCACCTTGTGATGTCACAAACTAGTAGTAATCAAGTTAACAGCTACCTTTGACGTTTAGTTCAGTAGAGATGGGCAATTCCAGGGCTGAAATTATGGAAATGAGTCTAGTGAAGATGTATTGGGTTTAAGAACACAGTGGATCACATCTTCTATTACAACGTGACATCACAAAGTGGAACAGAGTGTTTTCCTTTTGAGAGAAATGAAACAAACTCCAACTCCAGACATGTTTTTAATGAGAAAACAACATTATAACATAGAAAATAGCATAATATGGGGCCTTTAAGTATGTGATTCAGGTCTAATGATCACTAACCACTCTCCAAATTAAGAACGACACCCCAGAACTAAACCAGGACGAAACCGGAATAAAGGTTTAAGATAGGATTTTATCAAACTAATCCAAAATTTTACCAGGACCATTATGCATAAGAATAGCAGGCAACTTAAAATAGTACTATGAATCAGGACTAAACCAAAATAAACCCATACAAGCCACTCACCAAGTTTTGAAAATGTGGAAACATGCCTACACGGAAAAGGTGAAAATGTGAATGAGAGAATGGTGGACAATATTGCTTTGTTCCGTTTTGTTTATTTAATGGGGGAAAAATCTATTACATATAATATAAAAACATGTAGACCACCATCACTTTCATATTTGTTCCACCCATGACGCCTGCACCACTGCATTCAATGTGGAAGTGGAAGGTCAGTTTTCATAGCACGGGTGTCCAAGTTGGTCAGACAGCCATAAGAACAGAGGGGAAATCCGTGTTCTGACCACTGCTGACCACTCACACCCACTCGTCTGAATTCCTTTACACTTTCTCTGTCACACTGCCCCATCCAGCTGGACACAGGTACTGACCCAAATCTGCAAGGCACTCATTATACTCTGTAAAACAACCAGGAATAAACAGCCAAGAGCTCAAAGTATGTCCAAAAGCACGTATGCAATTTCATGTTTTATTACATTTTTTGCACATGTCAAATGCTGTGCTGTTATATATAAAAAAAGGATCTTAACAAGGTATTTAAAAAAAGCACAACAAATATTCTGTATAAATGTAAATATATTCATATAAAGACAATGCTCTCACATAGCCAAAGAGATTGATGGAGAGATCAGAAAATAAATAGTGAAAGACGAAACAGATTTCTAATAAGGTTTAAATTTCATACTATAATCCCAAATTATAAACATTATTCAGGTTAAGATCTATTGAATCTCTTGTCCTTTTACCTTTTATACCTTTTTATTTATAACTGAAGTTAAATGGTCTATATTACACTATTTTCTGATCTGTCAGAATAATGTTTCCTCATCAGAAACATACCCGGAGTTGTGTTTTGCTTCATTCACATGTCTAAAACACAAACCTTGCATATTTAGGCTGAGTTCTTCTCTCAAACTAAAAACATACCTAATACAGGAAGTGCTCCACTGTGTTTGTAAACTCCATACACATTCACTAGAATCATTTGGATGATTTCAGCTCCGCAGTTACCAATCTCTACTGAACTAAAGATAAAAGGTAGCTGTTAATTTGAAAATTACCACTTGATGACATCACAAGGTGGATAGAGCATTTTGAGCTCTGGAGATGTAGACAGACTAATAAAGGGTTACTCAAACATGTGAATGAAATAAAGCACAACATGCTTCACTTGTGATTACTCTTACACATGCCATGATGAGTGACTCGCACAAATGGCTTTAGTTACAGTTTAGTGGTTTGTGTAAACAGGTCACTTTGAGTCAGCCTTGTGAGTTTTCTCATCCATATATAGTATTTCATGACATGGGCACACAGCACACGAGCAATGAAGTTTAGAGGGAAATGCAAACTGTTAAAGTGTTGTGCACATCTGTAGTAGATGTAACAGGGTCTACAAGTTGAAAGTCAGATTGTCAAATAAAATCTCATTTCGAAATTGTGAAATTGCTTGCATTCATGTATCAGTGATGCTCATGAAGATTTAAAGAAAACATTTCATTGACAAAACAACTTATGTGTTTAAAATGTGTTTACTAAAATTGTGAATTTTCCTTTCCCTTCCTGCAGGCATGTCTAGTTTTCAGTAAAATCACAGTCAGTGCTTTTCTGAACATTTAGTATTTGCTATTTACCTTATGCCTGAGAAACCTCTCAAACCATTCATATAAATGCACTCCCCCTTCCCTCTATATCATCCTTAAGCAGCAGCTGTATCTCCCTTCATTGCACCACTCCTGCCTACTGGGGTTCAAGTGCCTAACATTACCTTATGTTGCTTTGAACAATTATTTATAGACAAAGATAAAGAAAAAAGCTTTAGTGACAACACATCAAACAAGAAAGAAGTGATAGTGTGTATTTTCTATGTTGTGGTGATCACAACCACTCGCCCGACTGGGTCAAAATACAGATTCTGTCATATACTTCAGGCCCAAACCCATATCTTCAACTAACAAAGTGACTTTTGTTGCCACTTGTTTCATATAGTGAAATATTACATCTCAACCTAAAAACAGTTTCATATCCAGATGGATGAGCTGTCAGTTTGAATAGGCCTTTGCACCCTCTGATGTACAGTGATATTAAAATGCTTGAGGAGTTTCACAGGGCCCTAGTGCAACTGACAGAGCATGGAATCAATATAAGTGAACGCCATGTCACATCCAGTTTGTTTGTTTCGTTCTGGACAATTTGTAATGTTCTGGTTTCATTGTATAAGCATAAAAATGATCGTTTGAGGCTCCAGCGAAGTGTGCACAATACAACTGTTGCTGGTGGATGAAAATGTCAGCCATAATAAACATCTACAGTACAATTCAATACAATGGGGCTATTTTTAACATACACATAGAGCTACAAAGTCATAGTTAGTGAAGGAGACACTATTACTATATATAGCTGTTTTTATGTTTTAAGTGAGATTGGTCCCCAAATGGGGGAGACAAGGCACTAACCTGGGGGTCGCGAGATGAAATAATAAATATAAAGACACCATATTAACTCAATTAATGTTAATACTAATACTAAACACTAAGGATAACACTATAGTAATGGGTGATACTAAAGGGCCTGAAATGTTTGGAAACCCTTGCGTTGTTATGATACAGCTTCATCATGCTAAATGATGAGATGGCATATCCCACGAGTACCTTCTCTGCAAAGGCACTTCTTACAATAATACAAATATAGTTGTCTGACCAGCCTTCCCTTCTACACTTTGTTCAAACACAGAGGGGCCCGGAACTGGACCATAGTTTGAAAAACCTCCTAACTTGGGATGGTCCAATCACAGCCTTTTAATTTGTAAATTGAGAGACAATTTGTAATAATATCTCTCAAATGCAGACATCTCTGGTCAAAAATCCTTGTATCTTTAAGAAAGGAGGACACATTTGAAGCTAAAGCCCGTTGCTACAGGTGGTCAAATACTGTCAAAAGCCAAAAAACGGCACAGATCAGTGTTGCCTCAGCAGAGATCTTGCTTTGATAGTGAGCCTGTCAAGGCAACAAACTAGCATAGTGAATTGGGCAAGTTCTTAACTTCCACGTAAAACGCCAGTTTGTACAGAAGAAGCTTAACACCACTTTCTAACCCATCTTACAACATAGCCATGAGTTTAACAAACGCTATGCCTGGCTCACTCATTATTGTCTGGAAACCTTATAAAATAACTTTATAAGCAGTCTTAGCCTTACCTTTTTGATTTCACACTGCGCATTGCAAAAGCCCAAAAGCCTCGATTGCCGATTTATTTACGAGTGAATTATATTTTTTGAAAACGCTAAAAAAAATACATTCCCAAACCATTTTCTTTCAACAACTTTCAGTTTCTATTCTTCTTCACCATTAGTAGTTGATGCTCTCTTGTTGCTTCTGGCGGCTACTAGTCGCCGCCGCTGGAGTCGGCAGTCGAGTCTTTTGGGATTTCGCAATGAGCAGTGGGAAATTGAATCGGTAAGGCTAAGGCTGCTTATAAGGTTATTTTATAACGTTTCCAGACACTAATGAGTGAACCAGGCAAAGCGCTTTGTTTGTTAGACTCGTGGCTGTTGTAAGATGGGTTAGAAAGTGGTGTTAAGCTTCTTCTGTGCAAATTGGCATTTTGCGTGGAAGCTAAGAACTTGCCCAATTCACTACGATAGCTAGACATACACACTACCACAGCAAGATCTCCACCTAGAGAACACTGACCTGTGCTGTTTTTTGGCTTCTGACAGTATTTGATCACCTCTAGCAATGGACTTTAGCTTCAAACGTGCCAGAGTACCTACCCCTTTAAGAACAAAATATAGAACCTCTTTTACCAGAGATAAATATGGGTATGGTGTTTCTATTATTGATTCTGCAGAAATATATGCTGTTTCCCAGTCCTCTATGTTATTTTTTATGTTTTTTTAATGTAAACCACCATGTTTGTTTTTATCCGAATGGAGACTGTGTCTCTCAGATTGGTTAATCCACCTGTCAATCATGCCCTCTGGAAGTGAGGAGTCAGGCTCCAGATCCATTTGCAAAGTTTTGTCAAATCGTCAAAACATGTGGTTTTTGACTGGCCAGGTAACAAATATAGCGATCAGTGTATTCCCAAATGGACTAAGTCTGGAGTATCCATTGTGTCATTTACAACTGTGAGTCCTGTCATATAGCATGTGGCTAATTGATTTCATTATTGCTCCACAAGCTCGTATTCAATCAGCGCAGGCTGCTGACCTTTGGAGTGTGAAGCACTTAGCTGTGTGCTGGTTCTGTCACTGAGCCTAATGCCACCACTGCTCGCTGCTAAATGAGCTACAGCGATGATCACACACACACTGCTATATTTAGTACGAGGCTGCCATGTTTCTGCACAGAGGCTAATTGACCACTATAAATCACTTTGTTTCAGAATAATGTGCTTTGTGAAACACTGTTGTCATCTACTATTTATATGCTTGTACATTTCAAGTTATTGACTGATTTCAGATTTGAGGAGGATACAAAAGCCCCTTTTCCATGCCAGACCAGTCACCATTATCATTTCAAAAGTATTTTCACTCCCTTCTGCAGTCGGCTCATGCTGGTGTGTATGGGTTAAGGTTGACTAACATTTAAGATAAGGAAACAGCTTAGTGCATCTATTTAATAGAATCATTATAGTTTTCTTCGACTAAGCACCACATCGAAACATTAGCAGGACAACATAAAATATCTCAGTATAAAACATAAAAACACACATTGCAGTTCATTATAAAACATCAGTTAATTTCTGTTTTCATTTTCTTCTTTCAATCCCTGCTGTGTTCAAGATGTTCACAACACAAATGACAAAACATTTTTCTAAAACAGTCTCTGTTATCTGAAGTTATCTGAAAATATTGAATATTGATATTTTTAAAATATTAGTTTTCTATCTGCACATAGTTAGCAGAACATTTTCAGTGCATTTTAATATAAAGCCCATTGGATTAATACTATTGCACATGTGAAATGTTTTAAAGATGTGTGTGGTCAGTGCAGGTTTTCTATTTTCTTTACTTTCCACAGTGTCATTTGACTTTGTCGTCTGCTCCGATGAGAAACCTTTCTCAGTGCTCACATTTCCTGTGCTGAATGGTGGATACAAATTGCAGATGTGACATGCAGGCTAGAAACACACACACTGTAAGCCTCTCACATCTCCTACAGTAATGAGCTTTCTATTTCTTTTGAAAAAAAAGAAAAATAGACCAGGCTATTCACTCCAGCCAGGATATTTAGAAGCACAAAATCAATGTATTACATCTGGCCATGAATGATGCATCACCTGAGCCACACTGAGGAGCAGGAGGATGCAGTGTGGAGATTGGAGAGTGTACACGACGTGAATATTCTATAAGTTATGCTCAAGGAAAAGTTTGGTACAAGTTTTTGAAGATATATTGGCTGTAATATCCAAATATACTTTTGGTGTTTTGATTTAGGTGGTGTTGATTTTTGAGTATTTCTTAATTTCAGCATACCCAATATAGGTTGCTCTCATTTCATGCTGAAATACAAAGGTGCATCAGGTAAAATTTTTGATAGGGTGTTTGCCACCTGCTTGTGTCCATGGAGATGGTAATAGAGTTCTGGACCTCACGTGACTACGCGTGGTCAGGCCACCATTTTAGCAGTAAAATGATCAGCGCCACCACCGAAGCTTTCAAGCCATCAGAGTACTTATCTCACTTTAATTTGCATGACATTGAACTTTGTATTAAAAAATTTAATCGGTTAAATATTACTAAACCATATAATGCCCCCTGGGGGCTTTTTAAAAGCATCTCCACTGAAGAAGACGTCCCAGATCTGTAGTATCTGGACATATACAACTACCTGATAAACTTCCCATCGTCCTACTTGGGGATTCTCTAAAAGCCTACAAAAGCCTGGAAGGTTACAAATGGACTCAGTCTGGCTCTGTAACGAACATTCAAGCTGTGGAATCTTCAAACAAAAAATGCTACTAAAGATAAGTGTCATATTATCCCACTTTAAGAGGCAGTGAAACGTTAGCTTGGCTAGCGGCGTCAGCCTGATGTTCCCTGGTATTGCTGTTCCCCCGGGAAACATCAGTACCTCCAACTGCGAAAGGTATGTTATGTATTTTGATTAGTACTATGTAATGGTGGTTTAGGACTACTTTATGCTTGTTTATTGCTTAAAAGTTAATCACATGAGATGTCTATAAAGTCAGAAAAGGAAATAATACTAGATGACTAGACTCTGAGACTGCAGCAAATAAAGGTCAAACTGACACTACTTCCTGTTGTGTAAAATGTTTTCTCCAGTGTGTCTGCAGAGAGGTCTGGGCGAGAGGTGAAGAGGTGACTGGATGGAACCATTAAGACTAGATCATTTGATGTTTAGACCAGGAGAATGCAACAGTAAATAAAAGGAGTTCAGGGAGAGAAAGGGGATGTGAGAAACGGGCCACCCGGTCTTAGATCCCAGGTTTTGTGTTAGATCAAGGACAGGTAGTTGAACCCTCTTCTTTGTATATTCAAGAGTATTTTTGCGATGTATTCAATAAACATAAGCAAATTTAATTCTTCTTGTTTGTGAGTTCTTCTCCATCAACGAGCACTCGGAGGAAAGGGGTTTAAGGTGATAACTGACATTTAAGTACTACTTTTAGGTAAGTGGAATTCTTAGTACTGTCTTTAAGTAGAAGTGGACTTTTAGCACTGCTCTGAAAGAAATGTGTAAGAAAAAATAGTGCTGTCCTAAAGAGAGGCGGAAAATCAGTGTCGGTTTAAAGGAGTCAGAAGAGTAATTTAAAGTCACAATTTCCTCCCAAATGGTACCGATGTTCCCCGTTATCCCAAGTTATCATCATTAACTCACAGCAGCATGTATAACTTTATACACAACTCACTGCACATCAGCCTGGAGCAGAAGCTCTGAGTCCAGATAACAACAGCACCAGGAAACGGGCGCACTCACCCTATTTACCGGTCTGGACATGCCTAGGAATCTGGTCCTCGGTCTTGTGCCATCCTCCGAGCGGGTTGGTCAGATAAGTCCGGAGGCTTCGTCCTCCATGTGCTGGTTCCAGACAGGGATGAGCATCTTCTGAGCACTGGATCAGAGTGGTGAAAGAGAGAATACGCAGTGAGCTACAGGTCCAGGCAGGCTGCTCCTGTCCTCCGTGCACGAGGTAGTGCAAAACATCCGGGCAGAAGTGCCAGTCCAGTTTGGTATCTTGTTATGAGCACTCTGTCCGCTAACTTCTCAGGCCACGGCATGTAACATTACTCCCTGCTCCAGCTCATCTGAGCCTGGTCTGAACCAGAGCTGCTGCCCGCTGGTTCAGGAGCCTGGGTTTGGATCTAGATCGACAGTAGCATTTCTCACACCGGGTTAAATGCAGTTTGATAGCCTAAAATTACAAATGTTGGTTGCTACGTGAACATGGGGAACACTGGGACCGTTCTGAGTGTGCAGGTCCCAATCTTCCCCGGTGCCTCTGTTCCCTGCACCAAAGAACTGGGGAACAGCGGCACCAGGGAACACTGGGACCTTTGTAAACACGAGGTACTGCTATTCCCCTGTCCATACAAACTTTCTTTTTCCCTTGTTTATTTGTGTAACTATAGTCAGCTAATCTGCTGATTACTGCCAAAAAGGGGGTGCCTAGTGTGTGACAAGCCTGTATGACGTCATCCCCTGGAGCTCTATACTGTAAATTTGCCTTTACTTTATGGGCTTAAACATGTGCACCTTGCCTTTTACTTTTTAATGGGAATATTTATTGCTCAAATATACCTTACAAAACATGCATTCATACTGTCATCCGCTCGCCTCTCTGCAGATCTGACCTGTAGCTTGTTTAACTGCTTGTCTCTGTGGAGCGAGAACATTTCAGTGGAGACCTGATGGTGGCTGATCCTCTACCAGAAAAGTTATGGGCACATTTAAGAGGACCTATTTATTCAAGCAAACAAATAAAATTAAAACAAGTTTGAATTGTGTGTTTTTATATAAATGTGTCACTGAAATTCTGTATTTTTCAATTCCAGATAATGTGAAAACTGGTGCTACTTGAAGCCTTTTGTATCATTACATACAATGGTAATCGAAACAAACTCCATCTTTGTAATTATAAGCCTTTCAAAATGATTCTGCTCCTGAACATATATATCACTAAACCCTAGAGACACTAATTACTAAGGATCAATATTTGTCCATGTCCAGGTCCTTTATTGTTGAGCGCCCATCTGAAACCTGCTCTGGATGGACAGGGCTCATCTGCTGCTCTCTAAAGCCCTGGTTTAAGTGCCGTATCCACGGTGACAGCTTCAAATGCTTTTCACCAAAAGTGTCAAGTCCCCTGTCATGGAGGGATAATAATACACCCTCCATTGTGCAAGAGTCCATCACAGACAAGATGGCCAATTAAATGTGTGATCATAGAAATTGTACATGATCATGGCATACGCTCTTTATGTACCATTTGGGGAAGAAAATATGTTTGGAGTTACATTGTTCTAAGATGCACCAAAACCAAAAAACGTATCTGGGATTGAGTTCAAGATACTGGTAAAACATTTCATGTTTTAAAGTATTTACATGGCTGCACTATTCTTATCTGCACTTTTGTGGAGTTACTTAAGACAGACTTAGAAAAAAATTACACTGCAAAAAGTAATCTAAATTCAAATGACTCAAATTAAGATTTCACTTAATTAGTTTACATTTCACTTGCCAAGTAAAATGATCCACCAATAGAATAAGTCTTTTGTTCTTAATTCAAACATCATACGATTTAGTTTCTTATTTTAGAGTTTCTGTTTTATCTGATCTCTTTATGGTGTATTTTTCTCTTTCATTTACAAAAATTGTGTTCCATTTCCAGATTTACTTATGTGAAATTTACTCAAACCAATGTAACATTTTAATTCAAATAATTTTAACTTGGCAAGATTAGAGTTTTTGTATTGTAGTCTGGATCAGTCGATATTGTCCATTCATAGCGTTTTCAGACCGACAGAACCGCGCCGTGCCGGTTCTAATCTTGAACTGACTGACGTGTTCACGCCGAAAATCAGGAACCGAAAAGTTGGTTCTTGATGGGAATTACTGTATTTTCTGGACTATAAGCCGCTACTTTTTTCCCAGGCTTTGAACCATGCGGCTTTTACAAAGGAGCGGCTATTCTGTGGATTTTTCTTCCACCGCTAGGGGCGCTCTAACCGGAATTTCAAAAACAAGATAGACGGAAAATTAATGCAAAGAAGAATACGCTACTTTTTATTTAGCAGATATAACACGCACGACAAATTACTAACTGGTAATTATTTTCAAATCCTCGCCCCTTCATCATGAAAAGCACACGAAGGAGTTTGTATGATGCAAATTTTAAGTTGAAGGCATCGATCTTGCTCCAGGAAGGAAACTTTGCTGTAGAGCCCTGCACCTGCGGGACCCAACACAAAACAGTGCGGCGTGGAACATATTCTGAAAGCTTATTGCGGGGGCAGGGGGGAGCGCAACCGCACGACGCGGGAGTGGGCGGGAGCGGTACTGAAGAATGCGGGAGCGGGACTGAAAATTCTGTCCTGCGCAGGCCTCTACCGTGCTGCTGCATGTAAGCTTGGGTCAGTGGTTTCAGCGAAGATGATTAAAGTGGTTTCACTGCACAGGAGAAATGAAGGTAATCAATTACCGGTTCTTTTCTGTTTTTGACCTTGTTTTAATCAGCGCAGTTGCTGCCGTGTTAAAAGGTACTGTTCGGAAAGAATCTGTTCAGGTACATAAATGTACATTTACAGTACAAAATCATTCTGTATATGCAGTAAATATCTAATTTTTCAACATAAATATCAGCGGCTTATAGCCCGGTTGCGGCTTGTGTGTGTATATATATATATTATTTTAAAATAGAGTAGATGTGGCTTATATAGGCTACAGGTGCGCTCTATAGTCCGGAAAATACGGTAAGTAAAACTTAATTAATGAATACGTGAACCGTTATGATACAGTAGACATAAAGCTGGTTCATCTGTGTCACATGCAGTAAAATAAACAATCAACAAGTAGATGGCATATCTGGACATGACATTGGGAGGAGATTTAATGTGTCTCTTCATGTATGACAAGAAAAATTTAAATTCTACAAAATATTAAGTACTGTTCATCTTGCAAATATCTGTATTTGCCTTTGGATTCGGTGTTACTGCCACCTTCTCCACAGCAGAGGTTGCAGCAGAGTTTGGCGCAGATAAATAATAATTTGTATTAGTACAAATGGTTGCTGGTGTTGATGATCCATGACTGTTATTGCGTATGGCCTTGTTTTTATTTGGTGTCAAATCCACACTATCTGTCGATGACGCATTATGAGATCACTTCCATGGTTTGAATGCGGGTTGTTCAATGGTAAGCACTTTGGTTCCCAGTTGAACTGGGAACATGCGGGAACATGAAACCTTTCCATCTTGATGGGGAGAAGTAAGTGACCAAACCAGGTAAAATTAACTGGTGAAGTTGTGTTTCGTAGTTTAGTTTTAGCACTAAAAATACTTAAAAATACTAAAATGAAAGTTTAATACCATAGCGTGGAACATTACAAGCAAAGCAGGTACCTCTAAGTCTTTTTAAGCAATATGAAATGCACTATAGCTGATGCTAAGATAATAAATCCAGAATCAACAGAATTCACCAGAAGAAATCACAAAGATAGAAGGTTTTGATCTCTCCAGAGAATTATCTTTTCCAGTGTCTTATTCCCAAAAGGAACTGGTACACAGCTCCTCTAAAGTCTCCCAACAGCACTGTGCTCCAACCAGCTCCACAATTTCTGCTCCACTGGACGGTAAAATAAAATCCCTCTAGCTCTCCACGCACACACATACATAAATACGCACACAGACACAAACGCACACCTAACAGTTGACAGAGCTAAGTGCTCAGCAAGAAGAATGCACAATTAAAGACTGAGTGATTCGTCTTGGTGCATGTAAACAGAAATGGAGTGATTAGTGGTCACACCTCCTTTAATAGACCTATGTTAAGGCATTTTTTCCTTCATGCGACAGTAAAATGCCTAGACATGGACCTAAAGCCTGTCTAATTCAGGGGTAAATATTCTAATACACCAAACTCTTATCATTAACTCACAATTAACAAAGTACTGAAATGAATAATTCTGACGTATTCTATTGGGTCCACAGCAAGTTGATCACTTAAATGACTCAGTGATACAGTTGTCAAAATTTTTGCCTCCCAGCAAAAAAGATCTTAGGTTGTATTCCCAGACCAGACTTTGTGTGGAGTTTGCGTGTTCTCTGTGTTCGCAGGTTTGGTACTCTGCACTCCAGGTTCCCCTACAGTCACAAACATGCTGGTCAGTCTATACTGCTTTGAGCATGGGTGGAACTTTTTAAAAATAAATCTTTACCATTTTCTTATACTTTTAAATATTTAAAATTTGATCATCACTCCATTTTTAACTCATGCTCATCATCCATCCATTTTCTTCCGCTTATCCAGGGCAGGGTTGTGGGGGCAGCAGTCTAAGCAGAGACTCCCAGACTTCCTTCACCCCAGACACTTCCAGCTCCTCCCGAGAATCCGAGGCATTCCCCGGCCAGCCTAGAGACACAGTTCCTCCAGTGCATCCTGGGTCTTCCCCGGGGCCTACATGGGACATGCCCGAAACACCTCCCGAGGGAGGCGTCCAGGAGGCATCTCGAACAGATGCCCGAGTCACCTCAGCTGGCTCCTCTAGACGTGGAGGAACAGCGGCTCTACTCCGAGCTCCGTGTGACCAAGTTCCTCACCCTATCTCTAAGGGAGCGCCCAGCCACTCTGCAGAGGAAACTCATTTCAACCGCTTGTATCCACGATCTCGTCCTATAGGTCATTACCCAAAGCTCATGACCATAGGTGAGGGTAAGAACGTAGATTGAGGTAAATCGAGAGCTTCGCCTTTCGGCTCAGCTCCCTCTTCACCACAACGGTCCGATACAGCGACCGCATCACTGCCGACACTACACCGATCCGCCTGTCAATCTCACGCTCCATCCTCCCCTCACTCGTGAACAAGACCCTGAGATACTTGAACTCTTCCACTTGAGGCAGGGACTCCCCACCCTCCTGGAGAGGGCAATCCACCTTTTCCCAGTCGAGAACCATGGCCTCGGATTTGGGGCAGCCGATTCTCATCCCAGCCGCTTCACACTCGGGTGCAAACCGCCCCAGTGCTGCAGGTCCTGGTTCGATGAAGCCAACAGGACAACATCATTTGCAAAGAGCAGAGATGAGATCCTGTGGTCCCCAAACTGGACCCCCTCCGGCCCCTGGGGCTGCGCTTAAAAATTCTGTCCATAAATACAATGACCAAAACCGGTGACAAAGGGCAACCCTTGCGGAGTCCAGCATGCACTGGGAACAGGTCTAACTTACTGTCGGCAATGCAAACACAACTCCTGCTCCGGGCATACAAGGACCGGACAGCCCTTAGCAAGGGGCCCCGGACCCCATACTCCCGGAGCACCCCCCAAAGGACACCACAAGGGACATGGTTGAATGTCTTCTCCAGGTCCACAAAGCACAATTGGAATGTTTGGGTAATCTCCCATGAACCCTCAAGCACCCGATGGAGGGTGTAGAGCTGGTGCAGTGTTCCATGACCAGGCCGAAAACCACACTGTTCCTCTTGGATCCGAGGTTTGACCATCGGTCGGATTCTCCTCTCCAGTATCCTGGAACAGATCCCCCCGGGGAGGCTGAAGAGTGTGATTCCCCTGTAGTTGGAACACACCCTCCGGTCCCCCTTTTTATACAGAGGGACCACCACCCTGGTCTGCCAGTCCAGAGGCACTGTCCCCGACCGTCACGCGATGTTGCAGAGACATGTCAGCCAAGACAGCCCCACCACATCCAGAGACTTAGATACTCAGGGCAGATCTCATCCACTCCCAGAGCCTTTCCACCGAGGAGCTTGCCAACCACCTCAGTGATTTCAGACAGGGTGATGCATGAGTCCGCCTCAAAGTCCCCAGCCTCTGCTTCCTCCTCGGCAGATGGGACTGAGGAGATCCTCAAAGTATTCCTTCCACTGTCTGACAACATCCACCTGGGCGACCTGGGCTGCAGCAAGGCAAGCTGGCTCCCTCGAGCCAGCAAGGCCCAATAGGACTCTTTCTTTACTTACTTCCTTACTTCCGGTGTCCACCACCGGGTTTGGGGATTGCCACTGCAACAAGCACCACAGACCTTACGACCACAGCTACGAGCAGCCGCATCTACACTAGAGGCTGAGAACAAAGCCCACTCGGACTCCATGTCCCCTGCCTCCCCCGGAATCTTGGAGAAGCTCTCCTGGAGGTGTGAGATGAAGGCTGCACCGACAGAGGGCTCCGCCAGATGTTCCCAACAGACCCTCATGATATGCTTGACCCTGCCAGGTCTTTCCGGTTTCCTCCTCCGCCAGTGGACCCAACTCACCACCAGGTGGTGATCAGGTGACAGCTCTCTTCACCCAAGTATTCAAGACATGTGTTCACTGGAATAACATGCAGGAGCTGAGCTGTGGGGCAATGAGCAGGCCCAGACCAGCTCGCCACTGCTCCCCGCAGCCAACGCCAGAGAAATGGAGTGTCTAGCCCTTCTCAAGGGTTCCAGAGCCCAAGCTGTGCATGGAGGTAAGGCCGATTATATCTAGTCGGTAATGCTCCACCTCCAGCACAAGCTCAGGCTCCTTCTCCCTCAGCAAGGTGACATTCCATGTCCCTAGAGCTAGTCTCCATGTCTGGAGATCCGGTCATTGGGGCTCCCGCCTTTGACTGCCACCCAGATCTCCTCGCACCAGCCCCCTATGGATCCTCTTGTGGGTGGAGGACAGCCCCACCTCGCTGCATGGCATGTGCATGGTGCTCGCTGTCGTGCACCCACCCCAGGCCTGGCTCCAGAGTGGGGCCCCAGTACTGCGATTCTAGGCGAAGTCACTTGCCTTGTTTGTTTTATCATCATAGGGGCTTGTGAACCGCTCTTAATCTGACCCGTCCCTCTGGACCTGTTTTGCCTTGGGTGACCCTACCATAGCTCCCGGGATCATTTGGGCACTCAAACCCCTCCACCACGTTAAGATGGCGGTTTGAGGAGGGGTGCTCATCATCCTGTTGCAGATAAATAGGGGTATTTATAGAAAGATCTCACATAAAGAAAAATAATTATATGAGATCAATGATGCAGTGTTTTTGGATAATATATTCTGCTGCGGGTTCACAGTGCATTTCCCTTTCATACTGTGGCATTGAGCGAGCATTGATAAGAGGAGGTCCAGTCATTACAGCACGCTGTCTGGACCACTGGTCACCATCACTGGCCTATTGCTATTGATTTTGTTCTCTTGTGATCCTGTGCTTCTGTAAGCTGGTACTCAATAGAGGACACAAAGCAGACACTCTATGCATTGTGGGTAAAAAGAAGGAGATAATGTTGAGGAGAAGACATCTTTGTTGGTATCTGCCCTTGTGTGGCAGTGAAGAGGTCTGGTACAAATACATTCATAGTTTACTTTGGCAATATGGCAACATGTACATAATATTGATTATTTATTTATTTATTTAGTCACTACTCATACATAGTTATGGCCTTCAAGATACTACAATATACAATATACTACAATATACATTTAAGATGCTATAATATACATTTTCAACATACATAATTTTCTGATGTTAGAATTGAGAACTCGAGTATTATCATCTATTTTTTGGTTTTGCTAGAAGGAGAATAAAAGTCCTGCCAAAGTTTGATCCAAATACTTGCTATAAATATTGCTACGCCTATCAATATTCAATTCATTTCAAAATAAACAAACAAATTTCTGTGTTGACTCAAAGACATTCTCTGCGAACTACAGAAATAGTGATCGTGCAGAGTAGTTTCAAAATTTGTTTCTGCTCCATTCGAAATGTAAAAGAGATTTGTGTGCACTCAGAAGCACACACAACCGACAAAGAGATGAGATACAGTATAATATGCGCGCACACCCCCAAACCTGTCACAAACACTCCATCTACAGCTACCAAGGCTGCCTCTGGCCTTTATCTAAAGCATAAGTTTATCTGTCATTCACTGAATATGGCAGGGGATGCTTTATTTAGTTTAAGGGCGTTTTGCTTTAAAATATCTATACCGTAAATTCCGGATTACAACCCGCTACTTTTTTTCTACACTTTCAACACTGCGGCTCGTAATATGAAGCGGCTTTTTAATTTTTTTTCCATCGCGGGAAAAACATGGACCAATAAAATGAATACGTAGTTCACTGAGGTCCAATGAAATTGTATGATTAATCACAACTTCCTTATTTCAGTCTTTTTGCTAACCCTCATCAACATGGAGAATACCAGACAAAAAGCATATGATGCAGCTTTTAAACTAAAAGCGATCACTCTGGCAGTTAAAGAAGGAAATCGAGCTGCTGCCCGTAAAATTGGCATAAACGAGTCGATGGTGCGAAGGTGGAGGCTCCAGCAAGAAGAACTGAGCCAGTGTAAAAAGACAACCAAAGCTTTCAGAGGTAACCATAGCAGATGGCCTGAGCTTGAAAACTTTCTGGAGGACTGGGTTAACACGCAAAGAGCAGGCGGCCGCGGTGTTTCCACTGTACAAATCAGACTGAAGGCTAAAGCGATCGCTACCGTGGTTTATTCCCAGAGCGCCAAGGTGTGTATGTGCATTTCACGTGTGTGTGTCCCAAGTGTGTGAAGGTGTGTAAGTGCCTGTGGCGCGTGTGTGTCCCAAGTGTCACCAGTGAGCGAGTCCGTCCCCAGAGTTCAGCGGGGACGCGTCCATGCCCGTCCCGGAGGCGCTCCAGGCGGGGGATTCGCTTCTGCGTCCCCGCCGCCTGGACCGCCTAGTCTTTGGCCAGCGGCTTTTAATATGGTGCGGCTCATATAATTACAAAATGTATTTTTCTTCATAAATCTGAGCATGTGGCTCTTAATCGAGTGCGCGCTGTAGTCCGGAATTTACGGTAATATCTTTGAATGAGATTTACACTGGGGAGAAAACACACAAGACACTGCCACCACTGAGTCAGGACCACAAACAATACAACTGTCAGAGAATGGGAGGTTTGGCAGTTTCCTCTCATTTATATTCACTGATTAGATTTTGTAAACATGCACAATGTGTATAATTTTTATTGTTCCGGAAGCTAAAGCAGCCCAGCGGTTGGTCTTCATAAAAAAGTACACAAAATACAACGCAATAGAATCTGGAATTATTTATTTATTGTTTATTTGATAGGGACAGATACAACAAACATAGATTAACATCTGATGCAGGTACCACAGTGTTTTAGCCAAAGGCTAATTCGCAACACCAGTCCCTGGGAGGGCTTTTTAACAGATTTCAGTAAGTAAAAATAAAATAAAATGTATTGATAATGGTTTATCAATACTGAGAATAGAAGAAATGGATAAGCTAAGACAACAATATCACATTATACATAGGCACATAAAACACACTTGCACTGTCATTCCCCTCACAAACACACACAGACATACATGCAGTTACACATGATCACACTGCTGCTGCTGAATAAACCAGGACTTAGTCTGTTTCTTAAAGGTGGAGAGTCTGGTTATAGTTTTTATATGAGCAGGTAAAGAGTTCCAAAGGTTTGCTCCTTTCACTGAAAATACAGTCTGTGCAAATGAGGTCTTACAAAAGGGAACTCTGCAGTCCCCATGTGTGGTGGCTCTTGTGGACCTTGTGGAGAGTCTATTTACACATCTGCTGAGAGGTTCAGGTGCAAGTCTATTCAAGCATTTAAATACAAGCTTTACATAGCTAAAATTGCAAAAATTTGTAAAATTTAATATCTTATATTTGGATAAAATTAGACAGTGATGAAATCTGATTGGCTTTTTGTCTAAAATTTTATAAACACGGTTATAAAGTCGTCCGAGAGGCTTTAGAGTGGTTGGGTTGGTTTGGGACCAAACAGTAGTGCAGTATGACAGTTGAGAAAGAATAACTGAATTAACAAAGACACAGGCGCTTTCAAAAGACAAACAGTCTCTAATAATTTTAAAGCAGTTAATGCTTGCTTTCATTTTTGATGATATATTTTTGACATGCTTTTTAAAATTTAATTGAGCGTCTAGTGTCACACCTAGGTATTTCTCTTGTTCTACCTGTTCTATGAGTTCATTGTTCATAGTGATGTTTAGTTTGTTTTCTGATTGTGTCCTTTTTATAGAGAAGCATATGGATTTAGTTTTCTTTGTGTTTAGTGTCAGGCACGATTTTTTTAAACTATCTGACACTTTCTCCAGACTTTGGGTTAATTTAGCACCGATGACAGCCGGGGTTTTGCCCGACACATAAACCACTGTGTCATCAGCGTACATCTGAAGGCCCACCTCAGGACACACTTCAGGCAGGTCATTCACATAAAGACAAAAAAGGATTGGCCCCAGGATTGTACCCTGGGGAATGCCTGTCTTAATTTCACATGAGGCAGACTTTACATTGTCAATGACCACACATTGTTCTCGACCATGCAGATAAGATTTAAACCATATAAGTGCTTGCTTTGAAAAATTAAAAGAAGACAGTAGAAAGAAGAAGATTATAATTTACTGTATCGAAGGCCTTTTTTAAGTCCAGAAACACTGCACCCACCATATTACCCTTATCAAGTGGGTGAACGATATTCTCCAGGAGTGAGCAGATGGCAGATTCAGTTGAATAGTTCTGCCTAAAACCATACTGTTGTGGGTTTAAATAATGAAAAGTTTCTAAGTGGTCAATTAATTGTTCTGAAACAATTCTTTCCAGTATTTTAGACATTACAGGAACTAAACTTATTTGCCTTTTGTATTGCATGGATGTTGGTTTCTCCCATAGACTGTATAAAGAAGTGTACAAAGGGAGTGTGATGTCAGCCATAGTGTTTGGCTCCAGTCAAATGAAGCTCATGAGGCTGGCAGTTATAGGAGCGAATTTGGACCAAGTTCGATATTAGGAAAAGGAATTAATTTATGGACAAACTATAGTGAAATAAAAACACCAGGACCATGTGGTGCGAATTAATACAAACATTTTAAGACCAAAATGACAAGGTTCACTGCAGCAATTACAGAAAGTGGTGATAGTTATACAATGTAAAGCCAACTGAAGTCAGAATAGATGGAGCCAGAAGCAGGGACATGCAGAGGGGGGTTGCTTTGGTTGCCCTGGCAACTGCCCGTCTGGCCTCCTCGACTGAAGTTGCCCTTCCAGGGGGAAAAAAAATATTTTTATTTATTTTTATTTTTTTTATCGGTCGAAGCATACAGGTTTTCATGTATGAAAATGCCTATGTCTAGATTTGAAATTGAAAATAAAATAGTAATTCACTTACATTAGGGCACCGCGCGAGTGCGACTCTGGAGGGAGGGGCTCAGTTCTGTTTACAGAGCCACAGAGCTGCACGCGACCAGCACCTGAGCCTGCGCGCGCAAAGTAAAAAGAGATTATGACGTGCGGTGCGCCCCTTCTTCATGTCAGAGCAGCTGCCCCTCAAAATTCCTGTGCACGTCCCTGGCCAGAAGTGCAACCCATGAACCTCCTATTTGCGACGGCCAGCAAGGTAACTATGTTCATTTGTACAGTCTATGGTTTCTCATTGGTTTGTTGATATGCTATGGTTTGTTGCTATTAGTAACTTATTATTATTCTATATTATTAATTATTCTATCACTGAACATTTATGAATGAACCAGATTGCAACCATCACTTAAGTAATGTCCCCATTCAAAGAAACATGGTGTAGCTTGTATCATTATCTCAGTAATAGTTCTCTTTAGTTGTTAAAAGCACATTCTATGCTTTACAACTGCAATTAGTGTTATAAAGCCTCATTATTTGAAGTACCTCATTTACGTAACTAAGTGCCATTAATTAAACACTATTATACAAGTTTAAGAGTAACATTTATCCCCATTTGAAACCTTCACCACCCACTCAATGAGGACTTTGCTCTCTAAACCAGAAAAAAAATAATACATATAATTTTTCTTTTTCCCCTATAACATTATCTTCCATGTAAACATGAATCTTAATCACTACACTATTATGCAAGTCTCTTCAGTGCTACCACCCACTCAGGAACTTTGCACAGGATACTTTTACAATCACGTTAGATAGCAGTACATGGCCACCCTTTCTGATGTAGCATGCACTATTATTCCTATTGAGCTCTGATAGCAACATAATTAGAAACATAATGAATCCGCCATACATCTGACAAAGCTAATTAAGCCGAACTAAAATGGGTGGATAATTGGGTTTGGGTCTTTTGCTGCTACAGAGGAGCAACTCAGACCTTCTCACTGACCCCTGTCTTAGGTCCCAGAGTCCCTTCCCTGATTACGGACAAGATGGGCCGTCAGCAATTTGTAACAGGAAGCTACATTGCATGTCTTGTCTTGGAGTTGTCCGTGGCTAGCTTTGTGATCCGTGAAAATGTCTCCAATGCCCTTTATAATCCCATTAAAAGCGATTGTCTCCGGTTTACAGCTTACTCCAGGACAGAGAGGAAAAAGAGGCAGAGCTGAGCAGGTACAGAGGGCAGGAGGGTTACCTTTTCCGTCAGTTTATTTACGAATGGTTGACATGGGAGCTTGTTTGATCACCACCAAAGGGCAATGGCAATTCATGTTCATGTTGTTGAGGGTGCCATTTTGAGGACTTTTGACCACTGAAAAGAAATAATATTTAGCAGCATTTTTGGTGGCAGATGCTGTTCTATCAAATTTTCAGATCTAGATATTTTGCGGTGACGTCATGCTGGGGGTGTTCTACATATATCTGTATTGGTGGAGTGTTCAGAAGCTAATGTGTGCACTGGTGCTCACAAAAATGTTTCAAGATAACTCAAGAAAAAATGCTAAATGGATTTTCAAGCGTGCATGATCCTGTTTATGAGATTGATTTTTAACAAAAAAGGTGAGAGACTGAAACTGAAAAAATTGTCTCTCGCTATCTTATGACTGTAATTTTATGTGTGAGAAATGTGATTAACAGTAAAATTCATTTCAAAAGTATACATTACAAGTCAGCGCTTTCTGGTCAGACTGTGTTAAAATAAAGCTCAGATTGTGTCCTCCTTGAGTAATGACATCATCTGCAAAGTATCAATAGACGTGATAGTCATTCGAATATTCCACGGAAACCTGTACAACGCGAATGGAAGCATCGTCCAGAGAGCAACAGTGTTGTAACAGCCTCCATCATTAGCACTAATGACCGGACACTTTATAAGGCTGTACAGTCCTCCCACTCATCTCAGTGCTCTCAGGCTGTTAGGCAGACATGAACAATAAACATATGAGCATAACAATGAAACAATGTACAACTGGTCTAACAATAAAGTCATTGTTGTTTAAATTTCTTTATTTTTTGTCAGTAAATGTTACAAAAACTATGATGAAATATATTGTGTATTAATTTTTTATCTTCTGCATCAGTCTCCAAAAGTAATACAAATTGAGAAAATAGTTATAGACTTCTTCACTTTACATATACAGTATATTTCAATAGTAAAACACAACACTGAATGTCTTTACATAAATTCATTAATTCAAGTCATAAATGGTAGCAGTTAGACCTCCAACAGTTAAAGCTAACCCCATATAAGCTCTGAGCCAAGACTATCTCTCCAATACTGACCCTAGACCTGCTCTTCTTATAGCTTGTAATTAGCAGCCTATTGACTCTCAGACAGCCAGCACCGAGCCACTTGAAGAATGGCTCTAATTTATCTTATGCTCCTAAGACTGGACTGGGCATGACAAGTGTACAGGGAGACAAGTGCAAGGCAATTTTACAGTAAGGAAAATAAAAGAGCTGGGCCAAGTGCATTATGGGTGTCACAGACTTCAAGAAGTAATTTTCTGTTTTCTCTGAGGCAGAAGAAACATCGAAAGGCAAATGAATTCAGCTCTGTGGGCCAGACTAATCAATAACACTTTATTTTAGCTATAAAAGCCCTGCTGATGTGTTCATAAGCCAATTTGTATTTATAGCTTTCTTATGCTATAAAGCAAATTTTTCTCTCAGCTTTGGTAACAGTGTCTCCACCAGAACATTCAATGATACAATTACAATTGCAATGTGATCGACATTCAGAAAACAAAAGTAGGTTTTTCAGTCTAGCCATCTTTTTCCTCGTTCTCAAAAGCCTTTTGGTACTTCAGCTCTAATGTGTAAAAATATGCAAAAAGAATAAAAGAAATACAGATTTAGCCTTCACTGATTACATAAAAATGAATCAATAATGAAATATTGCACAAACTCCAAGAGAAGAACTGTAAAAATAGATAACTTCTGGAGCAGCCTGGGTGAATATAGCTCTTGTGATGTGGGCATAAACTTCACCTCTGCTCAGAGTCTGTTTGAACTCTGCTCTTAAACATACAGCCAAGGAAGGCTCATCTTAATAATATTAAATAACACATCCATTATACAAGTTCAGTAGTCATGCGAGAGGCTCTGCAGGTCTGCTTCACAAGGGACCCCAAGTCTTGATCACATTCACAGGACCAGTGCTTTTGTCTTCATAGCTCCGTCCTTTTGTATGGACAGTCTCTAAACAAGAATTATAAATATATAAATAAACACTTACTATTATGTTTATTGTAATTTAAGTCTTTGCTGTAAGTGCAGAATACATTTAAAGGCAACAAGTCCCAGTTAAAGATGCACTATGTTACTTTTTCTGGTTGAAGGGCTGTCACCCAATTGTCTCCATGTAGATGTTATTGCTTTACAGACTCTTCCAAAGTATAATTTCATCACTTTATCTCTATTTTGAGAAACAAGCAATGCCACCCGGTCAGGGTCAAATCTGTGGAGTGGTAACCCAAAATAAAAATAAAAACAAACAAAACAAAAGCAACAAAGAACAGTCACAGTATTCTAATACTTTTCCTACTTCTAGGAAAGACTGATATTATATAATTGATATTTCTATGAATAAAACAGAAATACCAAATGTGTTATCTTGCTGCAGTGAGTTGGACTTAAGTGGTACCTTCTCCAACGCCCAGCTCAGCTGGCCACTAATACTAGTCATTGTAGACAGACTGGCTGCACAAGCTACTGTCAAACAGTAACACGTGTGGGTTAGAGACATGATGTTAGTATCCAGGATAATTTTATAGATAAGATGTTAAAATATGTTATAGCTCTACTGAGTTGACCAATTTATCTCCCCCATTTTGTCTGAATGCTCCAAACAGGGATGTTTCCTCACATATAGAAGAGCTGCCAGTGATGCACATATGTGTGACCACATATATCCTCCACATGCTCCCAGTTTGTCCAAAGGACTATTGACATTACATGCACCATCATTCATCCTGACTGCTATGACCACAATGCAAAGCCATGCTGTGCAAAGTTTATGTCAAAATGTATTTTGGTGTGTACTTCTGAGCACAAGCTAGCATTAAATTAGCCAGCCTTAACACATGTCTATTGTTATCATCTTATATGAGGCATGATATTGACTCATACAGGGAGAGATTGTTTGTTTTCTATACATCTCTGTCTACATTTAAGTGTATGTTAGAATCAAAGTAAATGTCCAGAAAAAAGACTTATCAGAAAATAAAATAAATCTACACACACAGCAGCATAGACCTCAGCCAAACTTAACGGTGCGCTATACCTTTTCTGTTGGTGGTTTGTCACCTACTTATTTCCATTAAGATGTTAGTGTATTGCGTGCAACGTTAGCGTTATACCCGGAGGGTGGAAATACATAATACAACAAACGAACTGCTTATGACTCTATCTCTGTAATAATATACTAAATATGAGTGGCTGTGTGTGGAGCCTTAAAGCAGTGACACAAGTCAAACACAAGACTTTATATTTATAAGAGAACATGCCTCTTCAGAGACAAGTGAGCTGGCTCATCTGACCAGGACATCCTTGACACTAATGATGTAAATGTAATGCATTACAGTTAGAATGTACAGATCCTTATACAGATCAAAGTCAGTACCAGTGAGGATTTATTGCTAAGGTTAGGTGAATAATAATGTGTACAATTGAGTCTTGAGGTAATGTGGGGTGAGTTATTTCCATGCTAATAGCTGAACACATTAGCGTAGCTCATTAGGCAGCTAAATTTGTAAATATTATTTCATGGGTCATCAGTGAGTGTCTGTAAACACAATAGCCGTGAATGAAATTGAACTAGGATGACCTTTGACTCCAGTCTTCAGAGAAAAAGAAGGGAACATGCCTTTTGCAATTGCACTAGAAGACTGCTTTTATAAACCTTTGGAAATACAATAAAAATAAAAAGTAAAAAACTATGTCATAAAAATCTATCTATCTATCTATCTATCTATCTATCTATCTATGCCAAGAATATAATATTCTTGCATAAGCATTGATGTCACTTCATTGCATATAAATTGTTATTGCACTTTCAGTTTCATTTGGCTCTGTGAGTTTTGGTCCCTGTGTACTCTCTATTAGGCTGGAGTTGGGGTTTTGCACAGTACGACCCCATTGATTGTGCTGTCTTTTTCTGATAGTATTGGAGGTGACAGCTCACTCTGCACAGTAGAAATGTGTAGAACAGAACATGTGCAATGACAATGAAAAAGCGATTTACTCATATTTTACACACTGTGAGACGGACTTTAGTTTTTTCTTTACTCAGTCATTTTTGTCCAAGCATAAACACAGATATTCTAAATGTGTTTTGTCAGAGATGTGCTGACGTTGTTGAAATGTTGGTAAACAGATTTTGATTGCACACAGTGGAGGAGGCTCTGATTGATGGATGTGTTTGTGAACTCTGTGTGTCACTCACTGTCTGCTGGGACAAAGACCAGTGTGGACATGTCAGTCAAATGACTCAAGTGTGAAGAGTGGGCTCTGTCAAGGGGAGAGGCTGGTCTCCATAAAGGGGAGGGGCTGGTCTCCATAAAGGGGAGGGGCTGGTCTCCACTGAAATCTATAGGTACTCAGGTTTTATTACACTTGATCTCAGCCATTACAGTATATAGTATCAACAATTACATCCAGGTTGAAAAACAAAATAACTTTCCAAAGCTTATATGATCATAAACAAAACATTTTCAGAGTACCTTTTTTTTCCAGAGTACCTTTATTTTTGTTTAAAAGTCACATCTTACACTATTTTCTCATCTATGTTATCATGTGGTTTCCTCATAAAAACATACCTGGAGTTGAGTTTTGTTTCATTCACACAAATCCTGCATATTTAAACCAAATTGTTCTAACAGAAAAAAAACAACAACCCACACATACACAGACAAAAAAAAAAACAGAAAACACTTTATTCCACTTTGTGATGTCATGTGGTTATACGGGAAGTGCTTCACTGCGTTTCTAAACTCCATGCACTTTCACTAGAATCACTTCGATGAATCAGCCCTGGAATTGCCAGTCTCTACTGAACAAAAGGTTAAAGGTAGCTGTTAACTTGAAAATGACCACTTCATGACATCACAATGTGGAACAGAGCATTTTGAGATATGGAGACGTAGACAGACTAATAAATAAACGATTACTCAAACGTGTGTGAATGAAACTAAGCACAAGTCCAGGTATGTTTTTGAGAAGGTTTTGTGCAAAAAACATAAAAATCACACCATGGAAACATCTACTTACTATATAATCACAGATAAAATAATTTTTTGGAAAGAAAAAAAAAAAACAGACGTTGCTAGAAGTATTGTTCTGGTACATGGTCTGATGTCTAAGTGCTGTTTTTCAGAGACTGTCAGAGCCACTCAGTTTATGCTGCATCAACTCAGAAGAACACACCATTAAGGACTAGTATATCCTCCCGGGCCTATGTCAATTGTCATAGAAGAAACATTTTTAATCTACAAGATGGTTACTTCTAATACTTCAAAAAGAAATGGCCTTTTTTGTTTGTTTGTTTGTTTTTAATACTGGAATACTGAATCCATTAGAGATTGGCTGATATATATATTTTTTCATGTTTAAAATCCAAAGCAGCTGATGGCCGATAAGCTCTGCTGATATTTTTGGGCCGATAACAAGGGCTGATTTAGATTGTTTTCCTCAAATTATGTACATTAAATTTAATACAGACTCACCCACAGCCATTTTAACCACAATCCAAAGGAGAGCAGTGTAGTCATACTTTGTACAGTGTACTTTGTACTGAAGTATTAACATTTTAAAAATAAAGCTTTGTGTGTATTTTTTAAGCAGCACATTGACCTATCCTGGAGATTTAATGCCTGTTTTTCAAGGTGAGTTATGCCTGTTTTTCAAGGTGACCGTTTGAATGCCTGTTTTTCAAGGTGAGTTATATAAGGACCTGTGATTGAATAAATGTAAAGTAGAGCTGTTTAATGTCATACTGCGGAATATTCCAGGCAGATGACGTATCCATAGAAACAAGCAAGTGACAAACCCCTGACCAAAAAGTTACATAGTGCAACTTTAAATGTGCTATTTTAATATACAAACTCACAGAGTGGTGTTTTAAAGTCATGGGGTCTGTTTTATTTAAATTTAAACAGCTTTGAGCTTGACTGCTCATGCTACCGTTCCATCCTTCACATATTCTGAAGTCTCCCATGTTGTACAGTGAATTATTAACAAAGAAGGGTATATACTTTGGCATGTATGCCAGAATAACATGAGCGTATATATTAGACTATATTTGTCTCAACTTTTGCCCAGTTTTCACACAATTTAATGGACTTATTCTCACCCATATGATTACTGCACGTTGAGAGGTCAAACGTTGTTAACCCCCATTATCGTATGCACAATAGGAAATGATTTAAGCATGCAGATAGCATCTTCATTCTGAGAGGAGAAAAGAAAAGAAGAGGGGCAGATGCGGAGGAGAGATTGTGGTGTGTGGTCAGAAGAAGCCCATTAAAAGCATGTGAAGTCCAGTCCTGGTGGTCCCCTCAGGCTGGAAACTAATGTAAAGGGGGAGGAAAGGGGGATGGGGAGAGCAAAGGGCATAGGAGTACTTTGTGTTTGGGGACATGTATTCTGTGGCACTGGAGGAGATATGGGAGTGCAGTTATGTTATGAAGAGCACTATGTGGAAAGTGTCTCTTATTATATTTAAAAGTCTAAAATGAGCATCGTAAACAATTCATGAAGAAGAGTCAGCGAACCAGAGGAGTGCAAAGAGATTCAAGAATAGTGTACATTTGTATTCGCTGGTGGTGTAGTGATAATACGGTGCCCATTTGTGGTCTCTCACCCCATTTCTAGCTATGACATATTTAAAGGGCCTATATTGCACTATTTTCTGATCAATATTATGTTTCTTCATCACAAATACACAGAGTTGTGCTTTGCATCATTCACACGTTTAACACATAGATCCTGCGTATTTAGGCTGCGTTAGTTTCTTAAATGGAAAATGCTCTGTTCCATGTTGTGATGTCATGTGGTAATACAGGAAGTGCTCCATTGTGTTTTTAAGCTTCATACACCTTCACTAGAATCATTGGGACGATCTCCACGGAATTAAAGCTAAAAGATGTTAACTTGAAAACTACCACTACATGACATCACAAGGTGGAACAGAGCAGTTTCAGCTTTGGAGATGTAAACAGACTCATAATAAAGGGTTACTCAAACATGTGTGAATGAAACAAAACTCCACTTATGTTTTTTGGAGGTTCTAACGTGGAATCAATTTTTTAACGTGGAATCAATTTTGTGTCATATAGAACCTTTAATAAAACTCTGGAACCAGAAAATAAAAATTAATAGTTTAATGTTTTGTCACTCAAAATTATAATTATTAAAAAAGGGTCTCTGCTATCATACCTCTCATTCTGGTTGTGTAATTTTAAGAAGAGCTCAGACCTGACAGCAAATAAGTTTTATATGGATTACAAAGCTGTTCTCAAGCTCCTTGTTGGTGCACAGGAACATTAGGAACTTTTACTCAAATCAGCCCACTTTATAACATATTTTAGCTTCAATACTTTTCTCTAGTTCTTGACTGAAATAAATAGTTACCTCCGCAAGAACATAGAGCTGTGCTTTGCTTCATTCACACATGTTTGAGTAATTCTGAATCACTGGGCTGTCTAGAACTCCAACGCTCAAAACGCTCTGTTCCACCTTGTGATGAACAGCTACTTTTAACCCTTTTTTCAGTAGAAATAGGCAATTCAAGGGCTGAAATCATCCAGATGACTCTAGTGAAAGTGAATGAAGTTTAAAACACAGTGGACCACATGATATCCTAAGATGGAACAAAGTGTTTTCTGTTTGAGAGAAGAACTCAGCCTAAATATGCAGGGTTTGTGTGTTAAAACATGTGTAAATGAAACAAAACACAAGCCCAGTTTTGTTTTTGATGAAGAAACAACATTATAACAGAGCAGAAAATAGCAAAATATGGGCCCTATGGGAAATGCACTGAGAAATAAAGGGGGCGGTGCAAAATAAGGTGAATAGGCATGGAGATAAGGGTGATAGGTTCTTTGAATGATAATAGAGGGCTTATAGGCAGCAGATGACTACAACTCCCAATAGGCCTCAAGGCTTTATTTTTAATCACATACAAAGGCTGGTTCAAAGTCTGCTCCATTATAGAATCATTATGAACCACAGTCGCAGTTTGAAAACAACAAAGCTGTAGGCCAGAGATGATGTGGGAGGAGCGGGCGCCTGTTCCTGATGCATTAACCTCAAGGGCATCATCAGAGTTCAAAGGTCATCGCACAAATCATCACACAAATCATCGTGTCATCATTCAAATTCTTTTAAATGTAAAGTTTGAAAATGCCCCCACTCTTCTGTACCCTTTTACTGCACTTCTTATTAGAGATTAGAGGTATGACATTTGCACTTTTTAGCATATGGGCTATCGGCATTAAATCTCCAGCACAGGCCGAGATTTTGTTTTGGCTGACCTGCTGCCTCAAGAGTACACACAAAACTTTATTTAAACACTTACCATAATTTCCGAACTATAAGCCACTACTTTGAACCCTGCCGCTTACACAACAATGCGGTTAATATATAGAAGGATTAGTTGTTTCTCAACACAGCGGATGTGCACAGCCTGAGTGCAAAAGGCGTCGCTGTCTGCGCATTTAATGACATGAGTGCGTAAATGAGGAGAAGAAATGTCTCAAACTTCAGTAGCCGGACATCCACTCATACCTGATCGAAACAATTAGCCCCGCCCCCGGAAATCTGCTGAAATCCTACGAGACTTTGACATGACACCAAACAAGACAGCGGCTCTTTCTGCAGGAGACATGCGCAGTAGAGCACGAAGTGACGTAGTCTGATAATCCTGTTGTAATACTGTGGTTTTACTGCCATGTTAAAGGTACTGTTCAGAAAAAGCATGTACAGGTATTTAATTACACATTTTAATTACACATCTTTCTGTCTGCCATCTTTCTGGGTTAATATCTCACGTTACAACATATGCTCAATAGTCCAGAAATCTGACTACGGAGCCCTTATGAAAACTTGTGGTAAAAATGGACAATTGGCGAGTTTGTTGAAAATTATAATGATACAATTTGGCAAAAATAATCAAAATTAGCAATACATATCGGTCCAATAATATCAGCACATCTTATAGTTGTTCTGGATTCTTTACAATCGGCATTGGCCCTGAAAAAATGTTTTAATTTGTCGATCTCTACTTCTCCTATAGATTTAACCATAGCAACAATATCAATAATCCAATACTAATGCAGCACTGGACTGTCTATGGACAATTTTCAAATGACAATACAAGAATATATACGTCAGATATGAAGTCAAGTTTGACATGCTCAAATTCATGCTACACAGTTTTATGCTTAATTGGTATAGAATAGTATATATGATGACATTTTGGTAACTAAAAGTGTAATTAAAGCGTTCACATTTTAATTACTCATGGAATTTGTTATTGTCCTTTTTACATATTACACATTATAAATCTTAGATACACATCAAGATTGAAAGCATGCTCAATGTTCTAGCTGATAGCATAACGACACGACTGCAAAACATATTTATCTCCTGTTATTCTAAGTTACCATGCAATTTTAGTATGGACGTCATCGGAAGCAATGGTCCCGCTCTCCACTCCTATTTGCTCAGCGTTTTGCATTGACATAAAATGGCTTGAAAGCATAAAAAGCAAAGGCATATAGGCGAGTATGAAAAATATGAGGACCTAACAAGCTGAATACTAACATCTTATTCTGTCAGCCATTTTCTCATATGGAATGATAATGTCCATTCAGAGGAGGAACAAAGCGTCCAAAGCTAATAAAACATTGATATCGGCCGCTATGAGATTAGGACGCTAACCGGCAAGCAGCTTTTGGAATTCAGATGAAGGTGATGGCATCCTCACCCTTTTCAATATTAGATTATCACACAAATTTCCCTATTCAATGCATTTTATTAAGAAATTAAAGGTATGAAATGTCTTAGTTTTATGTATTTTGCGGATTGAATTTATTTACCCTCTGTGAGATCGGTTTACCACCTGGAGTAAAGTATGTAGTAACGTAGCCTACTACTCTTAAGTATACATTTTAGGCATCTGTACTTAAGTAAAGTACATTTTTACTTTTACTTGATTACATTTGAGCACAAGTTTGTTATGAATGTTTAAGAGCTGCTGAAAAGGTTTATTTTGAACACATTTGTATTTTGCGCAAACAAAAATATACAAAAAAAAAACAGCTTGGAAAAAAAAAGATAAGATAAAATATCCTTTATTTGTCCCACAATGGGGAAATTTCAGTGTTGCAATGCACAGTTAAGAGAACAGCAAGAAAACAGTAGCAGCATAGAAGTACAGAATTACTTAAAAATAGACAAAGATAAGGATTATAAAATAAAATAAAATTCTATATACAGTAAATTGCTATCTGAATACAGTGGCTAGAGTTTGTACAGTATAAATGTTGTTAAATCTTTAAAGTGGCTACAGTATCTTATGGTAATAAATAAAACATCAATTCAATAGTTTCTGCTGAACCAAATTCAATACAAATCATTATCAAACTCACAACATTTGGAGCTTTATCAGATCTCAAAATATGTGTGAAATACTTTTACTCTTTAAGTACATTTAAACTACTTTAATAGATATTTTCATATGATACTTTTACTTGAGCATTTTTTGCATTGGTATCTGTACTTTTACTTCATGGTACACTATGTAACTTTTTGCTTGGTAGTCCATCACCTGCTTGTTTCTACGGATATGTCATTGCTTCTGGAATGTTCCACAGTATAACATTAAACAGCTCTAACTTACATTTACTGAATTACAGGTGGTTACATAGCTGCAAAATACCTCGAAAAACACATATTGTAACCGTGAGCGGGGTCGCCTTCCCACAGATCTGACCTGCAACTTGCTGTGGTTTGGTCTCAAAGATGATAGAAATGTTAAATACCATATAACATCTCCATGCAAAAAAGAATTTGACGGGTCTTCCACCAGAAAAGTTACACAATGCACCTTTAAGTAACAAAACTGAGTACTTTCACCACTGTTTACTGCATCATCTAAGCAAAACCAAACACAAATGTTAAGTGTCTGAACGTAAACACTCACCACTGAAGAGTGCTATAGAACGTGTGAATATTTTATAGCACTTGTCGTTTTGGGAAGAGCAGAGCGCCTAATGAGAGACAGTTGAAATCAAAGCCCTCCATCGGAAGAGGAGGATAACATGGAGAAGGCTTGTTTGTGCTTGGTCTGTGGAGGATTCTGCCCTGCGCTCACAGGAGGAAGGCAATATAAAGTACGCCATGACAGTTATGTTTTATTCAGTACTTCTCCGCTGTTTACATTTTACAGTTAAAGAGATTATGAACTTATGACCCAGCTGCTTATGCTGCAAAAATAGCAGCACTGCCAGATTCAGTGTCTCTTATTGAGCATAAAGATCTGTAATAATAATAAATGATAGCTGCTATGTTCTTTATCATGTGGGGGAGTGTGTTGTGGAATGCTAGTGTCCACAAACACATTTATTCAGTGGTAGGTAAATGAAATTCTAAATACAAGTTCTGCTTTTTTTGTCGCGTCAGAGCTTTCTCAGTGTGTATTGACTTGGTACAGAATTGGAAATTTTCAAATAAATAACATTAACCTTTTCTGATTGTGGGACTTTTTTAACAGGACTTCTTACAGGTCCTATGTTTCGCAAAATTGACTCTTATGAGCTTTAAACCATGTTACAATGTTAGCTTATCAAAAACAAACCCAGCGTTGTTTTATTTCATTCACACATGTCTGGGAAACCCTTTATTATTAGTGTTTGTTTACATCTCTAAAGCTCCACCTTGTGTTGTCACGAAGCGGTAGTTTTCATGTTAACAGCTACCTTTTTGCCATTTGTTCTGTAGAAATCGCTAATCCCAGGGCTGAAATCATCCAAATGATTCTAGTGAAGGTGAAGGAGTTTAAAACACATCACAAGGTTTGAGAGAACTCAGTTTAAGGGTGTGTGTTAAACATGTGTGGATGAAAAAAACATCTCCAGGTATGTTTTCGACAAGGAAACATTATAACAAAGTTCAGAAAATAGCATATCTGGGCCCTTTAAATTGTGTAATAAAAGCCTGTTTGTGTATAACTACAGAAATGCTGCTCATGCCCACCCCAACAGAAGAAGTTCCACCCAGACTATCTCTTCTATAGCCACATATGGACACAAAGGCTCATCTGCAGACAGTGGTACATTATGTTCCTTGCACTTACAATTTAACTGTGTTCCGCCATCTTAAAAAAAAAGCAGCCTTAAGACACAGCACACACTGTATTAGTCAATATTCTTTCCCAGGTGCTGTATAAATAATGAGCTGAAGGTATTATGTGGATGCGGGGGCTTTGGGAGATATGAAATGAAAATATTGAATGCCAGATGTTTGATTGAGTGATGGCCCCAGGGAGTTCTGATTCTCTCATTTGTATGTATTAGACAAATCCATTCTGGAGTCTGTCTATCACTGTATTAGAAGCAGGAATTATATTGTTTTGCCTTATCACATTTAGAGTGAACACCTTAATGACTTGGATGACAGCAGTCCACACAGTAAACAGAATTATAACTAATATCAGAGGTTATCTAACATAATTAAGATTTAGATTAAGAATGTGCTATAGTGGTGGTTTCAATGGACGACGTTATCTTGGTGTGTTTTGCAGTAATCCTGTTTATTCTCTAAAGACCAAGGCGACTGTTGCTCTTGCTGTTGCTGAATTTTAGACATCGGAGACTTCCTCTTGTATAGTATTGTTTATAGCCAAATATATTTTACTGCTATCAAAATATTCCATCCCTTCTAAATCCAGAAAATATTATATTAATTCATAATACACATAGAAGTGGTAACAAGAAGAAAAATAATTGGTGGCAAAGTTTTTGCACTTGAACTCTTCTTCTATTTTTATGCATGTCTTTATTTGATCATGGTTTATATTTTACTACTATTATTCTACTATTTTTTAAGTTGCACAATTACACCAAAGCACATTCTTAGTTTATGTTACAATTTTGCATAGTTTAGTTTATGTTAAAATTTTGTTCACTTAAAATGGTAATAAACTTGTGACTCTGACATGTGTCACTCCAGGGGATGAACTACAACATATGAAGATACAATATGGAGTTACAAAGCAGCCAACAGGCAAAATTCTGTGGGTGAAAATGTTCCTGCACTAATGTTGCTTCAGTACACAAGAAAGTGTGTGACAGTGGGGCGGGCCTGTAGTCAGTCACTTCCAAAGCCATGCTACATGTGAAAATCAGCCCAGCGCTGTGTGTTTCCATTGACAGGCTGTTTGCTCTAATTGCTTTAAAAGAAGCACAATCTTGAGATAATTGAGTCTCAACTGAAAGAGTGTGGGGGACAATGCATTAACATCAAAGTGCTTTGTGTTCACACGACAACAGGTGCTTTTCAGAGGCCCACCACGTCTTGTTTTCAAAATCACACATACTCTGTTTGAATCTGTTCAGGGACGAAGGGGAAGTGGCACTTTGAAGCAGAGTTTATCATGAATAGTGAATGAAAGTGGAGGAGACACAGACAGGAGCGCTCACAACAGGATGAGTGAAGAACAGGGCTGTGCCAGGGCATCTGAATGAAAGAAGTGCTGCATACAAGAACAATGCTCACAATATCATTTGAAAACACAAATAAGTATCTACAAACATACTACTACTACTACTGCATTTAAAACTCAAAGCAGGAACTTGCATAACAATAATCTATTGTCAACTCTGCTCAGGACAACCATGTGTCCTTGTTGATCTACATCATCAGAGTAACTTTTCTTTAATCACAAAAAATATCTAACCCACAGTGTAAAGTGATGGCTACAACTAAGAGTAAAATTCTATAAAAACAACACATAAACAGGCTTATTCCTAGTGCCAAATTCTTCAATAAAGCATTTCCCAATCATATAATGGTTTAATATAATGGATCTGAGCGTGTGTGTATCTGCAGATTTGACTCCGTCTCACAAACGTCTGCTGATCTCAAATGACAAAGTAGGTTTGGTTTGGTCACTCAGGAGATCTAGCCTCCAGAGAATAGAGCACTTTAGAGTTGGCCGTTTGAAGGGTACAGCACCTCTCCAGCTCAGAACAGTGCAGCTCTGCCCTTACAGCTTCTATTGCCTCAACTCTGCTTTGGAAAAATGAAATAACATATACTTCAACTCATGAAAATTTGCTGCAAAGGTTTTACCACACTGTGTAAATTAAACCTGATGCAAAAAGCAAAACAAAAAATATTCAGAAATAATTTAAACAGGGCAAATGTCATGTAAACCACTGTATTGAAAGGTGCACTATGCATAACTATTGTGGCGCAATGTTCCACTCTATGGCATTAAACTTATTTCTTCTTACATTCAATTACAGGCATTTTTGTGGCTCAAAATATCTAGAAAAGCATGCGTTTTTTACTGTGAGCACTGTTGTCTCTCCACAGATCTAACCTGTAAATTGGTTTGTCTCTATGGAGATTGCCAAGTTTTATGCTATTTTATGAATATTGCAGACAAAACAGCAACATTTCAGTAAAGTGAAAGTTTTGAACCTTCCACCAGAAAACTGCCATCTTCCAATAAAAAACTCTCCCTAAATCCTGCTTTCTAGTTGAATCAAAATGTTATTTCATCCTATTAACAGAAGAATTACATTGTGCCGTTTGTTGTCCTACAGGAGATGACATTTGTGTAGAATGCACTAATTGCAGAGTGACTCAAGGGGCTGTTGTGATGAAGAAGGGAATAGTGCGCTAGTGTTTAGTGCTTATCTGACCGAGCCTTCATTTAGAGCAGTTGTTTGTGTTTCCTCAGGGGGGAGTGTGGTAAGGTCAACACTGTCCCTGTACACAAGACCTGCCCGCTATGTGCCCCCAGACAGCTCCTGTGTGTAGGGCTTTTGTACAGCAGTGAAAGCCGGGGGGAGAGGAAAACATATGTTTAGCTCATATTGTATGGCCTGCATATAGAACAAATTATAATTATAACCTTGCTTTTTAGGTAGGCACTATTTATCTTCAATTGTGTGTGCTTTTTTTCCCCAAAAACATATATGTTCAGTGTACATGTATGCATGCCATTGTAATTATGGCGATGATTAATGTACATTTTAAGGACTGAGCCTAGACTGAACCAGAGCTGGACCAGGACTAAACTAAGACTGGACCAGGACTGGACCAGGACTAAACCAGGGCGGAAGTATTTCTATTTAAGTCTCATATAACTTAAAGCCATTGTCATAATATGCCAGTGTCAGTTGTATGTCTGTAGTACATTATATTTGTAGTATTGAGTGTACTCTGTGTACTTTCTGCTGGTATGTATGTCAGTTGCTGTACATCTGCAGCGAGCTATAATGAATATAAATTAGATAAAGACAGAGCAGAGTGTCTTGTCCTGAGATACCCCAGGAACAGCAGATTACACCATCACATGTGACAGGAACACAGAAATGCTTTAGCAGTTGTTAGTGAACAGTATCTAAACCCATAAAATACATTCTTTAGCTTAAATAGATCACAATAGAAAACAAAGTAAAAGTTTTCCACCACAGGCTATTATTGGTTTTCAGATCCTAGAATGTGAAGATCTCATAATCACAGATAAAACAGGAGCTAGTTTTCCTGTTCTTACACATTGTACTTTCTGCCATGAAATAAGATCTATTCTAAATGAATCTGGTAAATTCTTTTGTCTAACACTGATTGTATTACAAGAAAAAACTGTTTTAACAAGACTGCATGCTTTTGTAATCTTTACAAAACTTACATTTCTGTCAGAATTTTCACAGCTGTCCTTTCAACATTTAAAGTGTTCAAAACTTAAAGATGTTAATGATGAAAATTACATATCCCTCCGACCACTACGCATCTCATTATGACCACCATCAAACGCCTGAATCTTTGGCACCAACTTTGAAAAATCCAACTTATTCTCCCATAAAAAGTGCACTGGAGAAGAGCCTGTGAATGCAACATGATTCAGACATTACAGCAGATTGCACTATGCGACTTTTTGCACTGGAGAATTGAGGATGTGAGGCGCTTGGAGTTACCTCGGGTTGTACACTCAAAGAAGCCGTAGACAGAGTGGAAGTTTTGACACAGCTCAGTAAGGCGGTAGTGGAGGTCCTTTGGCTCCTCCGCTGACTACAATTGGTTTATATTTCCCCATACAAGTTTCATTTCAATGTTATCCTCTCTCCAAACAAGTCGGCTTTCATTCCCATTCATTGTGCCCAAACTAGACATCCTGTAGCATTAGAGGTCCTTTGTGTTAAACCACTGATTAGTGCTTAGTGGCTTGTGTGACGTATCCTGAGCACCTAACCATAGTCTGTAATCTCATCCCTCTGATTCCAGACGGGTGTGTTCTGTTCTGCCTGCTCGGATGGAGATAAGCAGAAAGTTGACCTATAGTTGGTCAATAGAGAACTACTAACTACACCAATTTTGTTACCTGGCCAGCCTGAACCACACGCTGTGACGAAACTATCCTGTCTCCCTGATTTCAGAGGGCATGACTGACAGGCGGATTAACCAATCAGAGAGACGCGTGCTCTGTCAGCTTTAAAAAACAAACATGGCTACTTACACATAAAAAGAGATAAAACAACATAAAGGACTGAGAAACAGTGAGGATTTTTACAGAATCAATAATGAAAACACCAAACTATTGATCTCTGGTTATATATTTTGTTATGAATATTATGAGAATTTTGTCTTCTGCATATTTAGTAGTATTTAGTAAAACAAAGACATGTCGACCATATGTGTCACTGCATCAGTCAAACTACTTTTCAAAGTAGACTTTCTCTTATATTGTTTGGTCCATAACGTACTTGCTGATTTCCTATTGTTAAACCAGTTCCTCTCACGTAACATTACAGTGTCAAGTTAAAAAGCTGTTGGCTATTGCTAGTTGTTGAAAATCAAACATTTAAGTGAACCATGAACGCTGATATTGATCACATTGCTCCGGAAAATGTCTTCTTTAAATCCATTTTGTATTTTTTCTCAAAACTTTTTGGGCCGTGTTTGCTAATCTGGGCATTGTGTCTGCGTAGTAACAGCTGAACATCCTGCCATAGACATACGTATAACCTCCCCAGCTTGATGTCAGTGCAAAGTATCAACTGCTCAGAATATTCCAAGATCCATATTTGTGACCTACACTGATCTATGTTGACTTTTGTGGCCTTTGTTACATGTTTCTAATTAAACAATAAACAAATACAAAAATACATTTACTGTTGCGTCACATATCATCCCCGCCGGGCGCCGTCTCCTCTGTCAGCGAGAAAAATTCTATATTCCCCGAACGCGGCGGTGAAAGTTCTGGAGCATTCGGATAAGAATTCTCATTTTGCGAGCCAGTGCACTTTGAGTCGACCACCAATGACTAATGGAGTAAATAATTATAAAGCCCGTGATAAATCTGATCCCAAACGCACAGATAATTAAGCACACACAGCCAGTCAGGTGTTCAGCACATTGTTATGAAAACTCCACTGTTTAAGGCACGTGTGCGGAAGAATGCCCGTGTTAAACTGTAAATTAGTAGTTATTTGTTTATTTTCCCTACATAATATACGAAGCACAAGCAGTAAAATACTGTACTTAAATGTGCATTGTGTAGCTTTCTTGGTGGAGTCTATCAAATGCATTTCTCCATGGGGATGTTATTGCTTTGTGCGGAATTAAATCTTTTTATTATCATGGAGACCAAACCAGACCAAGTTACAGGTCAGATCTGGGGAGAGGCGACCCCGCTCACAGTCAGAATGCTTGTTTTTCAAGCTATTTTTAAGCTATAAAACCACTTGTAGTTTAATGAATATAAGGTAGAACTGTTTAATGTCATACTGTGGTACATTTTAGGCAGAACAATAACATAGCCATAGAAACAAACAGTGATGGCCCCCCAAACAAAAAGTTACAGAGTGCACCTTTATGTACACTTTTAAGGTATCTGTACTTTACATTTTCCACCAAAATCTGTATAATTTTGAATGAATATCACTCCATTTAATACTTAAACAAGTTAACAGCAATATCAAAATCTGTGTGAAATACTTTTACCTTTTACTGTATAAGTACATTTTTAAATGGGTATTTTAGCAGATTTTTTCATTTGATAATGTCACTTTGATTTAACATTTTGTCTCTGTATCTACACTTTGACTGTATCTCCACTGAGTACTTCACCCACCATTGTTCCCACATATAGTTGCACATTTTTATTACCTTGGCTTTTTGGGCTGGCAAAAATTGAGGTCAAATTTTTAAACATAATTTCAAGATATATGTATTTCTATAAAGATGTTATGGGGGCCTATAATCCTACAGCCATTTATAGCTGTCTGGGTTTTGGTGGATACATTATGTTAGCAATAAAGAAAGCACAATATTTTCTTTTATGGATTGGAGCAATAAAACAAAACAAAATAAAATAAAATTTCTACCATCACATCACACTGTCACCTCTGGTCCTTTGCAGCTTGTTGGAGTTTAGCCGGTAACATGGAGTTGGTCTATTTTTTGTGATCATATTAGAATAGCATTTTCCATCACTGTAAAGAGGCAGAGAGCTGACCTATGTATTTCTCCTGATAGAAGCACGTACTTCCTGTTTGTGCAAGAGTAAAATTTGCCTGACAATGTAGCTCCAGCTAACAGTGCCTGATGTGCCTATAGATGCTGAGATCGGCTTTATGCAACTCGTGAGAACCAAAAGAAGATAAATGAACACTGTAATTGATCAGGTGACCTATTGATGCAGCTTTTTGCCCAGCAGCAACAAAACTGATTGGACAGTGTGTTTTTGTGAATATCAGCATATATGGAAATCTAATAAATCAAACTGTACATAATAAAGTATTCACATTGGCAACAAAAAAAACAGAAATGCCTGAATAGGTCACTGGCAATTGAACGTCTAAGTATGTATCTAATATACATTTTTCTGCCTGTAATATTTCACAGTACAGAATTAAACGCCACTATCTCTATGGAAACAACTTGCTAATGCCACCAGGCCAAGTTACAGTTCAGATCTGTGAAAAGGGGGGCCACTCACGGTAAGAATGCATGTTATTCTTCTATATAAACCCATTTAATGGCATAAATATAAGATAAATAAGATGAATACCATACTGTGGAATATTCTAGGAGAAGAAAACGTTATGTGGTGGACATTTAAGTACAGTAAATACTTTAATAATAGATCAACAACATAGTTAAGACACATTAAAATTCCTTTAGGTTAAGTTTAGGAGTAAGGTTAATATACAAAAAAGCCCAGAATTGCCTGAATAGATTACTGTCAATTGAATATCTAAAGAAGCAACAACTATGGGCATGCAATGGGTATTGAGTGAGTGAGATAACTGAACATGAAAATTGTTCATTATAATATGGCTATAATGCTGCAAAAGTTGGGTTTAAAGTCTGAAAAACAGAAACTCATTACTTGTTTGGTGTATTGCTCAGTGGCATGAAAATCAAACTTGTTTTCAACGATAAGTAGAAGTCTAGATGAGTTTCCCACTAAACTTGAAGAGTTGCTTATTAGAACCATTGATCACTGTTTGGTGCTCTAATTGCTGAGGATAATAAAGAATTGATTGAGGCAGTCAAGTGAGAAAACACATCTACATGCAAGTGATCTGTGCCAGAGCCCCTCGCCAAACTACAGGGACTAAGGACTCAAGAAGTATACGGTTCATTTGTGGAGGGTCTGCCACCTGCTTGTCTCCATGGAGATCGTAATGCTTTGCCTGACATATTACATTATAGCATTAAATACCGGGCTGCATGGAGACAAGTAGATGCAAGCAGCAACACAAACCGTGTTTGTTCCACCTTACGATGTGATAATACAGGAGGTGCTTCTTTGGTAGAATCATTTGGATGATTTCAGCACTGGAATTGCCCGTCTCTACTGAACTAAAGGTAAAAGATACCTGTTAACTTGAAAACTACCACTACATGACATCACAAGGTGGAAGAGAGCACTTTTCTCTTTGGAGACGTAGACAGACTAATAATAACGGATTACTCAAACACGTGTGATGAGGTAACATTTTAACATGGATTAAATCTCACAAGAGTCAATTTTGTGTGGACCTGTAAGAAGATTGGAAGATTAGTAAATTTAATGGCATACTGTCATAACCATGGAGACAAGCAAGTGGCAGACCCATCACCAGAAATGTTACATGTTATATTGCACCTTTAAACATGTAGTATTTCTGACAAAAAGACACAACAGATTCGATAAATCTCTTCACAGTGACTTGTTCCATCTCCACCCCTTGTTTTGAAGACTGTTAGCAGGAGCAATGATTGGCACAGCATGGGTCGGCCAGAAAGAATGAGAGTGTAGAAGTCCCATGTAGAACAATTAGTGGTCCAAAGTGCTCCACAGCGCCCCGCGGAGGATTCATGAATAATTTATCAAAGAGGAAAATCAGGCAGCGTGTGGCATGTTCTGAGGGTCACCCCGAAAATGGATGAGAAACAAGGCTTTGTGTGCACGCTTGGATTCCTGAGATTATGAATGTTACTGAAATGAATACTGGGGTATACTGTATATACTGTCTATACAGAAAATGCGGTGAAGGTTGAGTGTATAAGAACTACTTGAACATGTATAACACTTTAGATTGCTATGTACTTACAAGTAGAATTACACATATTATCAAATATATTTACTGTTGCAATTACTATGATTACAATGATCTGGGTGTAGAGTACCGACTTTGAGATTATATATTTCAAAAAATAATGGCTGTGTATATTAAAATATAGCTATAATCATATCTCAAACAAACCCTGGATACAAGGAGTTATTATGGCTCAGACTCTACATTTAGCAAACAAGTACAGAGCCGTGGTGGAAAAGAGCATTTTCTTTCAAGAATGGAGGAAAATAAAACATTATTCACAAATCTTCAAATTAATAAGACAATAAGCTCATGAAAGTTAATTAGTGATATATATGTAGCTATATTTTAGACTGTATAAATAGCATTAAAGATGTAGTGACTGTTAATAATAGATTGAGTTTGATAAACTGTAGTGCTTGAGTTTCATGGGAGTGAAGAGTAGGAGTGATACAAACAGCTAATGAATGCTACCTTGAGCTGCTCTGTTCGCTTATTCTGAACATGAGAGGATAAATCAATCTGTCGTTGGGAGGAACCTTCAACTCTACTTGCTCCGCCAAATCCTTCCATCAACTTCCGCCACCTCCTCTCACTTTCCCATGATTCATTGGGCTATTTACTTATAGGGCAAATAAGGTCGGATACCAAGAACCCATATGCTACACTTACAATTTTCTCTGTACGTGAGCCTCCCTAAAGAACGGTCTGTAGAGCATCACTGAATAAATTTGATGGTTTAATTGCAGCCCCCTAAACGTATTCTGCAGGCAGTCATGTTAGCATTTGCATTTGTAACACATTAATATGTTTTTGTCTACAGCAAATGATAGTACCTGTAAACTAGACTTTTATTATTATTATTATTATTATTATGGCATCTAAAACATCAAGATCAAAACAATATATATTATTGAAGTCATTAGTCACATTGTGGGGGATGGAAATCTATACAGCAACTTTTTTCAAAGACAAAATTTATATTTTTGGTGTAACTTTTTTCTTAGTAGGGACCAAAAATTAAGTACTTAAAGTTAAAGGTGCACTATGTAACTTTTCCAGTGGAGGTTCACCATAAATTTGTCTCCTTGGATATGTTCTCTGCCTGGAATATTTCATAGTTTCACAGGCACTAAACTCTGCTGCTAATGTCACCAGGCCAAACTACAGCACACTTGTGTAACTGCATACATGTAAGATAAATAAGTTGAATACCACACTGTAGAACATTTTGGGAGAAGCAATAACTTGTCTCCATGGAGACAAGGTGGTGTCTGGCCCCTCTCAAGGAAAGTTACATAGTGTACCTTGAAGTAAATCTCAATACTAGATCAACAACATGGGTTAAAGCTATCAATTAACTTAGGTTAAGTTTAGGGGTCACACTTTTTCCATGCGTTATTTCCATGATTATTTCCATGTAGATTCTCACTGAAAGCATCAAAACTATGAATAAACACATATGGCTGTAAACAAAATATACTTAAAATAACTGAAAACTTGTTTTGGTTTTACATTTCAAAAAAAATATCACCACTTCTTCTCTTGCCATCCCCTGACCCTGACAAGCACAGCTGTGAAGTGAAAACCATTTCAGGAGACTTCATCATGACGTTCATTGAGAGAAACCGTCAATGTAACGTCCCCACAAAGCATAAACCCTGATTCTTTGCTGTAAAGAGTTCTCAGTGAGACAGTGGAGACAGTAGATGTTCACACCTCCCCTTGTTCCATCTAAATGAAAGCTCCATGGCAACGGAAAAAGCAATTGCAAACTCCCCGTCACATGCAACTTATCTTTTTCTGCCACTGTAAATGTCATCTTGTTATGATATGAAGTACGAACTGTAGTAGTAGTATTTTGTGTCATACTTAAGCTTGAAATAATAGACAGATGTTAGAACAAAGTTCTCCAACCAGGGGTACGGGATATAGAACAGTAGGCCTATTGAAATATATAATGTTCTTGCAGTAAATTTAACAAAATTGGAAATGTTCATTAGGATGATTTTGGATTAAAATGATTTTGCATTAAAGCAATAAAATTAAATGAATGAAATGAAATAGCAATAATTGACACTATTAGACAACAAAATAACAAAAGTTGATCCTACAACACATTACAACATTACAACACTTAGCTGCAAAATCCAGCCTCCACAAAGCGAGCCTGTCACTTTATTATGCTGACGCTTTAAACCAAAGACTAGTTCTATTTGAGCCCCCCGCTGTACTCAACATATTTGTGATGAATAACAGCAGATTTGATACAATCTGTTCCCTCATCTCACACGGCCCAGACGGATAAACCTAAAATGTTGAGTGCGTTCTGCACAAGCGTAGATCAATGCTTTGGACTCAGCTCCAATAAATCAGTTCTATTCTATGAAAGCTGTGGGTCACTTGCATTAAAAAAATCTTCACATATGCCCTAGTTTTGAATGAATCGCACATGTAATATTGTTCAAATCATTATTTTAGTTGCAGACGATGTGTTAAATTGGTTACAAACCAAAGGAGCCAAAATCATATCTGCCTTAGATTAATAAAAAAACAAGTGAGAATCGAGAGAAACACAGAGCAATAGGTCATATCATACATTATATAATATATTATATGCATAGTACATGTGACATTAGGAGAGGGGAGGAGGGCCTGATCAAACATGAAAGTGAATGTGTGAGGGAAGTGTCTGTGCATATTCTAATGCCTCTGGAGTTTGGGGATTCAGTCAGAGAACAGAGAGAACCCACTATGTCCACATTTGACTGGATCAGACAGTGTATCAGAGTCTGTTTAGGCTATGAGATATGGAAATGAACAAATCACTGTTTTTGATTACAGTGAACCCTCGCTGTAACGCGGTTCACCTTTCGCGGCTTCGCAGATTTTTTTATGCTTTTTTTTTATGCTTTTTTTTTTTTTTTTACAGTGCATTGTGTTCTGAATCCTGATTGGCTAAGGGACTGTAGTCTAGAAGTGAAAAAAGTTGACATTGGTATTTCACTTAGACCAGTTTCAACAGTTTCCGTGCCTCGTCTCTGTGCAGCCCGACAAATTACGTTTGCAAATTTTCTCCATGACAAAATCCACAATGTCGACGAAAAGTTCTGCACCGGCAAAGGCACCTCCGGACACGCCCAAAAGGCAGTGGAAGATGCAAACTATCGCAGAAAAAAAACTTCTGGACATGCTTGTCAAGTCAAAAAGGCCTGCTCCCAACTTCCTCTCTGCTCCTAACCTCCTCTCTGCTCCTAACTTTCTCTCTGCTCCTAACCTCCTCTCTGCTCCTAACTTCCTCTCTGCTCCTAACCTCCTCTCTGCTCCTAACTTCCTCTCTGCTCCTAACCTCCTCTCTGCTCCTAACCTCCTCTCTGCTCCTAACTTCCTCTCTGCTCCTAACTTCCTCTCTGCTCCTAACCTCCTCTCTGCTCCTAACCTCCTCTCTGCTCCTAACCTCCTCTCTGCTCCTAACTTCCTCTCTGCTCCTAACTTCCTCTCTGCTCCTAACCTCCTCTCTGCTCCTAACCTCCTCTCTGCTCCTAACTTCCTCTCTGCTCCTAACCTCCTCTCTGCTCCTAACTTCCTCTCTGCTCCTAACCTCCTCTCTGCTCCTAACTTCCTCTCTGCTCCTAACTTCCTCTCTGCTCCTAACCTCCTCTCTGCTCCTAACTTCCTCTCTGCTCCTAACCTCCTCTCTGCTCCTAACTTCCTCTCTGCTCCTAACCTCCTCTCTGCTCCTAACCTCCTCTCTGCTCCTAACCTCCTCTCTGCTCCTAACTTCCTCTCTGCTCCTAACTTCCTCTCTGCTCCTAACCTCCTCTCTGCTCCTAACTTCCTCTCTGCTCCTAACCTCCTCTCTGCTCCTAACCTCCTCTCTGCTCCTAACTTCCTCTCTGCTCCTAACCTCCTCTCTGCTCCTAACTTCCTCTCTGCTCCTAACCTCCTCTCTGCTCCTAACTTCCTCTCTGCTCCTAACCTCCTCTCTGCTCCTAACCTCCTCTCTGCTCCTAACCTCCTCTCTGCTCCTAACTTCCTCTCTGCTCCTAACCTCCTCTCTGCTCCTAACCTCCTCTCTGCTCCTAACTTCCTCTCTGCTCCTAACCTCCTCTCTGCTCCTAACCTCCTCTCTGCTCCTAACTTCCTCTCTGCTCCTAACTTCCTCTCTGCTCCTAACTTCCTCTCTGCTCCTAACCTCCTCTCTGCTCCTAACTTCCTCTCTGCTCCTAACCTCCTCTCTGCTCCTAACTTCCTCTCTGCTCCTAACTTCCTCTCTGCTCCTAACCTCCTCTCTGCTCCTAACCTCCTCTCTGCTCCTAACTTCCTCTCTGCTCCTAACTTCCTCTCTGCTCCTAACTTCCTCTCTGCTCCTAACCTCCTCTCTGCTCCTATCTTCCTCTCTGCTCCTAACCTCCTCTCTGCTCCTAACCCTAGACTAGGTTTCCTAGTCTGGCCAGTAGATGGCGATAAATCCAGGAGGCAGTAGTGTCTGCTGCACCCATTTAATTAGACTCAGGTGAGCAGGGAGGTCAAAGACCAGGAATGAATGAGGGGAAAGCACAGAGACACTACTGGTGAGTAGAACTTTAGTTGAGTTTAACACAGTAAAAATAAGTTCTGTTGTACATATATTAGAATATAGGTTAAAAATATTAATGGTAAAATTAGATTAGTTAAAATTGTAGCCTAATTTAATATTTAAAAGTTAGTGAATAATGTAATATAATTAAAATAAATTAAAAATTATTGTAAATGGTGTAATTTCATTATTTATACATTTGTTTGCTTTAAAGGTTTTCGACCTGCCACTACTTCTACTACTACAATAGAAGTCTTAAAGCCGAGTTGAGCCTTGTGTCTGCTTTCCTGGGTTTTTCCAAGTCAAACCTTCATTCCTCAAGTAAAGACTTAACAATGCTGAAGGAAGGTAGAAGCTATGCGGCTGTAGGCGCCACTACAGAATAAATGAATCTTTGGTTCATTCCATAAAGAAGGAGGAAAATATCATAAGGACGATGGAAAAAGACGCCTGCACCACAACCTTCAGTAGAAAAAAAACGCTACAACGGAGTCAGGGCGAAGAGGCACAGTCAGAGGGACTGTGAAATACGCATGAGTCACAATGTGTCCAACCATTCATTATTAAAATGATTATTTTACAGTATTTAAAAAAAAAAAAAACTATCATAGTTATTTGTAAGAAAACGTTTATATTTTTATTTCTTAAAGAAATGCTTGAGCCTAAAAACAGGTTTTGATCTTTGGTTTCATTCTATAATACAGTATTGTATATTAATTGTAAAAAATAAAGCTGATACTTCACAGATTTCGCCTATCGCGGGTTCTTTTTGGAACGTAACCCTCGCAATAAATGAGGGTTCACTGTATTTAAAAACTTAATGCTAATAACAATGGTTTGTGCTTATTTTACATCAAACCCGCCAACCACCACCAATCACTCATACTCGCACCACATTTACATTAGGCAAGGTGGGTGAAATGTCTTGCCTAAGGGCACAACAACAGGACTTGGTCCATGTGGGCGTTGATTCTTTGACCTTTGGGTTGGTAGAAGACCACTACCCACTGAGCCTTACTGAGACTTACTGTTTAAGGTGATTGTAAAGCACAGTACTACTAAAGTACTAAAGTCAATTGTAAATTTGAAGAGAAAATCATTTGATGTGTGCTGTTCAGCATCCTCCAGAGTAAACCCAACAGACAAATAAGCTGGTCCCTTGTTTAGTTTTTGGTTTAGTTTTTTTTTTTGGTTTTGTTTGCAGAGCTGTAGACTGTGAGTGACACATTGTAATTTGTGTGGCTTGCAGAGAAGGCAGAAGAGTATAATGGCTGACATAGGAAGTCTGCTTAAATGCCTCGGCCTTGAGAAGGAGCCTGCAGGAATCACTGTGCTGTCAAACTGCCAGGACCCCAGGGACCAGCTGGTGCCCGGGAGGCTGCAAACACAAGCTACAGGGAAGCAAGGCTTTGATGAGTCCTCTGTGTTATAGGCAGCACTTTAACTCAAAGCACACAAAGTGGGTATTAGGGAGCTGAAACAGGAGTATTCATTAGCAAATGAGGAGTTTGGCTGGATTTGATGTGTGTTTAATTCAGTTATAAAGTATATTTATTGGAGGATTTATGGAAGAGGCTTTAGAGGAGCTTTTTCTTTCCTCACTGTGACGTTGAAGTAACTTTTCAGCTGTAATACAAAGGCACACAGAATCCAAATGCAGATACGTTTGTAGAAGATGTCCATAGAAAAAGGGCAGAAGCTAGAAAGGTTTTTCTACAGTACCACCATTCTCTCATTCACACCCTGTTAATATATGAGCAAGTTGTATGAAGTGTCTTGCCCAAGAACACAGCGGCATAATACACTGCGCCACTTGACAAACTGCCAACCAAAAAAAGCTTCTTTTTTTTTCTTTTTTTTTTTTTACACAAAATTAACCTTTAGACAATTTTCATTTTACACATGTTTTTAATCCATATCTCAAGAACAGCGTGCAGAATTATGGTAAACACTGGTACATTTACAATATATAGACACTGCAATATTGTTCACTTTAGAAATGGATCAGGCTTTGTTGATTATTTTCTGTGTGCATGACCATTAGAGGCATATGACATTTATACATTTTGTGGGTAAATCTGCAGTGCTCAGACTCAGACAAATATAGACTCTGAATAGCATTCAGTTCTCACAATGGAACACAAAACTGGACAAACTGTAACTACATTTGTCTCTGTTCTGATAATGTTTAGGTACTGCTGTGTTTCTCTCACAATGGAAAGCTAAATAAGACCACAGTTTGAGACCAATGATGAATCACTGACAATATAGAGAAAAAGATGAGTACTTGTACATGCTTGCAGTCTTTTCCAAGGTTACACTAGACACGAAAACCTGAGCTGGAGAAAGCTTGCATGTCATTCATTGCCATTGGTTCACTGTGTTCAAATGTACAATAGCAGAACTTTAAAGAACTTAAAACAAACTTTTAATTATATGAAAGACTCCTGTAAGTGGGCGAAACTGTGTTTATTTATCATAGGGTGGAGTGGCTTCTCATACTTTCAAATTAGAAATAGGATTTATTATTAAATAAATTAACCTCTAATCTAACCACATAAAGTTGTCTTAGCGATCTTTAATTACATCATATGAACTTAACTACATGGACCAAAAGCTAATTGATACTTTGCAGCCAGTCACATCATGCTGGGGTGTTCTACATATTTCTCTAATGAAGGAATGTTAAGGAGTTACCATGGAGACACAAGGCAAACATAAGCAAACGCGGTCAACAAGTTTTAAGGTAGTCTGAAAACTCAAAATGGATTCAAATAACACATTTTTAAGAGTCTGTGATCAATACAAGCATACGTGATCCTGTTTAGGAGTTTGAGTTTTAACAAAAATGGTAAACGTGAGTAACTGAAAAACTGTTGGCTAACGCTAATTAATTTCATGTTTGACAGACTTGTAACGGTACAAATAAGCTCACCTATCGTAGTTCCAGCTAAATCAGCCCAACTGTGTTAAAATAAAACTTATTTAACTCATAACAAAGCCTCAGACAGTGCCGAGCCTACAGTTAGCATCACAGACTGGGGAAATGTTCATGACATCTGCTGCAAAATATGAAAATATGTTTAAAAAGTATAGGATTCTGTTCAGAGTGCACAGTGTAAACATTAACACAGAAGAAGAGTGAAATCTGACCTGATAAACTAATGCCAGAATCACATGCATTTAAGAACATTTCAGAACTGAAAAGATCCAAATTACAGGTACAACAATATTTTTCTAAAAAGCAAAAGGACATGTGCTTTGCAGAGAACATTCTTCTATCAAAATAATTAAAGTCTTTGCAATTTGATAATTCTTGAAGGCCATTTACCTTGCACTATCTAATGGGAAGAATCTTAGGACTATGAACTGTGAGGAACAATGACAGCACCACTGAAACAAGAAGGCCCCATTATGAACCAATTATAAAAACAGAACCATTTTGCAATCTCTTATTTTGCTAACAGGCGGCTCTTTTGATCAGAAAGCTCAGCAGGCTAGTGAGGAAATTGCAACATTTGTTAAAAAGTGATAAATTCTGATCTGAAAAAACATGCTGAGAACACAGGGGAACACTGGGTGCCTGGTTCAAAGCAAGATAACAGGATGATATTTGTATTATTAATTCTTTTCATTTAATCAACAAGATGTCTTTATTGTATAATGAAAGGTAGGGGTGCGGCGTATTTCTTCCCCCTCAAACACTCTGATGGCTTGTTATCTGCAAAAGCAAATGACCAAATCAAAGTGGCATTGAGTTGCAGAATTGTGTGTGGAAAATTGTTCATGTGAGTTTGGCTGAACATATCATCCTTTAAAGGGCCCATATGATGCTATTTTCTGATCTATAATGCTGCTTCCTCATCACAAACACACCCAGAGTTGTGTTTTGTTTCATTCACACATGTTTCACACTCAAACTCTGCATGTTTAGGCCGAGTTGTTCTCTTAAACACAAAACACTCTTGTGATCACCTGGTGATGTCATGTGGTAATACAGGAAGTATGTTTAGAAGTATGTTTAGTGTTTCTAAACTCCATATATCTTCAGTACATCATTTGGATAATTTTAGCCTTCGAATCCCTGATCTCTGCTGAACTTTAAGGTAAAGGTAAGGTTAACATGAAAACTACCGCTTCATTACATCACAAGGTGAAACCGAGTATTCTCAACGAAACGAAACGAAAAGAAACACAAGTCCAGGTATGTTTTTGAGGAGGTATCAGCATTATAACATGGCTTCAAGCTCACAAGAATCCATTTTGTGTAATATAGGACCTTTAAGAACAATTGATCTGGTCCACAGAGTCCGTTGAGTCACAGTATTTGCTTTTGTCATATTACACTGTACAGGCACAATTCCCAACTCATCTTTGTTAAAGCAAAGCAATCAGTACATCCTTATGAGAGTGTCTGTAAGCTATTGCAGCTGCACAAGCCTTGCACTGTGGCATGAGGGGTTCGTTAGAAAAAAAAATCTCAAGAAAAATGGATGAATTTATAATACTTAACCAATTTTTATCAAAGTTAGACCTTGAACACGGCACCACTGACCACTTGTTCTCCAAGGTCAACAAAGCCAAGTGTGTTTTCTGGTTTACAAAGATGAAAAGGCTCCAGCAGGTGATTAATCCCACTTGCACGTACAATATGTTCCTAACCTTGACCTGTTTCTCATAGTACACGTCACATACAATAGAAGATATACTTAGGGATAGAAGGAGAGGGAGGGCAATGTAAACTGTAGCTCTGCTTGGGATTTATGGACCATGACAAGCTATTGATCTGAGGTGGAGCCACATGAGAGAGAGCTTTGGCACAGAAATTAGGGTAATATCTTTAAGCAGGATGTATTATTTTGGCCTTTGATGAGACAGAAAAAGACCTTATGGTTAAAGGTGCTCTTTGTAACTTTTTTAGTGTATGCCACCTGCTTGTCTCAATAGTGATGTTGCTTTTCCTGGAATCGTCCATGCATGGCACTCAAAGTATTTGTCTTGCATTTATGTTTTCATAGTGTTTTTATAGCTTGAAAAACAGTTTTACTGAGCAGGATTAAATCTGTACATGTAACTTGGCCTTGGGCTGTAAATTTGATGCTATACTGTGGAATATGCTAAGCAAATTAATCTCCATGGAGACAAGCAGGTTTGGACCCTTCACCATAATGGCTTTAATTTTCATTGTACTTCCACTGAAAACAGGATTTAGCAATAATTTCATATCGTAGCTATCATAAAATGTCACCAAAATCTTGAATTTGGCTCCGATTAGATTAGTTATCTTTGTCCCTAAAGCTCTTATCTTTACTGTAGGAAATCTTATATTTGATAAACACGGGCTGTAATCTCTTCTCTTCAGCGGTGTCACCATGGTATATTTTAGTAGCATTGTGATTCAGTGATTCTCACTTTAAAGCAGCTCTGCGCTCAAAAGCAGTCTCTGTAAGTGAGTGGGTGGTGGGTGATTTTAACCAATTGAACTTTCAGAGGAAGGTTGATTTCAGTTACCGCCTAAATGATGTAAAGAAAGAAAAGAAACTAAGTGTACATGAATCATAACAAAATCAAAATGATGGCCTGGAGACATTAGTGATTTTTTTTGCTGATTGCGCACCTCTGGTATCAGGGTCCACTACTCACACCTCACACACCAACAGTCTCCTATAAACGTCTATTTTACAAACTCCAGATTAGTCTCAATAACAAAAAACAACTAAGAGTTTCCTCATTACATTATATTATTCTTAGTATGATGATGCTGAATCAGTCTACACTGCATTACACCCAAATATTTTAAAACTGTAATGGCCCATATTACGCTATTTTCTGATCTATGTTAGGTATCCTCATCAACAGACTTTTTTTTGTTTCATTCATACATGTTTAACACACAAACCCTGCATACAGGCTGAGTTTTTCTTCTCTCAAACTGAAAAATCTCTGTTCTACCTTGTGATGTCATGTGGTAAATACAGGAACTGCTCCAATATGTTTTTAAACACCATCCACCTACACTACAGTCCCTGACAAAAGTCTTGTCGCTTATCCATTTTGTAGAAACAAAAGCTGATAACCTGACTTTAAATTAATCGATTGGTTTTAGAAATGTCTCATATGAAAGCTAAAACCCTCCCAAATTATGCTCAATATACTAAAAAAATTTGCTTCACTGAAGAAAGATTGATCATCTAACACAGAAAGGTCAGATTTTGGCAAGACAAAAGTCTTGTCGCCTTGTCATATGATGCACCCAATCCTGGATTACAGCCTCACCTGTGATCAGTTACTGATCAATCAATTAGTGGGTGTGTATAAAAAGAACCCCAGCACACCAGACTTTCACATCAACTGCAACTTGACCTCTGACAACCAAAGTGTTAATTATCAAGAGGCTGAAGACCAGCTCCACTGCTGAGGTGGCTGACACCTTCAATGTGTCTCAGCGTCAAGTACAAAGAATAAGAAAAAGATCTGAAAAGACTGGAGATGTTTTTGAAAAGCCCAAGTCCAGCAGACCCCGCAAGACAACTGCTTGGGAGGACCGTTTGTTGATTCGAAAATCCAAGACCAGCCCCTTTTCCACTGCAGCAGAGCTCCACCAGGCCTGGTCACCTCAAGTCCCTGTGTCAACCAGAACAGTTTGTAGAATTCAGTCTCGAAATGGCCTCCATGGTCGAATCAGTGCACAGAAACCAGCACTAAACAAAAGGCAATTAAAAACCGTGTGGCATTTGCCAAGACCCACCGCCTGCTAAAAGGATGGACACTGGAAAAGTGGCAGAAGGTGGATTTCTCAGATGAATCATCACAGCCACCGCAAATATTGCAGGAGACCTACTGGAGCCCGCATGGATCCAAGATTCATCCAGAAAACAGTTAAGTTTGGTGGCGGAAAGATCATGGTCTGGGGTTACATCCAGTATGGGGGTGTGCGGGACATTTGCAGGGTGGAAGGCAATATCAATAACCTAAATTATCAAGAAGTATTAGCTACCTCTTACATTCCCAACCATAAAAGGGGTCAAATTTTGCAGCAGGATGGTGCTCCATCGCACACTTCTATCTCTACATCAAAGTTCCTCAAGGCGAAGAAGATCAAGGTGCTCCAGGACTGGCCAGCCCAGTCACCAGACATGAACATCATCGAGCATGTCTGGGGTAGAATGAAAGAGGAAGCACGGAAGGCAAAACCAAAGAATCTTGATGAACTCTGGAGGCATGTAAGACGCTTTCTTTGCTATTCCTGTTGACTTCATCAACAAATTGTATGAATCATTGTTGAACCGCATGGATGCAGTCCTTCAAGCTCATGGAAGTCATACAAGATATTAAATATGGATCTCACAGCACCACTACTTAATTCACTGATGTTATGCAACATATTTTTGTATTTGAAGTAAATTATTTGTTCAGTTTTCTGTAGGCGACAAAACTTTTGTCTTGACAAAATCTGACCTTTCTGTGTTCATTAAATGATCAATCTTTCTTCAGTGAAGCAAATTTATTTTAGTATATTGAGCATAATTTGGGAGGGTTTTAGCTTTCATATGAGACATTTCTAAAACCAATCGATTAATTTAAAGTCAGGTTATAAGCTTTTGTTTCTACAAAATGGATAAGCGACAAGACTTTTGTCAAGGACTGTAGAATCATTTGGATGGTTTCAGCCCTGCAATAGACAATCTCTTCTGAACAAAAGCTAAAAGGTAGATGCGAACTTAAACTACTGCTTCATGACATCACAAGGTGGGACAGAGCATTTTGAGCTTTGGAGATGTAGACAGATTAAAACTAAAGGGTTACTCAAGCATGTGTGTATGAAATAAAACAACTCCAGGTATGTTTTTGATGAGGTCGCAGCATTCTCACATATTTTAAAGCTCACAAGAGTCAATTCTGCAGAATAAAGGACCTTTAAACACAAACCAACTGCATATGATAAAAAAGAACACTTCTTTAAGATTCTTTATATCTCATTTCTTGCCTTAATCAGCTCAGCACATTTTCTTTCTATTAGACTAAATAGCAGTTGGTTTTCACTATAGGCTTTGATAGTCAGGGCACTTTTGACTATGAATACAAATGACAGCTTTCATGAGTGCTTCTTCCAGGGATTACAATGGCCCCCTCGTAATATCGAACCTGCCAAAGGTCTTACAAATAACCCTCAATGGGAGAGTAGATTAAACCAGAGGAGATGTGGGTGTCGCCATAAAAGCACTATACTGATCCCCTGTATTTCCCCAGCCTTTGTGCAGGCTTAGTGTGCTAAATGTGATTCACTTCTTCTGTTACAATAGCTTCTCCTCAGGCCTCCTCAGGACTTCTTAAGGTTATGCAAGTGAGTCTTATCTTATTATTCCAAATATGCACAGACAAAGGGGCACCTTTTGAACTGTTGCCATGTTTTATTCATTTCATCCAAACCTCCTGGATTAACATGATGTATGAGTAACAAGGAGATGCATTAAAGTTATATATAACAGTTATTCAACACTAAAACTGAGAAGATACTCATTTGAAAGTATAGCTTTAGAATGAGTTTTACAATTTTGGGTTGATATTTTCATTTTTTTGTTTAAATTATCATTGTGAAATCAAAATTGTTGTATTGAGTATTGAGCCTTTACCTGTGTCTACTATTTAATTTAACAGATATAAATATATAATCTATGACTAGGTGTTATATTTTGTACATTTTAACTCACAATGTTGATCTAAAGTGACTTGATAAAAGAAACAAGTCCACTGACCTCTGTGTTAGAAAATTGCAGTGCCCAATGGGAGCTGATGTCACCGTAAAACGTCATCAAAACAAAGAACTGCAAAGTTTTGGCAACTTTGATGATAGCTGGAGATGTGAATAGGCTCACTGATGCAAAAATGCCTATATGATGCTGCCTGTTACGGCCATCGCGCCATAGTGTTCTTTTTCTTTCCTTGTTTTTCCTTTTAAGGCGTGTCAGCTGATTTGCCGCACCTGGAGGGGAGTGCATCAGCCGACATAAAAGGCGAGAGCCACCGTCATTCTGGGGCCAACGGGTCATCGTGCTGCAGCTACCTTTCGTTTTCCTTTGTCCTTGGATTTTCTGCAGTAGTTCCATTATTTTGTTATTTAAAATAAAAGATCAGTTTTGACTTTTTTCCAAGACACCTCCATTCTCCTGTTTTTTCTACATACCCGGTAAAACCATCATTTACTTGTTACTGTGCCAGCACCCCTAGCCATCCCTGGCTCGTAACACTGCCGAATCCTATGTGTATCACCAATTTAGAAAATAAAATTGGAGAATGAAGTACAGAGCAGTGGGCATATGCCGGTGGCGGTCTTTTTGGTTTGAGTTTTCCCTATCGTCTCCTAGGACTTTACTCCAGTCCTTATCCCTCTATTTACCTGAATCCTTTCTCTTTCTACTGAATAATGTCTGTGGGAAAGAGGCAGATTATTAGCATTTCTTTAGCTGTGTCTCCTTAAAACAGAGCTGTCACTGGGTGTTTTCAAAATGCTCAAAGTTTGTACATCCACTTCTTCTTTCATTAGTGTAGTCTATACTGTAACTTTTTAAAGCCAACACATTTCAGTTCTCATTAACAGATCATTAAGATTCCATGTGACGTTTCAGTGCAGCCTTGGTATGAATCAGATCAACACTATTAACATATTTTACAAGATCTATACTTCACTGGTGCTCTTGCAGTCAGTGCTTCTCTGCTGTACTCATTACTCAACAGTGACCTATGAGCCCTGAATCATCAGCACTGTTGGTTGTTGGTGCTTCTGCAGATTTATAGGAATCACAAATCAAAGTGAAATGTTGTATGGACTTTATGTAATGTTGGACCACCTGACCACTGATGCTGTGATTTCCAGTTCATCATTGCTGGTCACTTCAGCGGTGTGCGGGGTCAAAGGGAATCGCACAGCAACTACTTGATTGTGTAGTATAGATTTCAGTATATCGATTTTTTTGGAAGTTGTCACCATCGATCAAACCAAGGATGTAAAAAGAAATATGTTTGTAGTTATTGTTTAGCCAGTACTTTTTTTTTTTACCTGAAATTCTGAAAGCACAGTGGTGGAAGAAGTACTCCATTTTGTTACTTAAGTAAAAGTACAGATACTGGAGCAAAAATAAAAATAGGTCTATAAAAGTAATAGTGTCCAATAAAAAAATCTAAGTCAATGTGTTAAAGTATCAATCAATCAAGCTTTATTTATAAAGCGCTTTTTGTACAAAAAATGCAACACAATTCTTTTTTAAATTCAGCATAATATTTTAAAGTACCTGTTTAAAAATGTACTTAGAAAGTAGAAAGTATTTTACACAGATTTTGATATAGATTAGAGCTGAATTTTGGTCAGTAGAATCTATTAAATCTATATTTTTCTCCTAATTTGTATTTGTATATTTTTGTTTGCTCAAAGTACAAATGTGTTAAAAATAAACCAATGAAACTTTTCTGCAGATCTACATAACAAAAAATACTTCCAAATACTTCTTTTTGTCCCCTGAAAATAGTCATGAACAATAATGAACAGCTTAGTTTTGACAAAAACATAGAATAATAATTGTATAGGATTTGGGGAAAGCTGAAAATAAAAATAAAAAATCACTACACTTGCACAGTGGTGAATTGATGTATGTTCCACAGGAGATTATTGTTCGTGTAATGGAAGTTTCACACTCCGAGGACAGGGGGCAGCAGAGGTGAAGAGAAGCTGATGAAACCCCAGAGAACATGACATTAGAAGAAGCCAGAGAGCACTACTACCATGGATGTATATGACTACTACACACTGGACATTGGACATAATTAAAGGTGCACTGTGTAACTTTTCTACTGCAGGGTAATTTTTCCTCATACTGAAATTGTTAGTGATGTTATGAGACGTGCCGAGGCTTCGAAGCGTGCGTCGAGTAATGAAGGGGGTGTTTCCACAAAGCGTGTATTGAGGCTCGCTTCATTTGAGGGAGGAGCTGAAAATGATGACGTCCGAAGCCTCGTTGCCCGGCAGTACCACGTGACTGTTTCGGGAAGTGGTTCGGATTTTGCTGCGAGCTATTACTGCTATATAGACCCCTCAGGCTTCATTCAAAATGTGGGTGTTTGTAGGAGAGTTGCGTTTAGTTGAGAGTTTGGATAGAGTTTGGAGAATTTGGAATGTTGATTCTGGATAGCGTTTATATAGTTCGGAGATAGTTTGGAGATAGTTCGGAGATAGTTTGGAGATAGTTCGGAGATAGTTTGGAGATGGTTTGGAGATAGTTTGCAGATTGTTTGCAGATTGTTTGCAGATTGTTTGGAGAGTTTAGGGAGAGAGATTTAGGAGAGTGAGGAGCGTTGAATAGGTGATAGGATGGAGCCAGGGAGGAAGAGAAGGTTTTCCCCTGTGTGGGAACACTTTGATTTGATATTGATATTGATAATATTGGAAGACTAGAAAACCCTTTGGAGTACTGGGAAAGGCAAAAACTGATCTACCCAAATTTATACAAACTGGCACTTGCATTTTTGTGCACACCAGCATCCTCTGTGCCTTGTGAAAGAGTCTTCTCCAAAGCCGGAGAGGTTTTAAAACCAAAAACTGTTGAGAAACTCTTGAATGAAAATGAATAAAATTTCCCCTGTCCTGTACATCATTGTCCAAGTTACACACGCATTATCTGTGCCCCCTTTCCCTAGTTCCACAAGCACTTTCACTGTCCTCTGTCTGATTACGCCCCTTGCCATTTTCAGAAAAACAGCTTTACCTGCCATATTACTATTTTGGGAAAATGTATACACACAGAACACATGCAAAATGTATTATACACATATGTGATAATATATGGACACAAATGATTTGGTCATACATTCTTTCTCATTCATAGTGATTCCCAACATACATAACAGACAAAAACATTCAATGCATCACACATTATGTGGTTCAGATAAAGCAGCCTGTGATTACACACTTGGCCAGTAGGTGGGTTCATAAGCACATGAAGCTTCGAGAAATGAACCCTGTCTCAAACCACCTGGTTCAAGCGGTTCAATGCCTCATGAGGCTTCATCACCATCACTACAAACTGTACTACCCATTGTGTGTTTGCGTATATGTGTGTGTGTAGGTGTGTTTGTTTGTTTGTGTGTGGGTGTCCACTTACCTCCTTTATCCTTGTGTCCAGGTGCCAAAGGGGTCCCTGGAGAAACGAGTTCCCTTAAGAAGGGTCCGGGGTGGGACCAAGGCAGGTATGTGTAAGGGAGGCATGTTAGGGCATTTTAAAAGGTTTTTTGGGTTTTATATATATTTGGTGTTGCTTTTCAGGCTTTTATATGTATATTTGTATAAAGTTAATTTGGTTTATGGGTTTATGGGGGTTTTAGAGTGTTTTTAAAGAGCTACTGTTAAAGTGACTGCCCCTTGTAATTAACACCAGTCTGATCCAGTTAGTGGGATAAAAGGAGCATGGATTGTTGTGGTGTACTTGATACAGTGCAGTAGCATGAGAGCTGCCACAATGCATTTGTTACAGAGTGAATGTACTTTATAAACACATATACACATTAAAAAAATAAAATAAAATTGCAGAGGAGAAACTGATATATGACTGCATAGTTTGCATATCTTCCAGAACAAGTAACAAATACAACAAGAGAAACTAATAATATCTTTAAATCATGGGCTGTGAAATAAGAATCACAACTTTGGTTCTCAACAACACAACACATTCTAAGCTGATTATGCATGTCCCCACACTTGCAAATGAACTAGGATCCTGCCAATGTCATTTAATGAGATTGTGATCTCTGCACTTGAATAATAAAAAAAAAAAAGTTGATAAAAAGTCTGAAATATGCAAGAAAGAACATCTTTAACATTTGCTGATGGGTTTCTTAAACAATACGTTAGCCACATACTGTTGGCCGATACAGTTTAGTCTGAAACATCCAACATCTGCCTCTGTCAGTGTAAAAGTGATTATACAGACATTCATGGACATTATATACAACAATATGTCAGTGTCTCAGAAAAGAGAGGGGCCGCACTAGGCACATCCTACTTCCATCTGCTTTGATGTCCAACAAAAGCCTTCAAAAGTTTGAAAACGGATCAGGTCATGCAGTTGCTAAACTTTAATTGCAGTCACCTTGGAGCTGTGATGTGAGCTGATGTGTGTTGGACAAACTGTCACATGAACAGGTCCTCTGTCCAGGGCATGTTTTTAACACTGAGTTATCTGTAAAGAATTTAAAGGGCTACTTGATAGGGAAATTGCAATGCTGTGCCTAGGACACTGCCAGCCTTGTTATCTGACCTGTGTCATCAGAAGTTATAATACTCCCTACAACTGAAGCATAGCCAGGTTTGAATGGGCAATACCACACTCACTTCTTCATTAGACACTCCTCTTTACATTCTCGGCTACTTCATTTATTGTACAACACTACTGAATAATACAACTATGCTTACGCATCTTATGGAACTATCTGAAATTCCATTCTTACAAAACTGTCTTTGCAATTGTCTGCAAACTGTGATGGGCCAACTGACAATTCACTGCAACCTATTGAAACCAGTGTTATTAATTGAGAATAGCACCACTATGTCCATATGCAGGTTTGTCTGTCACAGCCAGGATGTGCGTGTGCACGAGATAGTGTCTGTGCATGTGCACGAGGGCCTCTCTTGGTGTGAGCAGGATGTTGGTCTGTGAGGTCTGTCTGTGAGGTGAGCCAGTGCAGCTCAGAGGAGAGCAGCAGCTGACAAGGGCAGAGCGGACAGCCATAAGAGTCGTCACTCACTGTTTGTTCTTCTGCCACATGCTCACCACAGACAGCTGTCTGTCAAACCCTCTCTCCAGTTATCAAGTAAGGATCTGAATCCCTCACCTGCAGCACCACCATGGTTACTAACCAATTTACCATTATGAGTTTTCAAAAAGAAGAAAAAAAAATAGGCTCAAGGTTAGTTTTTGTAATTTGTGACAACTTTCATGATTTTGCAGATTTAAAACTATATTCAAAACTATTTATCAACCTAAAAACACTGTTGTCATCACTCACATTGTTACATTTATTCACAATCTTTCCCTGCTACACACATGAGTATTGTTGTAAGCGTGTTCTGAGTAATTCTAATCTTTTTCCTGCTTCACCTAAATCCAACAAATGATAAAAAATAAAAATCAGCGTTGTTACACTGAGACTTAGGCCACCCCAAAAAGACTCCCTGTTCATCTCTCCTCTGGCTGATTACTTACCTGGGAGAAAATCTAATTGACTCATCAAACAACGCCAAATGATTGGCAAACACTGTAGTGAAAGCGTCTGGCTCTGACTGTGGATGCTGACTAGATAATTGGAGGAGTATAGCGCTGCACTGCCTCTCTTTGGGGAGGGTTTTTAAAAAGGATGTGGTATCTGTCTGTTCAGACCACTGATTAGAATCAAATAGAGGCAGTAATTACAGAGCAGAACATCACTGGCCATGGCTAAAGACCTGGAAAGTGCAGTCATTTGAAAGACTTTTTACTTGGCTTGCTAAAGGTGTTCGTGTGGTTGTTTGTTGTGCGATTCCAGGATCTGTCATTAGTTTTGAAGGTGCTTTTATGTTTGAGCACATGGACATTTTATGAGCCTGTTTTACCTTGAATTGGTTAGATACAAAGCCAATCTTGTCATGTTGATTGTGTGAATGGCGTACACGTCTATGGACTTTGCTGTCTGGGTGGGTTACCTCAGGGAGCTCAAATTTACCCCATCAACTTCTGATCAAAAATCCAGACTCAAAATCTAAAGTTGAGTCCCTAGATGGTCTTCTGTGTGGTCACTCGCTGCTGACTTGTTGCTGTTTTTGTTTTTTGTTTTCATGTAGTTCAGCTAAATTTGTTATTTATTTATTTATTTATTTATTTGTTTGTTTGTTAAGCTGCTCTTGGGGTAAAAAATGAGAACTCTTTGTGTTGTGAACATCTAAGTATATAACATTTCACCATCCCAGAACCAGGAAGGGGACTGTTAGCATGCTATATATGTTTTACTGTGATGGCAAAACTCCACTCTGGTTTCTGAAAACTGTGAAAAGTGTGTATAACTGATTGCGGTGAATATAATAATGGGATTCTAGGAAAGCATTAACAAAGCAAAGAATAAGTTTTGACTGTTTACAATGAACGAGTTCTGTTTTTCAAGTTTTCACTAGCCTTTCACCACAACCATTGAATTAATATGTTATTATTTTGGTTAAAGGTGCACTTCTTGTTTCTATGGATGTGTCATTGCTTTGGTTAGAATGTTCCACAATATGACATTAAATGATCATTGAATGACCCTATCTAGACCTACCTTACATGTATTCAGTTAGAGGTTTTATAGCTCAAAAATAGGCTTTGTGACTGTGAGTGGGGTTGCCTCTCCACAGATCTGACCTGTAACTGTCTGGTTTGGTCGCCATGAAGATAGAAAGGTTTAATGCCATACCGTGAAACATTCCAGACAAGCAAAACCATCTCTTAAAAGCATTTGAGGGACCCTCCTCCTGAAAAGTAACACAATGCACTTTTAAATTCACCATTTTAAAATACCAGTCCCAACTTTTCCAAGCTGGTAAATGATGCCTTAACACAGACTAGTCCTTGCTGCATATCTGTCACATGCTGTTTGACCTGTTACTGTTAATTCTTATGAGTATTTTGTCTCTGTCAGCCTGCATCCAAGCGGCAGTGAGGACCCTCTGAGCAGTGGACCCATGGATGCTGTGGCCCTGACCTCACAGTGGAGCTCGAGGGGGACTGTGCGCTCCACACTCACATGAAGCTCCGCACACACACATGAAGCTCCGCACACACACGAAGCTCCGCACACACTTGAAGCTCCGCACGCACATGAAGCTCCACACACGACGCTCCACACACACATGAAGCTCCACACAGACGAAGCTCCACACACACGAAGCTCTACACGCACATGAAGCTCCACACACATGAAGCTCCACACACACATGAAGCTCCACACACACATGAAGCTCCACACACACATGAAGCTCCACACACACATGAAGCTCCACACAGACGAAGCTCCACACACACGAAGCTCTACACGCACATGAAGCTCCACACACACATGAAGCTCCACACACACATGAAGCTCCACACACACATGAAGCTCCACACACACGAAGCTCCACACACACACATGAAGCTCCACGCACATGAAGCTCCACACACACGAAGCTCCACATGCACATGAAGCTCCACACACATGAAGCTCCACACACACATGAAGCTCCACACACACATGAAGCTCCACACACACACATGAAGCTCCACGCACATGAAGCTCCACACACACGAAGCTCCACATGCACATGAAGCTCTACACGCACATGAAGCTCCACACACATGAAGCTCCACACACACATGAAGCTCCACACACACATGAAGCTCCACACACACGAAGCTCCACACGCACACGAAGCTCCACACACACACATGAAGCTCCACACACACGAAGCTCCACATGCACATGAAGCTCCACACACACACATGAAGCTCCACACACACAAAGCTCCACACGAACATGAAGCTCTACACAACACATGAAGCTCCACACGCACATGAAACTCCACACACATGAAGCTCCACACGAACATGATGCTCCACACACACATGAAGCTCCACACGCACATGAAACTCCACACACATGAAGCTCCACACGAACATGACGCTCCACACACACATGAAGCTCCACACGCACATGAAACTCCACACACATGAAGCTCCACACGCACATGAAGCTCTACACGCACATGAAACTCCACACACATGAAGCTCCACACGAACATGACGCTCCACACACACATGAAGCTCCACACACACATGAAGCTCCACACACACATGAAGCTCCACACGCACATGAAGCTCCACACACACATGAAGCTCCACACACACGAAGCTCCACACGCACATGAAGCTCCACACACACACATGAAGCTCCACGCACATGAAGCTCCACACACACGAAGCTCCACACGCACATGAAGCTCCACACACACACATGAAGCTCCACACACACAAAGCTCCACACGAACATGAAGCTCTACACAACACATGAAGCTCCACACGCACATGAAACTCCACACACATGAAGCTCCACACGAACATGACGCTCCACACACACATGAAGCTCCACACGCACATGAAACTCCACACACATGAAGCTCCACACGCACATGAAGCTCCACACACACATGAAACTCCACACACGAAGCTCCACACAAACATGACGCTCCACACACACATGAAGCTCCACACGCACATGAAACTCCACACACATGAAGCTCCACACGCACATGAAGCTCTACACGCACATGAAACTCCACACACATGAAGCTCCACACGAACATGACGCTCCACACACACATGAAGCTCCACACACACATGAAGCTCCACACGCACATGAAGCAGAGGTCCTCCTGGAGGCGCTGTGCCCTCAATGCTGCTGATGGAGCCCGTGCACAGAAGAAGAAACATGTGACATGCCGAGAGAGGTGCAGATAGAGGTGATTTTGTTCCTAAAAAGTGTAACTTTTGGTGGGGGTCTGTCACCTCTCTGTCATTGTCATTGCTCTGCCTGGAATGTTCCGCAGTATGGCATTAAACAGCTCCTCCTTACATTTATTAAATCACATGCGGGTTTATTGTTAAAAAATACCTAGAAAAAATGTGCATTGTGACTGAGTGGGGTCGCCTCTCCACAAATCTGATCTGTAAGTCTGGTTTGGTCTCCGTGATGATAGAAAGGTTTAATACCATAGTGTGAAACATTCCAGAGTAAGCAATAATATCTCCATGGCGAAAAGCATTTGAGGGATCATCCACCAGAAAAGTTCCACAATTGCACCTTTAAGGAAAAGTGCAGATACAAGGGCAAAAGATTACTCAAGCAAAAGTAAAAGTATCACATGGCAAAATCTACTTAAGTAAAACTCTTGAAGAACCTGTTTAAAAATGTGCTTTAAGAAAAAAAAAGTAACATAATGTAAGTATTTTTCAGAGATTTTAAGAACAATTAAAGCATAAAATGTAGCCATTTTGATAAAGAATGTAGCTAATCTTAAGTGATTCAAATGATTTATTATTTTCCTAGCTGGTTTTGTGTATTTGGTTTGCTCAAAGTTGGCACATTAGCTCAAATTAAATGTGCTAAACATAAGTGTTAGTCCTTTCAACAGGTCTCAAACTATAAAGAAAGGTACTTTTTACTTTTCAGTGCAGATGAATGTAGTGGAGATATAATGTAGTGGAGTAGAAAGTACAGATACCTGCTCTCAAATATAGTGAAGTAAAAGTAAAAAATATCCACTGTAAAACTTACTTAAAGGTGCACTGTGTAACCTTTCTTGTGGAGGGTCCATCATCTGTATGTCTCCATGGTGATGTTAGTGCTTTGCCTGGGATTCCACAGTATGGCATTAAGCAAATATATCTTGCATTTATTCAGTTATATGAGTTTTTATGCGGCACGGTGGCTGAGTGGCAACACTCAGGCCTCCCAGCAAGAAGGTTGCGGGTTCGATCCCCGGGTCGCCCGGGCCTTTCTGTGTGGAGTTTGCATGTTCCTCCCCGTGTCTGGATGGGTTTCCTCCGGGTGCTCCGGTTTCCCCCATCAACCCAAAACATGCCCGCACCCCTATGAACTAACATCAAGGACCATGTTGTCCACCCTCCTGTGGGCTCACCACCTGCAGAGGGGTTCATAGGGGGGGTCAGGTGCTATGAGTATTGGGCAGCACGCTGCCCCCGCGACCCAGCCGGATTAAGCGGGAGAAGATGGATGGATGGATGGAGTTTTTATTTCTCAAAACTACCACATAAACATGTACTATTAGTGTTAGTGGACCCACTTCTCTACAAATCTGACCTGTAACATAGCCTGGCGATTTGGCTGCTTGTCTCCATGGAGATAGATAAAATTAAATGCCATGCTGTAACGTTCCAGGAAAAAACAATAACATCTACATAGAGTCAAGCAGGTGGCAGACCATCTACCAGAAAAATTGCACATTTAAGTACAGATACATAAAAAATGTGCTCAATATTTTTACTTTTGTCCTTTGACTTGTTTGTTGAAAGTTGGCAGCCACATAGTCAAAGTCAGTTGCACACGTCCCAGAAATCGGTAAGAGTTATTTTGTAGGCTGAGACAAGCTCCAGCCAGAATGACAGAGGGTGATAGGGAAATGGCCCCATTCTTTCAAAGTTCAGGTGAGAAAGAAGAAGGAGTCTGGGGCGTGGTGTCAATACATGATGATTAAGCTCAAACTCAGAATGTAATGAGGAAACACACACAAAAATACAGGCAAAGTGTTTGGCAGTGATGGCCTACGGAATATGCAGTCCCCTGTGCAGATGTAGATCACACTGGGCCTCATTCACAAATCTTTCCGTGATCGCAGACCCGCAGTAAATAGTGAGGGATGGGGGCTGGGGTAGGGGTGCAGGGCATAAGAGTGCGCTCTGGTCATGGGGGGTGATGGGGGTGTTGTTGAGTCCAGCTTGGTGACCAGGCACAGAGCTGTAGCTGTGGCCCATATGGAGAGCATGGGGCTCACTGCAGCCTGTATAAAGTCACAATAGAATACATGCTCTATAAAACGCCTCATAAACCTTATTGGATCACATAGTAATATGTTTATAGGAAATAAGATAAGAAAATATATAACTTAGAATCACAGAGGAATTCGAATTTTTAGTTGCATTATCAGAGTAATAATATTCTAAAACTGTAGAATTTTTGTTCTTACGAGTGCTCCTGACTGTTTTGTTACTCCAAAAGAACATTTTCAGTTTAGAAAAAGTTTTGTGAATGCCAAAAGCGTAATAAAGCCTTGAATTCAAATTTGTTCGTAAGAACATTTCATAAATGAGGCCCATTGTCTAGTCCTCCTGTGTAGAAAAATGAGCTTTGAGCATCTATGACTCTTTGGCACTTCACACATTGAACTTTTAATAGTTTTTTGATACTCCAGACTTGATACTCTGACCCATTCTATTTATAATATTTCCATATACATTACATATTGTTTGGTTCCTTGTATATTTTGAGACACAAATTCAGTAGTTCAGTTGCTGATATCCCACTAACAGATGCAAATGTTGTTGGGCAGGATTTATTAAACGGCCTGTGATGGAAATTTCTTACTTGTCAAGCTAAAGAATGTATTGTTTGGGTTATCGCTCTACTCATGGTCACAGGCAGTGGTGTGATCTGCTGTATCTGGGCTTCCTAAGACAAGACTTTATGTTCAGTCCCTGTCTATCAGTTGTTCTGTTCATTTCCATTTAGAATTATTGGTACATGTGAGTTCAGCTAATCAATGCCCCAGTTTAATCCAGATACCGTTGTCTCCTTCGGAAGGGTGTTTAGACTAATACTATCATATGTTTTATCTCATGTTGATTGATGACGTCTGTAAACTGTATAAGAAGCTGGTTTTTGTTTTGACATGTACAGATCAGAGACAGACGGCCCTCGCGTGAGGGACAGACAGGAAAACACTTTGTGATGTCATGTGATGTGATCGCTGTTAACATGAAAACTAACACCTCGTGACATCACAAGTTGGAGCAAAGCATCTTGATCTTTGGAGATGTAGACAGATTAATAATGCATAATGTATGTTTCTGATGAGGTAACAACATTCCACTATGACTTAAAGCTCACAAGAGTCACAAGAGTCACAAGTTTTGCTTAATATAGGACGTTTAATAAGAATTTTAAAAATCCTGGATCCAAGAAAAATATGTTAATGGGAAAGAGCAGTGACTTTAACTGAAAAAGAGTCAACTGACCCCAAGTGATTAGGCCTCCATTTGGCTGCACACTGTTCACTTTTCATTGTCCTTCAGAGTCCATCATCATTATCATCCACCTCTCCTCTCCTCACACACATAAATAATACACAACTTGTCTCTTCATTCCTTTATAATAAGTGAATAAAGTTTTGGCAAGCACAGTGCAAAGTACTAGGACATTTTGAATGCATTTTCACCTTCATACAGGTCAACTGGACACCCCTAAAAATGGCATATCATGGACATTCACAGCCTGTTTTACTAACAGCTACAACAGTTGTAAATAACGTTTCCATGGTGCCTCTATGAATATCTCAAGTAAATGAAACAGTTACTGAACCAACACAGTTATACTAGGGAATTTACAACACCCATACAGCCCAGTTCTTCTCAAACATTAAGTTATTGTGACAGAGCAGTGTCCGGACAGCAGCCAGTGTTGGAGCTAGCTTGTCCACACTCAATTTAGCCCATTTAAATAGCCTTCAATCAGGAGAGACTGAGCTGTGCTGGAAAGGGGACATTTAACTAGGACTCAGAGCCATGGCCAAAAGTTGTATTGATGGAGTTTGTAGTTAAGAAATGTTTGCTCCACACCAGTACATGTTGTGTGCCCACAGCTCCTGACAGTTCGGAGCAGCAGGATCAGAGTGGGAGGTGGAAGCTCACAGAAACACCAACTGCTATGAAAAAGGACTGCAAATCTACCATGTCTGAAAAAAACATCATCAAATTGAGTTCAACTGTGTCAAAGCAAATAACAATATATGAAGTGTGATATATTGCTCAAGTAAGTATAGACGATAACCATTAATACTGAAACTAATTTATGCCACTGACACAAAAACCCAAGAGCAGATTTAAACCCCAAAAACTATTCTAAATGTTGTTAAAAATCATGAGCTGCAATCAAAAATAGCAGAAGGAAACACTTCAATGCTTAGCTTGATTCATAGAAGTTATTAATTTTACTGTCTACAGCTCAAATCTTATCATATGGTAAAAAAACAAAACAAAAATATACATATAATAAATAGTGACGCCCAAAAATTATTATTCCAGTTATCATATAGTGAAAGATAAATTGATATAGTAATTTTTGTGTAACTTTTTATAACAATATACACAAAATGGTCTAAAAGTCTCACTAAGTAAATTGGGATTCAATGACCTAAAAAGCTGATTCCTTTGTATAATGATTTTGATTTTAGATTATTATTCATTTTTATCTTGTGGTTTTACAATTTTACCAGTCCATGTCAAAAACATTTTAAAAAATTTACTTTACTGTATATCCTGGTGATTTCATTTAATAATTGTACATTTTGGAGTGTCTGAACTTCTGAACCAGGAAATACATTAAAACAATAATTACTGCAAAAAGAGCCATATATAGTGATATACATATGAATTACAAGTTTTTAAATAATTACTGTCATCTCGTAGTGTTTTGGTCAACAATAAGTTTGCCGTACTTAAAAAAAGGTTAAAATTTCTGCTTGGATGTTTTGTTCACATCTTTGTTCATTTCTTTTCACATTTTATTCTTACATCTATGAAAAAATAATAATCAGGGAGGACTTGGTGTGGTACATTTTTAGCTGCTGTAAATGCTAGAGGAAATTACAAGGTTTAAAATTTCATTCAAGGAAAAGAAAAGAAAATCACATTATTTTCTTCTTCCTGTAAAAGTTGTTGGATTTAAATTGTACAATGATGACTACAGTGTGCCGTGTTGTGTTCTTTGTTTCTGTATACCTGGGTCTTGTCACTCTTTGTCCCTGTTGCTGTGATGGAGGTGTCTCATTACAGGCCTGTTCTCTTGCTCTCTCTCCTGCTCCTGACCACACAGTTCCTCACTCACAGGGCGCTCTGACCCAGCGCCTTCATCACAGGAAGCAGTCATATGGCAGTGTGCCGCAAAACACCTTTACACCATTTAATGTAATGTATGTAATGTATAGGCTATGAATAGAAGCATGCCAGAAACATATAGGCTAATGATATTTAAGATTAAATGTTTTTAAGTAATCATGAAAAATCATGAAAAAATAATGAAAAATCATGAAAAAAATTGCATTAATGAATTACAATGAAATTGATTGTAAAGACTACAAAATAAATGCATTGAGAGCAGAAAAGGCAATAATCCAATCAATTTACATGTTTAAAGGTATAGTACATAAATTTCTGGACATTGCATGTCACATGCCATAATATGCAATATTATAGCCGAAGGTAAAACATTTCCGTGGAGACAAGCAGAAGGAGGCCCTCATCCAGGCCAAATATGTGCAATAAACACAACTAACATGAAATAACAGGCCATTTTTCGTCTATTTTTTGTTTCGAAAGTTAAATCCTGGCTTTAAGAAGCAACAGAAACTGTGATATTCTTAGTTTTTGTTTTATAATAACACAACACATTGCAGTGAAAAGTGTGCAGACAGATTAGCCTACACTCTATTCTTAGAACCTGTACAGAAAAAGCCACACTTTGGGTGTGATGATTTCACTTCTTTAGTGAGATTTACATGCCTATGCAGGTGTACAATACTGTCATTATAATGGTGGTTTTGTTCATTATGCTCTCAGTTCTGAAGCACACCCCCTCCACAGCTAAAGGGATCACTAAAGACGCCTTCTTTATTCTCCTGAATCCCTGGATCAAGTGCTACAGCACTCCTTCGCTATAGGGCCGTAATAAGACTTGTAGCCATCAGTTTCTAATGAAAGAAAACTCCCCCCTGCATAAGAGACAGAGGCTGTTTAGCATCAGATCATGATTATAGTGGCAACATTTTAATATTATTGTTTTTTTAATGACCTCTATATACCAATCTGTTTTTCCCTTGATTAGTCAATTGGTACAAGTATGACTGTGTCAACAATAGATTCCTTTGACCAGAAGCTCAGTGGTTCAGCTTTACAACAAATCTATTAAAATCAACATTTCTGAGTGTTTACCCATGCTATAGTTGTTTCTCTTTCTCATTTACCCTTTTGAATTTGTATTATCCATGATTCATGCATGTTTGAGCAGTCTTTAATCTCTTATTTTCAAGATGCCATATTGCCAGTCAACCCCTCCACCTTCTCCAGCATACGGCCAATGCTCTGTACTGACTTTGTTCATTTTTCTAATCGGTGATGCATGTAAGATTCAGCAGCATTGCGCAGTCATTTTAGTACAAGTGAAAAAAAATCTGTTTCTTGCTAGCGTGAAGTGCAGCTATATATAGGATGTACAGACAACTTCAAGGCTCTTTGCTGTGATGACGTTTACAGTGGCGTCAGCTCCTATTGGGCAACGTGAATATTGTTATTTAAAATGTGTACATTATAACACAATGATCCATGGGTCAGTACAACGTCTGCATTTATTTGGTCGTTGTATTAGACTGTTGTGTTGAAAAAGGAACTGAGTCGAAAGGCAAAGCTCTGAGTAGAGCCATTGCTCTTCCACATTGAGAGGAGCAGCTGAGCTGGCTCTGGCATTTGCTCCAAATGCCTCCTGGATGCCACGGGGAAGACCCAGGACACGCTGGAGGGACTGTCTCTAGGCTGGCCTGGGAACACTTTTGGGTCCCATTGGAAAAGCTGGAGGAAGTGTCTGAGGTGAGGGAAGTCTGAGAGTCCCTGCTTAGACTGCTGTGTCTTTGACCCGGCCCTGGATAAGTGGAAGAAAATGGATGGACGGACGATGTGTGGGTGTCACAGATTATAGTTCTATATTATACCTCTATGCTCAAGCACAGTATATCTTCTTTAAACACACTGTTATTGTGTCTTCACACACATTGCCCACTACACTGAAATGTAAGTTAGAATCCAAGTTACAATCTGGCCAAATTATCTAATGCATAATGAATGTATTAGATTAAAAAAAAAGAAAAAAATATACAAGTGATATTTCTGTTAGCTGGAAGTCTATTTTTGTAATAAAAAGACCATTATAATAAATAGCACAGCATAATTTCAACTCTTATGCAAGGACAGGGTTAATAAAAATTCACTTTTCCCTTTATTGCTGGGATGATAAAATGCCACTAACTAACTTTAACCAACTTTCTGTGTTTAAACAAAACTTAAGTATGCTAATTAGTTCTTAGCTGATAAGCATATGAAAGCATATGGCTTCACTTTAAACGTAAAGGAGGAACAGATGCTGGAACTTCTGCTCCCCTGACTGCATCACGGACTTGTTTAGAGCGCTGAATATTCATAACCATATTCGTATGCCCAGGGTTTCCACAGGGACATGGCAGGGGCAGGTCATGGTGTGCTTAAATTGGTGGATTGTGGCCCAGACTGTGGTTCTCTTACTGAGTTTAACAGCTCTGGACCTCAATGTTGAGTCCGAGGTGGGTGCTCTGCTGACCCCGACCAGGTGGGAGGGTCCTGGGAGACACAAAGGCCAATGAAATCAATTCTGCCTGACTGGGTTCGGGGTCATAGGTCACGTGTGTACTTCGAGGTGGATGAAGTCCTGAAGAATTGAATCTAACTTTAACTTCTCCTAATATAAACAAAAGTTATTTTACAGCAATGCCATGAAACTTTCTAGAGGTGGTACATCATCTGCATGTTCCTATTGGAAAAAAAAAAAGTTAAAACAATACTTTGTGACATTCTCTATGGGTTTTATGTGGACTATTATAACCAAAGAAACAACATCTTCAAGCTTTCAATTTATTTAGAAATTGAACACAGGATTACATATTCTGTGAGTTTAACTTTTAGAATGTAAACTGCTCTTATGTGATCATTTTTGTTAGCAGTTCTCATGAAAGGATGAGTTAGGGCCACATTTATCATTTTTATTAGGATTACACACACTTAAAGCCTGCCACCTCAAATGATGCCTAGAAGATGGTCTCTGAAGTGCATCAGAATTAGCCCCAGATTAGCCAAATTTAAGACAAAGGATGTGGTAGCACTAAAATAAATAAAAGCAATACCTGACGTGCACTTGTGAAACATCTGGACTCACAAGAAATAAGAGATTTTAAAGCACAATTTTGCTAAGAGACCTGTACTACTTACTTCTGCTCCATTCTTTACAGGCGACTGTGTATTATTTATCACACAGATGGTGGGTCATGATGAGGCAGGCAAACTATCCAGCTGTTGGCATTCTATATAATCTTACACTTAGAAGAAAAATGCAACATAAATATTGTCTCTAAAACAATAAGGGAAGTAGGCGGTATCTATAAGATTAATTCCTAATACCTCATACCTTTTATAAATCACCTTCTTTACATTCTCAAAATGTCAACACTCAAATATATAAAAGTTTAGGGTATGCAAAATAATGCTTCATAAAGTCTGAGGCTGCAAACACCACAGCTACCACGTGATTGAGTGAAGATCTAGAGCAGTCTAGTGTAGTCCCAAGAACTGGTAGCTTTTATTTTGCATCAAAGGACAAAAAGAAAGAAAAAAGACAAGACAAAACAGTGATTTGTGGCACGCTAGCCTGATGCGTGTGCCAGTGTGAGGAACAGCAGCTGGAGCAGCTACACTTTAAGTTATTCACAAACAGATCAAAGACAAATGGAGGATGGACAGCCTCCATCTGGCTCCTCCAAAGTGCTCTGACATGAGCTCTACAACAAACTCTGTGCTGTTTTGAATATGAACATGAGCAAATGACAATGGTGGCAATAACAGAACATCTTACAAAGGCCTCAGTATTACTATCTGAGATATTCTTACAAATGAATATGCTTTTTGGGAGCTTTAAGCCATGGTATAATGCTGTTACCTCATCAAAATCTTACAAAGTTGTGTTTTGTTTCATTCACATATGTTTTAGTAGCGCTTTATTATTAGTAGGGATGCGACTATACAGTTTTCCCATGATTCAATATGTATCTTGATACACGGGTCACAATATCGTTTTGATTTCAATATGTTTTAAGATGCAAAAAAAAAATCATGTATTTTTTTCTCTAATGAGTATAATATAATAACACTGTGATGTTAATGAAACATTACAAACAATACAATACATTAGACACAATACATTACAGCACAACTACTGTACAGCTGGAGTTTATATGTGAAGTGTTTTAGTTCATTTGGTTCAATCTTTCACCGAATTTTTATTTATTATTATGAAAATAAGATCAGATCTTTCTCAGGCTGTTTTACATTTTATAATATACCAGTCTACTCTTAATATAGACAGGAGGGGAGTTACTATCAGAGTTTCCTTCTTTTCCTCCTGAGTCTGTCTCTCCTCTCACTCCATTCACACAGGTGGCTTCTTTTCTTTTCCTCCTCTCCTCTCTCTGGCAGAGGCTCCTGTGTCCACACTGCTCTGCCTCATCTCCAACAGCAGAGACAGTACGTAGCTCCTCCCACATGGCCCTGCTACAGTCTGTGCCCTTACAGACTCATGGGACTCTCCCATCCTCTTTCAGGACACTCAACCTATGTTGTATTACATAGAAATGTCTCAATGGACCGTTTTCTGACAATTTATGAAATAGAGTGTGAGAAAAAGTTTGCATATATCGCGAGTCACGGGTACGTATACAAGTGCATTTGATTAAAGCCCCCATAAAGCCAAAAGCGATTCTTAAGTATTTAAAAGTTAATATCTTTGTCATTTCTAGGTTTATCAATGTAAAATAAAAAGTGAGTGAAAGATAAAACCCTCATCTGTTAGAATATTTCATTGTAAGTCCCTATGAGGCTGTTTTTTTTGTTGCATCTGAGGAAGACGCTGTGATAACTCTTTTCCTTTAGGACCAAAATAAATGACAACACAGAGCACATGGAGGTCCTACTAGAATGAACTGAACCAGTTGACTGTGGCTCAGTGTCAGGTGGTGTGAGCGCGCAGAGCTGTGTCCACTGTATCTGTGTTACACAGATGTATAACAGCCCTGGAGCTGTGCACAGCCCCCATTATGGCCCACCTGACACGTCCATGTATTTATGACTCTATTAAACAGTGTACAAGGACAGGGCTGAGCATGCACACAGCGATCCATCGCTCCTCTCCTGGCGCCTCTTCACCCGGTACCTCCACTCTCGTGGTCATCAGCACAGATTTATGGAGCACAGCACTGATGGGGGCTGGATAAATGTAGGACTAATAAAGGGACATTGATTAAGAGACTGGCAGTTAGAGCCAGAATTCAATACCATTCATCGTCCTAAGTCGACAGGGTTAAGTTTGTGGCCAATGTTTCATAAATGTGACAGCTATTTTTGCAGGGGGAGGCAAGATGAGTAAAAAGAAGTAGAAGAAACCTTACAATGTTTATAAGAATACTACCAGCCAACTATTACAACCGTTATTTAGTGTATCAGCAAAATTCCAATAATGTGTCCTCTACATAAAAAAATGCACTCTCAGAGTGTGGAGTGAAGTGATTAAATCTGTGTCCACATGCCCCTGGGTCCACCATGGCCGCTGTCAACCAGAGAGAGGAGGATGGGAAGAAGAAGAATTTTTGGACATTTGGTTTATATTTTGTAACAGAGCAGTACTTTATTTGGGTAATGTGGATAGTATTTAATCTATTCTACTAATTTAACTGAATTACACTGAAGGACCAAGGTGTCAAATTAAGTCAGTGGGTGCCCCTTGAAGAGGACTTTATCCAGAAGAGCCTGTTCAAGAGTAACAAAGAGTGTACTTGTAATGAGTGGTTAGATCAACACAGGTGCTTGTTTGTCCCCATTCATTTGTAATGGTTAGAGATACAATTATGTGGCATCCATTAGTTAAAGTCATATGGATTTCTTTGTACTCTTGGAGCACACAAGGCTTTGTCTGAAATCACTCATTCACTGCTCTGGATAACCAGGTTTAATCAGGTGGACCATCACATCAGTTTGTCTTCATTATATTAAGAAACCTGCTCACAGCATTGATATATGTATTGAGTGCTTCAAGACATATATGGATCTGGACTTACTATTTTTATATTTATTTTTATTAGTATTTTTTTATTTGAACTTCTGTGTATCAAAACTGAATGAAACAAAAACAAATCTTATTTTTGATGACAGACCATCATTATATCATTATATCATGGATTAAAACTCAAAATTGTATGTTACTTTAAAGGGACAGTTCAGAATTTTGGACATACAGCCTCATTTCCAGTGATCAAAGTGTTGGAGACGTGTGGAGACATTTTTTAAAATATTCCATCCAGTCCCTGTATTTGCAGAGGTTGCTGGTGCTAGGCTAACACATGTCAATGGGCATATTTGATCTGCCACTTAAAACAGTCTCACCCACTCCACAGTGCACCCGAGGCAGATCTATTATTACGCCAGACTATCGATGTGAATGTCTGTGTTGATAAAATAATGTTTGAAATAAATCTAACCTTGCATCTCATGAATCGTCGCATGTTGAGGGACTATTTTCTCATATATCAGTCCGCAGCTGCCAAACTTTCTATCAGGAAGTACACACTCGCTGCTGCTCAGACATAAATCCTTCAAATCCAAGGTTGGTTTTACTCCGATAATTATTCTATCGACACAGACATTCACACAACTTTTCTGGTGGGGCTTCCAGTACATTTCTCACACCGAATTGATACTGGTATCAGATATCAGCGCAGATACTGAAACATTTGCAGGATCGGATATTGGCTTTCAAATATTGTCTGAGCCGATATCCTGATTATATACATTGATGTACTAAGACAATTTACTGGTCGTAGTTGGCTCAGAAAGTCTCATTTGATTTTTAAAAAGAGCTGTTCAGTAGTCCAGTGAGTTTCATTTGGTCTTCCGATAATTTATCATTTAAGTTCAGTATTTACTTGAGGTTGTCAGTCTCTTTGCTTGTGTCGGTTGTTATTGGGTATTGGCAGAAACTTTAAGTCATAAGTCACAAATCGATATTAGAACTGAAAAAGCTGCATTAGTGCATCCATAGTTACAGGGTGTGACAAAAAACGTTGCATTTGTTCAATTATGCATGTTTATAATGGTTTTCAGGCACTATCCATTTGTCTTCATGAATACAAATACACAGGGCTTAATGCCATATTGGGGAACATTCCAGGTGAATAACATCTCATAACATCTCCATGGAGACAAGCAGGTAGTTGGACGCTGCAACAGAAAAGTTACATAATGCACCTTCAAATGACAGTTTGGACACTACAGTGCTCAAGTGAACCAAATAAAACCTCACGTGGAGTATTTGGAGATGTTCCACAGATCAGAAAGTGAAAGGAGCGAGTACGTCCCAGAAAGTTTGTCCCTATAATGATGAGGAATACAAATAGCTCTTCTATACCCACTACTTGGCTGTGTGCCATTGATTCGCTCCACAAGCTCCAATCCGACCAGGGGATGGAGCACTGAGGGGGGCAAAGGGGTAAGACTAATCGAACGGCCAAATGAAAATTGAGAGGCAATTTGGGGAGCCAATAGTAAAGAAGATCCTTTATGAAACAGGAGCAGTGTGCTGGGTAGAGCCAGCGAGCTGCACAATGTATAGACCGGTGTAGAGGACTAAGAGAGGGAGGAGATAGAAATCAATTGGACACATTAGGACCTTAGACTAGACTACTTCCAATCCCACCTTCTCAATTGCATTCGACTCCTAATTCATTCACTTGTGTCGTGTCCATTTTCGCTCTGTCTTTGGATTTCTCGGTGTGATGCGCTGCTTCTAAAGTGAACTGCTGCAGGCTGCGAAGTCATTAGAGTTTGAGTCGAGCCTATAGACTGTAGGTATGTGCGATCAGTGGCTGCTAAAGTGGTGTAATGATCTTCAACAGAAAAGGCACGGGGACCTCTTACCTCGAGCTGTCAGCGCTGCAATGATATACTAGAAACTGGATCTGCCTTTTAACAGAATAGTAGGACTGGTCATGATGATTTTGTGACTAGAATCCACTTTGGGTTCCAGTAATTGCAGTCATGTGTTTTCAGGTTGTGTGACATGCTTCTGGGCTTTGCATTTTTTATGAATAAATTAATGAATATACAGATAAAATAAAATACAATACAATAAAATAAAATTGCAGACTGCTTGTTTAGTTTCGGGTTAGTTTCATTCTCAGTTTAGTTTCACTTTCAGGGTGTGTGTGCATGTATTGTCCTCTCCTGGCACAAACTGGGAATAAAAAACTGTTGAAATGGCTAACAGCACAACTATGAGCTACATGACACTAACACAGACAGTGAGTAATGTGAGTAATCTGAAATGAACCAAGCAAAACTGGTGAAGGAGAAGAACACTTACAGCAGCAAGACCAACTGGATGTTAAAATGGCTGTTCACAAAAAGTTGAAGATAATTTTTGGGGGTCAATATTCATAGTGGGTACTTTTTCTTAGAACTAGTGGGGAACTTTTTATTATTTTTCCTGTTCTACGATTAGCTTTTATACATTTCCATTTCATTCTGTGACTCACAGTTACAAATTAACTCCAAAAGTGTTTCATTATGTTATTTATTTATCGCATTATGACAGGCCTAGACCTCCCATTATAGTATTACTTTATATCATCTATGTTTCTTTTGATTATTTGATTTTTTCCCCTTAACAAATAATGAATGGCAGCTTCTCCAGGAAATGAGTAGATCAGTCTCAGCTTTTTTTCTCCTTCCGGTCTAGTCAGAGTCAGCTTGACCCTTCACTCCCCAATCAATACAAGCCATCATCTCCTTTTGAACTAAACATGCAACTTCTCTGTTTAGGTGTCCAGTGATCAATAAACCCCTGAAAGAAGAGAAGATAGTCCAAGAACAAACTGTCTATATTTAGCCTCCACACAGCACATTACATTTTGGACTGAACTGGAGCTTGACTCGGTCTGAACCCGGACTAATCCAGAACTAGAATAAACTTAACTGAACCGGGATCAAACTGGACCTAACAGAATAAGTATGGATGCACCCTTAGAGAGAAAGAGATTATGTTTAGTTCATGGGGTATTCATGCATGCACGTTATCATTAACAAAATACTCGTTTAGCTACTCTTGATAGTACTGCGGAAGCATCTAATGGCTAAAAAACTGTGATTGGCAGCATGACCCATATATAAAACGATTTATCCCCAGAGCATTTAGTGACAGGACATTACATCAAACACATGTTGTACTTAGCAAGTAATTTTCCTGCATTTGTATTAGTAGTGGAGCAATAATGGTCACATTTGTAAATAGAAATAGTTTCATAGTCATAGTAAGGGGGGTAACAGGCAGGTATCACCAAGAGCCGTGCTGCAAAAATGGCACACTAGGTAAATTTTTGACTGAAATACTAATGTTTTTAATACTTACTTACGCTTAGTTAATCCCCGCTAATTAAAAATAAGTCAATGGTTGTCATATCTTTTGCTTTTACTCTTTACAAATCCATGATCAGGGATGTTGTGTGGAGGTGCCCATTAGATAGAACCCCATAAATGCTCTCCATAAAAGGTATAAATGGCTATTTATTTTGCACAGAACAAAACTATGTGTCCAGAGGTGTGAGCACCCTCATGTGGTCTCTCTAGAAATAACCATGGTCATACAGTTGTTAATGTCTTAAAAGCAATATATGTATGTTTTTTTTTTTAATTCAACAGAATTTGAAAAGGTAATAAATAAAATAAAGATATATACTTTATATTATACAATATTAGAATAATGATATGTTTGAATGTGCAGCTGTGTATGTATATGCAGCAAATGAAGCTCAGGAAAAGAGAGAGAAAAAAACAGAGCAACATATTTTTGGTTTAGAGGGTAATTTAGATTCAATTCACTTGACATAAGCACTATACATGTACATTGTCTCTTTCTGACACTTTTTACACAACTTTCAAAACTTTCATGGTACCAAATGGACATGACCTTTACTAGTCATTCATCCTGTCTTTATTTCTTGTCTTGTCTTTGCTAAACGATCCATTAGCACAATTTAAAACCTCCCAGATGGCAAAATATGCTTTTACCATGTTTTACACAATGTTGCTTTTTACATCTGCTTTGGATAGCCTATTTGATCTTCAAGTGCACTTTATTTCACTGGGCATGTACTTTAGCCAGATAATTACATGATAATTATTATGTTCTGGAGACGGATGAATGGCAGAAATAGCTTAATTATGCTTCCTGAGTTCTATGTATTACTCTATACAAATATATGTCCCATTGACTTGATGACATGAATCATTTTGAAGCACTCCTAACATGTATAAGCTCCTCCTGCGTGATTACATGACATTTAGCTACAGCAGCTTTAGTTTTGAATCTTTAAAGAGTGTGACTGATTTGGTACGGAGGCAAACAACTTAACATTTATACTATGTCAAAACAATGTATTCAAATCAGAACATATTCCTCAAATGGCCACATGTCGCCTTTTTTACAAAGGTAAGATTTTTGCAAAAGAAGTAAACATTCTCACAAAAGGTTGATTTTTAGTTATTTAACCCATCATAAGAGACCCACAGACAACTCATGAGTTAAAAACTGCCTTTCCACTTCCATTTAGCTGTGAGGCGACAGGTTTTGAGCCTTATATCGCCATCACATAGAGGTCAGTGTGAGATAGTGAGCTGGGCTGGGTTTGGATCAGCACTTGAAGCTTTTTCCTTGTGAACAGTGTTTAACAATGTAGTAAAAGCAGTGTAGTGAAGGAAAGTAACTTATGTGGGCTGTCAGCTGCAGACGTGAGACTCAGATATGAGCCGTGCTATTCATGGATTTCAGAATCATGAAACACTTGACAATTGACTGACAATTTAAAACATTTATAGCAAAATTCTGTTTTATTCCTGAAAACGTTTAAATGAATTGCCCCTGGAGGGATTAATAAAGTTGTCTGAATCTGAATGAATATTAGTTCTAATCCATGGGTTTTAGAATGATGAAAACTTGGTGATAATTGTCATCATAACAATCAGCAATTCAAGATAAAATGTTTTTTGAATAGTCAATCGTCCTATAAATGGCACCATAGAACAGGAAGCTGAAACCCCTGAATACACTGCCACCACTACAATTCCTACGGCTCTATTTCTAGATGTACTGTGGCCACCGATTTAAAGTAATATTACTACAACTGTTACTGCAAAAAAAGAAAAGAAAAAAGTATTATAGACTCACTTCTTTACTGTTTTTTAATGCCTACTCAACGTTTAAACTTTAAATTGATGACATCCATAGTACTCAAATAGTGCTGGACTATGGTTGCCTCAAAAGACACGTGAATGTCCCTCCTCGCTCTCTGTCCCATTTCATGCTATAAGATACAAGTAAAAACACATAGGTCAAAATATATGATTCTCTATAAATAGACCTGTTATTACTGGCTGGGGACGCTGGCTTTGAAGCTTACAACATCCACCCAGAAGGAAAATCCCATTGTAGTTAGTGCGCTTTGCTTTCATATAGCGCCATGTACAGAGTCTCTCCCCCAAAGCCTCGCATCCCACTAAGCCCTGAGCTTCTGGACCAAGCCCCCTGCCTCTCCTCCAGTCCAGGGCCTATTAGCGTGGGCAGGCTCCATCACCCCGCTCACCCATGCATGAGATAGACCTGTGTAATACCGAGTGTCTGCCGCTCGTGCAGACACAACGCCGCACAGCAAACATGACAGACACTAATTGGAGAGGCCCTCGACGTGGGACTGGCTCCATGGGATTGTGGGTATCTGTGTGTGTGTATGTGTGGGGGGGATGAGGATGGAAGAGGAGAGAATGGGGAGAAACACAGCAAAATGACTTTCCCACAGAATACCATTAATGTTTTGTGGTGAAATAGTTGAAGTTCAGCGAAGAAGTGATGAGGTGATTACGGACTGAATAACTTGGACTGGTGGAGGGTCAGTCAGGTGTTTCACAGTATGGCATTAAAAACTTTCTATCATTGTGGAGACCAAACCAGACCATGTTACAGGTTAGGTCTGTGGAAAGGCGGCCCCGCTCACAGTCGGAATGTCTGTTTTTCAAGGTAGTTTGAGCTATAAAACCACTTGTAATACTATACATGTAGGGTAGAGCTGTTTAATGTCATACTATGGAACATTCCAGGCAGAGGAATGACATATCCATAGAAACAAGCAGGTGATGAGCCCCCAACCAAAAAGTTATATTTACCTAATTAAATGCACTTGGAAGATGATTTTTGTAAATGCTGGGTAGTGTTTTAAAGTTGCACTGCGTAACCTCCTCAACCTGATGGAGGAGTAAAGTGAGTGGTGAGGTGGGGGTCTGTCATTTGTTTATGTCCGTGGAGATGATATTGCTTTTCCTTTTTTCCTTTCCTGGAATGTTCAGTATTGCTTTAAAATATCCTGAAAAACATGCATTCTACTATATAAGCAGGCTCACCTCTCCACATATCTAACCTGTGCATTGTGGTGTCACCTGCTCGTCGCCATGACGTGTAATGCCATACTGTGGGGCATTTCTGGCAAAGCAATTTTCATAAATATACACTACCGTTCAAAAGTTTGGAGTCACCCACACAATTTTGTGTTTTCCATGAAAAATCACACTTTTATTTCCCACCATGAGTTGTAAAATGAATAAACTATAGTCAAGACATTGACAAAGTTAGAAATAATGATTTGTATTTGAAAGAATATTTTTTTTCCTTCAAACTTTGCTTTCATCAAAGAATTCTCCATTTGCAGCAGTTACAGCCTTGCAGACCTTTGGCCTCTAGCTGTTAATTTGTTGAAGGATCTGGAGAAATTTCACCCCACGCTTCTAGAAGCTTCTCCCACAAGTTGGATTATCTGGATGGGCACTTCTTGTGTATCAGACGGTCAAGCTGCTCCCACAACAGCTCAGTGGGGTCTGTCCATAACACTTCTTTCCAACCTTCCTCTCTCCAATGTCTGTGTTCTTTTGTCCATATTAATCTTTTTCTTTTATTGGCCAGTCTCAGATGTGGCTTTTCCTTTGTCACTCTGCCCTGAAGCTGCATCTCGGAGTCGCTTCTTCACTGTAGATGTTGACACTGGCGTTTTGCAGGTACTATTTAATGAAGCTGCCAGTTGTGCAGTGGGGCCTCCCACTTCTCTTTCTACTCTGGTTAGTGCCTGTTTGTGCTCTTCTCTGAAGGGAGTAGTACACACTGTCGTTGGAAATCTTCCGTTTTTTGGCAATTTCTTGCATAGAATAGCCTTCATTTCTAAGAACAAGAATAGACTGTCGAGTTTCACATGAAAGTTCTCTTTTTCTGGCCATTTTGAGCATTTAATCGACCCCACAAATGTGATGCTCCAGATACTCAACCTGCTCAAAGGAAGGTCAGTTTTATAGCTTCTCTAACCAGCTAAACTGTTTTCATCTGTGCTAACATGACTGCACAAGGGTTTTCTAATCATCCATTAGCCTTCTGATGCAATGAGCAAACACATTGTACCATTAGAACACTGGAGTGATAGATGCTGGAAATGGGCCTCTATACACCTATGTAGATATTGCAACAAAAAACAGACATTTGCAGCTAGAATAGTCATTTACCACATTAGCAATGTACAGAGTGTATTTCTGATTAGTTTAAAGTTATCTTCATTGAAAAAAACAGTGCTTTTCTTTCAAAAATAAGGACATTTCTAAGTGACCCCAAACTTTTGAATGGTAGTGTAAGAAAGTGAAATATGGGAAAAGTTACACAGTGAATCTTGTCTAAATTTACTGTAGTGGGATAATACATTTGGCCTTAGGAGCACTCATATCTCGCAATCAGAAAAAAGTTCACTCACTACGTTCACTATATGCAGATGTATTTTTGAAAACAGAATTGTGTATTTTTGTAACTTTTAAAGCCATAGTCATTTTGTATTATTGCTATCAGCAGCACATGTTCAAGACAGTAGAAGGCAGCGTTTCTGAAGTACACACAACTAGCCTGCAGGGGTCACTGTTGGACCAGTTTTCCGGCTTTACATAAGAGCGTCTTTGTCTGCCCAGTCCTTGCTTAGCATCAGAGACAATAGTCCGGCCTTGTGCAGCTCTTATGAAAAGCACAAAGTCACTCACAACTTTTAACACAGAAGTGATGAATTTTTTGTCCTTGCGTCCAAAGCCTTCTTCTGCTTTTTGCATCATACTGAGACCTCCAGATGTCAATCATTGAAAGTTTCTGAAAATAGTAGAGATTAGTTAAAAAGTAGTTAGATTTTTAATTTGATTTGAAAAGTCTCACCCTCAAAAAAGTATCAAGATCAGGATTAAATATGATATAATCTGAACACAGCATATGGGCTCATTAAAAGTAAAGGGATGTAGCATAATTTGGCTGTGAGTAGCCCCACCCATGCACCAACCCCGACAGAGATCAGTAATCCCTTAATCTCAGCCTGAGAACCCGCACCATCATATTGTGCTGCTGCTGCCAGTGAATCAGCACTGACTTCCTGCTGGATTTCTGTAGATGTTTTATTCCAGACTGTTGAGTGAGAAAAAAAGGTCTTCAAACAAGATCATTGGGGTGAGAGCTTCAAAGCTGGACATTTGTTGAAATCCGTGTTTTGTGAATTGGTAAAAATGTAAAGTGTTAAATGAGGTTTGTTTAAGAATTAAGGGTACATAAATTATACTAAAAAGTGTTATCAGGCGCCATGTTGAGGAGTAATCCAACAGCTAAATATATAGAGTTGTGTTGAGACGAGATACTTTATTGATCCCAAAGGAAATTCAAAGTTCTGCAGCAGCAGCAGCAACGGCAGCACAGAAACAAAGAGCAACATAGAAAAGATGTTTAAAATCAGCAGTTATTGTCCCTTATGTCTTATATACACAAAAACATACTCAACATAATTTTCTATATATGCTTTATTAAATGATTCCCATTCTCTTGGTGGTCAGCTATGGTTTCCACAGCTGCTCTATCTGTAGAACTAGACTCTGCAGACAAACTCTCAAACTTATATCTCATACATTTGTTAGTTTGTGGATAGAGTAAGTGCTTTATTTCAGTAGCTCCCCTTCTGATGCTCAAACCCATAAGGTGGAAATGCATATGTCTGTTTAGAAGTTCCCTTATTTCCACCTGGACGCTGTAATGAACATCATCTTATTACTTCATTTGGTGTTTTATTGCAGTATCCCACAGGGTATGGACACATTTAGCACTTGATTATTCCGCTCCTGCGCTCTGTAAGCACATCTCTGTAGTGCCCCTCTGTGTGTGTGTGTGTGTGTGCGCGCGAGGGAGTGTATGTGTGTGACTCTTGTGTGTGTGACTGAGTGTATGAGACCAGACCTCACCCAAATCTGCGCTTGGGGCTATGAGGCGCGGCAATCATAATAAAAGCCTGCTTGTCTGGCTAGGCGCTAAAGAGTCCCACTTAGGAGAGTCGTTTATTTATGAAAGTGGAAACCTTACACTATGAGGAGGCGCCTCGGTGTAGCCGTGTAGGTGGCAGGGGGCAATTTGCAAAAGAGATGAAAAGGGATCATGGCATCTTAAAAGAATCCTGTGAATGAGAGTCACCCCACAGTGCAGCTGGGAGCTAAAGGAGCAACTCTATTTACCTGCTGACATCAAAATAAATCATCCTCAATCACACTGTAAGGAAGAGGGAGTTTAGAATAAAGCAGTAGTAGATGTGGATGCATAATTTTACAAAGGGCTGACAGTTCTAACCTCGTCGCTTTCAACACTGACCAATATAAAAATGTGATTCTGCATAATAAAAAGTACAATAATTAATTACAGTTGCCATTGTTTTCCCATAAAATTCTAATTCCTTCCCATACACCTGACACTATGTACAGCAATAATGGTAATTATAAGGTATTCACTGGGTTTTGTTTTACACAGTCCTAATATACGGCACTATCAGTTAATGGTCTTCTTTGGACAAGTTTTGATTGACACTTCATGGTATAAAGAAGAGGTCTAAGGGAGTGTGACGTCACCCATCGTGTTCTGCTCCAGTCACTGCCTCGGAAATAAAATAAAAACACCAGGATCATGCAGTGCGGGTTCATACAAACATTTTAAGACCAAAATGACAAGACTCACTGCAGCAGTTGCAACAGAGAAAGGGGCAACAATGTGAAATCAACTGGACCCGCTAGCCATCACATTCCTATTTGGAACGCGATGTCCATTTATATATACAGTCTAAGACGCATTCTCTAAAAGCATTAATGTGTGAATTTGCCCTAGACATCCCTAAATCTCCCATATGTCAGTAATTACATCTGATCAGTTGTATAACACCATGTAAATCTGTTTAAGCCAAATTCAAATGAGGGAAAACAATGTTTGCCTAGGAGGTGTGCTGAATCAATGTGAGTGTTTATTACAAAAGACTTCACTGGTTTATTGTGATTTGTGAGACAGAATGAGTGCATGTATGATCAAGCTCATTTAAGAGCATTAAAACAAGAGGTGTCTATGTCCTTGTGTGAGAGAGTGTGTGTGTGTGTGTGTGCATGCGTGTGTGTGTCTTCAGTGTGTTCACAAATCAGAGGGTCTTTGAGGTGCGGGAACTGCGTCTGCACCGAGGCCTTTCGCTTCCTTTGAGCCAGAGATGGTTGTGTTGCCATGGAAACGCCTGTTGAACGAGGGTTCTATGAATCTTTCAGCAACCCCTCTTTTTTCCTCTTCTCCCAACCACTTGAGATCTTTTCATAACCAGCACTGCACAACACGGAAACTTTGTGTCCAGTTACCAAAAAACAAATAAACAAGTAAATAAGTGGCCCTTTTTTCTTTGTAAGACAGAGAAGACATGTTGGGTGGAAGGATACTTAGGGTGCACAGATGCAAAGAGGCCAGGAGAGCAGCATGCATGCTAAAGAGCTGTTTGTACTGTGTTGGAAGACAAGCTCAGACAACTAACTCACCCCAGTGATCACAACACAGCCGCCTCCCTCGGTTTCACTCTGCTAACTTACTTCAACGCATTCAAATATACTTTCCTTGCTTGGCGTGACTTGGTGTTGGTTTAACAAAGTGCTACTGTAATTGGACTAAATAATGAGCGAAAGCTGTGACTGTCAGTTTGTCCGAACTATCCACTAGATGAACTGTCCCTGAATGAATTAATAATTGATTAAATTATTTCCAAAATGGTTGACATTTATTAAAGGGCCCATATTACGCTATTTTCTGTTATAATCTTGTTTCCTCATCACAAACATGGAGCTGGAGTTGTGTTTTGTTTCACACATGTTCAACACCCAAACCATGCATTATTTAGGCTGAGTCATGTGGTAATACAGTAAGTGCTCCACTACTTATAAACTCCCTTCACTAGAATCATTTGAATCATTTCAATCTCCCCTGATCAAAAGATAAAACGTAGCTGTTGACTTTAAAACTACTTCTTCATGACATCACTAGGTGGAACAGGCCATTACTCAAACATGTGTGAATGAAACAAAACACCACTCCAGGTATGTTTTGGTGCGGTAATTATAGCATAATATTATAACATGGCTAAAAGCTTACAAGAGTAAATTTTGTGTAATATAGGACCTTCAAAATCAAAACTGCTATCAATCTAGGCCTACGTATGATATGAAATGTTCAGTATATGTTCTATAGAAGCTGTTATGCCTGATATAAAATTGGGTTTCACGCTGAGAGACCATTTCAGAACTACATTTATGAGCATTCAATCCTTTAGCTGCTTATCACACTGCAAGCAAAGAGGCCACATTGGAATATACGGTATATATATATATATTTTTTTCATTTAATACTAGTATACTGTACCTCTATAAAGCAGCCTGCAAGTAGTAGTGGTGATAAATGTTTAATATACAGTATTGCATCTCTAAAACTGAATAAACTTTGATGGCTATTGTTGAACTTATCTTCCCATTGTGGTATGTGGCCATGTTTTTGAATTGCTGCCACAAACGCTGATCAATATTTTATGACGGTGTAAGGCGAGGGCTGGCGTCAAGAGAATTCCAAACAAACAGTGTGATGTGCCCAGGTTCAGAGTCGTGCGTGGAAGGACCTTGGCTCTGTGGCCCGCTGTAGCTGCACCTTTAGCATAAATCATTCATCTGCTTTCATGTGACTGGGAGGCGAGACCGTGAGTTCCAGCTCATCACTGTTACATACTGTGTGCCCATGAAGTGTCTGAACATGTAGTCAGCCTTCAATTTTTACTCCAAACAAGGCCCTTGATTTCCGTTTAATCCCTCAGGTCTTTGGGAATATAATCCTGAATTATGAGCCATTTCTTATATAGGCAATGTCGCTATTGATTTTACAGTATCTGCTTTTCAGTAGGGTTATCCATCTGTGCGGATGCCGAGGAGAATTCTCAAAGTGAATTGCAACTGCCTGCAGCATGATAATACATTTTGAAGCATGATACATCGCTATAGAGAAATATAGCGCTAAACGATAATACTGAAACTAATTTATGCCACTGGCACAATAACCCAAGAGAAGATTTAATCCACAAAATAGGGCTGGACAATATGCAGAAAAAAAGAATAAATTTTTTCCCCATATTGATCGACCTTGATTTTCAATTTAGTCTTCTTCCATCATATTAAACACACAGACAAGTGGACTTGAGGCATTAAGGGCATCAGGGTGTCAGGATCACTACAGTTTTTATTTCCTATTGATAGAACCAATCATTCCAGAGAGGCGGAGAAATTCACATTCAAAGGTTGGAATGAGTTTGTTCAATGGATTAAACCTAAAAGCACGTGTGCATGCAAAAACACCTGTGATGTCCATGTGCTAAATTAGATCTTAAGTTTCAATCATAAACTGTGAGAAAATAGTTGTTTATTTTCCATAACTTGGATTATAAAGATGAGAAGCACCAGAGAAAGAGGAGAAAAGGTGAGAAGCTGTGGCAGGATCAGAGAGGGAGGGGGGCGGTCAGACAGTACTGCACAGAGACAGAGGGAAGGAGTCACTGGACTTTTAGTCAAATGCAGATTTAAGTCAAAACTTGTAACCCATGAGGAGGCATAAAGACACACATTGTGATTCAGGCTGCTTTTTCCTCAACAAGAGTGTAAATCCTCATCAGCACCACATGATTGGTTGTAGACCCGTCGAGTAAAATGCACGTGCCTTAGCATCGATCAAAAGTAGAGCAAAGTGGAGATCGCAGTCTTTCAAGTTTTGGCACAGCCCTAATTCATGAGCTGCAGTTCGGCATGTCACTATAAATACTATATTGACTTATCGCTCAGTACATGGAAAAAGGAACAATACTTTTTGGGGGTCAGTTTTTATCATGGGGGCTTTTTCCTTGCACTTGTGGGACAAAGTTTAGTTATTTTCTGTATTACGATGAGATTTGAGCTGCATTCTGCTGTTTATTCATCGCAGTCCTTTTTTTGCAATAATTCTGCTTTATGACTTGGGTTCAATATTATCGTTTATCATCTATATTTACTTCAGCAATATATTGCACTTCAAAATGTTTTATCGTGACAGGCCTAGCTGCAATAAATCAGTAGCACAATCAAATACTTGAGTCCTTAGTTTGCATCTGTAATGAGTAACAGAAGTTGATATGGTGTCATTTAGTCAAAAAATAACCTAAACTCTCCCTGCAGTACAATATGCTGAATACTCAAATTAAAATGTATTTTCTAATGTATTAATACATGGCCCAATCAGAGTATTGCATTCTGAATGCGTAGAATACTTTACATTGAGTTGCATTTCTATTATAATGTAAAGACGTAACACAGGATGAACACAGCTGTATGTTTGTTATGCATTTATTTATTTATTTTATTTATTAAAAATATCACACTTGCACTCACCACAAGAGCAGTGTTTTCTATTTTAATAAGCATAAATACCACCATGTATCCTTTTGTTTTAAAAAGTAACTGTATTCTGAGTACCATCAAATGAAAAAATAACTGCACCAGAATACATCTACTCAGAATTAGTATTCTAAATACGTATTCTTGGTACATGTATTCAGGTACTTCCCAACACTACCTATACTGAATAATAAGTCGATATAGTAATTATCATGACAGGCCTGCATCGTGTGGATATTTCTTTTATTTGAAGTACGATGGCACAGCAGGAGGCTTTGAGGAATTGTTAAAATGTGTGTCAGAATTAGAATGCAGAGCAACAGTCAGAACGTTTGGGAAAAATCTCCAAAACTTGATGCTGAAGGTCACCTAAATATTTACACCCAATCCAGAAGAATGAAGGTGAGATGTTTACCGGGCTCCTATCGATCACACAGCGATATGTGGAGAATTCTCAGTGCGTAAAATGAATGGGTTTAAGCAGGAGACCGTGAGAGGCTTTATTAATGCATAACTGGATATAAACTATTTTCCCTCCTTTTGTGGATTTTACTGGCATTGCTTGAAAAGTTGAGACATTTTAAGTGACAGACTCCCCACATCATGCTTTGTGAGAAGTATCTTTGACTTTTCTCTGTAAGGAAAGAACTATTTGATGAATCTTGAAGAAAGTTTGAAGACTTCTGAGAAAACCACAGACACATGTCATTAAATATAAAACATTTGGAGATAAGATCCTCATCGCAGTAATTGGTCTTTTTTTGTAAAGCTCTAAAAACTGGCATAGCAAGTCCAGAATGTTATCTTTGTACTTTTTATACAAAGTGATGTCTGGTCACCATGTTTGTAGTAAATTTAAATTACATAATTTGGTGAAAACAATCACAATCAGCCCTACATATCAGCCCAAAAATATCGATAGTGTTTATCAGCCACTTGTTGCTGTGTATTCTAAACAATCTGTATCTGCATCAGCCATATTGGTCGATCTCAAAATCAAAACATGATTGTGCAATCAGATTTGTCTCTTTTCAGTGAAAACGTGTGTGAAAACAAAGGAGCTCATATGTCATCATTTTGAATAATATCATATTTCTCTCACCTCAAATTAACAGAATTTTGGGCTTCACTCACTGCAGAAATTGACAATGTTTTTTGCTTAATTCTGTGGAATGTTTGAAAAAGTAGAGAACATTTTAAGATTATACCCACATTACAGCAATAGCCCTTTCTTGCATCACTATACATTTTTTATTATTAACTTGGCTTGGTGACAATCCTTCTCTTGCCTTATATTGTTGAGCAATATTGAGCCATGCCTTGACCATTAGCATAGTTGCCAGGTCTGCTTCTTTATAGCAACTTTCAGCTTCTTTTAGGAAAATCACTTGTAAATTTTAGACCTTGAAGGCTGCAATTTATCAAGGTAATTTTTAGCCTTTTGATGTTCTGTTTTGAGTTAGCCAGGAATAACAAAAAAACTTTCCATTAACATTTTAAACCTGTCTTGCAAATATGTTAAATAATGTCATTAAAAAGGTGCAAATTAGGCTTAGTTTTGGGGAATTGTGGCTGCTTGTTCAGGGCTTTTTTTCTTTGTGCTTGTTTCTTTCTGAACATCTGACAACTTAGACCAGGGGTCGGCAACCTTAAACACTCAAAGAGCCATTTGGAGCGTCTCCCACAGAAAAGAAAACACCCGTGGAGCTACAAAACCCTAAAATGAGGATAACACTGCATATGATTTTTTTTTCCTGTCTGCTCTGTATAAAAGACTATAGTGTGTTGCATTTATGAAATCAATGAAAATACAACACAAATAATTCACTGAGTCGTGTCCTTTAGTCTGACAGAAGCTGAAGCATCAGCACCGAGCTGTGTTTTCAGCGCAGTTTATGCAAATAAGCCATGCGGTTTTAAGTTTAGTTTCTCTAAAACAGAAACAAAAGTGTGCAAAGCTGCATTAAACACATTATTACGAAATGTCTATTTGAAGATTAAATAATCCACCCGCAGCAAACCAAAAATGCGTTTGCTTCTGTGTTACGTCATCATTTTATCACGTTTACTGGAGCGTGAATGAATCTGCCCAAGTAGTACTAAATGTTCTGTTTTCTTCAGAAACTTTTTTTTTTTCTTGGATTTGTCCATCATTTACCTACCAGGGGTCATGCTGCTGGTGTAGGTGTCGGTAAATCCAGGCGGGATACGTGTCGGGTGTTGCACGTGTCGACTTTGACGCATATTTTGGGCAAGAAAAATATTAAAGACGTAGCTTCAAAAATTTACATTTTCCGTTTCAGAAATTTGGAATTCCATTTCATTGTAACACATTTGATAATTCTGTTGACAGTGTTGGGAAGGTTACTTTTAAAATGTATTCCCCTACAGATTACATACTCCAAAATGTAGTTTGTAATGTAATCCATTAATTTACGTAAAGTGAGTAACGTAATCTGAATACTTTGGATTATTTGATATTTTCATGCTTTTTAAAACTACATGAATGTAGCAACCACATCCTGCAAATTCTATTCTTGTTTGGTTTTAGACCTGGTTTAGACCTGGTTTTAGTCCTGGTTTTAGATCTGGTTTACACCTGGTTTAGATCGGTGAGCGCGGTGTACGGGAGGAGATGTGGTGAGCGCGGCGTACGGGAATCATTTTCTCTAAAGACGTTTTATTTGAATGTTACAAGATTACCATTATCTACAAATTTAGAATTACATTTAAAAACAAACTACCTAGAATAAAAATACAATGTAATTAAATACTCATTATTTATTTTCCAAAGTCACAGGTAGCCACAACAGAAAGATGCCACGGGTTGCCGACCCCTGACCTAGACTAAAGGTGCTTTCACAGCTGTTGGTGTGCACAAAATGGTCCATTCGAACCAAAAGCTCTTAGCTCGGTTCGTTTTCGTTGGTGTGAAAGCTTCTATCACACTCGGATCCGCAACAAATCAAGCAGACCAAGACTGCAAAAAAGAGGTGGTCTTGGTCCCCTTGATTCTGCACCAAATCCTAAATTCTAATGCGGTTCCTCTAGTGCAAACGAGAACTCGGGTCCAAATCATAGTAGTAGCAGTAACAAACTATACGAAATGCATCATGGGAGAATATACGCGTATCTTCTGCCTGAAATGACGCGCTCAGCGACTCCAAGGCAATAACAGACTGTTCTCCAGAGCCGCAACTCATTTTTGAATTGGATATTTAGCCAACAATGGCCAAAACACAGAATGTGATATATGAAGATCAGAGCTTGTACCAAAGTGTGAACGCACCAGAGTGAGTCAAAATTGGGGATGCGTACCTCTGCTCAGGGGACCTGCACGCTCAGCGAGGTCCGGATGTTCCCCGTGTTCACATAGCAACTGGCATTTGTTATTTTAATCTATTAATTAACCAAATAATGTTATGTAAATAGGCAATAGCCTATCTGATTCAACTTCAAAATTGCCATTATCCTAGTGTGAGAAATGTTCCAGTCGGCCTAGATCCAAACCCAGACTCCTGAACCAGCGGGAGCAGCTCTGGTTCAGGCTGGGCTCAGATGACCTGGAGTGGGGAGTAGTGTTCGCTGCTTTCCCCGGGAAGAATCAAGATGGAGGACGGGCCGCTCAGAACAAAATATAAAGAACCAAATTAGGTTCACGCTTCTGTTCATATGCTTTGCCAGTCCACAGCACATTATCACTTTCGGCGCACTGATCCAACACACAGAGGACGGCACAGACCCGCTCAGCCCCAGTCCACAGAGCACTGGTCTTGCTCATCCCCATCTGGAACCAGCACATGGAAGACGGAGCCTCTGGACCTATCTGACCAACGTGCTCGAAGCACGGCACAAGACCAAGGACCAGATCCCCAGGCCCGTCCTGAGGATCTGCGCTCTACGGTGAAGCTCCCGAGTCTTTATGACTGTTACCTGAACCCAGTGCTTCTGCTCCGGGCTCATGTGCAGTGAGCTGTGTACAAAGTTCTAGGAACAGAGGTACAGGGAACGTCAGGCTGACCCCAAAATGGGCGCTTATTTCTACTGGAAGATAAACATTGATGAAACGCCAATTGGACCGATTTTGCAGCAGGACAGCATACGTGCAGGTATTGCTTTGCATTGCATTTTACCCAGTCAGACAATTTACACTAGCAGTGTCATACGTCAAATGGCCGTCATTACGCTACGCGCCACTCAAATTAGGTTGGAGTTCTAATTTTTCAGAGTCAACGGAACGCCAGGCTTTTTAGCAGGGGCAAGACAGAAAATAAGCATGTGGTGTCAGAAAACTTGATGCCCCTTTCAAAATACATTCTCTGCGTGGAGGATAAATATAAAACACTTTACCGCATCGGACAGCAACTTTACAAGAACAACTTCTGAAAGAAAAGGTGCAGACAACCAAAGTGAAATGGTGAGAAACTTAATTAATGTGAGCACCGAAGATACGGCTCATTATCGCTGCAAAGCACCGTCTCTCTTGTTGTCAACTTTTGTTTTGTAATTTAAAACATAATTCATCCAATCAACAATGAATACATAATCAATGTAAAAAGTTTATTGTTTAAACATGAGAATACACAGAGGCTGGGGTCTCAGGAGCAGCTCTGTTGTCTCTGGTGTAAATTGAAGCTTTTAAAAGTACAAGCTTATGCAGCTCTGCCTACGCTGATGCTCCTGGTGTAAATTCTGGGTAAAAGAGCAAGAAATGAATAGACTACGAAGAAACTACAGGTTAGCTCACCAATAAAGGCTACTTACACCTAGCACAACATAACTTACAAATATTATCTTTCAATTCAAGTGTGAGTGTTTTCAGAGCAACAGCCAGCTCTGTTTCAAATGCCAGTGTACAGTAGGAGTATTCTGTAAATAGTCCCATTAATAATTACAGCTACGATTCTCACATGTGGTGCCAAGAGAAAATCATGACTAAAGAGAGAATGTCCTTTCAACAAGTGGGACAGGACTTGAATGCTGTCCAAACACTCAGACCGTCCAGGGAGATGGATGCTTACTTACTGTCAATTGTTGAGAACATTAAGTACAGTAATGAAATAAAGTGGTAAGCTCAAGAAGATTGGCAACTTGATAAAAGCGTAAAGAATTTGTTTGAGGCATTGTCGTGTTTCCCAGAAATTTGTGTACTGGGAGTAAATAAGGATGATAATATGTAATGTGTGTAATAGGTCAAAGACTGGACTAAACCAGGGTTTAAAGGGCCAATATTATGCTATTCTGATCTGTTTTAATGTTTTTTTTTTTTAATCAAAAACATACCTGGAGTTGTGTTTTCTTTCATTCACACATGTTTGAGTTCACACGAGTTCTACCTTGTATTGTCATGTGGTAATGCAGGAAGTGCTCCATATGTGGATTTAAACTTCGTACACGTTCACTAGAATCTTTTGGATGATTTCAGGTCTGGAAATGCCAATATTTACAGAATATTAATATTCTGTAAATCATATTACTTTTCTGTTAATATTACATTGTTACAGAAAAGGTAAAAAGTAGCTATTAACCTGAAAACTATTGCTGGGAGATATAGACAGGCTAATAATAAAGGATTACTCAATAGTTTCAAAACACAACGTCAGGTATATTTTTGATGTACATCATTCTAACATTGCTTAAAGCTCAGAAGAGTCAATTTTGCATAATACAGGACCTTTAACTAGTTCTAGACTAGGGCTGCACAATATAACGCAATCTAATCAGACTCGCAATTTGAGTTGGTGCAATTATCAAATCTCAAAGACAGAAATTATTTAGGTAATATAATGTCCTCTACAAAGAGCCAAATACTGTGTCACTGTATGGGAAAAAATCTTGTTATAGCTATATCATTTCTACAAACATGTTTTGAAATGCCCAGGATTCTTGGACTTGTTTATGAGTTCATATTTCAACCTTCTCACAAAAGTTAATACACCTGGAGTTGTTTACAATGTGCAGACATAATCGTAATAAGAGTTTTTGTTTTTCCCAATATTGTGCAGAAATAGTCTAGACCAGGAAAAACCCAAACCTAAAACCCAGAAGTAAATGCAAAATGTGTAAATACAAGACTGGGGAAGGATTAAACAAGCAGTGACACCCAGTCTAAACCAGAAACGGTGAGGGAAACAACCAGGATTTGACAACAGTCGTCCACTGGGTCTGGTTGGAAGCAGCCTGCCATGACAGCTTCACTTCAGACTGATGATATGCTTGGAAATGGCAGATACTTCTTCAAGTCCCAAGTTCCCAGTTCTAGTCAAGACATTGGCTCTGAACTTTGCTTTGTAATACTCAGTTTGTGTCAAATGAATCAGAGTTTGACACAAGGAGAAATACTGATATGATCTAAAGTTTGTTCACTTTTCTTTAGTGAGTGATTCTTGGTATGTGGCACTGAATCACCTTCAACTGTGAAATATTTAACATGGTAGACTCATGGCTCATGCTTTTAAAGGGCCAATGTTACACCATTTTCTGATGTTACAATGTTTGCTCATCAAAACATATCTGGAGTTGTGTTTTTTTTTTCATTCACACATGTTTAACACACAAATCTTGCATATTTAGGTTGTGTTCTTCTCTCAAACAGAAAACACTCAATGCATTGGTACAGGAAGTGCTCCATTCTGTTTTAAAACTCCATACACCTTCATTAGAAGCATTTGAATTATTTCAGCCCTGGAATCGCCAATCTGCAATGGAACTTGAAAATTACCACTAAATGACATCACAAGGTGAATCAGAACAGTTTGAGCTTTGGAGCTTTATAGACAGAAGAGTTATATAAAGAGTTACTATATGTGTGATGTCAGTTTTGTTATATAGGACCTTTACTGTAAGTATTTTACACTGGTCTGTAAGATAAAAAAGCAGATTTTTTATTCACACTTTTGTAAACTCACATTTGAACTTTGCAAGTAGAAATATGTTGTTTCTCAGTCTTGTTTACGCCTCACGGTTTCTCTTACTGCTGTACCACTGCACTGCCATTTTCCAAACTTGAACTTTTCACAGACTATTTTTGACTGAACTAAAAGACCTCAAATCGTGCCTTGAAAAAATGTAGATCTTAAACTCAAAATGTCTTCTGAAAATGTTCACGTAACCTTGTTTATGAAATCTTGTTAAGTCTCTCGGCCAGTCTATTCACAAAAGTATAAACGGATTGATGAAATGGCCAGTCACAGTTCAAGGACTCCTCGTATTTTCACTATTAATCTTGTATTTGTCGTGTTCTTAACGAAATCCTTGGCTTTTTCATCAGACAGATATGCATTAGAAATATTACAATGTGCACTTCTGTTCTTACACACTATTACGACACATCCAGAAGGCAAAAGAGTGAAGAGTGAAGGGGCTGCAGAGTCCCTAAGGAGGAACCAGTGAACGCAATAAGAGTTGAATGCGTTTCCTCTAATTAAGGCCAGTGATGGTTTACGTATAATCATTACAAGGTCTGCAGGTCTTATCAGATTACATGCTAATAACTATAAGGTTTGTTTGATAGAAGAATCAACTGCATCTGTCAGTCCAAAGCGAATAAGCTGTGTGTTAAAAAGATGTATTTAACAATGTTGGTAATTAGTCCGTTTGACATGGTTTCATTAAAATGCATAAAAGGAATGTCTAATCGGATGAAGAGATCTAATACATGCTTGACTTCCTGTTCATTAGTAACATCCTGGTATTTCTAGCCTCGTACCTCAATGAAAAAACATGTCAGCCTTGAAGATTTTTTTTCTTTTTAGATGTCCCTGTATGCGCGCCGCGGAGGGATTAAAATACCAAGTGAATATTTTACAAGCTGCAAGGCATTTGTATCACATTTTAGTGCAAAAATCCATTCTTTTTGGTAGACTTTAGCTTGACAGTGATCTAGCCATTAGGATGCTGCTGTTTGACCTTTTGACCTCTGATTCCACCATGTGTTTTATAACATTATTATTTTTTTGTTGTTGTTGTTGGAGACCAGGAAGTCAAACACTTGAGGCTGGATGTGTGCAGAGGAGAGAGTGGGCGGGTGAAGTGGATATTGAAATTACCTGAAGAACAAAACCTTTCAACCTGCTTCGACATTAGCTGAAAATAGTGCATGCATATGTTCATCTGTGCGAAAGGCTGTATACAACATATGCTTCTTAGCTAGCATCTTTACTTTTAATGAATGTCTCTGCACGGGTGGGAAATCATTCAATGTTTCATGCTGTGTTTTGAATGTAAATGCATGCTTGTATGAATATATGTATGCACGCACAATCTGTAATAGTGCAACTAATTTTATATTATCTTTCTATTGATACTTTATCAACATTACCTGGGGACGGGAAGCTAACTGGAGGCTCTGCTCCGTCTGAGGCTCTGTTACTCAATTTAGACTTAATGTGAGATTTATTTTAATACAATCTGACCAGAAAGACTTGATTTGTGCTGTTGAACAAGTCTCTCAGACATGAAATTAGTCACAAAGTAGCCAGCATTAGCCGACAGTTTTTCAGCTACTTTCGCCTTTTTGTTGAAAATCAAACACCTAAACAAAACCATGAGTTCTCCAACTGATCACAGGCTCCTGAAAATGTGTTGTTTAAATCAATTTTGTATCTTTATTGACTTTTCATCATTTTTGGTAGTTACTGTTTATGTGTGCATTGTGTCACCATGGTAACTGTTGAATATTCTGCCATAGAAATGTGAGTGCGATGTCAAAGTATCAATTGTGTTTTTATTGCGCTGCCAGTGATGCAGCAGTCCTGACAATTTGGTGTCAAAAGTACAGTTACAATGGCTAATATGTGCTCAATTTTAAGTAGTGCTGCCAGATGTGTACACAAGTAAATTTAAAAAGTAAAACACTATTTAAAGTACTAGTTACGTTTTATACTCTTTTAGAAGCATTTTAGATGAGTCTTTTATCCACAACTTCGTCAATTAATCAGTTTAAAGCTGAATTATAAGAAACTTGATCAGCTCCACATAATAACTGCCCACATTGCAATACAGAGGGAAATTATCTGAACAGTAGCTCTCACATTACAATATATTAGCCTAACAAAGAGAAAAGCGGCACGGTGGCTGAGTGGCAACACTCACAGCAAGAAGGTTGCGGGTTCGATCCCCGGTTTCTGCGTGGAGTTTGCATGTTCCTCCCTGTGTCTGGATGGGTTTCCCCCATCAACTCAAAACATGCCCGCACCCCAATGAACTAACATCAAGGACCATGACGTCCACCCTCCTGTGGGCTCACCACCCGCAGAGGGGTTCATAGTGGGGGTCAGGTGCTATGAGAAGGATGGAAATGGAGATGGATGGAAAAAATATATATATAAATGGTAATAATAAATAATAGCAAACATACCAACAGACTGGTATATGTATATGCACAATAAAAAATAAAATCTATATACAAAGTATAGTTATACAAATATATCTCTGCTATATATGAGGTTGTAAGGTTGGTAATGCTATGCTAAAACTATGGATACACACATACACAGCCCAGATTCTACCCCACTTTGTAGTTCTTATTTAGGTGTCGGGTTATAAATAGACTGTTTTTCTCCTACAGGTGGAGGAAACCTTGTTATGGACCATGTCAGATGCAGCCGTGAGAACCAGGATCACATCAAAAGCCTGTGATTCCTCTCCCAGCAGAAGGAGCACTGACCCAACCCTCCACACAGACCACGCAGAATCTTAAACACTGCACTCCTATCGGAAACAAACTGACCAGACAATACAGGCAAAGGCTGAGAGACTGAGGGAAGATCTACAAATGTGGATGTGAAAAAGAACACTGATGTATTCCAAAAACGTTACACAAGGATCATAAAAAATTTAAATAGGACATTCTTAAAGGAGCGACCAAGTCTTTGTCTAAGTCAAATCTCATTAGTGGTCCATACATCCAAGACAATTCAAGTCCCAGTCGTACATTTTGTGTTTCAAGTTGTTTCAAAAGATCAAAACATCATATATTGTTGTAATTTATGATTTCTTAGTTTGTTCCTGTAAAACTAAGCACTGCAGTTCCAAGGGTTTAGTAGTCAGCTAAGTCTTGGTCCTGTTAAGTGCAGGTCAGGCCACAGTTTAAAGTTTTTCTTTTCTTCAGGTTTAATCAGATTTCTGTTTTTGTCCATCATTATTATACATCTCTGAGTTTGTAAACGTACTTACCACAAGCAAGTAAGGCTTATCTTTGTGTGTTCATATGGGGCATGATTGCCAGGCAGATTAGTTAATCAGAGAAATGTATTGTCCTGCAGTATCAAAGCAATGGCGCTTGACATGCAAAAGACAACGGAAATCAAATAACACAGACGCCTGAGTATCACTGCAACCTTCTGCTTGTTTGTTTTTCATGTGTCACTGAAATAAACTTGATTACATGTTGTGGCCTGAGACACAGGAGTTAGTGGTGACCAGACTGTAGGGAGGATTTCAGTCTGTTTACAGGGCAATATACATGTTTTATAATGATTACAATAATGTTATAATAATAACACATTTGATAAGATTAGTATAATTTTAGGGCTGCAGTGGCTTAATGATCCTCTTACAAAGAAAAAGTTGCTTGTGTCCATGGGCAAGACCTGCCTTACCACTGGTGCGGAAGGGAGTGATTATGGTTAGGCATGTTGTGGTAAGTACTGCACCTTCACTGAATAAATAATAAATAATAATGTTTTATGCAATGGACAAATCACCATCAAGGGTGTTTTGATTTAAATTAATATAAGCAATAAACCAGTTCATATTTGAATTCATCTCACCAGGTTTCTCTATTTTCCTAGACTTTCTACACATAAACAGTTCTTTGCAGAATCTTTACTATTTCATGCAAATTAGAAATCCCAGTGTTTAATGTGTATTATATTGTACAATGGTGGATTAATCCATCAATAATGTCACTTACAGTTTCTAAAGCATGTTGCTGCATTGACATGAACTGTTTGAACCCATCAGGGACTGTCCTGTTTACATTATGACCGCACACACACGCACACACACGCACGCACACACCAGAACAAATAAACATTCAGTTGAAGGATGCATCCGCAGCGGGGGAACTCAAATATTGACAAGTGCAGTCAATGGTTTTAATATGAGCCGTGTAAACTTGCAAATGATCATCCCACTCCCGCTCCACATACATACAAATCACCTCGCTCCCAAGCCGCCACAGGGTACACGGGAAATGAATCTTGAATCTCATCAGGTTTTCAGATTTCATGCATTTTCAGAGAGACTTTTTGGTGGTGCAGTGGTAGTGGTTTGGTAGTGCAGCGAACCTTCGAAGACTCATTTAAAACAGCACTTTCAAGGCACTATTTTTTAGCAAAAACATAAAAATGTTACAAATTGTACGGCAGAAGTCTTAACAGAGCTCATAGTAGGAGTAATAATAGTATTGGCAGTAGCATAGAAACAGCACCAATTGTAGAAAATGGTATGCAGTTTTAGTGTTACATAAATGTTGTGATAATCAGGGCTGTTGCCAGCCATTTGGGTTCCTTAAGCACAAATACTTTGTGGTGCCCCACAACACTATACCACCTGCTTCACCCGGAATAAACGAATGAAAGAATTCAGAATTTATCAGTGTGATTCAGTTTATTTCCAAAACAGACACCAAACATGAAAGTTAAAATAATAAATTATTAAAGAAGGTTAATAAATAAATACCACCATCATTACTATAAACAAAGATTTGTGCAATGACTGCAGACTGAACACTGAACTGAACATTGTACACACAAAACAAGTATATTTCTTTGGTAAATAATGTACATAAGTACAAATAATTGCACAATAGAATTTACTCTAGGAACTTTAAATAAGAATGTGAAAATGAAAAAAGACTCTATCTGCTAGCATGCACGGAGGTCCAGACACTGAGGGAGAGAGACTTAGAGGGACAGAGAAAATAAGGGAGGAAGAGAGAGGGAGAGGGAGAGAGAGAGAAAGAGATTTCGGGGGATTCTGTTCTCGCTGGCACTGGCTTTTCACCTCTCTCCATGCACTTTGGATGGATAGTTTTGTGAGGATTCACATGCCTGATTTTTTGGTGGTGCCCACTCAAGCACTTGGTGCCCTATGCGCTGTGCGTAATGTTCATGTGCAGAGCGATGGTACTAGTGACAATGGTGCAGCAGAAACTCCTAAAGGGAGTAGAAAGGAACTATTACATAAAATCAGATTAACATCTTTTAATCGTAAAGGCCCGTTCAGTACGGAGTGTCATGGCGTCCAGTTTACATGCAAAGTCTATGTGGATGCACGTCTAGCCCACAGCCCGTAGCCCACAGCCCACAGCCCGTAGCCCACAGCCAGTAGACCATAACCCATTTGTCCTCAACGTCCAAGACGTGCGTTGGGGGCATCTGTATTCAAATGCAAAGGCGTCCAAATAGAGGTGTCCAGGGTTTTTTTGACACTGTGGTCTGCACAGACTATAACTCCTAATGCCTTACTTAACTGAACCTGAGTTATTCTTAAAGGTGCACCATGTAACTTCCCTGATAGCAGCCCATTACCTGCTTATGTCCTTGGAGATGTTATCACGTTGCCTGCAATGTAAACTGATCAGTCTCCATAGAGACAAGCAGGAGACTTACTGGTGAGATCCATTCACAGTAAGAATCTATGTTTTAAAAGTATTTGTGAGCAATATAAACACCCATAATTGAATAAATGCTTGCATAGATTTCTTTGTTCTTTTTTTTTTTATTAAGGCTAATTAAGAGGTATTTATTATACGGTGATAGGTAGAGAACATTATGGTCAAAGGAATAAAATTACATAGTAACTAACTGTGTAACATGCAAATAACATGGCAAATATTCATTCCATTTCTTGGTAATATGATTTAGCTTCCTACCCAAACCCATAAAGACTGTAGGTTCTGTAATTACCAGGAAACATGGTTGGTATTTTCATATGGATAGAGCTGCATGTATCACATTACGATCCAGTTACCGCTTTATGCAGTTTACTTTCATGTAGTTGTAGAGTAGTGGAAGTATCAGCAATTGTTTTATTATTAGTTCTGTCATTAAATTTGAAGCTTTATCAGTTTACAATGACTTTGTAACCCTGATGTCTCGTATATTTTGCTTGTCCAGACCACTCAGAGCATTTGGGGTGTTTTAGTTTTACACAAGTGTGAGCTAGTCATGATTATGCACTTAGTAATTTTTCTCAGTCCATGCAGATCTCTCCCACACACTTCTTCTGAGCCTAAAGCCGATCTCAATCCATAAAAACACCTCTTCATTAGCGAGCCACAAAAGTATTAGACAATAAAACTAGACCAAAGCTGGCAAAGTGAGTCTGGGTTGACAGGCCTGATGGATTAGCAGCTCTGTAGCAGTCCTAATCATTTATAAAAATTAGGTCACTGTACTATCAAAAATTGAGCGACTGATTTTCATCTTAATCTCGTGGGTTCTCCTCTCCACGTGACAGCTGACAAAGTAGTTTTAGATCCGGCTCGGAGCTAGCAATGTAATTAATCATTATTCATGTCTGCGGTGAGTGAATCTCTGTTTATTTCTGTATGCATTTTTGTATTAGTGTAAAGCTCCTCTGATGTTGTATAGCGTAGTGCTGCGCTAGTACAAATGCTAATTATAACTTACTGGAGGTAACCTTGTACAGTCTGTGCTGATTAGGAAACAACAAAGAGAGAATGAAATCTGAAATTAGGCCTCTCAAAGGAGATGAAGTACGATGACCAGAGCACCACTCTATCATTTGACGATGATTTGTAAGAGACATTTTTTGACACATAATAAAAAATCAATAAAGGATTTTTATTATTAAAATACTTTCGAGGAGATGGATGAAGCACTCCAAATTTGTAGTATTATCAGTGTTATAATTGTTACCGGTTCATTTTGACTGAGGACACCAGCATTAAAAACGTATTAAACAAAACATAAGTCAATAATTATTTGCAAATTTGTATAAGTATGTTATATAATGAGATGAGCATGTGTCTTATCAGAGCGATATTGAGTGGAAAAATTAGTGGAAAAACTCACACACAAGCACAGAATACTGTATTCTTCTAAGAATACTAAAAGAAAAATAAAACTGCAGTATACCAGAACTAAAACTAAAGTTTAAGTGGAGCAGGTGATGGCTAACCACTGTTGGTTCATCCATTAATTAACAAGTACTTAAAATGTTATAATTATACTCTAATAACATTAACAAGGCTCAAGGAACTTTCAGGTACTCACACCTACCAGTACTTTTTACACTTTAAATACTATTACTAATTAATCTTCTTAGATAAAAAAAGAAGTAAAAAACATAACCTTTTTGTATGACTTATTGCATTATTCAAGCTTAACAAGGCGGTACTTTTGAGCATCACAAGACAAAACGCTGCATCATCATCAATAATAATAATAAAACCTCTTCTTCCTCCTCCTCCTCTTCCTCACATAAATCAGCTGTTATCTTTGAGCTGCTGCTGAATACTGTGGACACAAATGCCTCAGTTCTACAAAAGGGAAGCTGTTTTAGTGCTTTTAGACGGTGGTTTGATAGCCTCCCCTAGAGCCCAAAACAAAAACACATTTATTTTTCATGCCTTTTTGTGCCAACGCTGACTTACAGGTTTGCTTACACTGCTCCGAGCCTTCCTCCAGACACTATTTGAAGAGGAAGAGGAAAGGAGCAGGCAGAGGGGGGCGGTGACAAGGGAGAAGAATGTGTTGAAAGATGGACGCGTTTGAATCCTGCTCCTCCGAACCGCCCTGACAGCTGCAGCTCCCTGTCAGCCCCCAGCGATCCACAGTACAGCACATGTGAAATGTTATAAGAACCATGTCACACAACTTTCCATTTGTTTAAAAAGTGGGAGAAACATGTAGGCACTTGTGGCTCACTCTGTAAGTATGAGCTATCGGCGGACTAAAATACAGCTTTATTGGCCAGTGCTGAGGAAAGACTTCTATATTTGACACAGAGAAGAACTAAACTGGTCTAATTGTACCTTTCTAATTAAAGAATACACTACAGGAAATGATGAATGTCCGTGTGGGATTCTGAAGTTGAAGAAACATTTCTTGATAGCCACCAAAAGGGACAAAAGAGCAGGACCCTGTGTTTTCTTATTGGTCAGTCCGCCAGTCGTCCAGGTATCTTGACTTGAACTGAATAGAAAAAGAGTTGTTGGCCAAGCTATGCCACTAGAATGTTAAAGGATTCCTATAGTGTGTCAAGACTACTCTTTCCCCATACTTTACAAAGACGTATCTAGGACCTCTCTACAAGAGTTCTGATGAGTACAGACAAAACAAACACTGTTGGGCAAACTACTTGTAAAGTGTAGTAAGCCAAGCTATCATTTACTCAACAATAAATTAAGCTTCACTACACGAAAGCTACCACTGTGATAGTGGTAGTGATAGTGATACTGTCCATAACCTGTGAATCTGTCATTTCTACAACGTTCAACCATTTAACTGAGGAAACGGGGAAAGATTAACCCACAAATAAGTGGACGATGCCTGGACTGTGGATTCCAGGGCCCTTACCCTGCTCTAGCCTGATGCTTTCTCCAGCCCTGGATCTTGAGGCTAGTGTTTTAATCAACTCAATCAAACTTAATCAAGATTTAGTGGCTTGTATTCTGTAGTGACAAATGCCAGTTCAGTTTAAACTTACCAAAAGACCTCTTACAAAAGATCTACATATCTACATGGTTTCTAGCATAAAGAAACTCTATTGACGGAAGATCCAGATATTATATATTAAATAAATAACAAAGACTTTTAATAGGATGTTAATTGAACAATTTCTACAAAGACTCTTCTTCAAACAAAAGAAAGAAATGAACTATTAATCTGTGAATCATTGCCAATGTGTGCAATGTTGATTAGTAAAATAATGTGATAGTTATGTGAACACTTTATCTGTGTAAAACTGGTGAAAAGATGTCGTAAAACCCCTATTTCGCTCTCAATCTCTCATTGGCCAGCCTTTCCCGCTCAAACTCAGGAAGGAAGAGGAAGTGGAGTAGACATATTTGTGACCCCCACCACATGTTCTGGAGTTAACACCCACCAGTGCTGCTCAGACCACATGGATGCTTGAAATTTGCCCCCTGTTCCTCTTGAGACCGAGTACAAAGCTTGGAGATACTGTTAGATCATGCGGCCGTCATCTGGCCCTCTGAAGACATCAGACACATCGAAGGACCCGGATCGGACCTCATTGTGACCAACAACACTCCTCTCTCTGGTCATATATGCACAAAATGTCAGACAGCTTAAAATCAATCAATTCAGACTCAACACATAACTAGAAACTCTAAAATTGTACCTTATCTCAGATTTTACAGTCCTTTGTTCACCCCAGTCTAGGATAATCTACACTCATTTGGATATTTTCATAGTTAAATGCTGTTTAACTTGGTCAATAAATATTCAGAAACCATAAGTTTGCTTGATCATGTGATGTGTTATTCCAGATATGAGTCACTGTTGAGGAAAGAATTTTCAAACCTTCAGATCAAATGTTCAATTACTTTGGTTAATTAATTAATTCATGTAGGTAATTGATTATATTGTATTGGTGATATTTCTCAACATTGTGCTACAAAGATGGTACCCCAGACCTCTAGTTTATATTCTATTTTCTAGTAAAAGCCGTGCTCACAAAGGCCACGTGGGTGTTGCTTTGATTCAGAAATATCAAATTCCAATCGATGACTTAAATTAGCCCATTCTTTAAGTATAGGAGTCTCGTCCAATACTTAGAGAATACACATTCCATCCTTACACCACCTATAGAAATGTTGCAAGCTAAGTTGTGGCAGAAGTAGTTAATTACATCAGAAGCTACTTCACATTGTACCAACCTAATGTCAGATCAATTCAAAATGATAAGTCAGATACCTTCATTAAAGAAACATTGATTTATTAAAGTCAGAAACAGTCAAAAACATAAGGCCAGGGTCTATGGTCAGTTGACCATACAACCTAACCCTCTCCTCCCGTCTCCTCCATCCTAAACTCCATGATGCAGGGGAAAGTTTTCCCTCTGCTCTCCACTCGGCTCCAAACGTGGATGCTGCTTTGTACTGTTTACCCGTGCATCATTCAGACGCACACATGCTGCCCTTTTCTGACTTTGAGCTCCTCTATAATCATGTGCACGTCCCTGTGTTGTTTCAAAATCACACATAGTCTAATGCAGAGAAAACCTCTGTTTAACGTAACTACAGGAAAGTTACTTGATTCATAAAACAGCGACACTACAGATAAGCCACTGGAAAATGTAGTTTAACTAATAGCTTCGCTCCATGTAGCAGCGCTACTGCCCATCACTGAAAACAAACAGGTAAAAAAAGAATGAAATAGAAATGGCAATGTTTCGAGGCTATATGACATTTATATTCCATTCAGATTTCTGTAGAATCAGTGGGAGCCAATAAACGAATGACCCTCCTATATTCTAACAGAAAAATAAAGGTGATTGCTCAATGGGAATTGGAAAGGCAATTCCCCTCAATTATTCAATAATACTTCTCTGACGAAGAAAAAGAAAATGACTTTGAGATTAACACTTGTCCTCAAAAGTGCAGTTTAAAGTAAACAAAGTTTGCTGCTTCTGTTTCACCACTGTGACATGGTGTAATCCAATGACAATCAGACTGTGATTCATCTGCGTTCGATGCTCTGACAATATGAGGAGGTGGAGAACAGTGTATGCAGCTTAACAACTCGGGACATCATTGTTGTGATTGAGGAAACTAAATCTTTTTTTATTGAATGTACGGCTCCAGAGAGCACTCCAGGGAAATAAGCCAGCGTTAGCTTCACGAGTTATTGTTGGTGCTCCTGTGTGAATAGAGGATGGCGGGCCGGAGGGATAGCGCCCCCATAAGGTGAGTCTGGGGGCGGGAAGTGGAGCAGAAAAGACTGGAAAACTGGGTCACAGAACAAAGAGAGAAGTGGGGAGATTATTAAAGTTGCAAATGTGATCTTCGAAGATAGAGCCCCCACTCTGAAGATCTCAATCTACATACAAAGTTAAAGACTAATAAACACTTCTTCAAGTCTTAAAGTTAACTTTTGAATGTATCAAATGTAAATATTATTATTAAGAATTGAGAGAGTTATTTGAGAGATGTTTTAAGATGCAGGTTACTATTATGATATTACTACTGCAACAATAGCAGCTAATATACTACAGATTAGTACCTCTGCATATCAAAACTACTATTATTAAAATGTTTTGAACATAAAATTACTTGGGACGTTTTGGCAAGGTTCTCACGATTCTTGGGTAGCAACTATGAGCCTAAGTTGGTGCCAACTGACTCCAAATACCATACCATAAGCATTAAACTAAAATGATAATAAAACATAAGGACTTGCAGTATTAATGTGGCTCTTTAAGACAGTGGAGATCAAAGAAAGCTCATATTGACAGCTTATCTTGGCCCACAAAGTTCTTCAGAGTTGCAGTGGCATGTTCTCTGTGGTTTCATAGGACTTTGTTTTGGTACAAAATGAGATTCATGATCCAAGCATTCGTGTCTACTATGACCCATAATAGTATTAGAGACAGTCCATTAAGACCATAATGTTTGTATGATGAGACAGAGGAGAGCACTCATGCTCGTCCCCTTGTTTGGAGCCTGTGAATCACTGTTCACTGCAATAAATCAATAGAGCTCCAGTCTCGTGTGTGTAATATGTTTCAGCCCTGTGCCTCCAGCTCGATATTCTAATGCAAACACACCATGGAGGTCTGTGATAATAACTACACACCTACAGCCTTTGATACAGCATGTCAATTGGCACAATAAGGTATGATCCTGATGGAACTGGAGGTACAATATGATGGGGAACAGGGGGAGTCTTCCGTGAAAGTTAATAGATTTCCTGTTGAAGCTGTGATTGGCTAGGGCATTGAGAGAGGTACTACATGTACAGTACTGGGGGAATGGTTACCTAGGGCCACATGAAATAGGTGTGGGAAAAGAGATCAAATAAGAGATCAAATAAGCACATAGGCTTTGTAGTCAATTGATAATGGCTTCTGGATGGCAGCTGAAATGTCTTGATTTCAGAATTATTGTCCAGCTGACTACCTTTGAAGCCTTTTCTATCACAGGCTGTTTGTACTTTTTGCAAACCTAATCAAAATTACTCAAGTGCAGTGTGAAAAGGTCCGTTTGCAATTCTCAACCAGATAGGTCAGTTTTAGCAGGAATAAGAATTTCAGAAGAATTTGATGAGAGAAAGGGTCAAGGCAAGACATTATTTTCTTTTCTTTCTTTTTTTTTTTGTCAGTTTGCTCTCTCAGCATATACGCTTTCATATGGAAACAACAAAACTGTCCAATCTGCATCTAAAGAGGTTTTATTTCATCTCATGCATCTATATGGGGCGCTGTGACTTCAAATGGCTGTTTTCTCAGAATGCATTTTTATTCCATAGAGATATACATATCACCCTTTAAAGTAGCACCCACTCACTCAAACCTTCCTAAACAACATAATAGGTTTCAAACTGATATCTCTAAATGAACTATTCCTATTCACCTGCAGTGTCTCACTTCAAGGTTGACGAATCACTATGGGACCATACCTTCAGAAAGTGGAATAAAAGGATATAAATACATGATTAAATTCTGCATTATCCTACTGTTCTAACCATATCTACTTTTTCTATACTAATAAATCTAATTTCTAGCCCTGAAACTGTATAAACAATAAACAATGTTGTGACAGAGACCGAAAAAAGAAACAAAGATGCAAATGTGACACAGGTTGTGGAGTTTGCTGAGTGCTGCAGACGGTGTGAATAATTGACTGGGTTCTTAAATAGCTCAGTGCTGGAGGTGGAGGGAGGCTGGGGTACGAGGTGCTGCTGGGGCACAGGCACAAACTCACACAGGAGAAGTTTGCAGCCATGTAACTGGCGGAAATCAGATTAATCAGATTATTTTCTTTCAGTTATAGTTCCCCAGGTACCATAGCCACCAGTCTCAGCTTGATCTCTGCAAATGGAACCATATTTTATTAGTACAGAATCACAAAAAGACTGGGTGTTTTTGTTTGCATATTGATTCAACACCATTTTTTCTAGTATCCATAAAACCCCCTGAACCCGATAGAGAATATCTGGGGTATTGTCAGGAGGAAGATGAGAGATAGTAGAGTCAACAATGCAGATGATCTAAAGGCTGCTATAGAAGCAACCTGGGCTTCCATTAGAACTGAGCAGTGCACCAGCTTGAACCGCCTCCATGCCACACCACAGTGATGCAGTAATTCAGGCAAATGGAGGACCAACCACGTATTGAGTGCATAGAAATGAACATACCGTTACTTTTCAGATCAAATATTATGTTTTTTATTGCTCATATGTAATACTCAAATTTTCTGAGACACTGAATTTTGGGTTCTCATTATCTGTAAGCAATAATCAACAAAATGTCAAAAAATAAAGGTTTGAAAGCTTCACTGTATGTGCCATGAGTCTATAATATATGGGTTTGACTTTCTGAAAAATATTAAACTTTTATATGATATTCTAATTTTTGGAGAGGGTCTATAGACAAAGACTAGACAAACACTGTACTAACTGCTACTGAAGTAAAGTAGTAAAGTAAAGTTGCTCAGTTTGTCAAGTCTCTGTCACTAATCTGAAGGTTGGCAGTCTGAATCCCGCTATTCACATAAAAATTGTGGTAAAGCAGTAAACACTAACTACTACTGTAGCTCGACGGCGTGATTCCAGCTTCCACAGGTGAATGCTTCCTCACCCCTAGTGTCTGTGCACATTGGTGCATGAATGTACGTGAGAATGGGTGAGTGGTTTCTTGATGTAAAGTGCTTTGGGTGCCTTGAAGGTGCAAAGTGCTGTATAAAGAAGTGACCGTTTACCATTCACCGGTAGTTTGTATAAATATATTTTTGAATTGCCAGCTAAAATAATTGATGCATAACATTTACCTTTTTTCTTGAATGTTTTAACCAAACATAAGCAACTTTTCTTGATGGGGCCACATGAGAAACAGAAAATATTGTGGAGGGCTGAGCCAAAATGCTTAAGCCAAATGAGCACTGTTTTGACAAGCTGGTAAGACTGGTAAGAGTATATGTTATGACTAAGCAATGAAAAAGTGAAGTTGCCTTACAAAAAATATCATTAAAAAAAAAACTCTAAAATGAAAACAAATCAACTTTAGTCCATGCATGAGGTTTCCCAGGTTTGCTATAGAGATTGCCTTCCCGGGAATATTCCACAGACATTGGAAAGGCATTAAACCTAAATCTATCTCCATGGCAGTAAGATTCGTGGACCGGCAAGTCTGCTCACAGAAACAATACTGTTTTAATTTCTTTCTTTCTATCTTTCTTTAATAAACATACCTATAATTTAATAAATGTTGGACAGATGTGCTTAATGCCTGTGGAACATTCCAGACAAAGCATCTCCATGGAGACAACCAGATACCAGAAAAATTACATAGGCTATATCTTAATTGAAAATGTCAGAAGGATTTGACTGTGTACAAACTTTTTAAGGCATTGGTTGTGCTCTGATTTGAATGCGTTACCACTTGGCACCGGATATATGCCTTGTTTTCGTCCATAACAGGAGATGAGAAAACGAAATTGGATGTTCAGAGTTTCAGCACAAAGGAAAATGGAAGCACAGTCAAACAGAAAATGTGTGATGAACGTGTATTTTGCACTGACAAACTGTAGTCAAAACTCTGGCAGCGTGGGGTAAGTGAAAATACAAGATTTAAGGCATTAGACTGTCCAAAAATCAGCTTTTATCTTTGTAATTTATTCTGCAGTCTTTCAGAAATATCAGTGGATAGTTACAAAGAAATAATTCAAAGTGTAATAGGTTTGGGTCACCCGCTGGTTCAGCTTCTTGTTATCTACAAAAATAACTTAACCCTAGTTCTATAGTTGTGGTTTATGGCAGAAGATAACAAGAAGTACAAGCTGAGTTAATGACAGATGAGAAAAGAAAAACAATTTGAAAAGCCTCGGGGTGTTGTGGAACCACAGGCTGAACAGTCAATATTTACACGGACAAAGGGACTTGTGCATGATTCAACCCAGAAACGGCTCATTGTGGGGCTGTTAAAAGCGTGTGCCTCCAATCTAAGCCAAACGAGCTAAATGAGAACAACACATTCTAGATAATTTCTATTCACAGCAGTCTGTCACTTTTATTGTGGAATTTAATGGGGACATGTATTTTAAATAATATTTTCGTCATCGACAACAGTGACTTAGACACAGAATTTGTCCATCTACCCAAAGGTTGATGGTTTGGTCCCAGCATTGAGTTGTAAGCATGGTGTTATTATGTCCATGGGCAAAACACTTCCCCCACCTTGCCTAATACATATGTTGTGGGGTGTGCATAACCCCTACTACTCCTGCTACTTCTACTCTTACCACTACTATTACTACTACTATTACTACCATGACTACTACTTCTTCTACTACAGCTACTAATACTACTACTTCTACTCTTACCAGTACTACTACTATTCCTACTACTCGTACTCCTGCCACTACTACTACTACTACTATGACTAAAACTAAGACTATTATTGCCATAACAACTACAGAAGAACAACATCCCTCAGGGGTGTACTTAAAAATCTATTCAATAACTAATAACAATGCAATTCTTGGTAATTCTCATTGAATGTCTTTTTTAAAGCTCTTCTAGTGATTGACCCATCAACAAAAGTCACTACTCAACACTGCTACCATATGGAGCCCACTGCTGCAGTTTCACTTTGTGCATCTGTTCACTTGTACCCCAGCATAGAGTGGGTGGATTTCTCTTTTCCACAGTTAAAGAAGTTTAAGAAGTTATTCAATTTACTCAAACTAAAATAGAGTATAACCTGATCCAGCATGTTTTTTACTATTTTTCCCTTGCACAATGTGTCCTTATAGATCACTGCGTACATCAGCGCCTTGTCACAGAGCAGTGGATGGGGAGTCACAGAAGTCTTGCCAGCAGCAGTCAAAGATACAAAGATACATATATTCACCAGTCACTGCAGCACCGAGGTACCAACTACAAGATTTACTCATCCACTGGGAAAACATGTACAGGGGCCAAAACACTAAAATAAGATCATTTTTGTCACTGTTCCCTCAAGTGCTCAACCTTTTAAATATATCAAGTAGAAGTAGTATCTTTTAGTGAATTATTTTCTTATTAAGTCCTACTTTGGTATGGTATTATTTGCTGAGCATGTCAGCTTCACATTTAAGTTTCCATAAGATCACAAGATCATTGGTGCTTTCACACCGACAGCACTTGGTGTGCACCGAATGTTCCACTGAGAGTTTGGTGAGAAATTATTTGAATTTTTATATCAGCTTTTTGCCATCTTATTTGATTCTGTGTTCTCTCTTGTCAAATCATCTTGTGGAGCCATACCGTACTGGCCCAAGACTGGCCCGAGACTTCTACCCTCCAGGGTCCTCTTCAGACCCCTCAGGCGGGGCAGTGCAGGTCACTTTAGATGTGGGAGACACATGAGGCCCACACCAATCTACTCCAAAGCGAACCAGTGGAAACAAGGCTTAGGTAGCCTAAAGGCCCCCTCCTTGTGCCAAAACGCCCCTGAAATTCTGAATCTCAGTAGTGCTTTTTCTTTCTTCTTTTATTAAAATAAACCATTACCACTAACAGAGATGCAATGAATACACAGTTTGCATTCTGAACTCCAAATATTGGTGGCCAAAATGTGATTCCATAAGTAAGCTAAAACTAAAGACTAATTATGAGTATGATCAGCCTTTGAGGATGTGTGATGTGATCACACCATAAACTCTGTTTCCATGGAGGCACCAACATCATGGAGTTGTACTTAGTTTCAGGCTTTTGAGTCCGGTGTGAAAATCTGCTTTTATCTGACAGTGCATTGTGTGAGCCCGTACACAGTGAGTGTGGAGAACTCACGCAGCAGCTCTTTATTTAAGCTGCAGCACTCACAGCCTTATTAGTGTAGCTCATGAAACAGTGGAAATGCTTTAATTACCAATACAATGGGACATGGCTAATGTAAGAACTGCTTAATTATTAACAGTGTTTTGGTGAACTTGTAGCTGGTATCAGTTTAATGGAGCCTAGTTTGTAACAAGTCAAAGACAAATCAACAAACAACCAGCATTCCTCATCTATAGTGAAGAATGAATAAATATCAAACATTCATCCACCATGAGCAATGAATATCAATCCATCCATCCAAGACAAAAGGAGAAGAGAAATGGTGTTCTGTTAATATAGTATAATTTTTGACCGAATTTATACCTATATGGACAAAAAAAATCTAAAATTCTTACTAAGCATGTTTTTGTGATCATTATAAAATCAGCTTTACAAAGGCACATTTTTCTTTTATTTTTATTCCAAAATATGAATTGGCTGGCAGTCATTCACCTCTTTTTTTTGTTGTATTTGTCAACAAAGATTTAAATTGCCAAAGTTATCATCACAAAGGTTTTATCTTTTTGATTAAATGGCAAGACGTCAAGAAAGTGAGACACACATTTTATTGACAAAGCACTCAACACATGATTGCTGATAATGTTATTAAAATTGTCTCTATGGCCCAGCTATTGTAATACATTATTCACAAGTATGAAATATTCCCAGTGAATCAACAGAAGAACTAACCACTTGCCCCAAAGTATTTCATTTACAACTATTTTCCAATGAGCCGCAGTCAAACTCACTTTCTGTCAATTATGAGGGATTTCTAGCCTTGTTTGGCCTCATCTTTTCCCTGAAATTAACCATAAATTTGTTGCCACGCCTGTCAAAGTCTTGCACTGAAAATCATCATCCTTACTCTCATATACTTTCATTTTCTGACCTAATTTTTTTTTTATCACTCCACCCTGCCCCGGACTTCTCTGTTTTTGCAGCTGCTGCCACTGTTAAATAAACATGAAGCGGTCACTCCATCAGTTAGCAATAATACAGGAGGAAATATGAAAACACTCTTCACTGTAATGACTATGGCAAACAGGGCCCAAAGCTGCAGATGTGAGTATGTGTATGTATGTGTGCTTATTGCTCAATATCAAAGCTCTCAATTAAAGCGGAGAAACCTTTAACTGCAGACTGAGTTATTGCCGAGGGGAAGTGGAAGTTTTAGAGAAATTCGGAGGTGAGACATATGGACTGAAATATTAAGAAATACATTCACACTGGAGGTTCATTTCCAGGTCATAACAAGGCAGGTGTTGGCTTATTAAATGTGTGGAAGCAAGTTCTGGCAACTCCAAAAGATAAATGGGAAAAGATCTTTGTTACTGTGAGATAGCACCAATGCCTTAACTGAGGTCTTCATTCTTCATTGTAGTGTTCACCTGTAAGAATAATGCCCTTGAATTACTTATATTCACAATGTTTCCTACTCACAACAGAAACTGTCAGACTGCACATTTTCTACTATGTTGAAGAAACTGCAGGCTTAAGCTTAAGTTAGTGGCTCAACAAAAAGGCAAAAGTAGTTTCAATTATTTATCCACACTTTAACGTGACTTTTCTTAAAGTTCAGCTGCTTCTTTAAATAATTTCCAAATGTGAACATTAACACTCAACGTAGTTTTAAAATGCTGAAACCATAGCAACTGCACATTAAGTCCTCATCTCACCCAAATGTAACCCTGACTTAGGTGAACTTCTGCAGGTAAAACTTTGTTTCATTATTCTTGAATACAAATAATAAAAATAAATAATAATAATAATATTATTGGTCCATAGTTACCAAGGAGTGGTCTCCAAAAACAGCAACACCACTAGAGCATCATTTTTCAAGGTAAATCAGATCAAAATGCGCTTTCATAAAATTGTACGGAAAAATCAATAAAGAGCACTGGGATTGCCAAATGGTGACAAGGAAGAATTGAACTTACCATCCATCAAATCCTGCAACAAACTTGGAATCCACAATGAGCTACAGGCCGAGGGATGAGTACTGAGCCAGGAGTGATTAAGGTCCAGAGGAAAAAATAAAAATTTTAAAAATCACTGGTAGTTAGTATGATTTCTGAGGGTTAGTGAGCGGTTTTACTTGAGGAAATAATAGAAAACAACAGTACGTTTGTAATTATACTTTAACATGTTTTTAAAGCATGTTTTGATGACTTGTTATGAGCACACAGTTGGATTGCATTAGTTATTATTGTCATTTGCGTCATGCAGGGATGTTATTTTGAGGCTTCACGGAAAAAGAAGGCGGTACACTGAAATATACAAGGTTGAGAGCGAGAGACAGCTATAAAATGTTTAGTATTGAGTTAGCTTGTATTCTGTGCCATTAGCTGAGGTTATTCAAGCTGCACAAGGACTTCTCTGCACAGATCATCTCACGACAGAGACTACTCACTATTCACTATTGACCAATGTATCCACACTGAATTCTTTCAAGTGTCTCTTTTATTTTTTGTGGCTTCCTTGTTTGTTAGAATGGGCATGCATGATGATGAAAGAGTTTATAATATGAATGACTAGAAATGGGAAAGTACATACATTTTTTGTTTTTGGTTTGCAGTCATCATCATAGCTATTTTGTAATTCATTAATTTGAACTTGTTTTTTGGTTTACTGAAAGCTATAAATTATTTACCTGTCAAATCCAGAATGATATCGCTCTGGATTTTGCATACACATTGATATGGTCCTCATGTCGTCTGTTGCGTCTCTAGCCCAGCCAAATGTGATCGTCCAATCAGATTTGGTTTTTTTAGTGACGCATATAAAAAAAGTGGAACTCATTGGTCACCTATTATTTACAAATAATTAGATTAGATAACAGATTCTAGAGAAATCTGCAATGTTTTTTTCAGTCCCCTGTGATGTTTTTTTCCTTTATTTTTTCCCGTCTGAGCAGACAATGCAGGTCCCTTTTTGGCTAATCCACCTGTCAATCATTTGAAAATGGGGAGACTCACTGGTGACCACACTGAGATCTCCCAGTTACATTAAATGACAGGCATATTGTAAAAGCAGCTATTTATGGAAGAAGACAAATAGAATGATATTGCCAATACATTTGACAAGACCCTTTTTGGGATGAGAATCATATAAGAAAGCAACTGCCAGGGACAAACAATTCTACCCATTCTGAGACATCTTTGATGGTGGAGAGCCAAGTGAAAACAAGTGTCTGAAGCATCTTTGTCACTCTATAAAATCAGATACAATTCCTTTAAATTTTTTGCAAATATAGTATTGGGAGATTGCTATGACAGAATAAGCAATAATATAATCAGGATGTAAAACATTCAGTCTGCATTGTGTGGGTCAGCAGAGCTAAAAGAATATATGATGAGGACACTGAGTAAACCAGGCAGGACAAAAAGAATATTATATCACTGCTGCTGCTCCAAGCCACTGGTTGTTATTGTTTTATCCCCATTCCATCTCCAACTATACCATTCAAAACACACAAATGATCCCTGACAAGTGAGGATCAACCTGTAGTGTGCTGGAAAATGGGAGATAGAGGCATGGCATTAGTGTCAGTGGAGATGAGACATTGTTTACAAGGCTCCAGGCGTGAGGATGACAGCTTTTGATGACTGATGTGTGTGTCACAAAAGAGAACAAAACACAGACCAATGTGATGTGAAAACACTAAACAGGGCATGTCTAAAGCTAAAATTCAAGTGTACCATCATTATCTTAGCTTACTTAAAAGCTGCCAGCTGCCAGCTTTTACTAAACTACACTTCTCCAGGGGTTGTGGAGCTCAACAGTGACTGCCCACCACTTGGTTCTTGAAGTAAATTTCTCATTCATTGTTCTCATAAACAAAGACAAAGACTAAACACTTGCTCGATGCTAATATGTGCTAATTAATGACAGCAAGACCAATAATTTTATTTAAAGTGTGTTCTTGAAACTTTATAAACCATTAAGTTATTAAAGCATTTTTCATATTTTGGGAGCTAAAACAACCCTGTTATTAGTAACCACATAGCTGGTTAGCGTCCATCATATCTTGAAACAAAACAAAATATTTTATTTTGTTTACATTTTTCAAAAAGTCTGTGGGTAAAAAAATGAATGAGAAGAGCAGACTTCTTACTCTTAGGGCACTGCAATATTTTGAGCTTCTGTGAATATTTGAAGCTATTACTGGCTCACTCTATAACTATGTTCAATGTGTAGAGCGGAAACCATTTCACTTAACACTACTTTTTGTCTTGTACTGAAGAAGCTACCAAAATAACCACAAGGACTAAGCACATACCTGGAAACTCACATTGCGTAAAATAAAAAGTCCATAATTCTCCTGTTAATGTCACGGCTGTAATTATGACAAATACCTGAGCACCATCGTATGCATTTGCTTCAGCAAGAGGAATGTGATGGTACAGAGCAGGCGCCTGGGCCGCTCCAGAGTGAAAAGGATTGTAAATGTATGGCTAGAAGTCTACTGCCCCGGGCCTCACTGGGGATTTAAATATCATTAGTGTGTGGAGGTGTAAGGCCGTGATTAAATGCTCCAGTCAATGTCCAATGAGACAGTGGACCATGAGTGGAGTACAGGGGCTGGGATGAGCTCTCGTAATAGAACCCTGAGGGAAGACTGGGCAGGTTGGACAGGGCTAAGGCTACATGCAAACTCCCAATTGTGTCTATGTATATGTTAAATATATAGCGTGGATCTTATCAGCATTTTTACATGTTGGCCTCGGCTTTGCATATCGCCAGCCTCATAGCATAACTGTATATGTATTTTTTTAGGAGCAGATTAGGTCTTATTATTGCTCTTATTCTAGTCTGATTCTGTAGTTATAGGTGGCTCAATCCTCAATTACAGATCCATCTAAAATATTTTTAACGTAAACTGCATGTTCTTGTAATTTGTTTTCTATTTTCCTGAAAACCTTGAAAAATGATTTGAGAAATTATGCTAGTAACAAAATGGAGCTGTGAAAAATCTAAGACTCTAGCCAAGACCAGCCAAGAAGACACGCTTCTCCAGTGCGTTACAAAGATGGGAACCCTGGACACTCTTCTTTAGTTCCAACAGGCGTGACTGACAGCTGGATTAGTCAAACACTAACACTGTATCCGTATCCAAACACTGCAGCTCATAAGAAAAAGAAAAGGTAAAGGGACTGAAAAACATTGCATATATCTGCCAAATCAATGAGTGAAGTATTAAAGTGAGAGTTTATTTCATTCTAAATAAACTATGAATAAATAAACAGTTTCCCATGTGTTTCTGAGGAAAAAAGGAACCTGATTGCACGGCTCTGTTTTGAGTCACGCAGCAGAGGAGGTGGTGACCGAGTGTGAAATCTTCTGTGGAATATACAGAGAGAACCGTCTGGATCCCAGGCTACAGCCTTCAAATTCCTCAAGTTCCTATTCGTCGTCTAGGAATAGTCATCAGGAAATGTATAGAACTGTACTAGACTAGAAATTTAAAATATGATCAAATAAAGTCATTTTCATCTGCTTCCACTGCATCTTCCCTGTGCATTAGCAATATGGCAACAATGTAGTAGGAAATACAATATATTCTATCTGGAATCTGACCTTGAGGTCTCCACACTGTCTTTGGATGAGGAGATCTCCATACTGCGTGTTTCATACATATATTCTGACCACCACTGGTATTATCACAGTGGATACTTGGTTATTTGAAAATACCCCACTGTTTTGTTTACTTGTAACTACCAGTTCATATTTGCTGCAGCGGCTGGAGTTAGTAAAAAGAATGAAGTTTCCTCTCAGAGCAAAGGCACAGTCAGCTCAGGAATACACAGACTGTCAAGTAGCCAAACTGGATAATAACAAAGAAAAGATGTTGCTTCAAAGAAAAAAAAAGAAGTTGTGTTTTTGAGGCACATAAACAAGAAGACATTGTGTTCCAGTGTCACAAGTTTAAAATAGAGATTATAACCTTAAGTCTGCTTCCAAATGTGCTGCGATTTGCATAATGGTGTTCCCAAATAGATTTTTAAGAAATTTTATCTAATAGGCTGGGTGGTATTAACAAATTATTCTGTCTCCACAAGGGCCTATGAACTGTAAGACCTATATTTAAAGGTGCGCTGTGCAACTTTTCCAGTGGAGAGTTCACCATCTGCTTGTCTTCATAGAGATGTGCCACAGAATGGAATTATATTTTATTATTATTCTAGTAGTATTATCCTGTCCATCTCCATAAAGTCAGTGACACGACCAGGCCAAGTTACAGGTTAGATCTGTGTAGAGTTGAAAACGCTCAATGTACAGACGCAGGCTTTTCAAGGTGTTTCTGAGCAATAAAAACACCTTAATTAAATTACACTGCATAATTAAATATATGCAAGATAAACCACTTTAATGCCATATTGTGGAACATTCTGACCAAGAAATAACATCTCCATGAGACTAGAAAATGACAGACCCCCCACCAGAAAATTGACATTACACCTTTAAGGACTGTTATTTAGGACAAAAGAGCACATTTTTTCTGACCTTTAGGCTATTTTCATTTACACACATGGGCCGTGACAGAATTATGTCTGATTGAAATTTCAACTGAACAAAAATGTGAAAACAAAAATTTCTCCTGGTGAACAATGTACAAATGGTTTCAGTGGTGGTCATCTGGACACTGTTTTTACAATCAAGATGTTTCAGCTCCCATCCAGAAGCCATTGTCAGTTTGATGGGACTGGCTTAAGGTACTGGAACTGATCCCACTCTGAGTTCACTAAGTTCAGCCCCATACAGAGAAGTTTTAGAGTCAAACTGCCAGATGAACACAGTTGAAATACTTTATACATTGAAGCACTCCTGCTCTTTCTCTTCTCTCTTCATCTGAACAGAGGTGTTGGCATAATGTCCTTCAACTATTCTACAGCGCTTAAATAAAATGATTAATCTCTATGTCATTTACTCTTGCATCCTAACCACGATTGTGTCAATTTTGTTTTGTTTATTTAAGAGGGAGTATTTTACTTCTGTGGAGTAATAACTGCTAACACATAGCATATAACGTATTAGATATTGTTTTGAAACTGCTATAATGAAATAATTACTGCTGAATTACTATGTTTTATAACTGTCAGTTTACTACAGAAACTACATCACATCAAGTTGTTGAGTACAGGTTTGTATCGTGCTTTTGTGCTGATGGAGAATCGTCGTGCAGGGGTCCTAGGGGCATGGATGACGTAGGCCTGTGGGCTGCATGGGAATTGAACAGAATCTTACAGCGAACATAAGGAACATTCAAATAGAGAGAGTCCAAAATTACTGAACCATGCATGGATGACATTTAAAACCTCTTCAGGCATCTTTTTGATGACAGAACTTTATAACATGGTAGAAACCTCCAAAAATGAATTTAACATAATACCTCCTTTTCAAAGATACTGTTAGGGCGTGGCATTTAATCTCTTTTGAGTTGAGATTCAGTCATAATATGCTTGGGTCTTAATTGTTTGTCAGTAAAGCAGAGTTTTTTTTTGTTTGTTTGTTTTTTTAAGTAAAATGGCAATGATTCTGTATTGTTTATGTTCAGGAAACTAATGTTGTAATTTTTATTTTTAAGACAAAACACATTTAAATAAACCATCGCTCAGTATAAGGGGAAAAAAATACTTTTTTTTGTCACATTGGCCAACCTTTATTTTTTAGTTAGCTGGTCAAAATAGCACAATTGCTTTTTTTATTGGGTAAAGAACTGTCTGGTTTAAACTGGCTCAACCTTGTCTGAATTACACAAAAGAAGACAACTAATATTCTTCTATCTGAATCCAAGCAAGCAATTTCATTTGATTTATGAATGGTCTTCAAGGTCTCTCCGATGTTCCTGTAACTGACAGTTTCATAACACACACTCTTTATTATAACAGTTTTTCCTCGTTCACCCCCAGCACAATCATTCGCAATCTCTCCACTCAGCGCCTGTCATTTAAGTGGTCACAATCAGCACATGGGCAAATTAACACTGCAGAGTTACATCTGCGCTAAAGAAATGATGCTTTCCGCCTCATTTGTCCACAGCAGGGACAGCTGTCTTCAACCTGGCTGCTTCTGAAGGCCCAATAAAAGAGAGCAGTGGAGAGGGAAGAGGAACAGTCAGCACTGGGGACACACATAGGGAGCGCCAGGGCCACTAGCCACGGAAGCCATTTTGACAAATTTTACACAGACGTCACGCTAATGATAACCACTTAGTCCCTTGGGAAAAGGATGGAAAAGCAGGAACGCAATCAGAGGTTTAGTTTGAAATGTAAGAGAATATGAGAAGTCTGGTCTATCAGCCCAAAGACCCTTTTTTGTGTCTTTGCTATTGTTAAGTACAAACTGTCAAGGTTTTACTGACAGCACTGTGGGTGACTCAGGTATTTGAACAAATAAAGAAATGAGAACTTCTTGCCAGTAACTAAGATACTGAAACCTATAGAAAGAACAGGAAACATGTACACTATATGTGCTCAATAAAGGATTAAATGTAGCAGAGTGATGAGAAAGTAAGTTTTCTTTAAGTATATGGTCTACAGCAAATAAGAGAAGACATAGAATACTTCCCAATCGCTACAATACTAATGCTGGTTGAAGGAAAAAACCTGCGTCCTATGCAGCTTTTCTTTCGTGCGTGTTCAGTATCGAGGAGAGACGACCAAGATTCAATGGATTCAAATTAATAAAATTTAATCCCTGAGAAATACAATTCTAATCAGAGCTCTGGGTCTGAAGGGTCCCTAAACAGCACACAATCTACGTGCGTCTTACGCTCGGCACAGCTTCAGAACGCACACACCCCCTTCAGCCCAGTATTAAAAGACAATTATAAATATTCATGAACCTATGACTAAACATTCCCCGCGTCCAGCTGACTCCATCTCCTTCCCATATTTGGTGTTCCTGTCGTCTCCTCACAGCCAGACCTCACGTGACTCCATGACCTCGCAAGACATGAGTTTTCCCACACTGAGTCTGCACACAAAGATACATATGCATCCTGGCCGAATTTGATAACTGCCCCAGCTGTGTCCCAGCTCTGTACTCCTTTGTTCCATAAATGTTAAAGGCACAATATGAATTTTATAATGACTGGTAGAAATGATTACATTCTTCATTACAAGGCATATATTAAAGACACACTATGAATTTATAATAAGTAGTAAAAAATGATTATATTCTTCAGTAGTAAAAATAATTATATTCTTCATGGTGTAATAAACTTGTATCATACCCTTGGTTTGCATGCAAGTATGAGAGTAGGCTTTTGGTGTCTGAGCATCCTACTACCATGACTGAGCTGACACAGGACTTAACCTGGTCTAAATAAAACTAACGCAAAGCAAGAATAGCAAGCAGCTGTGAGTTTCCAGCTCCACAGGGATGGATAAACAATAACAGTGCAATGGCTAGATACATGTCATATCATGTCATGACATGTCAAGGCTACATTTTTTTGTTTTCGAAAAACTAGTAAAAGTGCATGCGAAACACCCTCTTCCAGTTCAGAAGTAGCTACATGGGTTTTTGGAGGTTGGAAGTAGAGTAGCTACACAGCAGCTTCACTACACCGTTAAATCATGGAGACTCATGGTTCTGGACTCTGGACTGTCCCCTGCCTCCACAGCACAGAGCAGGTGACACTTCCATAGTGTCATAGTGTCACAGACCTAAATGACCAAAATCAGCCCCACCACCATCACTCACGCTCACACCACTTTCACACTAGGCAATGTGGGTGAAGTGCCTTGCCTAAGGACACAACAACAGTTTTTGTGACTGGCGCCCCACTGTGGCACCCGGAACATAGTGGTCTCCCATCCAAGTAATAACCAGGCCCAGCCTTGCTTAGCTTCTGGAATCTGATGGGATCAGGTTTGACAAGGCGGTATGGCCACTGTGTGAATGTATTTTCATTGAGTGTGTCATCACCATGAACATATCCTTTAAATGTATATTAATAATAAGTGGGCTTTTAAACTACTGGTACATATGCACAAATCAATTACAAATATGTAATTAACATGTTAAAATAAGTCAAAGCGCTGATAAGTGAAAGTTGTAAGTCTGTTTATATATCACTTCCAGTATTATAGTGTGTAGCTTAATATACATTCTGTATGCATGAGGCTGAGGTCAGGATTATTTTGCCTTTCACTACGGACCATTTCACTATGTTTTGTGATCTATGGCAGATTCTCAGAGAGATGCGGAGGAGGCAGTTTGGACACAAATACTAAGTATATACATGATTACTTTGCGAAACATGAACAGGTTTGTTTTGTGCTAAAAGTTTCTGTAGAGAAAGTCGACTATTGACTTCTGTGTAACTTTGTCATTTGACCCTGAGCAACTTGGCAGCACAATAGTTTGAGAATGAATACGGTGATGTAGGTAATTGAGAGAAAATGTAGTTGCATGGGAACACTATCTCTTCTGGAAATAAATTAAATCAATGAATTCTAAAAAGTTGCTTTCTGAGTTTGTGCCTGAATCATTTATTCTTTCAACTTCAGAATATACAGCAAAATCATGTTTAGATTTTGAATGACTTTATAATGTTTATAGAAAACTTTTTTTTTATTCTCCAAAGGGCCAAATTTGAATGTGAGGTGGGTGTCTGCCCATGTGAAGAAAAATCAAAAAAGTGTAGTTTGATTGAAGAGGACAGAAGAGCAGTTTGTTGTTTTAAAAAGCCTTTGTAGTGTTGCCTGTAGTCAGATAATAGCAGCTCCCGCTGTGAGGAACATGGGTGCTTCTCTCCAGCATAGCCGGATAAAGCCACAGGAAAGATTTTTTGTTTTGTTTTTTTAATGGCCAAATCATGACAGCAGGCCTGCAAATAAAGAAAAGGACAAGGTTTGTCACAGTAGATTTAGATGTTTGATTTGAGACTTTTGATGCATCTAATTCAACATAGTCTATTTCCACTATGGTTTATGGTTGTCAGTTTTGCGTGTAGGTAGGGCATCTGGTGTAAAATATGCATGATGAGTAAACCAAGGAAGCAGTAAAAACTACTGTTCCACTCACTTGCCAACCAAACTATTTATGGACTAGTCAAATTAAAATTTAGAATGACTCATTTACGTTTTCATCATTAAGCAAACAGGCACAATGGGTGGAATCTGCTATGGCAAAGTTTCATTACTGGCTATTCTTGTCTACATTTTTGCTGATCCAAGTGATGTTCAAACTTGCGCTAGACAACATCTGGCAGCCTCGCTCGTCCAGAAGGTTCTGTCTCTATTTCCTGTCCCGTGAGCGAGGCTCTTGCCAGTCTCCACCTCGGGCCCCCTCCTCTCCCTCCTTTGCACTGGCCCCCGCTGCAGCTGCACACTGGCACACCTACTCCCCTGTGGTCCGCTCTGGAACCAAACACAGCCCTGGGCCATTGGCAGCCACTCCTGCAGTTTGGATATTATGACTCCAGCAGACCTTTGGAGATCCTGCTGAGCGGTCACTTATTTTGGGGCTGCTCCCAGATCTGCTCTGTGAATTTTAATTAGAGAAAACCTTTTCAAAGCAGGTCCTTCAATAAATGGACCCTGGACAGACGTCACTTTACTTTTATAGAACTGTGAAAAATGCTTTTATTTTATTTAGAAACATTTTGATCAATGCATGAGTAATTGTGTGTGAGCATGATTGTACAGTTTGTAAATTTGTCAATGACGTACTGTTTGGACCATTAGGCTACATGTGAAACAAACAAATGTCTGTCCCACATTTAGTTCAAATTTTGACTTAGAACTAGACTTAGTCTTGCTTAAAGATACAACAACAACAGCACTAGTGATCCAAGCTCAAATCTAACCACTGCTCCATCACAGGGATGGTCCAGTATGGATGTTCTGAGTCAATATCTGATATTTGTCTTGCTGCTGTGGTCAATAACTAATATACTGATACTGATGTACTGATATATAGTGATAGCTTTCATTATCCATAGGTCCACAATTTTACAATACAGTAAATTGCTGGTTTTATGCTTGGATTAATGATATTACATACATTGCATTGTATACACATGGGGGGCAGGTAAAAAGAATGTTGTTCAACTGCAGATTTTTGTTGTAATATAGCATGGTTTTGGGTCTAGTCAATAATAGAAATGATAATTTTCCATATTTGGGAATTTACCTTTCTGATCATTTGAGGCAAAGTTTCATGTAATGGTCAAAAGGAAAAACTTGCCCTGCATATGAGAGTATCAGCACATTCTTGAATCTGAAAACCACCAATATCAGAACTGAACTTTTTCATTTGTGAAAATAATAACAAAATCTATTTATTTGAAATGTAACATTATTTTTATTATTATTGCTGATGATTGTGTAAACATACTGTTTTTTTGTTTGTTTGTTTTTTGCCCGATAGCTCGTCTATTTCCATTTTTACTCACTAGTTTGTTCCAAAAGACAATTCTGATGCCCTGAGGATGAACTGGGAAATGACACATGGGCACGGAGCTAAGAAAAAAATAGTGCTGCCAAATATTATACTGATACCAATATACCAAACACCCAAACTCCACCATGCTCCTCTAAAAAATTCTCTGCTGTGTCTTTTGGATAATGACAACATGGTATACTCAGTGACTCCAAAAGCTCAGTAATGGACTGGCAGCCATGTTGGAGTCTGGATCCAGCCACCAGCAGCAGGGTCCATGTGGCAGAACTGCCCACAGCTGTGCCCAGTGAATCATGTGCTTTCCATTGCTTTAGCTGCTCCTGTCCAACTCCGCCTTCTCCAAACACACTGCTATCGGCTTGGCACGTGCATAGCAAATGAGAAAACAAACTTTAAGAGTATACATACAACATGATGCTGCGAGGACTGTGCGAGATCACTGAGGCCTTCAAAAGAATAACTTAAAAAGTAAAAATTAAAACAAATAAATATGAGATAGTTAATAATGATACTTGTTTTTGTATCAACATCTTGCGGGTTTGTTGGCCCACTGATGAATTGGCATTACTGTTTTAAATTCCAATGTTTTCCTCACTTAATAAGTTTATATGTGGACTTGATTTTCTAATGTGAATTATTTAAGCACTATGCAAGAATACCTATCATTAGTGTGCTTTTTTCTGGTGTTTAGTATCAAACCATAACATATGTACAGCATCATTTTACATTATGGTGTGCATATGTCAGTCAAGTTTTTTTTATTTATTTCATGTTTGACCTAAAGTCAGATTTTTTAACTTTGGAGATTCTTTTGCTTAAGTCTTGTGAAGGTATTTTTAGAGGAAAAAGCAGCATATTCACAGTTTTGTGAGCCTCCATAAAATATTGCAATAAATATCTTACCGTGAGATGTATATCGTGAACATATCGTACAGAGAAATTTGTAGATCGTTACATCCCTAATGACAATAAATGTTGTACCAAATGACTGGTCAAAGCATTTTATAATGTCAGTCTAGTTATTATGTAGAATATCGTAATATCGTGAGCCTCCCCACCATATTGTGAGCTTTCCCACGATATCGCAATAAATATCATACTGTGAGGTTCATATCGTTAGACTTGGATATTGTTGCACCCCTAGTCTCATCTCATCATTTATGAATGTCTAAAACACAGAAGTCAATAGCTCGCTCCTCTTTACACAAATCCACTGTAGACAGCACCACAGCTTGTACACCTGTAGGCAGAATGGACCCTGACAGGAGAAGAGAAGATTTCTTCATCAGAGAACATGGTAGGAAATGGGACATGTAGATTTTGTGTTCAAAGTTGGGAATGGAACAGAATGGCTTTATAAATGGATCAGATTATTCCAAAAACATAACTTTTGATGATGTTCCTTGACTTAAATGGTCAGGTGGTTCACAATGGATAATCACTGACTGTATACACAACATTTTTGATTTTATGCAAGGTTTTGATCCAGTTACATTAACTTTTAAAAATGTAGTTTATATGATTAACTTCTATGGTTCTGTGGTTCAGGCTCAGGACCACGCCTCAACCGCCCTCGTCTCCTGTCCGGCGAATCACAGCTCACTTCTACCACGCCTCAATTTCCCAGAAGCCTATTTGTAGCAGCCTAACCCGACAACTCAGTTCGTTCCGAATAACTCGCCCGGTCGAGCCGCTAACAACGCGTGAGATTCACACACTGACCTGTGACACGTTCAGTTTCACTTCACGAATTCCTCACGCCGCGATGTTTCCCACGAGGATCCTCTCCAGGGATCTGTGAGCCGGAGGACTTTCCAGCGCACCTGCCCACTCCGCGCACGCCGCCCCAGCGAACGCTCCAGGCCCGCATTTGGTGCAGCCCGGCCCGGTAACCACGGCATTCAGCGCGTCCGCCTCCAGCCTCCAGCGACTACGCCGCTCAGCGCGGCTCCGCTCCGGTAATCACGGCACTCGACGCGGCCCGCCTCCCAACGAATACGGCGCAGCTCGGCACCCGGTCTCCGGTGTCCACGGCCCTCGGCACCGCCTAGTACCCGGCGCCCCTCCAGGTCGACGACACATCATGACAGGACCGACACCAAAGCTCCGCACTCAAACGAGTTAAGGCCCCTCCTGTCCCGGTTTGTTAAAGTAACCCTGGCACTCTGAGTCGAGATGAACGAGCATCCGCGTTTCCGCCACGTTTCCCGCGCGCATGCACTGACGTCATCACTCCCACCTCTACTACCGTCTCATAGCGCCCCCTATTGGGGACAACGCAGTATCACCACCAGCCTGCTGGTTATCTCGTCCCCTGTGCCTGCTCCCTCTGTGTCAGACCATCGGGTCACCTCCCTGTCTCGCAGGCTGCACAAATCCCCACGCACATGCATCTTATCCCCGTCCCTTCTTCCTTTTTCTCTTTTTTTCAGACATCATGCGCTAGATGGCCTCGTGCTCTGGCCACAATAGGCAGAGTCTCTAATTCTTTTCCATCTTCTGCTCCATCCCTTTCCCCTCCCCCAACACCCAAATGTTTTTCTCATGTTATTGCTTAGCCTACACGATGCACCACGTACACTCTCACTATTTTTCCTTACATTCTGAAACATTATTCCGATTCATTCAGTTGCTTAACCTGTCTCTGCACCTGCTCTCTACGCCATCCTGGTATCCACTGCCATTCTAGCTCGTGCCACTCAGCTAGCCTATACTATCCCAACCCACACACGCTCAAGCAGGTTCTACAGCCGCTCTTCGCTATCTCATATTCAGCATCCGTGGACTCATCACTATATTCTAGTTCACGCCACACGCTATTCCATCTCATGCAAGCTTAAGCAGCCTTACAGCCGCTCTCTGCCGTCCCAATATCCAGCACTGTTTCAGTTTGTGCGTTCATGCTAGTTCACGCTATTCCAACCCACGCATGCTCTCTATTTCACTATCCAGCATCTGTTGACTCTCGTCGCTAACTTTTTTTTACAGCTAACTCCACTCAAGCTGTGCCAGACCAGGCTAGCTTATGCAGTTTGACACATGATCGCTCAAGCTGTCTTAAAACTGCTCAACATTAATTCATAATTCGGCCCTTGCCACATAATGTCCGCCTAGGCCTTGTTAGCTCATGTTATCTATTACATGCTAGCTTAGTCGCCACTTTCACATGTTCACGCCATGCAACCTATTCCAGCACCACCTTCTCCCCAGGTCATGCGCTCTTAATCACCATATCGGAGCGTGATTTTTGCCATCAAAGACTCTCTCGACTACTCCACAGTTTCATCCTTCTACGCCTCCTCAGCTATGCTCTTGCTATCTCATCCTCTCCTCCCGATGCTCACGCTAAACCATCGCAGTCTTTATCATTCTCTATTCTCACATTGCAACGACTCATTCTGCCTTCACATCCGTCCAGCATCCGACCCATAGCCGCCCCATGAACACCAGGGAAGGCACCTCCACCCACAGGCCCCGAGCTGACCAACCCATGATGGGTCTCAGAGTCGACCCACAACGGATTTCCGAGCCGACCTACGACGGGTCCCCTGCGCTCTGACAGACGACTGGTCCCCTGCGCTCTGACAGACGACGGGTGTCCTTCGCTCTGACAGACGACGGGTGTCCTTCGCTCTGACAGACGACGGGTGTCCTTCGCTCTGACAGACGACGGGTGTCCTTCGCTTCAGCCCACGGCGGGTGTCCTTCGCTATGACCCACGCTTCTGACCTACGACGGATCCCTGAGCGACCCACGTCGGGTCCCCCTCTGGTCCTGTTCCAGTTCCGGTCACTCATCAGTGCCTTTTCCAACCTTTGAGTTCTTCATCTGAGGAAAGACCCTTGACCCTCGCACCACTATCGAGTTCTCTGCATCACACAACTCACTTCAAGCATCTCTCCTTCCTGAGAAGGTCCAGCGAGTCTGCCTGCTCCTCTCTATCTTCATTCTAACAACCTCGCGCAGCAAGGGACAGCTCCTCGCGCTTCTTGGTCAGCTCGCTCAGTCGGTTTCAGAGGTTTTACCAGGGAGGTGGTTAGCTTCATCGTGGCCCCTGAGCTCCTCTCTCTCAGGCCAGCTGTCAGCTCTTCTGCCTTGTTCGGACTCTAACCAATCGCTATCGCAGCCATACTTTGGGGGCATGAGTGGGCTAGTCGGCGCATCCTTATCCTTTCCGACAGAAACGCCGTGATCCTCATCTACAAGGAAAGATTCCCCGTGATCACTCAGTTCCTCTGAAAGCTCACCTTGGCTTTCGCTCAGAAGCAGTTTGTCATCCACACTGCTCATATTCATTCCAGGTCACTTAAACTCCATCGACGATACTTTCTCATTTCTGATATCCTCTACGTCTGCATTCACACTCTTCGCTCTGGATATCTCACCACCCGTGGACCTGACTCTCGAATGTATGATCTTGCGCTTCTTTGGCTCCTCCAAAGCTCAGAATTCGCTTCTTCGTCAAACTTTTCAATCCGTCCGTCCACCCCAGGCTTTCTGATCTCTCCATACATTCTCCGGATTCACTCTTCTCAATCTCCACAGGAGTAATGATCAGTTGGGAAACTCTTTGCCTATCCACCTCAACTCACCGCTAAGTCCTTATGAACCTTTCATCAAATATCTCACTTCACTTCGCGCCTCCTATTCCTCCAACAATGATCCGCTCTTCCTTATGGAAACGGAAAGATGGCTTCCAGGTTCTGGTTCACTAACATTTCCGAAAAGCTTCGCTCTTCCAGCATGTCTCCCCAATTCACTCCCCAATTCACTCTTCATTCACTCCTTCCACATCGGCACTGCCATGTCAGCCGCCAAGGCTGGGTTATCCAACCGGAAAATAAAGATTCTCGGTCGCTTGGCATCTAGCACCTACCACTCCTATGTTCAAGACGAACTTGATAAGCTCTACCAGCCATTCCCTCTTGGGCTCTCTCTAAATTTTGGGGGTCCCGTCCTGCTGGGCCATGTGAAGATTGAAACCGAGTCTCAACCCAGCCGACCTGCCTTGTCTCAATATAATAAACGCTTTTCACTTCGCACATGTGGTGTTGGCATGGTCCTTGCTAGTGAAATGTAGTTAATATGATTAACATAGGTTCAGGAGCAGGATCCCGCCTCAACCGCCCTTGCCTCCTCTCCAGCGAATCACAGCCCACATCTGTCATGCCTCAATTTCCCAAAAGCCTATTTGTAGTAGCCTACCCTGGCAACCCAGTTCATCCCGTATAGCTCGACCCCACCCTCCCAACCCCTATCTGTTCTCTCTCAGACATAGTAGCGATTAGTCGCTTTCCTAAATTTCTTGAAGCTCTACTTTGTTTACTTGAGTATTATTATTTTTAGGGATGCACAATACTGAATATTTTGCTATCGATATCCTGGTTGGACATATAAATTGATCGACTATTTACTAACTGATGTTTGCCCAGAATGTTTAATGTTTGAATTTTTATTTACGCAAAGTTGTTCTGTAGTTACTAGAGGGATACATAACAGCTACATTACACAATTGGATTAGTTTAGTCTTATGTTAGTTGAGTTTATAGGGGAAAAAACTTTTATTAGTCTCTGGTCGTCACTGGTACAGGTGGATTTCGGGTATTCGCAGAAATACTTAAAACAGTGTCCATGTATACTGTATGAGTATTGGAATCTGTATCAGTACTGAAAAAGGTGGACTGATGCAGTTATGATTTTGAAGGAACAGTACTCCCTTACTTGAGTACATTTTTCATCACTCTACCCACTAATGGTAGTATGTCAGTATTCACAACTTATTTTTGTACTGAGCCATAATCCATACAAAAGATTTGTGAGCACCATTGTGATTTGCTGAAAGGTCAACAGTTGAATCCAAAAGCGACTGTATTTGCAGTCACGTCAAATGAGAAGGGCAGCCTCATCCTCAACAGTGCACAACCCACTTATTACAACTCTCAGTGCGTAAGAACACTGCTTTATCGTTTTAGTTTGTGCTAAAACCTACTTTGTATTACTTTCCAAAGTATAGACCAGTCTTAGGGGGCCCTACTGCATACTTGATTAGGCCATTATGCGTTTACACACATATTAGTGACTCAGTGTATGGCTGTGTGGAGCATATGTGGGCGGATCCCTGTATGGCCGTGTGGTGGTTACATAACGCTAAACCCGCACATTCTATTTGTTTTCATTGTCCGAACTGGTCATGAACAGCTGCTGACAGTGAATTAGGCTCATTGCTGTCCACATGATGTAAGGCTTGCAATCTCACAGGCAATGTGCCGGAGTGAGAGGAGCTGTGGAATGTAAAGAGAGAAAAGAAGCCTTAAGCAGGTTTTAGAATGATTTACTTAATAATAATTAATCAACAAACTCAGCAGAGGCCCTCACTGTTTACTTGTATAGCTTTAAGTGATTCAAGGGAAATATACAGGGAAGGGCATGAAAAAATATCATGCGTACATACTGTATATATAAATGGATCTAGCTAACCCGCTAGCTGCCATGTTTAAAAAAATGGAGTTCTGGCTCCTTCACACTGAGAAATTGTCACCCCTTTTTCTGTAACTGCTGCAGTGAGCTTTGTTATTTGTTTGTAGGGTTAGATGAATGATTTAGATAAATGTTTGTATTAAACTGCTCTACATGATCCTGGTGTTTTTATTTAGCCATTTTGTCCTGTTCCATAAATTCCTATTCCTTATATTAAGCCTGGCTCCAAATTCGCCTCTGTAACCGTTGGCATTATGGGCTTCGTTTGACTGGAGCCGAATGACATCACATTCCCTTCAGTCCTCTTCTTTATACAGTCTATGGTGTTTAGGTTCTTGGACAAGGGAAAGCCCATACCAAAAGTAGCAACAGTAGTTATTTAGATGTCCTGTCATATCTTTAGCACACACTGCATCAAAATTGGGATTAATTTGGACTAAATTTGAACTAAATTGTGCTCAAACCAGAAAAATAAGAATGTAAAACCTTTATTTGTCCCACAATGGTAACAAACAAAGACAAGTATGACCCTTACAGTTTTGTGTTATATTTGCTTTCACTATGTTGCCTTGTTATACCTTGTACATTTGGTAACACATCTTATGATACTCACTACATGGTGTTCCACATAAAGATGTTTTGGTTTGGCATTTGAGTGACCAATGCCACCCCTCCTGCTCTTGCTCTGTGTCTATCACACTCCACTGACTCAGTGGCACCCAGTCACTGCCCAAGAGTCCCAAAGTCCAAAAGTGAAAGAAACAGCTCTTTTAAACTTGCTCATATGTCTACTTTCTCTGAGGCTTCAGGAGACTGATAAAACTCAGGCCTGAGGAGAGAGAGCCAGATTACAGTGTGGTATGTGTGACCTGTATCACTCTGTGCACTGGCTCCCTACTGTTCACTCACGACATCAAAGACACTGGTGCAGTAACAAAGTCCCCTCTCCTCTCTCTGGAAGCACTGCCCCACATCCTGCAACAAGATGGATTATAAAAAGCCAGAACTGACGCATAGGGAATAAAATAACTGTCTACTTTTAAGATAGATTTGTCCCCCAGATATGCATTTACCAAGGTCAAGTTTCTAATTAGATAGGCAATAATGATAGCGGAAACATCCAGACTTTTAGAAAACCAATTTTAAGAGAAAAAAATCTTTGTTAAAGATCTCCACATCTTTTATTCAAAGCTTGACCTATCGCTTAATGTTAAATCCATAGATGAAAATGGTCCAAGATGTGACATTTGCCGCTAAGAAAGGGACAAGGGGTCAAACGGCCATGGAGCACAATGTGGCTCACTGTGCACAGGCAGAATACACTGGACGCGCTGCAAATGCTGCACTATGAAACTTTTCTGTTGGAGAACCACCATCTGCTTGTTTCTATGATGAATGTCATTGCCTTGCATGAAATGTTCCACAATATGGCATTATGGCCTACATTACACAAAATGGATTCTTGTGAGAGTTGTTAAAATGTTGTTGCCTCATCAAAAACGTACCTGGAGTTGTGTTTAGTTTCATTCACACATTATTTTTATTATTACTCTGTACATTTCCAAAGCCCAAAATGCTCTGTAAGATTCACGTTAACAGCTACTTTTACCCTTTGTTTAGCAGAGCTTTATCCAAATGAAGGTTTATGGACTTTAAAAACACAGTGGAGCATGTGACATGTCATCATAAGATGGAACAGAGTGTTTTCTGTTTGAGAGAAGAATTCTGCCTAAATATGCAGGGTTTGTGTGTTAAACGTGTAAATGAATCAAAACACAACTCCAGGTATTTTTGTGATGAGGAAACATTACGTCAAAAATAACTTCAAACATCTATTTACAAGCGTTTGTTTTGCTCAAAAATACTTTGAACAACACAGGGGTGACCTTTCCATAGATCATATTTATTTGCTTTGGTGGCATCACTTGCTTGTCTTCTTGGAAATAGATAAGTTTATATGCAATGAACATTCCAACCAAAGTGATAATCCTCCACTGGAAAGTAACACATAAACACATTAATTCATCCCCTTTAACTAATATAAAATCAAAATAATATAAGCAATAATATAAGCAATTGAAATTGAGGATTTATATAGAGTATAAATGTATAAGAGTCTAATATTTACAGTGCCCTGGCTCAAGGTTGACTGTGGTTTTCATACAGAGTATAATTTTTGCACTGAATCTATTAAAGAAAGTGATGGTTGGTGCAGTGGGCAAAATAAAAAAGGGGAAATACAAGCAATAGAAGTATAGTGGCTTTCTGTGCGTAGTAACAGCAGTAGCTGTACAGTGTAATTCACATTTTATTTCTTTGATAAAATAAATTTAACTTTTTAACTTAATCTATATTTCAAACTTCCAGCAGTTATCCAGCATCTGAACTTTATAGAGCATAAACCATACTACCTATTTAATTCTTACAGTAATGAATTCACAGCTACAATAGACACAGGGTTAAAAAGTAACAGAGGGTGTGAGCCAAGACCTCGCCCACACATGAATCTACAGCAGAACAATAAAGAACACTACACTTTATAATGTCACTTACCAACACTTGCTACACAAAGCAGACTTATGAACTGTTTTCTTTAAGTAGCAATAGGATTGGCAAATTGAACCTCTGAAAGGGGAACTGGGTAGTGGGCAATTCCTTTAAGTAGTTCCTGGAGTGATGATGAATTAGGCAAAAAAATATGTCACCAAAGTTCACGGCTATATCGGCTAGTGATATCCATGATGCAACACAGGCCTGAGTAAAACTAGTAGTAGTTTTTTTGAGTAGTTGCAAGTAGTTTCTACCATTACTTCAGCTTATCTGAAGTAATGGTAGAAAAAAAGCAAGTAGTAGTTGTAGCAGTAATGGTACCATTGTTTAGTGGAGTAGTTGTAGTGGTAATAGAAGTAGTAGCGGTGGTGGTAGTAGTAAGCAGTAGTAGTGGGGAGTGGCACTATCTTATGGCTGACGAGATAGTGCGCAAACATTTCCCATTTGGACCTGTAGCTGTGCAGAATTTAGCAGAAACCTTGAAAACAGGTAAAATATGTAGTTGAGTTTAGTCACGACTCCTCTTGCTTTGACAATGAAGTTCTATAGAAAGAAGGAATCTTTTATTTCAAACATCAATCTGACCATAATTCAAACAATGGCCTAGCTCAGAACCACTTCATTGCCTCTCCACTTTGCAGACATCCTTGTAATTAAAGCTGGCTATTGTCAACTAGAATATGTGTTTTTTTCCCTCTCCATTCATAAAATGTCCTTCACAACCACACTCGTGCTGTGGCTCTGACAGTTATGACAGGACAGTAAAAAAGAAGATGAGTTTTTTTCAGTATAGAGTCTTTGCAGCTTCACTTTGCACTAAAGAAGACCATGAGGTTAAGGGTTTTGACTATTTTCCAATAAGTATACATAGCATGTATTCAAAAGTCATTATGGTTGGATTAAACTCTTCTATGTCCATGGAGAGAAGCAGGCCTTGCCAACAGATTTACATGTCTGCGGAGAGGTTATTCCAAACACAGAAGAAGTTTTTTAGTAAGTAAATGATCTGTAATTGAATTTCATGCAAACCTATAACATCCACATAGAGACAAGCAAGTGATGACCAGTAAACTTACATATTACAGCTTTAATGTTTACAGAATAGACTGTATGAAGAAGTGGACTAAGGGAGTGTGACATCACCCATAGCGTTTAGCTACACTCAAATGAAGCTCACGAGACTAGCGGTTCCATATTAGACATTATTATTATTTACAGACAAAATAGTGAAATAAAAACACCAGAACAGGTTAATACAAACATTTTAAGACCAAAATGTTGAGGCTCACTGTAGCAGTAGCAAGGAGAAGTGTAACAATTCTCTTATGTAAAGTCAAAGGAGCCGGAACTGACCCCATGAACACTTCCTACTAGGAACACAGCAGCTATAGAGTTAGCTATGTTTATACAGTCTATGGTTTCCACACATATCTAACAATACTGGGAAGTGGATAAAGTGCTAATTACACCACTATGAAACAAACAATACATAAATAAACAAGCCGAAGCAGTGGTACAATTACTTAGTGCAATCTGTGGAGCAAAATGTACACATGGAGTACAGAGGGCTGGAGGATTGGCTCTAGTCCAGGCCTCTGTTTGCTCATCTGAATTAGTCAGCCCTGGGCGCAGAGATGTGCTTAATCTGGTGACCTGACTTCCATTCACACATTATGAAATGAGTCACACTGAATTAGCAGTAGGAGGGCACATCCTTCACGTGTCAAATTCATTCTGATGACAGAGACACAGTTCAAAGTATTTATGTATAAGGATTTATGCGTACTGCCAGTCAAGTTTGTACACACCCTCTCGTTTTTGTTTTTTTTGTGTATGTTTACTACTTAACACATTACTACATATAAGTACAATATCAAATACATGAAGCACATATACATACATACAATATCACATATATGAAGCACATATTACTTCATATACACTGCTCAAAAGAATTAAAGGAACACTTTGAAAACACATCAGGTCTCAATGTAAAAAAAAACTGTCATATCTACACAAATATGAACAGAGCAATGTCATAGAAACAAAAGGATGCTCCTCTTTTAATGGAAATGAACAACAAACAGATGCAGTAGAGCGGCAACAATGAGACAACCCCTAAAACAGGACTGGTTTTGCATGTGGAGATCATTTCAACTTTCTTCCTCTTGGTCTTTTTCACTAGTGCTGCTTTGGCTTGAGTAAAACTATTGGGGGTCCACTGAGGCCATTCCTTAACCCTACAGAAGGTGCACAGATTGTCCAAGTTCTCCAGGATGGCATATCCGGACATGCCATTGCAAGGAGATTTAGTGTCAATCTCCAGAACATGGAGAAGATTTCAGGAGACAGGCAGTTACTCTAGGAGAGCTGGACAAGGCTGTAGAAGGTCCTCAACCCATCAATAGGACTCTTATCTGCTTCTTTGTGAAGGGTGGAACAGGCTGAGAACCTCCCACACCCTACAGAATGACCTACAGCAGGCCACTGGTATGAATGTCTCTGCCCAATCAATCAGAAACAGACGTCATGAGGGTGGCTTGAGGGTGCCTCTTCCTGTAGTGGGACCTGTGATCTCCGCCCAGCACTGTGGAGCTCCATTGGCAAGCCCGAGACTGATGCTCTGTGCTTTTCACAGATGAGAGCCGGTTCACCCTGCACCTGTGATAGACGTGAAAAAGTCTGGAGAAGATGAGGAGAATGCTGCTGCCTGCATCATTCAGCATGAGCGGTTTGGTGATGGGTCAGAGATGGTCTAGGGAGGCATATCCATGGAGGGACGCACAAAGCTCTACTGGCTAGCAAACAGCAGTTTGACTGCCATTAGGTATCAGGATGAAATCCTTGAACCTATTGTCAGACCCTACACTGGTTGGTTGGGTACACTGATGCGCTGAGTCTGCTTCTGCAGGCAATACCTGGAGGATGAAGGGATTTATACAGTTGAAAGGCCCTCATGACCACCTGACTTAAACCCAGTGGAACACCCCTGGGACATTATGTCTAGACTCTACAGGACCTCAGTGATGCTCTTACACAGATCTGGTAAGACATCCTAAAAGACACCATCCGTCATCTATTTAGGAGCATTCCACAACATTGTCAAACATGCATACAAGTACGTGGGGCCACATAAGATACTGAGAAGCATTTTGAGTTACGAAAAATAAATTTGAGCAAAATGGGCTAGCCTGCCATAGCATTATTTCGCTTAGATTGTCAGTGTTTATAAAAATTAAGCCCTCTGTAGGCTATAAATTGTATTTCCACTGAAAGAGGTGGCATCCTTTTGTTCCTAAAACACTGCCTTGTTCGTATTTCTATAGATATCCAGCATATCATTTTTTTTATTTTTTTGAATAGTATATGTGATGTCTCTGTATGTATGTCAAATGTAGAAAGTAGTAAACATAGAAAAAACATTGAATGAGAAACCTTTGACTGGTAGTGTATACTGCAAAGCCACAAGACACTCTTGCATGCTGCTCAGATGGTGATTTTTGGTGTCAGCTTCTGTGAATTTTGTATCGTAGTTAATTTTGGATTAAAATGACTTTGGATTAAATCTTAACAAGAGACAGTTTAAGACCATTCTGTAAAGGTGATAATGTATTATGAACTTCAGAGCAGGAAAAGGTCAATTGATTTGTAAAGGTAATTTAAGGGTAATTTATGTATTTCTGTTGTAAACACATAACCTGTCCATTCAGATATGAAGCAAACGATGTTTGAATACATTATTTTAATGAGAATAATTGTAATGTTGGCTTATTCACAATCACAACCAGATGTTTTATGAATATATGCACAAAGACCAGTCCACCTATAAGAGCAGATCTAACAGATGGAAATGAGCACTTTTATAATCTGGCATATTTAACTGTTACAGATGTTACATGTTAATCTGCCTGGTACCTATCAAATAAATGCACACAAAAATCATTCATTATTATCTATTTCTTTTTGGTTTGGCAATGAAATATTTTTTTTTTTCGATGTGAGATACAAGTTTATATTTTTGCTCAAATAAATAAAATGTTGACACAAGGTATGCCAAATTCCCTTCCCTTTCTACTCTACATCATCCTAATAAGGGCTAGGTTTCTATATTGCTAGTACTTGCACGCCAGAGGGTGAAATCTGATACCTGAGTGTTAGATCAAAAATGAAAGTGTGCTTTGCTGCAAACCACCTTCTGAAATAAAATCATTAAGATGGGAAAAGGAAGTGGGGATAAGAAATCTATCCCTCCTGACTTCTTAACCCTTATAAGAGCGGGTAGAAAAAAAATACAGCCCAAAGTTGCTTCAGCTCCAGCTCTTACCAGTTGCAACATGAAAGCGAAATAGCTCGATCCCATCAACTTTGAAGTGAGAGTTGTCATCTCCTCAGTGTGGCGGGGGTAAGTAAGGATTCCACATGTTAAATCTGGCTATCTCTCTGACACATGGGGGAGCTGTCACGTAGAAGAGGCCTGAGCAGTGACTAATGTGGCTGCTCTCCTGTCAGTGGCGGATACATGGAACTGCAGTGTTCAGTGCTGAGTGTGCGTTAATACCGGAGGACACTGGGCTCTCAAACCCCATCACCAGACAGGAGCTGATGCTAGGGAAAAGTCAGGTCCATTCTGCACTGTCTTGTCACAACTTTTTGAGATGTCTGTTGTTGCTGTCAATTATGATATTTTCCTCTGCATAAAATATTGTATTAGGTGCATCACATAATGTTTTATATGTTTTATAATTAAATATCTGGCGTTATGGGCTTTGCTTGTTTAGTTTTAATTTACATTTTACAATGACGAAACAACTGAATACTTAACTGTAAATAAATGTATTGCTTTGCGTACTTAACTGTCAAGGTAAAAGTTTAATTGATGGTTAACAAGACACGTGTTGCTTTGCTGTTGTTTATTATAATGTAGCTTCATTGGACAAGTGACACACTTTCAGCTTATCAGTAACTCTTATCAATACTGAAGGGCCATTTATAGCAGGCTGTCAACTGAAATACTTAAGTACCTGCATGGCTTATTTGTTCTTTTGTTTTCCTCTATAGTTTGATTAGCAGCAGCCTGCTGTGCCATGCTTCTTCTTCTCTATATTTAAACAGAAAAGCTGATTGATGTTGTGGAAAATCTTGCTTCATAATCCTATCTGAGCTGACACATGTCTTTGAAGTTTTCTTATTTCACATTTCTTCGCAGAAAACTGACACACACAGGCTCATATGAGTTATTTTGACAAAAACATGAAGGTAATGCCAAACAAACGCTGCTGTTCCTGTGCCAGGGGGGACTGGGGAGAGGCTAATAGCTTCATCTGCACATTGTATAGAGACTGTGAGAAAGACAAATCACAAGGCTTGTACCAACAGCACTTCTACAGCTGTGTAATGTAGTGTCCCTTGTTCAATGGAGTTTTTCCTGAAAAAGTCCCCGTTCTCAAAAGTTCACAGATTTCTCAGACGATGACACGTTTGATAGGCTCCTGTGAAAGAAAGGAATAAGGTGTCCTTCTGTAGGCTCTTAAACAATAAAAATCCAGTCAGCGTGCACAGGGGTGAAGAATGACTCATGTAAAAGTCTGCTTAAATGTCTTCAGATGAATAAAATAAAATCAGTGTGTCAGTCAAACACATTGTGATTTTCACATGAAGCCCGCATCTCATTAGATCTCAAGTAAGCAAGTATGGGCCTGGTTAGTACTGCTTAGTACTTGGAGGCAAGTTAGGCAAGTTAGGTGTTGGGTCCTTGGGTAATACACGTCATCCACATCCTAGTATGAATGTTGTGTGTGAGTGCTGGTGGTGGTCGGAGGGGCGATGATGCAGATTGGCACCTTTACTTCTGTCACTCTGCTCAATTATACCACTATCCACTACATCTTACAACCACACAGTGTGGAATGAACAAATGAATGAATGAATATCCATCCATCTTCTTCCCACTTTATCCACGGGGTGGGGCAGCTCTTTGCTGTTTGTTCTGTGGTGGTGCAATGTAAAGTTCTATATTAACCCACTGGGTAATTACATGATTAATTAATTTCATTCATTGATTTGAATAGACCTAATGAGCATGACATGCATGGACTATTTAACTTTGGCTTGTGTTTTTTTTTATAATGTAAGAAAGTTCATTTGAATAGATTCCCATTGGTGCAGGCAAACACTGACCTTAGTGTTACATTATAGGTTTGAGTGAATGAGCCCCTCAATAAATGATATTTGACCAGCCTTTTGAAATGCTTTACACATGAACACGGAAAAGGGTTCTCATGCTATATTGCTTCCCCGTCTGAATACAAAGTACCTTATATTTGTCCATTATATGACTTGGACACATTGTGGTTCACTAATGACGCACGCGCAGAGTGCGCACGAGCGAGGAGCGGAAGCGTCAGTGCGCATCTCGGTATAATAATCTGGCTGAGCAGCGTCGCTGTCTTTTCAGCACCACTCACTGACTCCAGCCGAGCGCAGAGGCTGCACTGGGACAACTCTCTTCCTCTCGACACAATGGAGATCTGATATTTTTATCAACACATCAAAATCAGTGAACTTACATCAACTGAGGCAGGGGCCAATGCGCTCTGCGTTTCTTTTTACGGAGTCTAAAATGTTCAAAGTGAGATTTGACTTTTATTAGGATATCAAACAGTGGTAGTGAAGTTATGACGCGTGATTGATGGATGTGGCACTGAACTAATAAGTCAGATCCTTTGCCATTCTTTGCGTTTTATGTTGCGTACAGTTGAGGCGCTCAAAACGAAGTGGTGTTAACATTTTAAGGAGTACAGAGGAAGACTAAGCCACTCACTGAGAGTTTCACTGGGACGTGGTGCGCCTCGTCGGGATGCTTATATTCTTTGGGCTTTTGCACTTGGTGAGTGGACAATTGGTGCGGACTCAAGATGCCACAGGTAGCCGTTTCGTGTGCAATGCCATTCCTCCGGGCGCGGAACCGGGCTGTGGGTACGGTCAGACAGGGAACCGCATCCCGAGCAGCTCCGTGGAGGAAGAGCTTCGGAACACGATTATTCAGCTCCGGGAGACCATCCTGCAGCAGAAGGAGACTATAGTGAGCCAGCAGGGCACTATCAAAGAGCTCAACTCCAAACTGGCGCGCTGCGAGGCAGCTACAGACGACTCCCAGGGCAAGTCCCGGGGTCAGGGCTCTAGACGCAAAGAGTACGGCAAGAACACGATGGGCGACCTGCCTCGGGACCCCGGCGACACTATAGACCAGCTGGACAAGACCATGCAGAGCCTAAAGGGGCGGCTGGAGAGCCTGGAGGTAAGCGCGCTCACGTGATAGAATGGATCGCTCATTACAAACCAGATGCACGTATAAGACATTATGGTTCCTGTAAAATGTAGTAGCCAGGAATTAAAGTAAAATTTTAATTTGGGTTCATCCGAATTCTACTATCTCTAGCATAACTTTTGCTATTTATGAGGAAAAATTAGGCAAAGATAAAAAATAAAAAAGGCTCAGAAGGATTTGTCCAGTAAAAAGTGTTATAAAGTTTGCCAAATGTTCTAAGACAGATGGAGAATTCATGCTGCTGATGAAAGCTGATCTCTATGGTCAAATGTTTGCCAACCATTGGACTTGATTTTGCCCCATGCTCGCACTGCTGTGCGCTTCCTAACAGCAGACATACGCCAGCGCAGCAGATCTGCGCTAAAATGTGTGAATCCGTGGGTTATGTGAGATCAAAGGGTCACTTAAAGGACCGATCACAGTGGGAGAAGATGATATCAGTAGTCATGAATGAGGACTGAGACACCAAATCTAGTCAGAGGTGATGGGCGCGTGCATTACGCATGTGCTGTGTTAACTAAGTATCTCTGAATAATTCATGAGCTGTGTGTATGTGTGCATATGTGGGACTGATCTACATACGTTTTATCAGCACTTGTAATGTGACTAATTCTTTGCAGCTGATAAAAGGCGTCCCTGCAAACCTCACCTAAATTAAACTGAAAATTGAATTATGTGTATCTCCTAATGCGTCAGTGAGCCCTTTTGGTCTCCTGCTGCAGATTTGACGATCGCGGTAATTCCACAGAGATTATATTTACATGAATTGAGGTCACCTATAGCAACAACAGCAGCTTTATCTTCAGTGCCATAGCCTGAGCGGAATGCATTCTTCACCATCTGACCTCCACATGCATAAACAACTACAATGCTGCTTATTTCAACACAAGGTTGATTTTGATGGATTTGCTGCATTGCTACTCTAGTATCTCTACTCTGTATCTTTTCTTTAAGAACTTTTCTCCTTGATTAGGGCCTGTAATACCCAGCTCAAATCAGGCCTCCTCTGCAGCTCCAAGAATCCATGTTATATTGCCTTTTAATCGTATAGTTATTGATCTGCATATGCTTAACCTAATGATGATTTCGAAGGCTGCAGTTGCTGACAGTATCCCTGCAGGACCTCTCTCTCACACTAATAAGAACCATCTGGACCTCACACTTGGGACATAGGGCTGTGGTCCAAATTTCAGTAAACTTGATAAGAAATCATGAACATTTTAAAGTTGTTATACAGCCATAATTACAAAGAACTAGTGGCTAATGACACAAAATATGTGCTCAAATTAAAAACGGATTTTTGCAGGCTTAACTAAAAATGTAATATTTTGTAGTCTCTATACACACACAATTTTGTCATTGTACTGAAAATCTAAGGTGCACTATGCAGTCTTTCTGGGTGTCATGTCTGCAACCATGATGTTAATGTGTTGTCTGAGATGTTCCACAGTATGGCATTAAACTTATTCATCTTGCATTCATTCAGCAGATAAGAGAAGTTAGATAATATAATGTCTTACTGTGGGAAAGTTAATGCAAAACAAAAACATCTCCATCTATAGTGCATTTTTAACCTCAACCATGGATGACTGTCAAAGTCATGCTGTTGAAAAGACCCCCTCTTGGACAGCACCATGCACCCCACACCAAGCCTGATGTGAGCTCTGACGTCAGGCGGCACCTGTCCCTTTAATACCTGACCCAGGCATGGGGTGTTTGGACGGTCACCCATCACTGTCCTCTGCAGAGTACAGGCTGTCTTCATCTGTTACAGATCTGTCAAAACTCTGCTCCGAAAAATAAAAGTAACTAAAAAAGTGAATATTTTACTTCAGGATCAAAGTGGGCAGTCACAGTAATTGGAAATATATATATATATTTGGAAAATGGCATTTTCCTGGTCTACAAAACCCTCCATGGTCTTGTTAAATTAAGAGTTCTGTTTAGATTTAACTTAAATACAAACACTCGAGCATCGAGCAGAGGAGACTGTAAAATCCCATTTAGAAAAATTTCATTTGGACAGTCAGTGTTGCACACTCCTGGAATCTGATCCCCACAGAACTAAGAAACCTGACCTCCATCCATAGCTATAGTAAATCTGTGAAAAAGTGGCTTCTAGACAATCAGACATGCAAGCATAACATGGATTAATTTATATGTTTTAACTAATATCTTAACAAATGTCTTTGTCTTGAGATTGTGATTTGTGTCTGTCTTTAATGTGTGTACTGTGTGTTCTTAGAGCATTTTCTCATTTTACTACAATGACACTACATTTTGTATCTCACTTTTTTATGTCTTTATCATGTGTATGGACTGAATGCTTTGTGCTGGTGTGTCCTGTTTGTACCAATGGCACTACAGATGAAAATGATCTGCATGACTAACTCACACATTTACATACTGTACTAACACCTGTTGATTCATGTGCACTGTCCTGTGTTTAATTTAAAAAAAAAGTATTGTAGTTGTAGTAATCAAAATAAGAGGCATGGTAATAAGAAGTTACTTAATTAGTAATGTTTCAATCATCTACAGCTTTATAAATTTGAAATAGATTTTGAGCCCATTAGATATTAATATGCATACTTCTGTTGCACATCATGCCTAAAAATCAAGCCCCTGGATTTGGGCCAGGTTGTGGAGCTGGTTCAATTTCCTCTCACTAGAAGGCCATAATCACATTATTTTGCATGTGCAATTTCCTGCAAGCATTTGCTGGACACAAGCAGAAAAAGAAACATTTTTCACTTTTTAGACTGTACCTAATTGTATAGTTTGGCTGTAGGCTTGTATCAGTATGTTTGTATGCTTTACCAAAGAAAGATACATTCAAGGTTTTGTTGCATGACAACAAATGAAATGTTCACTGTGTGCTCTCTAAACATAATTTTAAGTGAAATCACAGATTATTTGTGGATATTTATAAGTTTGTTATATTTAATAATTAAAAAATAACATATTATCCATCCATTTATCGTGGGGGCAGCAGTCTAAGCAGGGACTCCCAGATTTCCTCACTCCAGACACTCCCTCCAGCTCCTCCAGGGGGACCCCGAGGTGTTCCCAGGCCAGCCAAGAGATATAGTCCCTCCAGTGTGTCCTGGGTCTTCCCTGGGGCCTCCTTCCAGTGGGACATGCACGGAACACTTCCCAAGGGAGGCGTCCAGGAGGCATCCAGAACATATGCCCGAGCCACCTCAGCTGGCTCCTCTCGACATTGAGGAGCAGCAGCTCTACTTCAACCGCATGTATCCACGATCTTGTCCAAAGCTCATGACCATAGGTGAGGGTAGGAATGTAGACTGTCCGGTAAATCAAGAGCTTTGCCTTTTGGTTCAGCTCCCTCTTCACCACAATGGTTCGATACAGTGACCACATCACTGCCGACGCTGCACCGATCCGCCTGTCAATCTCACGCTCCGTCCTCCCCTCACTCGTGAACAAGACCTAGAGATACTTGAACTTCTCCACTTGAGGCAAGGACTCTCCACCCACCTGCAGATGGCAAACCACCTTTTGCTGGTCGAGAACCATGGCCTCGGATTTGGAACAGCTGATCCCCTTCCCTACCGCTTCACACTCGGCTGCAAAACGCCCCAGTGCATGTTGCACTGGGGCATGTTGTCCTGGTTCAGTGAAGACAACATCATCCACAAATAGCAGAGATGAGATCCTGTGGTTCCCAAACCGGGCCTCCTCCAGCCTCTGGCTGCGCCTAGAAATTCTGTCCATAAATACAATGAACAAAACCGGTGACAAAGGGCAGCCCTATCGGAGTCCAACATGCACTGGGAACAGGTCTGACTTACTGCCGGCAATGTAAACACAACTCCTCCCCCGGTCATGCAGGGACTGGACAGCCCTTAATACATACATTTAATAGTAAATACATACTAGTAAATCCATCTGCCTAAATTTTGAAGAGTAATCCACAGTCATTTGAAAAACGTAGATCTGACCTGCAATTAGGCCTCATGGTGTTTGGAAGGAGAAATATAAGTTTAATACCATGTTGTGTAGCATTCCAGTTAAAGCAATAACATCATCATGGAAATAAGGAGGTAGCGCGCCCTCCACCAGAGAAGTTACATAGTGTACCTTTAACCAGAACAGCAAGTTGAATCTTTTTTTCAAGTTGTCTTTTCTGTAAAATTCAGATAGTTAATGTTTATTGTAATTTGTGTAAGTGTTAGCTACTATGTTGTTATCAGAGGTCTATTCATTTTGGCGTTTTGTATTTTCGAACAAATATGCAGTATGGTGTGTTAAACTATCCCAAATTTGGTCATCTCTTGGCCTTAAATTACTCTTCTTTCCTACTTAAATCCCATATAGTTCACATATTTCAAACTTCGTGAACCTGTCATTAGAATGATTTCCTCCGTCTTGTGCCCTTCAGCAGCAGAGTCTTCGTCTGCCAAACTCGTCCTCCAGCATGTCCCTATCCCACAGTGTGTCCTCGGCTCTGGCCCCTCTGCCCCCTGAGCTCCGAGACCTGCTGAGGCAGCGGCTGGGGGCTCTGGAGACTCAGCTGCTGCGTAAAGTGGCCGAGCTGGAGGAGGAGAAGAGTCAGCTGTACAACGAGACCGCCGCCCACCGCCAACGCACCGAGAACGCTCTCAGCGCCCTCATGGAGCGCATCACCGAGCTGGAGAAGAGTAAGTGACCAGAACCATCAATGTGGGCGGGGCAGTCATTACATGTGACACTGACAAACTATTCTTACATTACACTGCATTCTTATTACGATGTTTTTATTTCATTCTGTACATTTATTAAAGCATACATTATTTTTTGTGCATTATTAAAGCATAATCACTTTGTATACGCGAGAATTGTGCACAAGAATCAAAAGTTAGCCATCCATACATCCAAAAAAAGTAAAAAAATTTATGTAAATACTCATCATATGTAAATAGTGATCTTCAGCATCATCAAATTTCAAATAATTTCAACTTTTCTTTTCTAATGCTAATTTGAATTTAGTAGCTGTACTCGTGACATAATGACTCTTATACAGTTTAAGCCTTTTTTGGCTGGTTTTGGCTGTGTTAAGTTCTTGATTTATTCTTAAAATTGTGGTTTGGTTCAGTGGATCACAATTTTATAAAGTTTATTACAAAATATGGGAATTCAAAATTGCCACATCAGTTCTTGAGAAAAACAAACAAAAAAAAAAAACATACAATTTCAAGTTTCTGTTTGAGTGACATGAACAGTAGTATGAGAAACCCCAAAGGACCTTATACTTTTATTAAAAAAGATTCTGTAAAATGCTATTTCTCTGGGGCTTATTGCATTCAATTACGATCAACATTTGTGTCAGAGCGATGCGGATGTAGTTTTCACAATAAATTTGGTCGTTGTAGATGTGATCTGCCAGCTGGAAGACGATTTCCCCCCTTGTGAATGATAGCTCTGCAGCACCAGGTGTATGTGAACAGACCACAGAGACTAAGAGAGTATCCATGCTTTTTCTTGTATTATTCCAAAACTGGAAATGGGATTTGAAATCAGCATGAGAAGCACTGCAGTTACACGCCATTCCTAAAACCAACACAACACATTTTACAAACTTACAAAGAAACCTTTTTCCTATTTTCAGCTAACCATATGTCGCCATTGTCTATCAACAGATAACAATGCCTTCAAATCACCTGAGGATTTCAAGGTGTCTCTGCCTCTTCGTACTAATTACTTGTATGGACGGATTAAGAAGAGCCTTCCGGAAATGTATGCCTTCACCGTCTGCATGTGGCTCAAGTCCAGCGCTAGCCCAGGCATCGGAACCCCCTTTTCCTATGGTGTCCCTGGACAGGCTAATGAGATTGTCCTCATCGAGTGGGGCAATAACCCTATAGAGCTTCTTGTTAACGATAAGGTACAATGTGATCTAAATATCTCTATTGCTCAAAGTGGAGGAGAGTGTGTGGACTGCCATTGTGTGTGTGCGTGTGTGTGTACTGGCATTGTGTGTGTACAGAGATTTACCATTCCTACCTGCTTGAATGTATAATGTATAATGTGCAATGTGTAATGGTGAGGCCAGTGCTAGTGTGGTATGGTTATCACGACATGGAGAGCTAATTACTGTTCATCTAAAACACACATCAATAGTCAGTGTTGGGAAATAACTGAAAATACATATTTTAAATACTAATTTCAAGTACCTGTTTTGCAGTCCAGTTACTTTCTCATTTGGTGGTATTCAGAATACAGTTACTTACTTAAATTAAAAGGAAAATTAAAAGGAATACATGTTATTTTGGCTTTGAATTGCACATTATTAGTGAGATTAGTGAGGGTGTGCCTCCATTTTTCTTTCTCAAATTAGACTTCTCAATGTTAATGCGTGACAAAGTAATGCAATCTACTATTTTTATTGCTAAAATATATTGCAACTTGGTCTAAAAGTATTCATAGTATTCAGAATACAGTATTCTGATTGGCCCATGTAGCAGAATATGTTACAAAATACATGTTATTCAGATATTCAGTATTCTGTAACTTAAGTATTCTTTCCAGCACTGTCAATAGGTGTTTGCATTCAGTGTTTCATGTGAGACTTTGCAACTTAATGATTTGAGTAAATGGAGAGCACAGAAGCCAATGAGCACAAGCACATGAACAGTGTGTTATTGCTGAAATGTAGCACACAGCAGCACACTACTATACGCCAATATGTACATGCAATGAGAATTTATGGCCCAACACAAAATTACAGGCTATCAGCTCTGTATCCATATTTCTGCACCTTATTAAGATTTCATATCATTGACCCATATTCAACATTTACCCACACAACCAAGACTAGTCATTCATTATCAGGGTGTAGAAACTGCCTTTGACTGGACTATAGAGCTTGTGCTAATATACAACAGAAGAATACACTTTCAAGATGTTTGGAGCACTGTGACGAAGTGAATAAATCCAGTCCAGATTAATGGTACTTAAAGTGCATGTGACAGGTTTTAGTATTTTTCTACTTAATGCTTGGTTTGGTAGGATAGTATATGCACTTTTTCACAGTCTCCAGTTTTTCTAAAGATTTTTCAGATCCCTTATTTTTAGGGTTGATGGGAGGATTTAAATATCTATTAAAAAAACATTCATATCACACTCACTGTTCATTAACTCAGGAGGATGTTGGGAAAATCCCTTGAAAATGTGTGTCTCTGAAATGTGCTTTTCCTCTGGTTCCTCAGTATTTCTCAAATGTTCAGAAATTTTAACATTATCCTGACTCTTACATTTGCCCATCACTGGTTCTTTGGCCTTGGGCATAACCTTTGTCTATTTTGCAGTTTTTGGGTACCATACCAATGTTGGTATTTGAGCTGCCATCTTGGCTTTAAGACAGCCTGTGTTGTCGTAGGCGGTTTTGTCTCATCTGCAGACAAAGTGCAGGAAGAGTTCTCATGGACATAATTTTTAGCTTCTTTCTTAGTGACTTCAGTTTCTATGCATTTTTCAGAGCTTTTCTTTTCTCTCTTTTGCCTTTTTGTGTTTCTTTGCTTTTTCCCATCAGCTTTGATCAGGTTGGTCAGGTCATTTTGGGCAGGTGTAGCACAGTTGGAGTCATCTTTGACACCATCTGGGGATTTTGGTGATTGAGGTTCCTCTTTGATTACAACTGTACGCTCCTTGGTTTTTTCATTATATATCAGCTCTCCATGGTCATTTGTAGGATCTATAATATTAATGTAATGGATGGTTTTTCATCCTTGTTAGTAGGTTCAGTTGGTGCAAGGAGACATTCATTTAACATTTCCATAGCATTAACCTGGAGATTGGCTTCACCAGTCTCAGGTTTTAGAGGAGCTGAAGGAAGTTCTGATGATGGTGATCTATAATATAAATGGTCATCTCAACTTTTTCAACTATTTTTTTTCCTGAAGATTTTTTAGATGCCTTCTTTTTTCCCTTCTTTTAGGGTTGATGGGCAGATTCAAATATCTATCCATAAACTCATTCATATCACAATCATTGTCCATCAAATGAGGAGGAATCTTTGACCATCCCTTGAAAATGCACATCTCTGAAATGACCTTTTTCTCAGGTTCCTCAACATTCCTCAAATGTTGGTGAAGTTGTCCTGCCTCTTACATCTGCCCATCACCAGTTCTTTGGCTTTAGGCATAACTTTTGTCTTCTTGCTAAATATAATCCTCTGCAGGAGAGCAATATTTACCTCTGACATTATTTTGTGATGTTGGTGAACCACCATCTCTGCTTTAACTGGAGGCATCTGAGGCTTGTTAGTTTCTTCTGGTTTCAGAGCAGCAATGATTTTAGTACCTACAGTTACTTTCTAACAGTTACGGTTCTTCTTCTTCTCTGTAAAATACTAACCCATGATAGGTATCGCTGGGGGATTAATTAAGAATTAATGAATGAAGCACTAAAGTTTGTTTTAGGTTTATTTGTAAATGACTGGTGACTGAGCTCCTTTGTTTCACATATGTCACTGAAAGAAGCAAATGTGATTGAATGATCATGTTTGGCCGTGTTTGAGACTCAATAGAGGGCATGGGGGCCAGACTGACATTGATTTGTATGTTAAAAATGCAAAGAGAAAAAAAAATGCAAAGAGATGGCATTCTGGATTTGCCCGGCCAAAAAAATACACATAACTAAGTACAATTCTTTCAACAGATCTCACTTACAATGTGGGGTAGGGGCAAAAAAAATCTGTAAATGTTTGATTAAGAGCATTAATCAATGATATCACCCCCAAATCACTACTAGAATATTAACTATGCATTGTCTGAGTCTGTCAACAAAGATATGTATTACCAAAAGTTATTTTACCAGGTTACACCACGTTCCCTGCCAGCTTATTTACACTGGGCCTTATTGGCACATTGCACAGGTCCCCATACATGCATTATACATGTGAGCAAGTCAAACAGATTAGAGAAAGATGGCAGCAGAAAACGAACTGAGCAAGTGAAGAGAGGAAAGCAGAAAAGGAGAAGTCTTTGAGGCGATGGAGTTGAGGAGCGGGAGAAGGGGAGATCAGAAGGTGCTGGCCATATGAAAAGGAAGTTATAATGCACACAGAGTTAGAGTGAGACGGAGAGCCTGACTAGGAGGCTGGATGAGTGAATATGATATGTGCTGAACTTGTTGGCACTGGTAACAGGGTCCAGGGGGGCAGATTGTTTATGCGCTTCATTTGGATGCATACTGAGTGGGATGAAAGAGGTCTCAGCACTATTAAAAGTGCACCACTGTCTGGGTTTGGTGGGAACTCTGCATAATGTTTTTTGCAATGGAAGACCGCATTGATCTCGTTTGCTTAGTAATTTGTTATATTGTTATTGATTTATTTTTACTTTTAAAGTCTGATGTGATAGCAAGAGTTTAATGTGGGGTTCAACTGCACTTTCCTCCAGCGTGTGTAATCTGTCAAACCAACCTTGCTCACAGATTTGTAGCATTATTGCACATGGCTATGATACTTATTCTGGTGTAACAGTTTTGAATAACTGCACCTAAATTAGCCTTAATAAAGTAAGAACCAAGACTTAATTTGTCGTGAAGAAATGAAAATGATTCAGGCTTAGTAACTACTTATATCAGGGGTCTGGAGTGTATTAACTAAGTTTGGCGCATTCTTGAACTATCTGAGGGCTGCTCCAAGAAGCACTCAGTGATATGATTATAGGAGCAGCTACAGAGGCCCGGTGCACACACTTCTTCACCTGCTGTATTCTCTCATTTCCATATCAGTTTTGTAGCAGGAATAATAGGTACAGTTTCCAATAGAAAATGGCATGTAACACAAATTTGTTTGTTTGCGCATGCTGATTTGGAACTGCATTGTTAAAGGCCCTTAGATAAAAGGGGGAAGTGCTCTGAGCTTGGAAGAGAACGATTACTGAAACGTGCAAATGAAACAAAACACAACTGGAGGAATGTTTTTCAGGAGCTCTGTTCAAAGCGTACTGCACACCCTTCTCTACCGCCCACTTGTGGTGCAGTTACAGTCAATCCAAGAAGCTGCCGGTTGCATATAATGATTCCCCTTGTATTTGACTGAAAGTCCCTCGATGGACAAGTACCAGTCTGATGTGTGTGCAGAGTAATGTTCCCACATTGAACACTGTGTTCAGAAACTTTGTATACAAGTTTATAAAGCACCTTGAGGACTCACAAAATGAAATTACAAATGAGTGTCAGGTACACCTCTGAACTCTTGGGGCACTGGAGGAACTGCTTATATGAGCTATAGGATATTATAAAGTATTTGTCTTCTGTCTGTTTTTAAATGTTCTATATGGACCCACTGGAGTGTGGAATAAAGCTTGATTGATTTACTGATGAGGACGCATGATAACACGGTTAATAATAAAAGGCAATATAGGATAGGACACATAATAAGACACATTCACACCCTTTGTTGTGCCTCTGTGTATTCATATATTTGTTAGAATTATGTATCTTATTTATCCCTTCTTGAGATTGGCACAAATTGTGTGGTTTGCATTCAAGCCATTGTGATGTATTCAGTGTATTCTGTGTAATGTGGATTTGAAAAGCCTTTATTAAGTAAGCACAACTTGATCTGCATAGTGAGTGTAAAAGTGTGTCTTTGTGAAAATGAGATCAGCTGCTCTCATTTGAATAATGAATGAGTCATGTGGTTTGTAGTTGCCTTGTGGATACAGTGTTGTATTATCACTCACTTTGTTTGCAAACTATCCCAGCTGTCGCACTGGGAAGATTGGACAAGAATGCAATTTACTAAAAAACCCAAATCTTGGTGCTGCATGTTTTTTCTTTTGCAAAAACCCTCATCCACAATCTCCAGAGGTGCACCACTGGCACCTGCATCCTTGGCCAAGTAAAAAGTGTTTTTAATCAAAACTGAAATTGTATGGCTGTTCGTTATTTTTACTTGAGACATCCCTTTTCTATATTACATCATTGCAAACAAACAGTTAGTGCCCCTAGTAATGTAGCAGTAATGTGGTGGAATGTAGCATAGTAAAAGCAGTATTGAAGCAGTACTGAAGAAAAAAATGTGTTAGTATCTGTACTACTTGAGTGCAGTACAGAAACGTTTTACTTGACTACATTTGAAAGTAGATATCTGTACTTTCTATTCCATTACATTGTTTAACTGGACTGAAAAGTAGTATTTATTATTGACCTTTTTGAGCCCGATGGTTTATTTTAACACATTTGAGGAAACAAAAATAAACAAATAGGAACAAAACAACTATAGATTCAGTTGTCTCTACTGAACAAAATTCAGCAAAATCACTGCATCTGAAGTTTTATTAAGCATCAGGATTTGCATGAAATACTTTTCATTTATAAATTAGTACTTTTACTTAAATACACCTTTTCATGTACTTTTACTTCTATTTGAATCTTTTTTTTTTGCTCCAATAGCTGTACTTTTACTTAAAGGTGCAACTGTGTAACATTTCCTCCACCTGCTTGTCTCCATGGAAATGCTTTGTCTAGAATGTTCCACAGTACAGATTAAATCCATCAGTCATGAGGGAGACTTAGCAGGTTACAGCACTGCACTACATTACGGTTCAGATCTGTGGGGAGTCGCCCCTATTCACAGAAGGAATTATTATTGTATTTTTGAGCAATAGGAACCCCTGTAATGAATAAATATTAGATGGATATGTTTATGTCATACCATGGAATATTCCAGGCCAATAACATCTCTATGGAAACAAGTAGGCAGTGGACATTCCCCCAGAAAAGTTGCACGGTGCACCTTTAAGTAACAAAATTGAGTACTTCCTCCACCGATGCTGTGATGTTATTGCCTCCATGTTGGTAAAACAACTGCTTGTTTTTCTCTGATGCGCGTACAAAGCACAATACACAAAAAGCTGGTGGGCTCAGCCAGAGTGCTTTGAAGGATGTGCTGTTGTCACCTGGGTAATCTAAATTGTATATGCAGTCCATGGGCTCAGCTGGAGCAAGCACAAATAAGAGGCCTGGTGCTTTGAAGCCCTCACCAGGCTAATTGCCACCCATGTCGCTAACACACCCAATTAGACTAGAGCTCCGGTACTTGATAGACGGTGCACAGTAACAATGTACTTTTATGAAATTTACTCAGGCAAAGTCTAAATGAATGGGCTGCTTTTATATGTGCATTTTCATTTGCACAAATATTAAACATCTGCTACCGCTGATTATACTGTATGCTTTGGGTTTGAAGTGTACAGTACATCACAAAAATAGAATAACCAAATATATGACAAAATATGTACTGGAATTACTACAGTATATGATGGGGACATAATTGCTCACTATGCTCATAAGAATTATTGATTTGAATGTTTAGATGATAATTACTTACTTTAAAGGGCCCATATTACGTTATTTTCTGATCTATGTTTTAATGTTGTTTCCTCATAACAAACATACCCAGAGTTGTGTTTTGTTTCATTTGCACATGTTTAACACACAAACCCTGCATATTGATAGAGTTGATAGAGTCATGTGGTAATACAGAAAGTGCTCCGCTGTGTTTTTTAACTCCATGCACCTTTACGTAGAGTCATTTCAGCTCTGGGATTGGAGATGTAGACAGATAATAATAAAGAGTGACTCAAACGTGTGAATGAAACAAAACACAATTCCACGTATGAGGTAACAGCATTATAACATGGCTTAAAGCTCACAAGAATCCATTTTGTGTAATACGCTGTACATATCTTTATTCGACACAACCACTGACACACACAACCCAGAGAGGTCCTGGAAGACGTATTTACGATATACAAAATGAACTTATGTCAAATCAATTACAGAATGTCGGCCACTTCTCTGTCAAAATGCTCAAAGGTTTGATGGATGAATAAGAGACAAAAATATAAAGCAGTTTGAGTGACCTTTAAATGAAACTTATTGTTACTATTTGAGTTGCAGTATTTGAAGAAGTATAGATGTTGTTTTTTTATATGGTTGAGTCACACATGCTTTATACTATATTAAATTTAATCAGTGGATGTTACTATGAACAGAAAGACTATTAATAGCTACTTCTGGCTTAAATAGACCCTGATCTCTCTGTGTATTCGTTTATATTTTAAGTTACTTGTCATGACTTGAATCTTGTTCTGCTTGAGAGCGTAACACAGTATTCAAAGCGAGGGGTGTGTGGGGTGAGGAACCTGAGTGCCAAATAAGATTCAAACCAGTGCTAAAATATATTTACACCAACAGTACTTTTAACGTCACTGAAGCATGGATATGATAATCAGGCTTCGAAAACACCAGCACTAAATCCACTCTCATCACTGTTCACTTCGATTACAGTTGCCTCATCTCAAACCTTGGCCCAGTGCCCTTTTGTCCTGGTCTCACCTCCTCTCACCTCCTCTGCCCCTCCCCAGGTTGCCCAACTGCCCCTGTCTGTGAGCGACGGCCGTTGGCACCACATCTGCATCACGTGGACCACCCGCGACGGCTTCTGGGAGGCGTACCAGGACGGGGAGCGCCTGGGCACCGGGGACAACCTGGCCCCCTGGCACCCCATCAAACCGGGAGGGGTCATCATCCTGGGCCAGGAGCAGGTGAGTGTGCCTTTAAGTGCGGATGACAGGTTTTCATGGTTTTCTCATTGTGATTTCACTTGGTGGGAGAGCTAAGTATTTATCACAGTTTTCTATCAGTTAAGTGGTGGCTTGAGGGAAAAAAGTTGAGTAGAAAAGTGCAAAAATACAAGAAGTAGTGATTATTTTTTCCTACTTATTTTGAATGTATTATTACTGTTTATATTTTTGCTCTTTGTTATTATATTATATTGTGATGTGTGAGCTACTGTGTCCAAATTATTTCCCTTGTGGATTAATAAAGTTTGTCTAAGTTTACGTCTGTAATAAGTTGTAGTAACTTGACAAATGAAGAGACGAGGCACGATCCAGAGGCGTAAGTCCTCAAAACATTGTGATAATGTTTTCATTCTAGTCTAATCTAGTCCAATCTGGCTGTGCTTCCATTGTAGGGAGCGTTATACCTCTAATGACAATGGTGTCGTTGTCTATTTTGATTAGTTAAAAAAAATAGGCAACATTTTTAGATATATTTTACATAATCATGGTAACTATAGTGAAATGTGTAATCTAACCTGTCAGATGTGTTTTAGCCACAGTTGTTTTCGCGCCATTACCTCGTTCATCTGGCTCTAAACAGCACCAGAACGCCCTTGGGTGCAGCTTTAGTGGGTCATTTTAGCACTTAGCTCATTGACACCGTGTATGCGCTTATGAAACGTACAGTGAAATATGCCCCGAGGATTGCCATCAGGTCATACCACATCTGCTTTGGAGTTTTATGGGACTGTCACAAACTCATTTTCACTCCGGTAAAAGTTTGGGCTAATTAACAGTCAGCGTTGTCAGGCAGTTTGATGGGAATGAAACTGATTTATTTTAATTTGCAAGCTCCTCCCCGAACAGTGAACAGGTGTTTTTTTTTTTTTTTTTTTTAGGCAAGTGAGAATAAGAGTGACAGGTGGAGGAAAGGTGGAAGTGTAAGGGTGCGAGGGGGGGAGAGGAGTGACAGGAGGTGAACTACTGCCACCTGCAGAGTTTCATGATGAAGTCTCACAGATAGTACTGGAACAAAGCACTTTACTTTTGAGTTTGGCAGGATAAAAGTATAGATGGTATTAAAGATATGGATCGCAATATAATTCAATGTTTTTCAATGCATTTTTGAGCAACTGATTAAATGTAAGAGGTAAAAAACGTGTGTGGAACATTGTGGACAATCAGGTGGCAGACATCATGCACCAGGAATTTCTTCATATATAAATGTACAAAACTTACAGTAGTGGAATGTTAATATTAAGTTGGCATAAATTCTTTGGTTCATTTTAAGACCATGTGCCACTAGGCAAAGTAAAGAAATACTAAAAACTTGTATAAACCTGTCCAATGTAATCTTTTCAAATTTTATTCAAAAAGCTGTGTGAAAATGTACTTAAAGGGGCCTATTACACTATTTTGTGATCTGTCTTACAGTGGTGTTTCCTCATCACAAAAATACATTGTTGTGTTTTGTTTCATTCACACATCTTCAACACACAAACCCTGCAGAGTTCTTATCTCAGACAAACACACCTGATGTCCTGTGGTAATATAGAAAGTGCAAATCTCTGCTGAACAAAAGGTTAAAGATAGCCGTTAACTTGAAAACAACCACCGCATGATATCTCAAGGTCTTGCTTTAATTACAGATATGACTGTTATGATGTGTTATGTTATGCTACTGTTACAACATGATCATAAATCTCTCCTTTTGTCACTACCGTCTCTTTAGGACATTGTTGGAGGCCGCTTCGATGCCACCCAGGCGTTTGTGGGCGAGCTCAGTCAGTTCAACATGTGGGACCGGGTGCTGCGGCCGGTGGACATTGTGGGCCTGGCCAACTGCTCCGCGTACATGCCCGGGAACGTGGTGCCCTGGGTGGACGCCAATGTGGAGGTTTTCGGGGGCGCCAGTAAAGCTCCACTGGAAATCTGTGAAGACCGGGCTTTTGACTCATAGAAGGACACCAGTGAGAGAAGAACAAGAAAACGCTAGCTAGGGTTGCCAAGTTTGGAATGCAAAATACAACAATTTTCCTGTTTACTGCTGCTAAACTGAAAAGGGTGCAACAATTGTATTATTTTTACATGGTCCAACAGCAAAAGTCTTAAGAGAAGCCACGCCGTTGCATCAGAGTACTGTACGTGCTGTCATTTCCTCTTCTACGGATTGGTTTTCATAGAATCCTGATTTTAAAATAAGATTCTCTCATGCTTTATACTGACAACGCCGCACTGTATTCATAGCAGGCATGAGCAGGAGCAAAGGGCTTTGAAGTGCCGAAGATCACTATTCCTGAGTTACATGCGCCGCTAATACATGCTGTGAGCTTTGGTCCTGTTTGAAGAAGCTATACACATCTCTCAGAAAGGAGTTCAGCCCGGACTAGACCTGGTTATTCTGGATTATTCTGAAGATAAAGTAGAAGTCAGATGAGATATGACAATGCATGGTAGTCTGGCTGTTATGGAGGTTACGTAAGAGTTCACTGTTTGGCTATGGTGACGTGGTCGGAGAGATTAAAAAGCTTTGTGTTATTCTGGAAAATCCACGCTAATACTTCTCTCCTTCTCTGCCCCTTGAGCAGCTGCCATGTCGAAAACTGATTTTGGTTTTTTTTACCCATTACAGGTTAACACTGAGATAAATGCCCTGCTGTGATTGTGTATTATTCGCTCTAACTGCAAATAATAATGGACTAGTAATGGAGCGGACGCAATATTGAGCTTTTTGTGTAATTTTGAGATGGAATTTGGGGATGGGATTTGATGTACTAATAGTTTATGTTTACAGTATTACTAAATGATTGGATTTATCGTAAAGCTACACTGTGCAACTTTTCTGGCCACTGTGGGGATGTTATTGTCTTGTCTGGAATCGCCCATAGAATGAAATTAAACATACATATATATCATGCATAAATTCAATTACAGCTATGGTTACTGAACTTCAGTGTAGATAAATTTAATGCTCTACTGTGAAAGGGCGAATATTACGCTATTTTCTGATCTGTTATAATGTTGTTTATCCATCAAATACATACCTGGAGTTGTGTTTTGTTTTGTTCACACATGTTTAATACACAAACACTGCATATTTAGGTTTTTCTCTTAAACAGAAAACATTGTTCCACCTTGTGATGTCATGCGGTAAATAAAGGAACTGTGTTTTTAAACACACCTTCACTAGAATCATTTGGATATTTTCAACCCTGGAATTTCCCATCTCTACTGAGCAAAAGGTAAAAGGTAGATGTTAAGCAGAAAACTATCACTTTATGACATCACAATGTGGAGCATTTTGATTTTTGGAAATGTTAACAGCTAACATGGCTTAAAGGAGTAAATTTTGCATAATATAGGGCCTTTACACATTCTAAGCAAAGCACATCTCCATGGAGACAAGCACATGGCAGTATGCTCATCCAGAAATGTTACACAGTGTATATTTAAAGGTAAATCATATTGGACAAAACTGCCATGAGGTACAGGTGGGTGGGAAGTCCCTTCCTCAAGTGGAGGAGTTCAAGTATCTCAGGGTCTTGTTCACGAGTGAGGGGAGGATGGAGCGTGAGATTGACAGACAGATCAGTGCAGTGTCGGCAGTGATGCGGTCGCTGTATCGGACCGTTATGGTGAAGAGGGAGCTGAGCCAAAAGGCAAAGCTCTCGATTTACCTCAATCTACGACCCTGCCCTCACCTATGGTCACGAGCTCTGGGTAATGACCGAAAGGACGAGATCAGGGGAGGAGTGAGGAGCTCAGCCAGATGGGAGGAGCTCAGAGTAGAGGCGCTGCTCCTCCACGTCGAAAAGAGCCAGCTGAGGTGGCTCGGGCATTTGTCCGGGATGCCTCCCCTGGGCTCCTTCCTCGGGAGGTGTTCCGGGCATGTCCCAATGGAAGGAGGCCCCAGGGAAAACCCAGGGCACGCGGAAGGCTGGGAACGCCTCGGGGGAGGGGATGAATGGATGGATGCCATGAGGTATTTCTTTCATTCTCTGTCATTACATTTCAAGCAATCTACCACTGTAAATCTAAATATATCTATTTTTTGCTATTAAAATGACAAGCAACAAGCCTAGTAACAACACACATTTACACACATATATTTTTATTTTTACATAAAACATGAAAGCCATTCTAATGAGCATTTTAAAGACTTAATGGACAAGGTGGGATGCGGGACAGTACTGAATGTTTTCTAAAGGTGCACATCAAATGATTTGCTGTGTCATCCTCTGTCATGATGTCTTTTCAATTTCCAACTGAGACATTTTCTTTCCTGAGATGACTGTGTGTGTTGCTTTCTCTGCTCTATTCATTGGTGGTGCAATATTGTTAAAAAAATATATAAAAAATTATGACAAAATACTTGCTTTGTCTCACTGGTGAATGGCCTTTTTGTGAGCACCATATGTGCTTTTGCTTGTGGACAATGCGAACATTTGGGGAGCTTTGGGAGTCCAAAAAGAGCACAGAAGAAGAGGGGCATAATGAAATAATGTGTTTGTGTTTTAAAGCCACCTACATGTGCGCTAACCATTCACAGTACGTTTTGCACCTCTCTGCCATGTGGTTGAATGTCTTTTTGCAGCCTAATAAAAAGTTGTACATAAAAGCTATAAGTTTACTTATTTAACATACTTCATTTGTGCCAGTTTCCCCATCACATTTATATCAAAAAGGAGAAATGACATGTTAGAAACTGTGAGTGTATTTTGCAGTTCAGTGCTGAACCATATTGCTGTGGTGCGGTCTATCATCTGTGCAGTGCTGTCATCAGTGACCCAATCCTCTGAACTGGCTGAACTCCAGGTGCAAATGAAAATATCTGAGGATTATCAGGGCCACAGCCACAGGAGGCAGGAAGAAGGGCTTCTTACTGAATCCAATGTGACAAAGCAGAGGGATTTTTTACAATTAGACCTGACTATTGTGTGGCTATGACTAAGAAATATGACATTATGATGATTAGTGGAGGAGGTTTTACACTGCAGCAATCGCCATTGGTATCATGCATTTAGACTAGAGATTGAGTGCTTGTTTAAACATCACTCTAAGTGTCCTTGAGCAGCTTTAATGCCCCCAAAGTAAAAAATGAGAAAATGATCAGATTACTTTCACAAAGCATATGAGTTTGCAAATACAAGTTTTTTCAGTGTGAAATAATGATGGAAAAATAAAAATGTTTTTACACAATTTCCCCTGTGGGAAAAAACAATCTGTACACATTATATAAATGATCTACTTTCATTTAATAGCAGAAAAACTGGCAAACTGGGGTCTGTGGAGCCATGACTGAACATTACAATGTTGAATTATTAAACATAGGAACAGCTCATCTATGTGTTTATAATCTTTATACATTTAGAGTCACCTTTTTGGCTTTGGTAAATTGCACATATGGGTATGTGCCGCATGCTCGACTATAGGGATGTCAAAATCTATTAATAATGAATAAGTGTGATTGTTTATTTCACAACATAGCTAAAAAATAATAATTGTAAGCAAGTGGCCTTGGACCTTATCTTAGAGTTTGTCACGTTGAATTGTCAAAGTTGAATTTCATAAAGTTGATCACATATAATGGCCATGCATGTGAATTAAGAATCAATAATCGTGGACAACTGTAAATGTGTGATTCTGTGTGTTTCTTCCCACATTAACTGTAAAACTAGAGGTTCTTATAACATAACTATGCTCTATACTTCCCCATCCAAGGCCTCCAGCCCTGCCTCTCTTTGCTGCGCTCTGAGATTGACAGTGACATGCACCTGACTAAAGCCTTGTTCCAGAGCTTATGACAAACTGTCCCACATCCCTCCTGCTTTAATTACACTCCCGGAGGTAGGAGCAGCGCTGATGGAAGACAAATTACCTTCAGAAGGTGTAGCGCACCACTAATGAAATCTAACTGAGAGGGGAATTGAACAGAAAAGCGTCAACCAGGAGTGTTACTGATATCATCAGTCTCTATGACAGCCTGAGGATCCCACACAACACTTTCTGCAGGCTAGAGGAGTACATTTTCCACAGTTATTGAGTTTTCCTTGTGTCCGTGATGGAGTTTGAAAGGTAAATTTGTGAGAAGTGAAATCCCAGAGGGCTTAGTGAAGACACAATCTCTGCAGTAATGATAACACTACATCACTACAAACAAATTACCGATGCAGCGCTGTGTCCGTGCTCTTATTGTCCCTAACAAGACAGAGTACCTATAACTAATCATTTGTCAGCTAATTGGATTGTGCTTCATATATCTAGTTCTGGTTGAGTTTTCGGAGAGAGCCTGCAGTTGGGGAGAATCCATAATTCAAATGAAATAGTAGAGTGTTTCTGACTGTGATCGGCAGGGGGTGGGGGCAGTTGGATTTGGGAGAATGGGGTAAAATTAAAATGTGATTCTGCCCCTATCAAACACTGAACTCTGTCACAATTGAGTCTTTATCATCTGTGACACTGAGGCACAGTCTTTCTCAGTAATTAAAGGGTGCATAGAAATAGTCTTCACATTAAAGGAACAATCTCTACAGGGTTTTTTTCTTTCTTTTTCTTTCTTTTTTTGGTCACACACTGTTACTGTGAGCCATCACCTCACCGTTCTCCACATCCCTGCAGTTAGAAAGCCACGCATCAAAGTCCTCAATAGAGCTGCAGACTGCTACTAGGTTTTAAATTACAACTTTCCACACCTTACAGCACAAGAGTTTTAAGACTTTGTTTGATATAGTTTGAAAAGAAAATGTGAATATTTTGTTTAAACCAAATAAGACACAGAAATTATATAATGTTATGAAATAAGAATTAACTCTATAATTTAATTCAGAGATTTTCCGACTATAAAATCAAACCAAAAAAGTGCAAGGTGCCTCAATAATCCAAAATTGCCTTTAGTAAATGAATATGAGAGCCTCACAATTACATGGAATATTAAAATTAGGATCCACACTTATTTACACCTACAGAAAATAACATAAATTGGCCAAACCTGAGAAGTTAATATCCAATTTGTTAGTTTGTGAAAACTTTACTTAATAGCTCAAAGCAAAAGTCGTTTCTTTCTGTGTGTATTTACTATATTAGAGTGAGTATATGCAGCGAATCACCATAAGTCTCAAGGTCATACAATTATTCAAATGTTGAGGCCTTAGAAAGAAAATAAGATTACTAAAGTTCAGTTATGGAATGTGATCCGTGCCGAAGGGTTACTGGCGAGGACCACTTCCATTTTGTTCTCTTATAAACAAATCAGTGCTTTCTAAATCAAGATTAAGCACAGTTAGTCCACACATTATTATCTGATGTAACGGGCCCGGCCTCCCAAAGTCACCTCATAATAAACTAGACATGTGACTTCCAGTGATGCCTTTATCTTGGTGGAATCTAATCAGATCTGTGGCTCTCCATTCTCCCAGAGGGACTGTGGATAAGTACATTATCCAGATGATTCCAGCCCCGCTAACATCAGGAGCAATAGCAGTGTAGTCTGTGCCCCCTCCCATGGGCCTGGGCCATCGTCACAGAGTAACAGTGTGATTAAGCAAACGGGATCAACCCACATCTTTGTGCATGTTAATCCTCACTATTTATAGATGCACCATGGACAGAGGGTAAGCTGTATGTGCAGTTTTTTCTCTTCTTTTTTGCTGATTCAAACATGATGAAATAAAGTATGCAAATGATTGACTGTGTATTATCCTCATTTGGTCCTGATTTGAGCTACGTCTAGTCCTGATGAAGATTTGGTTTAGTTCTGGTTTAGTGCAGATCCCAGTTCGGATGTGTAGGTATTTATCACATTGAGGAGATTAAAACACATTCACATCCTTGTGAGGACACAAATCATGTCTCCGTGATCTGATAAATCCTTTATTATTAGATCAACATTCAACAGTTCAGATGTGGTATGGTTAGTGTTCAGGTTAGGATGAGTCTTTTATGAGCAATCCATTGTGTTGTGAAGTGTCTAAAAGAATCGCATACAAAGTTTGTGATTTGTTTCTTAGACCCTTCGAGTTGGCGTTGTTCTCATTCTTACTGACTGGCTGGAAAAGATAGTTGACATATGAGGTGGGAACTTTTTAGTGGTAGTCAGAGTTATTCATACACATTGGAAAACTCAGACAGCCCCAGAGATTAAAGAATGGGCAAAGAAGATGATTTAATAACAACTAGAATTATAAAAACATTTATGATGAGTCTCCAGGAAATGCATGTGCTCATTAGCTAAAAGTCATGTTCTTCACTTTAGTTTCACACTACTTTTCTTAAAATCTGAAAAACCCCAACAATGATTATTCTCTTACAGCAGCATTAGTGAATTCATTAACTATAATATCTGAGCATCTGTAATTTGTTGAAACATTTAAAGATCACGTTTTTACAGTCTGAATTAGCCGCAGGGTAAGTTTTTTACTGCAGTCAGTCTAATTTCCAGAGAATCAATATGATGATGTTTTAAGTTGAATTTCTAGGAGCAAAATAAACAAAGATACAAAAAACAATAAGCAGAAGGTAGCAGGTGTCACTGTGTTGTTTTTTCATGGGAGAAATTGGCACTGTGGATAAATGCTTGTGAAAGACTGTTGAAGCAATACAACTGCTATGAATGAATTTGGACTGTTGAGAATAGGAGGTGGGTGGCTAACTTTGGCTTGTCAATGTCATTTTGTGAAAATACTACTTGTCACTTCTGTCACTCCAGTGAAATCATTTTGACGTTTTAATGTTTATTTATGTGCAGGTACCAGTATTTAAAGTTTCTATACTATGCAAATTTGAGTCTTGTGAATGACTTAATATTCACAAGACTCAAATTTACATAGTGGAACAAGTGGAACAGAGTGTTTTCTGTTTGAAAGAAAAACTAAATATAACCTAATATGCAGAGTTTATGTGTTAAACTTGTGTGAATGAAACAAAACACAAATCCAGGTATGTTTGTGAGAAGAAAACATTATAACAGATCAGAAAATAGCGTAATATGGGCCCTATTTACTTCTCACTCAGTTGACAGATACTGGGCATAGAAACCACAGTCTTAAGAGTATTTTCACAACAAGAATGTCAAAATACTGCTGGTAGTATTTAAGAAAGCACACTCTGAATCCAAACTACCCTGTCTTTGTTGAGAGACCCAACCTGCAGGGTGAGGAGAAAGACAGTAGAGCATGAATGAGCAGCGTGATTGGTCCTACACCAGTCTACTACAGGACCAAGCTTTGTCTCTGATCCTCTGACTCCGAAGACCCCAAAGATCACCCACGGCAACAAGAAGCTGTAGCGGACAAATAACCAGGCCTGTGCGCGGAAACAGTGACTCGAATGCTTATGAAACGATAAGAGATCAGCAGACTCACAGCCAAGGTCAGCACTGTAGCCATATGCTCCCCCCCGTGCGCTCCCCGTGTGCCCAAGTGCATGCTGGGTAAGGCCGAACCAAATGCAAATGTGGTCTTGGCATGAGCTTAACTATTCAAAAGTGGACCTCTTACCATGGAAATGTAAGGGCAGCTGACTGAGCCCATGCAAATCCCAGTTCTTTTAGTCTGGAAAAAAAATATCTGGTTAGAAATAAGGGATTGGAGTTGTATTTTACTGTGGTATTCAAGGTAACAAAAATTAAATTATGAAAGTTATCTTATGTTTCATTTGTACACAGTCCAATAATGTAATGTAAAGTACTGCATTTTCTGGACTATAAGCCGCTACTTTTTTCCCAGGCTTTGAACCATGCGGCTTTTACAAAGGAGCGGCTATTCTGTGGATTTTTCACCACTAGGGGCGCTCTAACCGGAATTTCAAAAACAAGATAGACGGAAAATGAATGCAAAGAAGAATACGCTACTTTTTATTTAGCAGATATAACATGCACAACAAATTACTAACTGGTAATTATTTTCAAATCCTCCCCCCTTCATCATGAAAAGCACACGAAGGAGTTTGTATGATGCAAGTTTTAAGTTGAAGGCATCGATCTTGCTCCAGGAAGGAAACCGCTGTAGAGCCCTGCACCCGCACAAAAACACAAAACAGTGCAGCGTGGAACATATTCTGAAAGCTTATTGCGGGCGCGGGGGGGAGCACGACTGCACAGCGCGGGAGTGGGCGGGAGCGGTACTGAAGAATGCGGGAGCGGGACTGAAAATTGTGTCCCGCGCAGATGTCTACAGCTTCGGTCAAAGTGACTTGTGGTTTCACTGCACAGGAGAAATGAAGTTAATCAATTACCGGTTCTTTTCTGTTTTTTACCTCGTTTTAATCAGCGCAGTTGCTGCCGTGTTAAAAGGCACTGTTTGGAAAGAATCTGTTCAGGTACATAAATGTACATTTACAGTACGAAATCGTTCTGTATATGCAGTAAATATCTAATTTTTCAACATGGATATCAGCGGCTTATAGCCCGGTTGCGGCTTGTATATCTTTTTTTTTTTTTTTTTTTTAATAGAGTGGATGCGGCTTATATACAGGTGTGCTCTATAGTCCAGAAAATATGGTAAGTCTCCCTCTAAAAACACTCACTCTCTCTGGTATATGTCCACGAAGCTCCTTTGTGTTTCTAAAGTCCATACACCTCTACTTCATTCAGTGCTCTTGCTGCCTTCACGCTAAAATCTTTATCTTCATACAAACTACAAAGCAGAGACAGTCCCGGTGGCCTCTGCAGGCTGTCAAAATTACAATAAGAGAAAAGAAATGTTCATCCTATTTAAATGTCACTTTTATTAATTATCTAATTATTTTTCTATTGAACCAAAGCAAAAAAACAAAAAACAAACATCTATTCAAAACCTATACATTAATTTAACATTAAATAGTTCAGTGCAGGTGGAAGAGGCGGCAATATACCTTAATAAGATTGACATTTCATTTGTTGAGTGGTTTTGAGGCATTACCAAGACACAAAGATTATTTTAATTATTGTACCAGAGAAAATACCAAGACATGTGTTCAGTGTTGTTTAAAAAGCCTTAAAGGTGCACTGCGCAACTTGTCTGGTAGAGGGTCCACTACCTGCTTGTCTCCATAGAGATATTATTGTTTTGGAATGTTCCAGTACGACTTTAAACATTTCCAGCTAGCATGTATTCATCACGGGTGTTTCTATTGCTCAAAAATACAATATTTCCTTGCGTGAATAGGAGCGACGTTCCACAGATCTGAATTGTAATGCATAGTACCGTAACGTGCTCGGATCCCTCGTGATGGAACATTCTAAACAAAGCAATGACATTTCCATGGCAACAAGCAGGTGACGGACCCTCCACTACAAATGTCACTGTTAAATGAATTTATAAAGCACATTTAAAATCAGTAGACCAAAGTAAAGTACAGGCAATAAAGTGGAGAAAACAAGGTGAAAATACAAAAATGCAATTACAATGCTAAACTTTACTAAAAGGCAAAGCAAATAAATGGGTTTTTAACTTAATTTTAAACTGGTCCACAATGTTACGCAGTGCATCTTTAACATAAATATAGGCCCTTTAACAGTGAATATTCTAGATGCTTTAAAACGCTACGGCCAATCAGCAGTGTTTTGTTCCGGGTGGGGATGGTGATGCTCTATTGATATGCACAGTCAGGAGAATAGAGCTTTTCTTGATGCAGGCTCGTTCAGTGCCAAGAGCCTGGTGCCACCTGAGCTACAGTGGCCATGATTGATCGTGAAAAGGAGGGGAGGCAGGATCATGATGCCAAAGTCCCCCATAAGTTTCAAGGTCGACCGCATTAAGCACAATAAATTTAGCATAAGTGAAAACAGACTTCGCAACACAAGCAATTTCTCAGCGCGTAAGGTGCATCGCCGCGGTGAGGAAAAGTGGAGTGGACAGGTGGGTGATGTATACGAAAAAGGTCCTAAAATTATTATATGGTTTCTTTGCAGGGTAATAAAACAACCCTTGCAAAATGTATTTCTAAACTGTGTCAAAATACAATCTAGTATTCATTTAAAGGGGATATAACTGATTAAAGGAAAATTTCTTCTGGCTCAATATTGTAAAAGCAATTCTTGGGTCAAAATGACACCAATGTGTTTTTATCACTTGCAACCCAGGAAAAATAACACAATACCAGCCGTATTTTTAATGAGGAAACAAATGATAACGTGGTACAGAGATTGTTTTCAAAAGTATCTTATGAATCTGCAGATGAGTCGAGAGTGGCATTCATGATTTTATGTGTATTTTCTTTCACTACCCATTTGATCACAGAGGATTTGTTGCCATGGTTATGGATGATTCAATCGCACACAACCATTGTACTTATGTTAGCAGTACAAGGCCATTGTATTTTTTTACCGCTGTTATTAGATATGTTTTTAAGACTGTCTGAAGATGTTTAAAAAAGTGTAGCCTCCTGACTCACACATAAGGTAATTAATAATCATCTGTCTCTCATATAACACATATGCAGACCTTGGGACAGGAAGTAAACTGAACGCAGCATTAAACAGGTCTCAGGTGGAGGGGACATAAGGACCAATACTAAGACTAGTCTCATTATGATCAGGCCTAAAGAGATGGAGTGGACCACAATGCAGCAATCTGGCATTCTCCTGGACGCAGCCCATGTTTGCAAAGATCTCACTGCAGGCAATTAATATTCCAATGTCAGTGATTCGAAAATAGATTTGTATCAGCTTAAGCGGTCTCTCCTTTTTCTTTTTTTTTTTTTTTTACTTTTGGCGTTCTCTTAACTGGTCAGCAACATGACTTTTGGAGATATTTGTTCACCAACTCCTAAGAATCAATCTCAGGAGAAAACTGGTCTCCCGCTGTTGTGATTAGCAGGTTAACTAAAACACATTGCTTTGACCAGCAGGGGGAGGCCAGGGAACCCAAAGAGGATAAGCTATTTTAAGGGTGAAATGAGTGGCCAATAATGATAAAATTATGGATTAAATAAAACAGAAGCGGTAGCTAAAATGGGGTAACCAGTAAAACCTAAAAATACAGTTAAAATTATATTTAAAAAATACAATTAAACAGTGAAACAAGCCCATATGAAATAAAAACTATACTAAAATTGAACAAAAAGTGAAACTTAAATAAAAAGTTTACCTTAAATAGGCAGGTTAAAATGCCAGGTGGAGAGAGAACAGCGGTATCTTCAGCGAACCTATAGGACACAAAGCAGAAGTTAGCAACAAGGGACGTAAAGGTGCACTGCGTAACTTTTCTGGTTGAGGTTACACTACTGATTGTTTTAACTGTGCCTGGGTTAGAGTTTCCAGTTGTCCACACTATGGCATTAAACTTTTCTATCAAATATTTAGTCAATTAGATGTGTTTTTATTGCTCAAAAATGCACTGAAAAAGGATGGGCTTGTCTCTTCACAGATCTGACCTATAACTTGGCCTGGTGGCATTTTTGTCTCCATGGAGATACTTAATATGAAGACAGGCAGGTGGCAGAACCTCTATCAGAAAAGCACCTTTAAATGTTAATAGTTTACTGCAAGGACTGGTGCGCTAATTACCCGCCAGCAGGAACTGACTACAAAAAGTCAAGTGGGTCATCCTTTTAGCAGGGGAGGAGCTTCACGTTCATTCATAAATAAAAGTCAGTGCATGCAGAGATTAAAAACACACAAACGCGAAGATGAAAATTAGAACTGTTTAAAACCCCATCCCTCCAACAACTGACATCTTGTTTACTCAAAGCTCTCCATCAAAAATAGAGAATAATTGTGTTGTATGAAAGTGGCAATTCAGGGCTAAGCACCACAGCACCAGTCTCTTACTAAACAAACTAAGATGGATTTTGCAAGTTTTAATAAAATATACAAACAAAAGAATTTATGAAAGGAATGATGATGACAAAAAATGCAATTAGTGCATGTGCGAGCGTAAGCATCACACACTTGAGTCCCTGAGCACGGAGCTTTGTGGAAGACAATGACGCCTCTTCAAGACAACAAGCGTGGGCGAGCTCTCTAAACACTGCATACGAGCTTTTTCAAATGTTTGGTGTGATCAAAAACATCTGGAATCCACAAAAAGCGGGTGTAAACATGATGACTATGGAATCAGATTTGGAGTTAGTGCTGCCATTAGGTATTGACGTGTGCCTTTAAATAGGAAGCGTTTAGTGATTAGCCTGCATGCTGCTCCGGGCTGAAACGGTGTACAAGCTGTATGAACATTTTGTTTTAAATTAACTTTGATAAATGAGATGGGTCTTTTGTTCTCATTTGTAAAACATTTACAGTCTGCTGTGGCCACTGTCTCACAAAAGTGTTTCAATTTATAAAGAGAGGCAGGAGACTTTGGATGTCTACTGCAAGAGAAATATATTTACCAGAGGTACGGGACTTGGAAATATGAACACTCAACAAATTGTGATAGCATTGTCCAATCCAATCTGGAAATGCTTCCATTGTAGAGAATATCTTAAACGCTAATAACATATGTCAGAACAAAATGTCAACAAGTTTAACCAAGTTCAATTACTTTTACATTACTTTACAAACACTGGGAATGAAAGTCTATCGGATTTCAGGATGTTATTGACAGGCAGATTAATTAATCAACAAGCGGAGCACTAAACCCTGTAAATCTGAAGTCAAAGGAGTAATAGATTTTGTTCAGAATGAGGTGTGAATATTCGAAAGGTGATGTATTATGCATTTGAAAGACGCATGCTGTAAATTCGCAGTAAATGTGTTTGAAGAGAAAGTAGGACGGACTAATTCAGAACCAAACTGCAGGTGCAGTGGAGCAAATTCCCCATCAATCCAATTTTATAGTCTCTAATCTAAACCACTGTTTGACATCCACTGTTTTAAAGGGCCCACATTATGCTATTTTATTATCTATGGTATAATGTTGTTTCCTCATCACAAACATATCTGGAGTTGAGTTTTGTTTAATTCATACATGTTTAACACATAAACCATGCATATTTAGACTGAGTTCTTCTCTCAAACCACCTTGTGATGTCATGTGGTAATATACAAAGTGCTCCACTGTGTTTTTAAAGTCCATACACCTTCACTAGGATCTTTTTGGATAATTTCAGCCCTGGGATTTCCCATCTCTACTGAACTAAAGTAGTTAACTTGAAAACTACCACTTTATGTCATCGTAAGGTGGAACAGCACATTTTGAGCTTTGGAGATGTAGACAGAATAAAAATAAAGGGTTAATGAAATAATAAAGAGTTGATTTTGTGTAATATAGAATCAGAAAGGTTTTATTGCCATATGAGTGAACAGGTTCACAACTTTAGGAAATTGCTGTAGTACTTGGAGCGGAATGTAGACAAACACTAAACATACAACAAGTAAAATAGAATAAAATGAAGTAGAAAACAATAAGCTATAATATAACACAAAAATTTCTCTTCTCTGGTGTAGGTGTACCCAGAAGAGTGACCAAAAACACAAATTACGCACAAAAACAAGACAAGGACGACGCTCCGAAGCACCCAAGGCGACCGTCCGCCGCACCATAAAGCTTCAACACTACAGGGACACACACTTTCCAAACATATATAGCTTCCCAATAATATTACTCCCATATTTGACTCCCGGGGTCCAAAAGCACAGTGGAGCATGTGGAATGGCTGCCTGTAGTGGGATCATGACTGCTCTGCCTTCTGTTGGTAAATGTTTGTGTTTCCAGTGAGGCATGCTGGGCCTTTACATGGCAGGGACCTGTTTTTACCCCCCCACCCCCCCACAACGCCAATGCTCCGATCCAGGCAGAGGTGCCACTTGACATCCAGAGTGTTATTAAATTTTCACACACTGCTGACCACAATATCAACAGGAGCACGCATCCAAGTGGAGCACCCTCAGGCACGTGTGTGGAGAGTCTGAATAATTCTGTTTGGGAAATGCAGTTATCACCACACAAGAGATGATAGAAAAAAGAGAGCTAATGTTTATCTTTCTATTCAAACTCCACTGGCAGTATTTGAGATTTTTGTGTGTCTTTTGCAATATAATGTAGTGAGTGAAGTTGTAGTTTTATTTTAGTTCTTTATTGTGAGGTATATATTAGTACAGCTCATTTTTTGAGATGTACTAGAAGACCTTATGTGGAGTTAGCGTAGTATGAATTTTTGCTTGTTTTAGTCTATGAAATGTTATTTTAGATCTTAAAATGATCGGTTGCTGTGAAATAAATGTTAACCCTACGTCAATCTCACTGTTTCTCCTTACTGACCTCTTTAATATAGCTGAGATATATTTGTATCACTGTATTTTATAGTTTATTTCCATGTACATATACATTTATATAATTTATATAGCTTTGTTATTATAATATATTGTAATGTGCTCATATAATTCCGCTTGTGGATCAATAAAGTTTGTCTAAGTCCAGTTCACTTTAACTATAATTACAGCAATCGTTGGTACACATTTGCTTTGCTGACAGAATATTGCTAACTCTTGCTGTATTGAACTTTCTGTATGCTCCCAATAATGAATGAGGGCCAGCTAGCATACAAAAAAAACAGATTTGCAACATCTGACAGTTTTATTTCTAAATCCATAACATAAACTGAGATTAAATAAAAGCGAATGTGGTTATTGATTTGGGTTTGATGTGTCATGTTCATTGGCTTACAACACAATTGGCTTTTTGATGCTTTACTTCTATCCCCTCACACTGAAAGAAGCCTTATACAACACCATCACACAGTGTAATAGCTGCAGAATCAATAGAAGTGATTCAACATCAGTGGAAAACAGAATGTGGAGTGTAATGTGGCTATATAAGAAGTCATTACTCTACCAAGCATACTATACATCATATTAGGCTGTCTTTCTGGGCTTAATGGTGTGGGCGTGAACAGGTGACTCAGCATTTTTAACAATCAGCCAGCACATTCTTCTCCATGCAAAAAATGACTGAATTTGTATGAGGCAAATGTTGGCAGATTGTCGATTATGATTTACATTTAATTTGGGTTTGAATAGTTTCATAAAATGTTAAATGTAACGATTCTGGTGGTGGGTAAACCTGCAGTCTTGTTTCAAGTGGGAGTTGGCAGGTAGATTAGCTAATCAGGGCCACACATGGTCTGTCCATGTCAGAAATAATAAAGGAAAAAATGTCACAGGGGACTGAAAAACATGGTGGATTTCTGCAGAATCAGAGATAAGTTAAATTATATTTGTAAATGTATGTGCGCTTCACATGTGTCACTGATTAAAAACAAATCTGATTGTGATCACGTCTGACTGGACTTCAGATTCAACGGAGGGCGTGTGGACCAGACTGATATTGATCCGTGTTTTAAAAAATACAGAGAGAGGCAAGCTGCAGGCAAAATGTTATTGCTAATGTTCCACAGTAGAGCAATAAACTCATCTATGTAGCATTCGTTCAGCTATGGGGTTTAATGACTCAAAAATACCTTAAAACCATGAGTGGGCTTTCTCGCTGCAGATCTGACGTGTGAGTTAACATGGTGAAATATATTTCATGCCATTCTGTGGAACATTCTGGGCAGGATGTGGATGCTCAGTCAGCAATGTTACAAAGTGCACCTTTAAAAACTAAAAACAATGGCATGTCTAATTCCATAAAATTATGTATGTTCTATTTAGCTTTGCACTGCTGACAGACGCTTTTAATTCATATTTGAACAAGTCAGCTAATTTGAGCCAGGCTGTTCTTTCAAAACATGCATGTGCTTTTCAGCTTAAGGTCTTCCAAATCACCATCCAAATGTGTTATTCATGTTTAGCTGGAAAATAATGAGGAGCATCCCCGCCGTTAGAAAAAGCACAGTGCTAATGGCAAAAATGAATAGAAAATGACTTGTAGATTTGTTGCATCCTTGGTGTGTTATTATGGCAGTGATGGAAAACAATGATGGAAGCACAGCCTTACTTGTTTAACCGTCGTTTTGACTTATCAAACTTGCAAAACGAACTAGTCTGCTGCATATGCGCACTGCTAGAAAACTGCCTGAAAGGGAGATGGCCTTGCTGGAGTATCTTAAGGAGGCTCTATTGAATACGTCAGCAGCAGCACTCAGAAGTGTTCACAGGCTGTCCTTGGAGAGTTTGTGCATCAGAAAAATGAATGAGAGGGCACATGGAGACGGGTCAGCTCTGGCTATGCAGAAAATATACAGCTGCTATACAGAAAAAAGAATGTAGCATTTTGTCTCACAATTTTAATGATCGCTCAAGGATATGTTTTATTATCTGTATGATTAGCAGAGTGACAAAAGGCCAGATTAAATTACTGCTGATGGAACGATCGTCAGAACAACTCGTCAGAATAATACACTGGATACACAGGTATACAAAAATGTGCTGGACTAGACAATGAACTTTTCAGTGCAACATATTTTCACTCAGTTGAAATAGTGTTATCAATAAAAAATAAATATAATGTAAAGCGGTGTTATGGAACAAATGGTCCCCCGACATGTGCACAATCACAGACTTTGGCCTGTTTAAATCCAGGCTCAAAACTTGCCTATTCACACTGGCTTTTAACAGTAACACCAATACTGTGACACTTTGCATGTATTTATTTTTTCATTGTTTAATGTTTTTGCATGTTTTATATTGTGTTGATTTTAATGGAAAGCACTTTGGTCACCTTGAGGGTTGTAAAGGGCTCGATAAATAAAGACTGAGAAAACGATCACAACTTTCAATGTATTTCATTTAACAAGAAACTAAATGCTCAGACTTAAGATCATGAAAACTAACCAACTCAAAAAACTAATATTTATTGCAGCATTGTTTTGATTTTTCTTTTTTTTTTTCACTCACTAGGCAGGAGGTTGTCATGAGTGCCAAGACAGAAAGATAAAACTATCACAAAGACTTGGATTTCACAGTAATTATATTGTATGTGCCATTCTATAATACTCTGCCATTTCACAGCCCAAGGCCAACATCACATTTTATATCCGGCGTCCTTTGTTGACTGTGGGGAGCCATCCACCACCTCACCATCCAGTGACATTACAAAGCACATATTTAGCCTAACACACTGACAGTCATTAGAGACGTAAAAGATATTTTAGACTATTTTGAATTAAACTGTGACAGATATAGATCATTATTTTACATTTTGTCCAATTATTATCTGAAACTGTTGTGGCTGTTTGATTTACTTGTGGAAAATTGTGACATTTTTAACCTCTTTATGACCCAGACCCACTTTTTTAAGTTTACGGAAATGGGTGGACATAGGGGGTTGTTGAAAACTGAATTTTTTTGAGCACTCAAGCCTCAAATGCATGACAATACATAATTAACATCAAACATGATGTTAAAATTAACTGAATTAACTAAAATACCTTACCTCATCTTGAAGCTCTTGGTGCCAGGAGTCCTGTAATGCCGTCACAATTGCGTTCAGTTTCTCTATGGACTGGAAAGCAAGTGAGTTTGGTTTCTATAACATTTTCTTTTAATGTTGATGGGTTGCTGGGTTGCTGATCCTTCGCACAAACCCCAACCTGGAGGATCAGGACCTGGTCTTCATCTGCCTTCTCCCCCACGACCTGTCCGCCATGGTTGAACCTGCAGGGGTATACACCCAGTCCAAACACGCAAGAACATCCAACAAGGTGTCAGATCATGGATGACTATGATACACAATTGAAGAGAAACCTTGATTAAAACCTTGAAAGTTTATTTTGCGTAATACTTCCACTTTTAAACTATATGCACCGCCTGGACTATAGCCTACTGCATACTAAACGTCAAGGGATTGGTGAAGAATAAAATCTGAACAATCCTAGTTTATTTATTTGTTCGTTTGTTTGTTTGTTTGTTTTTCATTGACTATTAACATAAGCCACCACTTCACAGCTAAATGTTTTGGTAAGAAATGGCCCAGTTATTGCTTAAACGAGAGCGACATCTAGTGGTCAATCATATATTACTCATTGTATACTTTTAGTTTAATATTTTTACCCGACTAAGGTAGAAGAAGGTAGTAGAAGAAACTGGCAGTTCCTTTATTAAATGGCGTGGCTAAAGTTAGATTTCTTGTTTCCCACATAGACACTGACTGCGCCAAGTTGGCCTCCAGGGCGCGCAATCCATGCGTCCACCTTTTTACCTGGCGCACGCGTTTGTGAGTCAAGCACGCATTTCCACAACCGAGCCCAGATATTTCATTTTAAAATAATTTCACACTAATCTTTTGACATCACTCCCTTTCGGCTAGCGTCACCCCTTATGTGTTTTATGATCATCGCGTAATTGGAATGAATCGGTTTTGCGCGTCGAATCCGATCACTTATCCAGGGGCGTAGCACGAAATCCTTACCGGAAATACCTACGTTTATACTGGGTGTAACTTGACGCACCCATCTTTCGCTACCTCCACAGGTCCCTCCTTCCCCGACAAGTTTGACAGCTTCGGAGCTCATTTGCCAGGACTGCGGCAACAGGCTGACGCACTCTCACTCACTTTTCCAGTCACCTGTTATTTACTGGATACATGCGGGTTTTGCCTCTCCTCCTGGCTATGGAGAACTATCGGAATCCACTATTGTAATCTCTTTCCTACTGGTTGAAAATTGGAGTTTCTACTTTTGTCTCTTTTTTTGTACAACTTTTACCACTGGAAGTCGCGGATAAAAGCTTCAACATGTCAAAAAGCGCCACGGAGGAGGTGAACAAGCTCACAGAAAGTACATATAAGGTGAGCACATTGGAGGCTGTGGGATAAGGATGGAACATGGGATCCTCATGAAGCTGGACGTGCCCAGGAGTCACGGCTGTTTGGAATCACGAGAGGGGGGCTGCTAATTAGGCTGCATGTACACAGAAATAGGCCTGCCCCCAATCAGCTCATTTCACTAAAAACTCTATGGAATGGGCCTTTGGGGAAAATTTTCACAATAACCTGTTTTGTTTTGGAAAAAAAGCCCCAAATATTCCTGAAGTGCCTCCCTTCAGGTTTCCCCAGAGATTGCCCCTGTAGTGGAATGGCAGTTACTGTGGTGAATCACTGGTTTGAGGAGAATAGCCCCACCCTGGGAGTGTCCTATGCATTATTTTTGACTTACCAACCTGCCTGACCGCCCTCTGTGTTACACTGGTGATGGCATGTGTGTCATTGACGTGGAGGTTATGCCTCATTTAGACGGAAACCTCTGCATTGTGGCTTAATGTTATACGTGTCATGTGCTTCTAATGCAGCTTAAGTTTAAGTTGCTATTTTCATAATGTTTTATTTCTGGATGAATAGCCATGCCCCTAAAGCAAACAATGAGGAAGCAAAGAGCATAGGTTGATTAAAATATTCAACAATGTTCTAAACCTATTAGCCTATAGTTTGTGGAGTACATCAGGTCATAGTTTTTATTTCTAACTATCAATAAAATTATTGGTGGAAATACATTACTGGTTAATAAAAGTAAATCCACCTTGAGGTTAGCCTTGTCCTCTCCGCTGTCCATAACTTTGGTTTAAAATGATTTCTCTGGGTAATACTTGGCCCGTTTATGTTGAATGTTTGTGTCAGTCAATTTATTCATTTATTTTCTACTGAAAGGGGCAAATTGGCACTATGTAACTGTTCTAATTACATCTGCAACTATCTGCTTGTCTCCATGGTGATGTTATATCTTTGCCTAAAATGTTCCACAGTATGTATTAACTGTTCCTTATCTCAATGGAGACAAGAGGGTGATACGATCAGGTCAGTGTCAGTATGAGAAACAAGTCAGCTCTGCAGAGAGGCAAGCCCACTCATAGTACTGTACAGTAGCCTATATAGCCCCCTTGTAAGTGTAGTGTATTTTGTTTTGCGTTAAAACATGTTTTAAAGGAAATGCTGCTTCAATAACTATAATGTCATACTGTGGAACATTTCAGGGACAGCAGTAACATCTCCATGGAGGTGAGCAGGTGACGAACATTCCACTAGAAAAGTTACATTGTGAACCTTTTAGCTGGTTATGTGTTTTGGGTCATTGTTTAAATCCTGTACATGATTCATTTTGGCTGTAAATGTATAATATTAACCAACAGGAGTAGCTTAGCCTTCACAGCACACCTAGCCAGTATAAATGTAGAAATATTTATTTTTTCTTAGGAGCCCTCTGTGAGACAGCGACAGCTCCTTAGTATGATGAAAAGCAGCCAAAAGACTTGAGGATTAATAATTTAGCTGTTTGTGTGTGTTGTGGGGTAAGATTATACAGCAAGATTTCAGTGGCCATGACAAGCCTTTACAACGCACTGCCTGTGAGCGGTCTGTGAGTCACTTACTGCTTTGAACCTAAGGAAGAGCTATGTTGTGATCTGGGAAGGTCTGGGATCCTTTCCTCAAACAATTCTCTACATTTATCCAGGCTAAGCAATGTCCCAAAGACTGTACTCTGCAATGGGCACTTCAACAACAACACATATTTGAAATAAAAGTAACTTATGACATTTTGTTTCCTTTAACAGAATGTCATGGAACAGTTCAACCCAGGTCTGAGGAATCTGATCAACCTGGGGAAGAACTATGAAAAAGCTGTGGCTGGTAAGAGGTTCACTTTACTATTGATTTGGATGGTGGCCAGTAGTTACGAGCAATATAACTGAAGTTGTGTTAGCATTGCAATGTAAATATTTAAATACACTGTCTCTCTACATAGTCATATAAAGTATTTTACAAATATTTTCTTTATGGAATATCAAAATTCAATGATGATGAAGGTTAAAGTTCATGTTTCTCTAACTCTAATAAAAAACATAATGAGTAGGTCTAAATGTATGGTCAGAATCCTATGAGTCCAATAATGCCCAAGGTCACAATATTATATAGAATCTTTAACAAAAACTCAAAAATATACATACATATACAGCATATACATTTATATACATGTATAAAATATGTTACTATAAGTAAAATACTTTTCTTTTCAGCCATGATTCTGACAGGGAAGTTGTATTTTGATGCTGTGTCAAAGATTGGAGAGAATGCTGCAACATCCCCAGTCTCCAGAGAACTGGGTAAGTTTTTATGCTTTTTACTGCACACTAGATGATGAAAATCAATTTGTATGATAGGAAACAGGTACTGAGAGTTTACTAGGACTCATTGCTTTCTAAGTTACAAAGTTGGTTATTGCAACTACTGGACCAGTAGTATAGCTGACATTTGTTTCAGATTTACTGAAAATTTGACTTAGTCATATTTTCTGTTACCAGGTTGATTTGTTCATTTTCCAAATAAAACACAGGGAGTAGGGCTGGGCGATATGGACCAAAAAATATATCTCGATATATTTTGCTATATCTCGATATACGATATATATCTCGATATCTTTACAGGAAAAAATACAGCCCCCACAAACTACTGCAAAAACAAAAAAACAAATTTTATCTGATTAATATTCATTTAGTTCTGCACTTAAACACTCTTGACACCCCTTTTTGGACCCTCACCCACAGTTTAAGAACCTCTTCTTTAAGAGGACTTCCACTGACACAAAACTGCTTCAAAGTGAATAAAGTGTGTAGGATTTTTAAACCTCTATTTTCAAATTCCAAACTGGAGTTACATTCTCTTGTTTTAAAGTGGTATTTAGTCTCTGCACATTTACCAAATCAAACGCACAGTGTGACAAACGGATTTATTTGGCATTTGGCACAGGCTGCAGAGAGAAGCCCCGCACACTCCCGCACGCTCCCGCGCACTCCCGCACACCGGGATGAGTTTATTGGCAACAGCAGCGGCATTAATGAAAAATGACCGCACTCAGTATTCAGACCTTGAGTTCATGACAAGACCGAGTCCAAATGCGCTCGAGTCCGAGACAAGACCAAGACAAAAGTCAAAGCTCTCGCTTTGTCCAGCGGCACGCGGGTGTCTGTGAGGGGTGGGGCAGGTGTGGGTCCTGCTGCGGGGGCTCCTCGTTTAAGGGGGCGTGGGTGTGTTTTGAAGCGGAGTTTGTTCGTGATATCTGCACACACGTGGAGCTCGTACGCTGGGCTCGTGCGCGGTCAGAGGTGTCATGTGGTTGCGCTCGCGCTGGGAAACGTGCATTTAGAAAGTTTAACTCGTCACGTTGTGTCTGTGCGCAGCTCCTTATTGTAGCTGCAGAAACACTCGCACAGATGCGCCTGTTTGGTTTTCCACGTTCGCACGACGAAATATTTGCTCGCAAATGCGAGTGAAATGGGCGCACTGCAGAGCCCTGGTCCTAGTCCTGGTTTAGTCCGCGGCCGAGCCCCGGGCTTTGCGGCCGCGTTTAGTCCTGGTTTAGTTCTAGTCCTGGTTTAGTCCGTGGCCAGCTCCGGGCTCCGCGGAGGAGCTCAGGGGACAAAAGCAGGAGGCGGAGGCGAGCGCGGCACAGAGAAGGCGAAACAAGCGAAGCGGCGAAACCAGAAGTAAACATAAGCATTATAGCGATATATCGATATGTCAGAATTCATATCGAGTTTCAAAAATATCTCGATATATTTTAAATATCGAGATATCGCCCACCCCTAACAGGGAGACATTGTAGTAGAAATAAAATGAATTCTAAAATACATATTTTTCTTTGGGACTTGCGGTGGTTGGGGAACCCAAGATCCGTTTTTTCCAGATTACTTCTGTGCTGTCTGATTTGACATGATATGTGCACCATAGTGATTCAAGTGAACCATTGCGATGAATACAGACTTTCATTTCTCCACTCATTCCCCTGTGTGGGGGAACTTTACAGCATTTCTGTTGTGTTTTATATTTCCAATTTTGAGTTTTTACAAATATTTTTGAGCTCTTCTTCAGTGCTGTACAATGACTGCATGTCTGTGTGACATTCATTTAGTTACTGTCTAAAACAAAAGAGAGACAAGACCATGTTTAGGATACACAGAACCAGCAAATGTTAGAGATGTATTTATGCAGCAGTCCTGTTTGGCACGTTTAGTCACTGCCACCAGAGGCCTGTTTGATGTAACCATAGTTTGGTTGTTGATTGACAAAAAAATCAGCATCAGTGGGAAGTGCCACCTGTCACTGCAGTGTCTCGATCCTGGCTGTGCAGTTCAGAGGAGGGCATGTTCTCAAGACTCTGATGTGGGTAGAATAAATGACTTAACCATGTATTCCTAAATAAAGATGCCTATCATAAACCGATTGTTCTATAACGTGATTTGTTCTATAAAAAACTCAGGTCACACACCGATGAATGCAAAGTAAAAGGCATAAAAGCATGTTGACTCTATAGCAGTGCACTGTGTGGATCAGGACACAAATGGTGTAGTTTAAGTCTGTAGCTGAATGAATGTGACTTGGGTGGATGACTGAGAGGTCCTGGATGTAGTGAGGCAGATCTGGTGAAACCTGAGCTGCGCTGACGCGTAGCCGGCTCGAAACCAGACCCTCAGAGTCAGTGGAGGATGGTGCTCTTCTCCTCCTCCTTTTCCTCTGTCTCTCCCTGCTCCTGTGTCCCAGTTCAGGTGTCAACAGGGTTTTCATTCAAGTGCTTCGGAATCATGACACACTCATACAGTGAGCAGCAAAAACACTGAGGAAGCAGGACTTAACCCAGTCGGAGGACCGTCCATGGAGCAGTTTTTAAAAAAAAAATGGATGCAGAATGTGTTGGTTATGTGGAGCTGAAGTGTCAGCAGAGCCCCTTTACATAATTCACGTGCATGTTTGCATGCTGTGAAGTGTGCGTGTGTCCCAGACCACAGGGACTGTGAGCCCACAGAGACACACCTGTGTGCAGGGAGGAAAACCAGTCTTTTATTCTAAATGTTTGTAATCATTTCTCTAAAACCCAAAGAGCAGTTGTGTTACACTTTCAAAAGTTGTCCAGTTGGTTTCAATGATAAAATACAGCCGTGATCCTCAGTCAAGTGTTTTAAGGTATGATTTCAGCAGGGTGAGCCTGGTCAAACAGACCTGTGGTTAGCTTTTATCAAGGTTCACTTTGTTGAATATTGGCAGTGGCTTCTGAGGTCATCCACACTGTGACACACTCTCGCGCCTCCACATTACCTGACCTAGTGCAACTGTTGCTCGGCAACTGCCATCACAATAAACATAATGGAATAAGATTATCAGATTATAAGATTCAACTCAGTTGGTTTTGGTGTTACAGGTTGTATTCAGTATGACTCAAATACAGTTCACTTCAGTATGTGAACTTTCCAAAGTTCTTGTTTTATAGTTTTTGAAGTTGTCTTTTATAATGGTCCATTTTTACAGGAATGTGGTCTAGAGAGTCTTGATTTCCCTTCAAGATTCTGAATCATATTTTGAACCAGAGTTCCTGATCCTTACAGTTATAGATACAGCTATGACAAAGGAAATGTTTCCAGATCATGCCGTTTGCTTATATATATGAAAATGCAAAGAAAATGATTTAAGATGCAAATGAACACATCAATATTAAGCTTTACTAAAACAAGCTGTGCTGGTCTTTGAGCGACCAAACCAGAGACAGAATATGATAAGCAAACAGTCAGCTGGGAGGCCATGTGGTCTGCATGGACTGGGTCCACAAGAATCAGCCTTGACATTTATGTTTATCCAAGTATGGTAACATTTGGACACAAAAAGAAAGAACTTTGTTTTAGTTCTTTTCTCTCATCTGGTCTAATCTCTCTTGTTTTCTGTGGCAGGTGTGGTTCTGATGGAAATCTCAGAGGTTCATCGTAAAGTTAATTTGGAGCTGGAAGAAAATGTAAGTTCAGTCCTCTTTATGCAGCATCCCTTTCCCTCCTCTGGATACAGTGCACCAGACACACCTGTTGCTTTATTTCCACTGTGGACAGGCCTGAACATGCCTCAGAGCACAGCTGGAGCTCACACAGTACACACAGCTCACTGCAAAACAATGCAGAAAAATGTCTATGTTTCTATTGTCCTGCTTTTATGTTATAAAGTTTGTAGGATAAATAAGGCAAGATTCCCAGTGTTGCTCTAAGAGGTTGTGGGTCTTGGTTAATCATAGCACAAATTCAGACTGATATAAACAGTTGGATCCTGATGGTATGTGATCAGTGGTTCTGGCACTGGGCGGGGTTAGATCCCATGCCAGTGACCGGGAGTGACAAATGTAGTTTTGCAAGTATTGACATGGTGCCCCTGCAAGCACTTGGTGCCCTGCGTGCTGTGCGCAGTTTTTATTTTAATTTTATTTTTTCCGGGGTCACGTAGTCAAGGTGGGGGGCAATTGTTGTGGCCGCCCTAACTATAAAACTCTGTGGGAAACACTGGTGATGATGTTGAGAGAAAGCATGTCCGTGCTCCACGTGGGTCTAATGACCGGCACACGTCTCTGGTGATGGAGCCTCACCACACTCGCACTTACACTGACACTTATAACAGCAGCACAAGGCTGTGGGCTTTCCCACGCTTGAGCACTGACTCATGCAGACGTTCACCTTGGACTTAGCTCTCACCCCCACACACACATACTCCATACTCTTTCAATATCACCCTCCTCACTGTTAAAGTGGTTTTTTTTCTGTGAGCTCCTGGAGAGAGAACAGCTGACAAACTATGGCCCATCCTCCTCACTGTTTTGTGCTCACCTCTGTGTCTTTGTGTTTCTCTCACCTGAAGTTTAAAAGGTTTCACCGGGAGATAGTTGCTGAGCTGGAGAAAAAAACAGACATGGATGTCAAATACATGACAGTGAGTAGACATGTTCTCCCCGAGTCAGCACTTTGCTCTCCCCACTACCTAGACAATACTCTATCATAAAGTTTGTATTGTCTATTGGTTATTGTATATACAAATACAAGACATATGTATGGTATACTTTGTGGGAAGAACACATTGAAAATGTATTTAGTTATAATACTGTATACCTAAATTAAAATGTATTTTGTAACGTATCGCATTAGGTTACATGGTCCAATCGGAATACTGTATTCTCATACTAATACTGTCACATTTAATTTAGAGACCTACCGGTATTTGTTTTTTTCATGGCTGATATGCGAGTCCCATTTTGATTATTTCCCCAAAATAGTCATTTAAATTTACTACAAACTTCCCCGAAGCCCTGTTTTACTGCAAACATTTAAGAGAGTAGTGTAGTCACGTTTTGTGCAATTATCTCCTGGAAATAAAGTGTTCAAATAAGACTTTTATTTTTAAATGTCAGCCTGTGTTTAAGACCAATAGCCAATACACTAAAGAGATATTTCGGCCTATCTCTAATTCAGTTGTATTATAAAAACATGACATGACATAGGATTGAAAACAGCTTTGTTTGATTCAGCATTTGTTGTGCATTTATCACTAAATAGAGAAATTAAAGGGAAAAATGCACATGCACTCTCCACAAGAGCTGTGTTTCCATTTTTCTCTCCAATACTGTGCAGTTTGAAGCCTACATAGTGTTATCAAGTACCGTATGTATTACTTTGATTTTTGTAAACTAACTGTATTCTGAAAACCAGGAAATGAAGGAGTAACTAACCATAATACAATAATTCTACTAAAATTACTATTCTGAACATGTATGTTGGTCCATGTATTTAGTTACTTTCCAACACTGGTATTATATAAGCAACACAAAATATTATGGGACAATTTATGACTGACAGAATCCAGCCCAGTACACTGACATTACTGCTGATTTTTCCAGGCCACCTATAAGAGATATCAAATGGAGCACAAGATGAAGCAGGATTCTCTGGAGAAGTCACAGTCAGACTTGAAGAAACTAAGAAGAAAAAGCCAAGGCAAGAATGCCAACAAGTATGAAAACAAAGAGAGTGAGGTGAGGCAAAAGCGTATGTTTATACACTATTCAGAGATCTCATACTTTGATGACATTTGATAGATTAGCATTTTGTAGATTTGTATAATATGGGTGCAGGCTAATCCAGAGAGCAGGCTGTGTTGTGTTGACTGAAATGGCATCTCAATCACACATCATCTCTGACGTGATAGTATGTTAATTATACAGTTAAAAGTCACTCTTGTCAACAGCAAGGTCCTTTGGGTGTGCCTGAGAGCCTGTCATAATGCTGACAAGGAATGAGCTTTGAAACTGAAGGAAGAGGGAACTGGTTTTAAATTGTTTTTGCTTTGAGATGTTTGAGATCTAAAACTTGTTTTTTATTAGAACAACTGAAAAAGTGTAATACTGTGTGTGGAGTAAAGTAGACACATGCCTTATATCTTTTTGCAGTTAACATTTATTTTCTATTGAGTTGTTAATGAAACATTGTAAGGTGTTTACTGTGTTGAAGTAAGGGTAAAGGATCAAAATTGTGTTCGATCACTGTAAAGCATGCATCAAGACAATTATTTTAGGATGTGGAAATGAATAAGGAAACTGCATGTGCATTCAGATCTGTTACAGATAAAATACATATGGCTGAAATTTGTCTGTTAAAAATCATGTTTAGTAACTGCACTCTGTATGAACTGTCGCTCATCTTTTTATTATTTGTATACCGTACAGTTCTAAAAGTAGCTGCTATGTAAATAATCCTGACACAGCCTGTCTGAGCTGATAAGGCAGTCTCCCTTTACTTTAGTGCTAACCTATATTTTATAATGGCTGCCCACTGGTGATTAAGCCTTTTGGAGGGAATTCATCACCTTTGTTGCTCTTCATGCTTTGTGTAGCTTTTGTATTGTCAACAAAGAAACGCACACTGATGCTAACCATGTGGCTAACAAGATAAGCAAAGTTGATTTAATGAATCAGGTTAAATCATTGCATGTGATATTATTTAAATATTAACTTGGTTCTCTCCCTTGTACATACAGGTCCTGGAGACCTTGACGACACGTCAGATGGACATGCAGTTGTTCATTGCTGATGGCTGCAAAGAGGCCTTACTGGAGGAGAAGAGGCGCTTCTGTTTTCTAGTGGACAAACACTGTATGTTGTCCTACCAAACTGCTGCTTTTCATGACAAGGTGAATACAACCCTCTGATACATTCAGAGTTTTACCTATGTGTGCTAAATCTTTGTGTTTTCTAATGTTGTCAAAAGGCCAAGGATATCCTCAAATCAAAGATCAGCTCGTGGCAGGATCAGTGCAATGATGCAACTGACATGCCGGACAGTGTGCTGACTATGATCGAAGCTCTGCGTGCTCCAGTGTCCATCACGCCAATGCCTTCGCCCTCCCCTTCCCGCCACAGTGTGGTACGTCTCACTTTTCATGTTCAAACTTATGTAAGGGATATCTCTAAACTTTCATTTTACTCTCTCAGAATATATCTGATCCACCTGCTCCCGTGAAAAAGGCTCACACTAGTCCACTTGCAAATCTGTTTGAACAAGGAAATCAGGAACCAGGTAAATTTTCAGTGCTGAATTATTTTTTTTCACATTCACTCTTTGGAACATGTTTAGTAATTTAAAGGAATGTGTTCCATTTGTTGTTAGTTTCAGATTATGGTAACAGTGAGGATGCAGGCCTCTCCAGGTCTGTATCTGTAGCTACAGGTCTGAACCATGTGGCGAAACGGCCTCGGGTCCGGACCATCTTCCCACACAATGCTGGCAACAACAGCACCCTGATCAGCTTTGACGAGGGAGACGTTATAGTGCTGCTGATCCCTGAAGAGAGAGATGGATGGATGTACGGAGAGCTGGAGAAGAATGGAAAGTTAGTCAGATACTATCACACACATGATCTTTAGTTCATTGTTTGAATCACAGGTTTTTTCACCACTTCAAACATGCTGTCTGATAGGAGCTCCTCTTTGGGTCACTAGGTGATTACTGTGGTTGGAAATGCATTGTCCTGGGAGCCAGGTGGCCTCCAGTCTGATTGTTATGCAAGCCTTGTACATAAAACATACAGCTTTACTGATGAGGAAATCAAAAGAAAGTGCCTGAGGCCGCAGTGCAGGTTTCTGGAGTGAGCCCCACCTACTCCACACTGCTCAGATTTGACTCTTTATTATCTTACTCATTATTGTGGTACAACACAGTGCACTTTCTGAAATGTCTCCATTTCTCCATTGTTGAACAAATAAACACTCTTACCTTATTTTGCTCTAGGTGCCTGTACAGTGTGTTTAGGCATCTCAGGTGTTGTACATGAAAACATGTTTTAGTCTACTAAGTTTCTTCCCAAAATACAAGGCCCTTTTCAGTTGTGTGAAAGTTGTTAACCCTCTTTCATCTTTTTGTGGCATTTAATTAATATTTTTAAATATAGAAGACACAGCACATAACACAGCATATTTTGACCACACCATTATGTCATTATTATGTCAAGTGTATTTTTGTGTGGGCAGAAACAAATGGCTGTATGTTTCCCTTTAGACAAATCACATGTTGTAGAGAGTAGAGGCTTTTGGAGACCTGAAACACATGACCCAAATCAGAATATCTACAAAATCTAAAATAAAAGTGTAAAATTGTTTAGTGAAGTGCTTTACATCACCTGTGAATCTATGTAATTATTCTGTGCAACTCTTCTGACTTCACTGGTTTGTGTGTGTCCTCGGTGTTTCCTCAGGAGGGGCTGGTTCCCTTCATCCTACTGCCGCGCACTCTCAGAGCCTCTGGTGAACAACAACAGGTAAAGAAACGTGTCCAGTGTCCGGGGCTCATGTTTCACCTGACTGTATTGTTGGCTGGACTTCCTCCAGTTACTCCCGTTAGACTGATAACCTTTGTAATCCAGGGCAGGGCTCTCCTCATCCCAAACCGCGGATTCCTATTGCCGGGTTTCAGATGACATCACAACCTTCTATAGACCAATAAAATTTGATGCTGATGGGGGCAGGCAGATATAATTAAAGGGGTTCCCGTCACCTCCTTGTTTTTACAGAGATGTCATTGCTCTGCCTGGAATGTTCCATAGTATGACATAAAACAGCTCTACCATACAGTGTGGTAAGTAAGTAAGTAAGTGGGGTTGCCTCTCCGCAGATCTGACCTGTAACTTGGTCTGGTCTCATGAAGATAGAAAGGTTTAATATCATACTGTTAAACATTCCAGACAAAGCAATAGCATCTTCATGGAGAAAAGTATTTTACAGACCCTCCACCAAAAAAGTCACACAATACAACTTTAAAATCTGTTAAAATGCAGATTTTGTTGTAGGGTCTAGTCACTAATAGAAATGATCAAGTTTAACATTTCTAAAGTTACCTTTTCAGATGTTTTTTTTTTTTTTTTTTTTTTTAAATAATACAATGCAATCAATAGGGAAAATGATCCTGTCTGCCATCACCACATTCTAAACTCTAAAAAACACCAGTTTATATCTTTATGGAATAGTAATTCATGTGTAATATTATGCTGGTGTAATATAAAATCAAAGGCAAACTGAGGGAGTTTGTGTTATGTTTGTCTTCTCTCTAGTGTCTCAGCAGCCCCTTACCGAAGCAGAAGTGTTGTCAACCTGCATCATCAAGACACAGAGACAGACGAGGCAACCATGGTGCTGCCCCCAGCCGACTATTGTAATGTGTCGTATCAAAACCCGGTGAAAAGCAGTACGATGTCATCTGTCTACGCTGTCAACAATGAAAACCACCTGCCCTCACCCACGCCCTCTGCCGCCTCGTCCTCCTCATCTGACCCCAATACGGTTAGTTCTTTACCTCTTTTTGGTTTTCAGGGATTTTCAGTTTGATAGAATTTTAATCTGAAAGCAACTAGAAACTATCCATCCATCCATCCAGTCTAAGCAGAGACTCCCAGACTTTCCTCACCCCAGATATTGCCTCCAGCTCCTCCAAGGGGACCCCGAGGAGTTCCCAGGCCAGCTGAGAGACATTGTCCCTCCAGCCTGTCCTGGGTCTTTCCCGGGGCCTCCTTCCAGTGGGACATGCCCAAAACACCTCCTGAGGGAGGTGTCCAGGAGGCATCCAGAACAGATACTCGAGCCACCTCAGCTGGCTTCTCTCACCATGGAGGAGCAGTGGCTCTACTCCGAGCGCTTCCCCTTTCGACTGCTTGTATCCACGACCTCATCCTTTGTCCGGTCATTACCCAAAGCTCATGACCATAGGTGAGGGGGGAGACGTAGATTGACCAGTAAATAGAGAGCTTTGCCTTTCTGCTCAGCTCCCTCCGATACAACTGCATCACTGCCGATGCTGCACTGATCCGCCTGTCAACCTCATACTCCATCCTCCCCTCACTCATGAACATGACCCTTAGACCTCCTCCGCTTGACGCAGGGACTCCCCACCCACCCAGAGAGGGTAAACCACCTTTTTTCGATCGAGAACCAATGCCTTGGATTTGGAACAGGTAATTCTCATCCCAGTCGCTTCACACTCTGCTGCAAACCGCCTCAGTGCACACTGCAGGTCCGGGTGCGATGAAGCCAACAAGACAACATCATCTGCAAAGAGCAGAGATGAGATCCTATGGTCCCCAAACCATCCAGCCCCTGGCTGCACCTAGAAATTCTGTTCATAAATACAATGAACAGAACCGATGACAAAGGGCAGCCCTGGCGGAGTCCAGTATGCACTGGGAACATGTCTGACTTACTGCCGGCAATGTGAACAAAGCTCCTGCTGCGGTGATACAGGGACCGGACAACCCTTAGCAAGGAGCGCCGGATCCCATACTCCCGGAGCACCCCCCATAGGACACCACAAGAGACACTGTCGAATGCCTTCTCCAGATCCACAAAGCACATGCAAACTGGTCGGGCAAACTCTCATGAACCTTCGAGCACACAATGGTAAGTGTAGAGCTGGTCCTGATTGCCGCCATGACAGGCACCAGAGAGAGACCTTACGACCACAGCTACGAGTAGCCGCATCGACAATATAGGGAGAGAACAAAGCCCACTACAGTCCCTGACAAAAGTCTTGTCGCTTATCCATTTTGTAGAAACAAAAGCTTATAACCTGACTTTAAATTAATCGATTGGTTTTAGAAATGTCTCATATGAAAGCTAAAACCCACCCAAATTATGCTCAATATACTAAAATAAATTTGCTTCACTGAAGAAAGATTGATCATTTAATGAACACAGAAAGGTCAGATTTTGGCAAGACAAAAGTTTTGTTGCCTACAGAAAATTGAACAAATAATTTACTTCAAACACAAAAATATGTTGCATAACATCAGTGAATTAAGTAGTGGTGCTGTGAGATCCATATTTAATATCTTGTATGACTTCCATGAGCTTGAAGGACTGCATCCATGCGGTTCAACAATGATTCATACGATTTGTTGATGAAGTCATCAGGAATAGCAAAGAAAGCAGTCTTACATGCCTCCCAGAGTTCATCAAGATTCTTTGGTTTTGCCTTCCATGCTTCCTCTTTCATTCTACCCCAGACATGCTCGATGATGTTCATGTCTGGTGACTGGGCTGGCCAGTCCTGGAGCACCTTGATCTTCTTCACCCTGAGGAACTTTGATGTAGAGATAGAAGTATGCGATGGAGCACCATCCTGCTGCAAAATTTGACCCCTTTTATGGTTGGGAATGTAAGAGGTGGTTAATACTTCTTGATATTTTAGGCTATTGATATTGCCTTCCACCCTGCAAATGTCTTGCACACCCCCATACTGGATGTAACCCCAGACCATGATCTTTCCGCCACCAAACTTAACTGTTTTCTGGGTGAATCTTGGATCCATGCGGGCTCCAGTAGGTCTCCTGCAATATTTGCGGCGGCTGTGATTTAATTCAACCGAGGATTCATCTGAGAAATCTACCTTCTGCCACTTTTCCAGTGTCCATCCTTTTAGCAGGCGGTGAGCCTTGGCAAATGCCACACGGTTTTTTAATTGCCTTTTGTTTAGTGCTGGTTTCTGTGCACTGATTCGACCATGGAGGCCATTTCGAGACAGAATTCTACAAACTGTTCTGGTTGACACAGGGACTTGAGGTGACCAGGCCTGGTCACCTCAAGTCCCTGTGTCAAGCTGTGTCAAGCTGTGTCCCTGTGTCAAGCTGTGTGGAGCGCTGCTGCAGTGGAAAAGAGGCTGGCCTTGGATTTTCGAATCAACAAACGGTCCTCCCGAGCAATTGTCTTGCGGGGTCTGCCGGACCTGGGCTTGTCAAAACATCTCCAGTCTTTTCAGATCTTTTTCTTATTCTCTGTACTTGATGCTGAGACACATTGAAGGTGTCAGCCAACTCAGCAGTGGATCTGGTCTTCAGCCTCTTGATAATTAACGTTTTGGTCTCAGGGTGGATCTTAGGGATGTTGTCAGAGGTCAAGTTGCGGTTGATGTGAAGGTCTGGTGTGCTGGGGTTCTTTTTATACACACCCACTAATTGATTGATCAGTAACTGATCACAGGTGAGGCTGTAATCTAGGGGGGTTCTAATTTGGGAGGGTTTTAGCTTTCATATGAGACATTTCTAAAACCAATAGATTAATTTAAAGTCTGGTTATAAGCTTTTGTTTCTACAAAATGGATAAGCGACAAGACTTTTGTCAGGGACTGTACTACTCCATGCCCCCAGCCTCCCCCGGAATTTGGGAGAAGCTCTCCTGGAGGTGTGAGTTGAAGGTCGCACCGACAGAGGGTTCAGAGATGTTCCCAACAGACCCTCACGATACGCTTAGGCCTGCCAGGTCTTTCCGGCTTCCTCCTCCACCAGCGGACCCTATTCACCTGAGTGTCCAAGACACGCAGCCGGAGGTCAGATGACGCGACAAAGTCGATCATCGACCTCCGGGCTAGGGTCTCTTGGTGCCACGTGCACTGATGGATCCCCTTGTGCTCGAACATGGTGTTCATTATGGACAAACCGTGACTAGAAACAGAAGTCCAATAACAGAACACAACTTGGGTTGAGATCAGGGTTCCTCCCAATCACCCCTTTCCAGTGGTCACTGTCATTGCCCACGTGGGCATTGAAGTCCCACAGTAGAACAATGGAGTCCCCGACCCGAAGGCGCAGGGACGCGACCCTCTCGTGCACCGGAGTGAACTCCAACATGCAGCGGCTGAGCTGTGGGGCGATGAGCAGGCCCACACCAGCTCGCCGCCGCTCCCCGCGGCCAACGCCAGGGAAATGGAGAGTCCAGCCCCTCTCAAGGAGTTGGGTTCCAGAGCCCAAGCTGTGTGTGGAGGTGAGGCCGACTATATATAGTCGGTAACGCTCAACCTCCCACACACACGCTCAGGCCTCCTACCCTCCCAGCAAGGTGATATTCCATGTCCCCAGAGCTAGTCTCCATATCCGGAGATCCGGTCGTCGGGCCCCCCACCGTTGACTGTCACCCAAATCTCCCCGCACCAGGCCTCTGTGGATCCTCTCGCGGGTTGTGGGCCCATGAGAGGGACAGCTCTACATTGCTCCTTTGGGCTGTGCCGGCCAGGCCCGTGGGGAAAGGCCCAGGCACTCGCTGTCGTGCACCCACCCCAGACCTAGCTCCAGGGTGGGGCCTCGGTACCCGGTACCGCCATTCCGGACAATGTCACTGGCCTTGGTCTTTTACTCATCATCGGGGCTTGTGAACCCCTCTTAGTCTGGACCCGTTTGCCTTGGGTGACCCTACCAGGGCCATGAAGCCCCAGACAACATAGCTCCCGGGATCATTTGGGCACTCAAACCCCTCCACCACGTTAAGGTGGTGATTCGAGGAGGGGAACTAGAAACAACTGAACTAAAGTACATTATGGTTGCGCTGACACAAGTCTGTTAATCCTTTGTTTGGTCCTGCTCCTAGTTCTGGTTTAATTCTGGTCTACTTAAGGCTTTGTTCTGTGTTTAGTCCCAGTGTTGATGTGCGTTTGTGTGTGTGTACTCCTATCTTTTGCCAATGTAGTGCGTATTTAGTGTGATAACATTTGTCCTTCCTGGCCATTTGTCATGTGGCTACAAGGACAGAACAGGGATGTGTCCCTGGGCTCCTGCTGTTAGTGAAGGCATTTGACTGTAGATTGGTTGGTTGTATAAATTTCAGTGTCTTGGAAACTTGAGTCCTCTATGATACACTTGTGTGTCACCAACATACCCAGTCATGGTACGTGTTTGAAAAATGACACATTTTTTGTTTACTGCGCACCTAGAACTCATTATGAGTTGATGAGTCATTCATAAAGACATTTTTGTAATAGATTTTTTGTTTGTTTTACCTAGTGGAATTAAAACTATTTCTTTCTTGGATATTTTGTCTAAGATACTGAAATGATACTGTAACTATGAGGTGTCATTTACATCATATGCAAAGAAGTAGCTTTCAGATGTTTTAAATAAATGTAAATACTGATAAGCACCTCTTTATATTTGCTCCATCAGCATTGCAGAAAACACTGGCTTCATTTTTATAGAAGTGGTGTGGGTTGTTGTTGGTATTTCTGTTGCTCTGCCACTGTGGGCTGTTTGTGTAATAACAGCTTTTATGTTTATGCATGGGCCCATTAATGTAGCCATTAGAAATGCATTATGAATCACACCACATGTATGCTTTTGTTCTGCTTTAGCACTATACACTAAATACGGACTGACTTTTGATGATAACCTTAGGCCTGTGTCTTTGGTGCTTCAGCACATTGTCACATTGTTGTGGATTATACTATGTCAGATTTCAGTCATGTTAATACTGTGCTTTTAAAACACTCAAGCAAGGTTAAGGGTGGCCTGGAGTAGCACAGGACTCTCCACATTTCACCACATTAGGGTTAATGACAAGTACATTTTATTTTACTGTAATGCAAAGCTATATCAAATATGCAGAAATGGCCAATGATGCAAACAAACTGAAGATTGCAAGTTTGCCAGAAGTTCTATTTTCAGGCTTGAGCTGGTTCCTCTTAAAAACTCAACATAACATAATCACTTTTCCACATTCTCTTTATCTGATCCCATATCTCCACATCACCATACCTGTTCAAACATACCTTTAATTTTCACCACACATCTCACATCTTTCACACACATATCAAGACTAAAAGGTTGTTTCCACTTGATCTTAGCTTCTACTTTGTTTGTGATGAGTCAAGAGTTTGTGTAGAAAAGCAAACAAATCTGAGAATAGAGCTGTCTGTGATAAACGGTCTCCTAGGCTTCCTTACTCTGGCTTGTGTTCAGCACAGTGGACTGCAGAGGGGCCATGTGCCTGTAGATTTCTTTGGTAGTTGGCAACTTAAATCTGCTTATTTCTTTTCCAAAATTATTTAGAGTGTATGTAACTTTGGATAAATTGTACTCTGTGTAGAAAGTACATTGAAAAGAGAGATTGAACAAAATTGTGTTTGGTTTTACTTTTGAGGAAGTGTGGCATCATTAAATAATGTGTGAGTGAAGCCATTTTCCGCCCTAGCAGGTTGGTCCAGAGAACACAAGGTGAGAGGTGGTAGACTGGGGAGATGGGGTTACCCAGGAATGCATAGTTACTACAAGGAAAAAATGCTCCCTCTCTGGTTTGGCCTTTTGTGCTGAAGAAGAGAAAGAAGAGTGTTTCAGGGATGGGTCAAGATATGAGTGTAACTCAAGACACAACACCATCTTGTTTGACACTTTTGGCAAGCATCAGCCCATCATATAGTCCATGATATAGCATATGACATAGCCTACTGATGACTTCATGGAGAAATGCCAAACAGGAAGTGCAATAAATTAAGACTGTATCAATAAATAAATGTAAGTAATCTTCCCTGTCATGATTTAACTGCTTCATGACCATTTTACAAAAATAAAGGAAGCATGTTCCCCCTTGGGACATAATGGTCAACGGAGATATTTTGGTGCCCGCATTTCCATCTGCACTCAAAGCTGCTGTCAACTAGCGGCATCTAGTGGTGGCTATCATAAATTACAGGTTGAAAAGCAAAGTTTGCCCCTGCATGAGTAGAAAAAAAATGACATGTCAAACATTGCCATGCTGATTTATAATAATTTTCTTTTTTTTTTAATGCCAATATTGCCCACCCTTTAATATTTAATGCTTTTTTTGCTACAGCCAGCACAGCCAAATGGCACCTCCAGACCTGCACCTGCTCCTTATCTAGCGTAAGTCATCAATAATTTTTTTCTACCCTCTTCTGTTCCATTTGTCCATTTATTGTGATTTGTGTTTTCAGAGGAGGAAACCCTTTTGCCACAGTCCGGCTACGTCCCACTGTCACCAATGACCGCTCTGCACCAGTTATTTGATGAGGCTCCACTTTTGTGGCTCCCACACACTTGTTCATCCAAACTGCTGGAATAAGACTTTGTGGTTAAGAAACATTTGGTCTGGATTAAACTGAACTTGGCCAGCACTGACTTGAAAAATGCCATTGGATTATAGGATATCCTTGTGACTGCAACTCTCAAAACCATTTTATTATGATACCCTTATATTTAAGCTGTATTTTATATGTATGTTCAGTCTTTTGTTTGTGGTGGTGATGACATGGAAGTGACCACATTTGTACCTGCACTTGACAAGTTTAATAAATATGGTCATAAATTATTTGCATTGCATAGAAAATGTTACAGATTCTTATTGTTGCCATAGGACAGTAGATTACTGTTATATACACTATATTTTATTTTTAAGTCCCTTGATGATATCAGAACTGTCTACTGCACAATGAACTGGATTTTTTTTCAAAGTGATGAACAGAGGTGATCTCCATCCCCGAGTGTCTTATTCTTGTATGACAAAAGTTTGGTTTTTGCCATCATTTTTTTGGAGATTGTCATCACTTTGCCTTAAAAACAGACAATTCTTAAATATTACCTGTATATTTAAATATGATTGTGGACAAATCTAGTGCAATTACTTTAATTATAACTCATTGTGTTTTATTACCAGAACATGCACCTTTTGGGTCCAAACCCAATATTGCATATAAAAATAAAGATTTATTTCTGCATTGTCTCCTCCATTTTGTATACGTGTATGAAATTATGAACTGATGGAATTTTACATTAACACAGCTACTGTTTTACTATAAAGTAGGACAAACATAATTTGAGCAGCAATCTTTAATTACAGTGAGTTGTATATAAAAGAATTTGGAACAGCATGTGCAGTGCTCTAACCTAAGTTACCATTCTTGTCCTCATTTCTAGACAGCTTCATAATATTTCATAATGATGGAAGACATTAACTACAGAAAAATATGCAAACACAGGGACAGACTCTCAGTTGATTGTCTGATCAGAAAAAAGTTCATATAATTCACGTGCAGTGATTCTCCTCCAAGCCTCATATGAGGAGGCTACATTTAGAAATGACGTTCTTCAGGAAAAGTCCAACAGTGATTGGCTGTAGAAGTTGAGAGCTTGTCAGATTGTATGTTCCTGAGGTCTGCATTGGCCCTGGAAAAGCACAATCTAGCAGAGTATTTGTCAAATGATCAGTGCAAGTATGGCCCCCTAGAACAATAAAAATATACAAATATTTACATAATTCATAAATGGTATTCCTGTAAATCCTATCATTTAGGAAAGTTCCTATACAAAGATAATCTTTTGCTATATGACTAATATTTGCGTTAGCCTTATGAAAATAATCCAAATGGCAAAATGTATGTAATTAAGACAAAACTCCAAACAATAAAGACAACACAAACTGAAATCAACATTTACCAAAATATTAGGTATATGATATACAACAAGTGCAATCTGTTCATCTTAAACTCAACTAAACCTGCAAACCGATTGGCAACAAGTGGAATTTCTGATGATCTGCATGATATGAAGGCACAACATTGGCCATTGCTAGATATAATCTCTAGCAAATGATAATACCATAACATGCTCAAAAATGTTATATTCATTATAATATGTTGTAAATAACAATGGCAGCTAAGTATAGAGATTACAAAATGAAGACACGTATAACTGTGTGGATTGAAACATGAGCAAAAGCGTGTTAGAACTTATTTGGTCCCTCTAACCAAAAGTGGCCCCACAGTTGGGGCACCTTCTCTGGCGCAGAGCAAAACAGAACAGGATGCCCAGGGGAAAGAAGAAGATGGCGCACAGGATGCCCAGGCATGTGAAGTCATCTTCCAGTACGCCCACTCTGCAACAAACATGGGCAGGTCATCAACACTATTACAAACACTGCAATCAGACTCTCTGAAAGCTAAACCATTTCTCGTCAAAGGGGGGAAAATATATACATGTAAAGAGACTTTACATGAGCACCTAAGACACCTAAGTTTGAGGCTAATACCGCAGCTTTAATCCTTACTGTAAATCAGTACAAAACATGGTCCCATGACTGCAACACGCTACAAAATCAGCTGGAGGAGGAAGTGTGTCCCTTTGTAACCAATAGCTACTTGAGGACTGAAGAGCATGAAAAACCCTTAGTTCCTCTGTTTTACAAACAGGGCTGACAGACAAGTATTGTAGTATTAGACACACATGAAAAAGATCTAACAGGTTTGGGACGTAAATGATTCACTGTTGTTTATAGAATAATAAAAAGGCAAATAACTTCTGCCTGAAAGAGTGTGAATAATGCAGTAATATCTTAGCATGTGATAACTCCTGACTCTACTAGTGACTTATACAATTATTTTTTGTACTCTATAGGCTAAAGATTCTTCCTTATGTTCTTTATTTATCAAGTTTATTGTGTAACTTTTTAGCAAAAAAATAAAATCCTTTCATTTTGAATGTTTTCAAAGCACTGAAAACATGTGTCCTTAATCTGAGCAGGCTTGCATCTCCACAAACCTGAATTGGTCTTACTTCCACCTGCTTGAAATGCTGTCCCTTTGGCTAGAATATAACACAGCAAAGTGTAAAAGTTAAATGTCGCCATGGAGAATATATGGTTTTAACTTTCTATTTCTATTTCCGTGGAATCAAGCAGGTGACGTGCCACCTCCAAAAAGGTATGCAGTGTTACTAAGCTCTCTGGATGTCCATATTTAGAATGCCATCATACTGGTATGGCCTCTACTGAAACAAAAACTTGGACTAGATTTTCTCTCATTCATTCTTTTACACAAAGACAAAAACTATATTTCATTAAACCAGTTAAAATCTTCTAAAATATCTTATACTTCCATATAGCTTACATTTTGCCTAAATAAGCACGTACAAAGTCAACAACATACATTTTATGACCTATTGCCACACTGTCATCATATGTCCACAGATAACATCAGCTGACAGAAAGTTGACTCAGCTTTTTAGTACTATCAATGTCCATTTGAAGCGAAACTGTACTTTAAATCACAGGAGCCCATTTTCCCTTGGTGGGCCAAAATGAACATGCCATGGGCCAAACGCAATTATAGAGCAATGAGATTGTCTGCAAAGAGTGAGTAATACATAAATAAATATAACATAAATTAACTTTCAAATTTAACTGAACTTAAAGATGTTTGGTGATGATGCCAACTATAGGCACTCACTATTCAGTGCAGTATTGTATCAAAGTGGAGACTAGAGGTTATATTAAAGTGAACTAAGTCAAATGGAGTCAATAGAGCTAGTTTTAAATCAACCGTATCTCAGGGAAACAGTAACAACAACAGTAAGTATCATATGACATAATGACACAGCCTAATATGGAGGTGTGTGTGTGTGTTTGTGTTCACCTGCAGGCCGGACAGCCGCCTACCACCACCACAGAGGGCTGAATAATGGCATACGTTCCAGTGTAGGGCTGCTGAGACACAGCAGGGGCTACCTGGGCTGAGGGGTATCCTGAAATAAAAAAACAAACAAACAAGTAATTAAAATTTATTTAAGCTACTTTTTACATATATCTACTGTCTCTATGCCTTACGTACTACTATATATATGTGTGTGTGTGTGTGTGTGTGTATATATATATATACACACACACACACACACACACATAGAAGTATATTATATGTGTTTGTTGTTCAAATACATGATGCTGTAATTCTAAAACTTTAAAATATTTAATTGTGGACTGTGTGACAGTGAACCTTGAATCCCTTATCTGTTAATGTTTGGCCATGACATGTACTGATAAACAATAAGGGACATGGTTCATTCGCATGTAGGCTACAGAGAGAGAAAACTAACTGCAGTTTACATGAGGCAGATCACATTTACAGGAAAACCTGCAGAACTTCCGTGATACAAACATCTGTATCTGAGGAGTGACACGCCAACAAAACAGAAAAGCTACAAACTGTCAAAGGTCACTGCCCCATGTCACTTAAAGTAGCCAGTGGCCTACACAAACTGCGACTACATTTTGATCATTGACACATTTAGAGATTGACAGGAAACACGGTAGTTTGTCGTAAACGCAAGTGAGCTCTGTCTGAACTTGTACCGCAGACTCGCAGACGGTACGAGCACAGCGGAAGAGCTCCAGTAGGTCACTTGCCTTGGCTCCCCTCGGGGAACGGGTACGGTGGAGGGATGGCGGCAGGAATGGCCCCGTAGCTCTGCTGTGGCGGAGGGCCATACTCGTAGACCCCTGGGACAGCGTTATAGGCGGGGGGTTTGTCTTGGAGCAGAGGTTTACTGTCCACCATCTCTGCGATGCGATGTAATGCCTCAAGTTGTCCCCGAATCCAAACTGCACTTAACTAGAAATATTAACGAACTGACTAGAACACGATGTGAAATTTGGTCTTTGATGCAACAAGTAACGCAGAGACGACAGGAACAAGCAACAAACGCAACGAAAATGGAAAAGTTCGTTTCTTTCCATGCGCCAACTTTGTCTGTTGCTGCGACGGAAAAAAAAAAAAAAAAAAAACAATCTTCTCCAAATGTCCACTTTCAAGACCGGAATGCAGTTAGTGAGTATGGTTATAGTTAACTTAGGTCCATTTCGCTCCCCACAGTTGGTCCTTTAGCATTAGAAACAGTTTAGAAGCATCACAATGACCACAAACTACGCTGAACTCTGGCTTTTCCTTTCTGTCTGGATTGTCACAAGAGAAGAATCATGTGACGCTTTGCTGTTGCGCCTCTGCGCAACTAAAAGCCTCTTAAAGCGACAGTCCTCGGGAATCGAGCTGTGCAGCTGCTCTATGCAGCAGGTTAGGCTGCTGCAGACACGTGGATGTAGCGTAAAGAACAACATTCCGTGTGCTGATCAAAATATAGGAGCATAAACAATGGAGAGGATTTGGAGATGGATTTGTTTCACACAGGCCTATTGAAGGCTATATGTGCGCCAGTGCTCCACTTATTTATAGCTTACATAAGACGTTTCATAATAGCAGTTGTGGTCTACATTATTCCCTGATTTGGGATAATTAAACTTGAGTACAGTCGAATATTTGAATCTTTCTGAATTAGGCAACTGGCCTATTATTTTGGGCAGACTACATATGCAAACGTTATGATTTCTCTCTAGGTCTTGTGGTTGTAGTAGTAGTAGGCCAGTGGTAGTAGTAGGGGCAGTGGGCCTACGCCTATTGCAAACTGCCCGTGAAAAAAGGTCTCGCGCAGGTGAAGTGCGTGCTCTATCCAGGGTGCTGAATGCCCTGTGAGGCAATTATAAATCGTTGTTGCAGCCAACCTGCTGATTGAAAAGCCCAAACTGTAACTGAACAGGTGAAGACAATCTTGCCTTTCAATAATTAATTTGATACTGAATAAATTATTGAAATATGCACGTCAATCAGCGGAGTGGGACGGAAAATTATTCCGGGTGTCCAGTGTTGGACCAATGGGATTAGTGCATCCCTCTCTTCTTCTGGCATTTGGACCAATCAGAGAGACGCTTCCACCATTTCCTGTTGTGGAGTCGGAGTTAAACCGAGCATTCCTCTGCTTCAGAGTTAACATCATTGTGGCAATGTCTCAATTCTGCACTTTTTCCCCTAGAGGATTATATTCTCGTAAGTGAGAAGGCATCTCATGTAAGTAATTTGTTATGCTGCTCTGTTTCTCTTCAACAGTCTTTTCTCCTGTGTTGTAAACAGCTTAAAGCTGTCTGTATTTATGCTAGCTCAAGTTAATCAATACACGTTTTGGTGGCTTGTGTTTGTGTGTTTGTGTGTTTTGACTAGGATGTCTTGGCATGGCCCTCAAAGGTAATGCACGTAGCCCATGCACCTGTATCATGTCGCGTCTGTTTCTCCCTTGACAACCGCGGCTCGGATATCTTCAGCCAGGTAAGAGCGGTCTCTTACACTGTACTTTACTTTAACCTGTTCTGTTTATCCGCGCTTGGGCTGCTTCAGCTGTGTACTCCAACAAACATGAAGTCCGGCTAAATTAAAATTGCTCACTGGTGTGAACCTAGCTACTACAACCTAGGCCTTCTGCTTTACTTGGTCTGGCCATAATCATTTTTCAGGTCAAAAAAGATTGTGGTCTTGACATCAGTAGTGAAGCGTCTTTGGGACTGTAGAGGATTAGTACAGTATCAGTATCAGTTACCTAGTGGAAAGCTTAAACAGGAGGGAATAATACTTCCGGTCAATTTCAAGTTAAAAGCAGCATAGGTTCACCATGTAGGATACAAAGCTCTTGTGACTCTACTGTTAATGTATTTGATATTGGAGCACACATGGTAGGTCTAGGTTATATAGGTTTTAATGCAGCAAATGCACTTTTGATCCAATTGCAATAAATTTTTCAGACCAAATGTAATATTTTCACCTGCATGAATGTATTTATCTATGTTGACTGAATAATATACAGTGAAATCTGGTGGCTAGAAAGAGTTTTTTTTTTCCATCCAGGGGTCATCATGCCTATCACACTGCTCTGGGCGGTGGATGTGTATGGCAGGGTGTACAGCCTGTCCACCGCCAGTGAGCGCTGGGAGCGAGCTGATGACATGCTGCTGGAGCTGAAGAGAGTGTCTGCAGGAAAAGGCCGATGTTGGGGCATAGGCTGTGACCACCATGTTTACCTCAATATAATGCCCAGTGAAACCCCCATTCGCTACAGAGAGGAGACTTATGAAAACCAGGTATAGAAACTTTTGCATAAACTTTGCATAAACTGTGTATTAATATCAAAATGCCTGACACCCCTGTGTTTTAGAGGTGGAACCCTGTGGATGGCTTCACTGATGTGCTGTTGCCAACTGACCGCTGGCCTTGGAGTGACGTAACAGGCTTGAACCAGCAACCTCTTCACAGCTTCCAGCTCCCATCCCTTAGCTGGGAATGGGAGGGGGACTGGTATGTGGATCAAAGCTGCAGTGGAGAACCCAGTGAAACAGGGGTAAGAACAGTACAGTAATTGCAATTATATTCCTACCACCCTCCCACATCAATAACATATATCACACATCTTTCCATGTAGGGATGGGAGTATGCTGTGGACTTTCCAGCCAACTTTTCCCCAGATAAGAAATGGAATTCTTGTGTCCGCCGTAGGCGCTGGATACGTTACAGAAGATACATTGCACCAGGGAGCTGGGCAAAGGTTTGTCTGTTCTTGCAATGGCACTTCCTCATAAAGCAACAATAAGACAATAAAATGGCAACTATATGTTTTGTAGATTCCTTTGGAAAACCCTAGAAAAACCCCGCTGCCACTTTGTGATATCAGCTGTGGCGGCTGGGAGATGAGTGACCAGTCTGGGAGATATCCATACCTCTGGGGAGTGTCACAGCAGGGCCAGGTCAGTCCTAATCCTAAAATCTGACTGTATCCTGTTTTTAATTGCACAGTAATCAACAATATAATTGCATGATCGCCAGTGTTGTTTCACCACATGGGGGCACCATTGCTCCATGTAAAATCTCAAAAATACTTTGGTGGACGTTTTGTAAACAGTTTGCATGAGAAAATAAGAATACCTGTTATATGATTCTTTTTTTTTTTCAATCTACTGCTCAGGTGTGGTTCAGGGAGGGCATTCACCCTCGGGTCCCAGAGGGCACCAGCTGGGAGGAGGTGGAGGTCCCAAAGGAGGTGGCTCAGTTATCAGCTGGCCCTGGAGACCTGCTCTGGGCTGTGCTCTGGGATGGGAACCTTTTGGTCCGGACTGGCCTCAGCCTGGATAGCCCAACTGGTTTGTTTATCTATTTTAATTGTTTTATTTTCTTTATATTTTCATCTTTGTCCCTTTTACATGTGTATAAGCATGATCACAACATTTGCTACTGGTAATTATGGAGATAAAGGTTGTGAATAATAGTATGTGAAAATATTTGCAGGCACATCATGGACTGAAGTTGAGTCACCAGGAAAAGAAGTAGAGGTCTTGCATGTTTCTGTGGGAGTCAGTGTGGTGTGGGTGGTCACCAAAGACTATAAGGTAAACTGGTAGTGATCACTGGGTTACTGCTGTGTCTTAACAGCCAAATGAATGATACTTTTCTGTTCATGTGCAGGTGTGGTTCAGACGAGGGGTGAATTCGCACAATCCTTGTGGCTCGGGCTGGATCAGTATTGGAGGAGAAATGATGATGGTTGATGTTGGCCTCAATGACCAGGTATAGTTTTTTTGCCGTACTTTGTACTTTTTACCATGATGTTTATGAACGTGTTTCTAGTAAATGTCTATTTACCTGTCAGACACTATGTAAACTGTGAACTAGAAAAATTAGCAATATAATTACAATTGTATTGGTCAAAACCATCTAAGCATTTCTTTTTTATTAGATACTTGTTTAATCTTGGTTTATGCAGTCGTCCCTCCATGTACAATTTCAAGATGAGCTTGAAGCCGGGGTCAGTAGGAGTCTCTGTATCTTTCTCACTGCCTTGGACTTTGCTAGCACTGCACTGGCTCAGCTGACACCTCCTCCTGTGCACCTCACCCTCTTCAATCCCTCTTGCCCCAGAGCTCTGTAACCTGACCACCAGTGCGTTCCAGCCAATGTCCCGGCAGTCGCATCTCGGACCCCTGCCTTATATATCCCAGAGTGTATTCCTACTGGCCTGACATATGGGACACTCCCTAATTAGAAGCTGGCCAAGCCGTCATCTTGATGTCCCATATTTCATATTTCAGGGCCTGTGGTTATGGAGAGGGCTTGTGGGAAGTGGCAGGTGTCACTGTTACAGCATATGCCCTTATAAAGTAACGGTTGCTTCTGTCCTGCTGCTATGGGGATAGTGATCAGTTAGGATAATGGTGAACATGCTGACCTAAGTTTTATTTCTTTCATCTTTTGGCAGGTGTGGGCTGTGGGTGAAGACAGAGGTCTGTATTTTAGGATGGGTGTGACTCCATTTGAACCTAGTGGAAATGGCTGGATCCCAATTTCAGCCCAATGGGGAAATAAAAAAGAAGCTGGTCCACAAAGGTTGGTGTGCATTTTTTTTGTTCCCAGAATACAGAGCCAATAAAAGCATCTCCATAAAATTCCCTGAAATATTGTCTTACATCTGACCTGCTCCTACAGCTGGAGTAGTGACCAGAGCATCGCAGTCACAGTGCCATTTAAATCTGCATTCCTGCTTTCAAGGTTTTAACAGAAATAGCATGACTTTGCCTGACAACTGAGAATGCAACTTGTTAACAGATTCTAATATAGTTTTACAGCTGCACACCATATGTATTCCCCTGTCTTTAAGATTGAAATGATTGCGCTTGCTGCTAGTAATAAGTTGCTGGTTAGGCAAATATACAGATTGTTACACTGTTAAGATTTACAATGTAAACCTCTACTGGCTAAAAATATACAGCATATTTAAGTATAAGTGAAAAAAGTATTATTATGTAGTAGTAGTAGTAGTAGTAGCTGCTACTACTATAATTACTACTGTAGTAGGAGTAGTAGTAGTAGTAGTAGTAGTGATAGTAGTAGAGACATCTCAAGTTTTAGTGCTACCATAATTGTGAGAAAAAAACACCACAATTTACCATTATTGACATTAGTAACACCATGAAAAAACAACTGTGAAATCCTTTACTTTCATTAACCTTGTCTAATAGATGACCCTTCTTCTAGTCTGTGACCAGCTTTATGAAACAAACTTTCTGAATGATTAAGTAAAGTTAATATGACATAAACAGCCAGGAAAAACATTATGCAGTTTCTTTTAAGCTAAATTAATTTTGCGTCTAAAATTCTCACAATAATTATTTTTTAGATTTTACTATTATAATGTGACCTAAATTATCATGATTATCAATTCACCTTCTTCTTGATATCTCTATAGAGTATAATATGCTGTCAATCTTTATGGTTTCAAACAACCAGTGGTTCTTTGCTGGAATAGGAACAACATTTATAAGTTGCTGGAAGGCCAGAGTTTGTTCAGTGGAAAATTAAGTTTGTAATAATTTTTCTGTTTTTACAATAGAGATGATCAGCTGACCGAGGCGTCCCAGGGCTCTGTTTTGAGCTGCACAGACTCTGACTCAGAGCTGGGTCCAGTAGAAGTACAGAGCAGCACTGCTGATACACCTGTCATGGAGCATCCTGCCCCCTCTGTAGTGCCTTTGGGAGGAGAGAACACAACTGAAGATGTCCCACAAAATGCCCCTAGACCCTTTATTCCTGCCAGTGACAGCTTTATCAACAGCCTGGTTTCTGACCGTGACAAAATCTCTGCATCTCAGCCCTCTATTTTAGAAGTTTCCCAAGAGGGCAGTGTTGACCCCACCCTCGCCGCTGTACTCCTCACTCCAGATGATGTGTCACGTGACTTGCCGTGGAGCAACGTGGACCTGGAGGGGGCAGAAGCTGCCCGCAGTGCCCGGGCTGCACGTACCACTTTGGACAGTAGCACAGGTGTGCTGGACTTGGAGAATCCTCAAAGAGTAGGAGAAGAAGATGGACCAGTGTGGGCGTGGATCTCTGGTGGGGGCTGTGATGTGGAGGCAGAGTCTAAAGTCAGCTGGCTCAGTCCAACAGGTAAGATCAGAGACCAGCCAAATGTACACTACTACAAAATAGACAGGTTTCTTACAGAATAATGAGGAATAATCAGATATGCATCAATGCTCAAAGCCCTTACCACACTGTATTTGTGTAGCAATTTTGCAAATGTAAATTTCTCTATGATTGATCCACAAAATATTTGTATTCCAATTTAAGTAATCAATAATTTTGGTTGGTTAAGTTTGGAAACAGCATCTACACACTGTCTTTAATTAGTAGAATTGTTTCACACACTGGGAACAAAAACTGAAGATAAATAGGTGAGTTACAGGCCAGATGTTTTTCAAGGTATTTGAATACCAAAAGCACCTGTACTTGGCCAAATGCACAATGGATTTTGTGGGATGTACCAGGCAAAACCATAGCGTCTTCATGGTGACAAGCCAGTAGTAATGTCCGCACCAGAAAAGTTACATAGTACACCTTTAATATTCTTGCTGTAATTTCCCGCAGGTGTCCTGACAAGCTCCATGTCACTCACTCCTGTGCAGTCTGCTGCCTGGAGCGAAGAGCAGGAACACAGAGACGCCATCAGTAGAAAGCCCTTGGAGAGAAGCAATGTAAGATCCACACATGTCCTTGGATCTACTCTGCCCTACAAAGGCAAAACACTTTAACTCGAGGGTGAAACTGAGAAAACTTTGAAGACTTTGAAGTTTTTGCCTTGTCCAAAAGTATAATAGGTAGGGCTCCCAAAATTTGACAACTAGTTGCTGTAATGGAGAAATACTAGTTGTCAAATTTTGGGAGCCCTACCTATTATACTTTCAGACAAAACAAAAACTTTGAAGTCATTGTTCTCCGTTTTACACTCTGGCAAGTTAAGGTCTTTTGCCTTTGTAGGGCAGTACTGTGGCAGCTATCATTTACTATTGTCTTTTGGTCTCCACATCAGTCCATATGGGTGCGTAAAGGCACTCTGCGCTGGTGGAGGGACTGGAAGCCTCAGCGCTGGGTGGATGTGAGTGTTGCTTTGGAGCAGTCCACTAAGTCTGATGGAAAAAAAGACAGTATTTTCTTTGTCTACTACACACAGTATGATGAGAAGAAGGTTGGTACTGCTGAAATTAACATGCATGCTATTTGTATTGCATAAAATAAAACAAAAATAAACTGTTTTTATTTAATAAAAATTATTTTAATCTTCCAAAACTATATGAAATATCTTATGTACATTCTATTGTGTGTGTTTATCTGTGTTTTAGTACCTTCAAGTGTTCATAAATGAAATCACAGCATTGGTACCGGTCATCAGGGACTGCTACTATGCCTTTGCGGTGTACACTGCCCAAAGAACCAAGCAGAGGTGGCCCTTGGTACTCGCAGCGCAAACCGAAAAGGATCTGAATGACTGGGTAATATAAGAATGACCTGACATGAGCTCATTACACTGTCTCATATAGAATATACATTAATTCACTTTTGTATATTTAGTTGACCCTGTTGTCTGACTGTTGTTGTGAATGTCGAGGCATCAGCGGACCACCATCCAGACACGCCCTTTGGTCCACCACCTCAAAAGGAGACATTATGGTTCATGAGCCTTCATTTACACTAGAATCCCCTGCAACTGCACTCTCCTGTGATCTCATGTAAGGTTTACTGGTAACATTTTTATAACTACACCTAACTGGCATTAATAAAGCACAAAGAAAGACTTAAGGCAGGGGTGTCCAAATATTTTTCATCAAGGGCCACATATTAAAACACAGACCAGCGTGAGGGCCGATCGAGGGTCATAGACTGGTGGGCAAAACAGTGAGTAATTGAAATATGTGCATTTATAACAGGTTTGAATGACCCACCAGGTCTTTGTTCATGCTTAGACCCTCAAAAGGACACAGTAAATTTGCTTGATCAAGGTAGATTTCAAAAACATGCAGTAAAAAGTACTACTTGCGGTAGTGTGGGCCAATTCACCTGGAGCCTGAGGGCCAAAGCAATTGGTCTAAAGACCACATTTGGCCCCCAGGCCATAGTTTGGACATGCCCGACTTAAGACTTAGTAACTGAATTAATACCCTAACTCCTAACCCCCTTATTAAACCTCAGTCATCCAAACTATTAGTAGACTATTTGTTCATGATGAATAAAGACTATCTCCATGCTTTATTAAGACTAATTAAAGTGTAGTCATAAAGTGTAACTGACTTCTTTCTTCTGATTGGAATTTTCTTCTTGCATAAGCTAACCAAAGCTAACATGCTAACACAACTAATAGCAGTGACTACACACGATGCGAATGCTGCTTGTCTCTTGCTTGTCCTGTGATGCTGCAGGTTCTGGCAACAGGTCCCAGGACACCTGCGCTGTGTAGAGTCTAACAGTCTGGGGCTGGTGTGGGGCATCGGGTGGGACGGCACGGCCTGGGTCTACATTTTGCAGGGTAAACTCAAGCATCAGTATGTTTTCCCATGGGGCCCCATTCAGCTTGCTACTATAACACCTGCAATGTGCAATGAACTAATCAACACAGTATTACCTGTGGGGTGGGATGTGTACAGGTTGGGCTTAGTATTAAATGATTAAGGAATAGCTGATGCTAGTTCTATTCCTGCCAGGAAAAGTTACATTGTGCATCTTTAGGTGGAGTCTGCCATCTCCTTGTCTCCATGGAGATGTTATTGATTGTAATGTTCCACAGTATGGCAATAACCTTGTCTAGTAAGACGCAATAAAAACACCTATAGTTGAAAAGTTTAATGCCATCTCTCTGGAGACCAGACAAGCAACTGATGGACTCCCCAGCAGAAAAGTTACATAATGCACCTTTAAGCTCACAAATGTACACAGTCTTTATGAGCTCTGTGCTTTTAGGAGATGCAGCTGAGATGCACCAGCAGACCGATGTCAGAAATGTGTATGTGTACGAAAATCAAAGATGGAACCCCATGACAGGATACACAGACAAGTACAAATCTATATTTTTATTTTATTGTGTTTCTCTGTGAGTTGTAATAATGGCTCATTTTGCTCTTTTTTTTTTTTAGGGGACTTCCTACAGATCGCCCGATGTGGAGCGATGAAAGTGGGCTAAAGGAATGCACCAAAAGCACAACACACCCTCCCTCGCCTCAGTGGTCCTGGGTAAGAATAACAAAAAGTGTGCATCAAAAAATACCTCTTACATTAAAAGTAAATCTCTTATCATTCTGTTATTAGGTTTCAGAATGGGCTGTGGACTACAATGTCCCTGGTGGAACAGACAAAGAAGGGTGGCAATATGCAGCAGACTTCCCCGTGTATGTCCCTAAATTAGCACTTAGAAAAATAATGAATACACAGCTTAATTCTTATCAGTTTATTTATTATAGGTCATTCCATGGGCACAAAACTATTAAAGATTTTGTCAGGAGACGACGATGGATAAGGTACCTACTGCTCTCCTCAGATTGTATTTCCATATTCTGGACTCCTGTTTGAGATGCTTTGATTACAGAAAGTGTAAGATCACCCTGCGGGCACCCTGGCAACAGGTCCCACCCATACCTCTGAGTGACATGTCCCTGATGCCCTGTCTGGCTCAGAGCAGGATGGAGCATGTGCCAGTGTGGGCCATCAGTGAGAAGGGGGACGTCCTGTGTCGACTGGGAGTGAGCCCTCAAAACCCTGCGGTAAAAACACTGTTTATTTGTTTGAGGACCATTAAACTAGCCCAACAAGTGTGTTAGGATACTGTAAACGTATTGTCTCTTCTCCATAGGGAAGCTCCTGGCTGCACGTGGGCACAGACCAGCCGTTTAAGTCTGTTTCTATTGGTGGAGCCAATCAGGTGTGGGCTATAGCCAAGGATGGGTCTGTGTTTTACAGAGGATCAGTATCACCTCAGAACCCTGCTGGTCAGATTTCAATTATACACCACTTTTTTATTAAGTGTCTTTGTAACCACTCACCCAACAATATTTCTGCATCACCTATAGGAGAATGTTGGTATCACATCCCATCCCCTCCTAGACAAACTCTTAAACAGCTTTCAGTGGGGCGCACATCAGTGTTTGCTGTGGATGAAAACAGTAAGGAGTTACTAATTCAGTGAAATTACCAACACGTGACACTTAAAATGTCATTTTTATTGTACGTAGGTAACCTGTGGTACAGACAGGGCCTGACCCCAAGTTACCCTCAGGGTTCGGCCTGGGAGCTCATCTCCAATAATGTCACTAAAGTCTCTGTGGGCCCTCTGGACCAGGTCAGTCACAGTTTAGTCCAACGGGAGCTTTATCCACATTACAGCTGTTGCATATTTTCTCTCAGGTGTGGACCATAGCAGAGGGGGTGCCAGGATTTCCTATGGAGCCCCCTGGAGCCATATGCCACAGAGTCGGAGTTGGACCAATGCAGCCAAAAGGACATTCTTGGGACTTTGGTATTGGGGTATGTCAGACCATCTGTATTTAGTACTAGCCTCTCTGAGAGGGTGGTCAATGTTCATATAGAAGAAACAGACCTAACATTAAGATAGTGATTCATTACATCTGAGTGTGTTTTCCTTCAGGGCGGATGGGAGCACATCACTGTACGGGGAAATTCAGCAGAAGCCCCTAGGACACACCCCCCTCCCTCTGGCCCTCCACGAAGCCCTGTTCCACAGCGCCTCCCAAGTCTGGAGAATGGCAGTGCTGTGGGCGTGCAAGCACCTGCATCGTCCCCCCAAGTTTTGTGAAGGGAATAGACCAAGTTTTCACTTAGCAAGATTGTTGAATTCAACTGTCGATGAATGAATGTTGAAACTGTTCCAAAGGCAGAAATCACAAAAATGTGCAGCACAAGAGTGGATAGAGTGGAATGCATGTGCTCGCTCTCAAGGCCTCGGCTATTGGGTGTTATTGGGTTTAGCAATATTTTAGATTTATTTAAAATTCTGTGAACAGTGTAAAAAGGGCTAAGGCTTTGGAATCAGAAAAACCCAGTTAAACATGTTCATCTTGCTCTATAGTTTTTGGTGTCGTGTTATTTGCCTGTTTAATTGCATGTGACCAGTCTATTTCAGCATTATTTATTTTATATATTTACATTTACTTGTTTAGGTTTGTTCCTCCGTATGTCTTGCCTGTCTCTATTACAAATAACAGAAATCTTCTTGTGAGACAATTTGTAACAAACTTTCAATGACCACAAAATTAAATTAGTCAAAAATATCACAAAGATTACCGTAAGCAATAAGAAAAGTTCATATGAATATTATGACTTCTGCAAAGACAGTTGATCCTCTACAGCCAGCCTGTCACTGCTACTGACATTCATTTTACAAGGGCATTGAACTGCTAAATAAAGATTCAAACTAACACACTTAAATGTTTTGGGTATTTTGGGGAGGCTGTATGTATGAATATGTTACATTTTAAACTGAAAACAAAAATCTCAAGTCTAATTAGTGAATAAAGGGACTGTGTCATCCTTTGGATTAATCAGGACTGCTTTAGCCACAGTTTAGTCTCATTTTAGACCCATCTTAGCCTTACTATAGACCTGATGAAGTCCAGGTTTAGTGGTTCTGGATTTGAATCACAAATCCAGGATGAGTCAAATGCAAAAGATGTACACTGAAGAACATCTTAATCTTGTGTACAATTTTTACTTTATTTTCATATTAAATGTGTAATTATAAACACTTCATTTAATTACACTAAGCATGAACAATATGAAGTAAAAATATTACAGTTTTAAAATCTATTTTGAGGACAATTCACATCTGCATTATGTCGATTCAACTGTTTTCAGTCTGTGACTGTTTGAATGAAATCAGTTTAAATTACAAAATGAAACCTTATACCTTAAATCAAATTACACTGTTCCCATTTACAAACAGAAAATCAACATTTATATACATCAGTACAGTTCAACATTAAGTTACATTTTTCAAATGTGCAAGATTAAGCAAAAATGTATACTGTGATCAAAGAAACAAGATTTCCTTAAATAATCTTCAAGTTTAACTGAAACACAAGCGGCTGGTTCAGTAGAGGTTTGTCAAAGTAGGTACAGTGCCTTCTGTTTGAGGAGAAAGGGCCAAAGCCAAACTGTAGGAGCTACAGTTTGAAGAGAAGATCCCAGCATATGTTGCATCATGCAAAATATTTAACACTTGAATTTTCTACTAATTCATACGTATCATATAGGAATAAAACAGAAGCCCCAACAGTGAAATGAAGGCAGTCTGTTGTTGAAGCAGGACGAAGCTGAGTTTTGTTCTTAGTGTCTCTTCCATGATGCCTGAGTTCTTGCACCAAAGAAATGCTTTGCACAAACCAGCTCCTTTTCTGGACAAATACAACAATGACAAAACTGATAATCAAGAAGTCCAATGCACAACTGTACACAAACAGCTTAATACATGTCTCATTATGTTATTAAAAAAATAAAACAACTGAAATAGTTTTCTGTATTGATGTGCAGCCATCTTAAGAGTACTCAGGCACTGCAATAAAATCAGTAATAACCAGCATAAAGCAACATGGACATTTTCCTCTTGAATCTCCTCTGGAAGAGTTAACCAAACAAACATTCGCAGAAATCTCAAAAAGTCTTAAACTGCACTTTTCAAACATGAGAAGTGCTAAGATAAGGTAGTGATTCTTCCTAAATGTGGATTTAAACCCATGTAATGCTACAGTCTCTCCAAATAGGAGGATATGAAACGATAATTTACTTTCAAAAGGCAACCACTGAAATAATGACACAAGATGAAAGACCAATATGAACAATGAAGAAAACAGCTTATTTCCATACTCAAATGAAAAAGCTTAATCCTATGAAGCTGCATTAGATGACCATGAAAAGTTTTTTTAGTGTAATCAAGTAGAGAAGAGCACATGGAGACAAAAGCCCATACACCTGGAATGTGCTTGATGAATCCATAAAGAAAACACTGTGCCTATTTTAGTGTTTTTTGTTTTTTTTAGAGAAACTGCATGAAAATGTAATCGCACAAACGCACACAAGGGTGGAAGGGGTGGCACAGATTGCTACTGGGCCTTGTCTGTCCTATTGAGTTCATTGCAGCCATTTGATTCATGGTCTTGTCAGAGTAAAGTACAATTCTGCCTGAGAAAAACATCACCTTTGAATCCCCAAACACTCCTGTCCTTTTTTCAGTCAAAGATTTATTCAACAAAAGTGCAACTTTGATGTGTCAGTTATGTGAGGATGAATGCGCCCATCTTCTATCTCATCAGTCCTTCTCTCCATCTTCCCCACTTCCTAAAAGGAGGACAAGATTTAAAAACATACATTAAAAACAAATACAAAGTTTGGTAGACTTGTATTGTATAAAATATTTAATTCACAACCCCACTAACTAAGACTATTGTCTTTTCTCAATAAACCTGTGTTAAAATGTATCTGTAAGAACTGTAGTAAAAGGGTTAGGAGCAAACAACTGTGCATAGTATGAATATTATCTGACATAAATTGAACTTTTTTATTATTTTGCATATTTATTAATGATAAACGATCCTGCAAGAAGAGCAGAAAATTTTTTACTGTCATCTCATTTGTGTGATACTAATACAGTAAAATAAAAGTTTGTTTTAGCGTATTTCTGATACAATATTAGGAATATATTTATCGAGATGCTCCAAAAAATAGAGATTTTTGTCTGTGTTGGGAAATAATACACTGTCATATAATATAATACAATGCCACACTTGCCTCCTTGTTCAATATCTGAGTCGGTGAGGTGTGTGAGGGAGAAGCTGGCGATGCTGGCGGGGGAGATGGAGAAGCGCGAGTAGCTGGAGGTGGTGGTCCAACGTGGCTGTCGGGCCAGGCTTGCTGCAGAAGAGGAGGGCAGAACTTTGGGCTCCGGGGAGGAGAAGTCATCGTCCCACTCAAAACCACCTCCCTCTTCGTCTGTGGAGCTCTCAGAGTTGGTGAAGCGGTTCAGATAGCTGGCAGTGGGACCCGAGCCACCAAACTCCGGGACGTGACTGTTTGAGCTTCCAGAGTGGTCACCGAGTTCTTTGGTGGGTGTTTCCTTTAAACAAAAAAAACAAAACTGATTTGAATTCTCACACAGATAAAAAATAACTAGTCCACAGTATCACTGTCACAATATCAAATTTTAGTATTATTGTAAGAAAAAAACAAACAAACGGAAATCTATTATCATTTTCTTTCATTACCCGTGTCTAATAAAGTACCATTCCTCAATATGTCACCAGCCTTTTGAAATCGTATAAGTAAACAGCAAGAGAAAACAATCATTTCATTTATTTAGAGTACAGTTCCCTAAAATACTTACTTTTTTTTTGGTTAAGATTCTAGACACTTGAATAATTACGCTTATTGACGTTCCTAGTTCATTCGTCTTCTCTGCTCATGTCAATCACCTGTTGTCATACTTCATTAGTTATTATTCGAACAACATTTGCAAAGACAACACAGGGAACACCTCACAAGAGCTGCAGTTTTAGAAATTCTCATACAACTATGCCTATGCTAGGCTTTTTAAAAAATTATTCCTATTGTATTCACAGTTTAAACACTACTGTTATACATCTGGTCACACAGTTCTGATAGTGGTCACAGGTTATGACTCTGTAGACACTATAATCCTATGAAACATTACCTGGTCAAAGAGGTACACGGTGACATCATCAAAGAAGGACACGGCTCTCCTGGAGTTGTCTGCATTACCCGTCGTAGCCAAGCCAGGGGGAGAAGCGGCGTTAATACTGAGCGAGGTGGGCTTCAGTAGACTTCTCAGGTTCTTGGTGCTTGTGTCGTCCGATATGATGAGCGGGACAGGGTGCGTGGTCTCCTCCTCGCTGTCGGAGCTGGAGCTGTGGAGCCTGTATGCGCGCATGTCATCATCGGAATCCTCGCTGTTCTCGTCCTCCTCATCCGCTTCCATGCCATCCTCGTGACCGTCCAGTCTGCCCAGGTAGCGCCCCTCCACGTCTGGCTCTTTGATCTTGGGACCTTCACTGGTGTGCAGTCGGGTTAGGTTGCTGTGACCGCTGTTATCAGCTACAGGTGAAAGATCGTCAGCGGTTGGTTCGTGTTCTGATCGCTCAGTGATGGTCAGACTATTAGAAAACTCGGCATTTTCAGCTGGACTGTTGAGGTCATCTATAGACTGGATGGGCTCTTCTTCATTGTTAACTGGAATACCAGGTTCCACATTTACTAAATTGTCAAGTTGTGAATCGGACAAAACTCCAACTTCAAGTGTCAGGTCATTAGAATTTTCAGATTGAGAAATATCTGCATTTATACTTGCATTTTCCTCTACAGCTTGCACCTCATCATTGATATGTCTATCTGTATTGCTCAACCACATGGCTTCCAAAGAACCTCCAGCTACCGTCTCCTCTGATTTCTTGTCTGGTTCGGATTCGTTGTCTGAGAAGTAGGCAGAGTCTCTATAATGACTACTCATGATTGGCTGAGAAGGAATGGCATTTTCTGGCTGTTCTTGGGGTTCCTCTGAGCTGGCATCTTCAAGCCTCTCCGCGTCCGATATGACTATTTCAGGTGTGGTTAAACTTTGCGCAGGGGCCTCTAGTTCTGCTTCACTCTCACCGATGATGCCGTTTTGAACTGGATCCTTGACTCCAGGTTGGGAATTCCACTCGGGAGATTCCATGTTTTCCGTTTCATAGCCGCTGTCGGATATTTTATACGGGGGTTGGAGTTTGTTTGGAGCTGCCTGAGTTATCACGTCCTCTTGTTTGTCTTCGATTCTGTGGATCTCATAGGAATCTAGAGAATCGGGCGTTTCTGCTGTAGTTTCCATTGTTGGTAAAGTTGTAGATATGCTGTCTTCAAGTAAACTATCCTGACTGATTTGGTCTAAAGACGGACCGGAGACTAGTAAATTTGATCGGGCTAGTTGTTCAGGGTTATTGTCTAAAAAAGCTTCTTCGTGATCAGATAGCGTAGTTTCCAGTTCAATGTCTGCATCCTCAATTAATTCACTAAAAAGATCATTACTAGTCAAATCTTCACTATGCCCAATATTTTCAGGAATGTTATGGTCAATGGGCTGGTTGCCACCGTCTGTGGCAAAGAGTTCATCTTCAGAGTTGGGTGCTTTGGCATGGACGCACAGATAGTCTATAGTGGCACTGACAGAAATAGTTTGATCCGCTTCGCTTGCCAACACCTCATATCTATCCGAGGTAGAACCAACACCAGAGTCTAACCCTCTGGTAGCAGACTGTGGGGGACTCAAGTCTTCAGAGCCGCTTTGGACTGTGCCTGAGATGTCCTCTGTTACCACAGTGATAGAAGGTACCAGAGTATTGCTTCCTAGAATGGACTGAGCAAACTCCTCTTCCTTCTGCCCTCTGCTACTCGAGGTTGGCTTAAAACATGAATCTGCGAAGCTCAAGCTGCCCAAATTGTCAAAGTTATCCCATGAAGTCATTTTGAATCTTTCCTCTGGTTCATGGGCTACTCCTGGTGATAGAAAATTCTGCTGTGGACTTGAGAACCCTTTCAAGAGACTATGGTCATTTAAAAACATAAAATTGTCCTTCAGGTTTTCAGCGTTGAGAAGCTTTGCCGCATCTTCTTTATCCACTTGTTCCAAATCTGCCGTGCGATTGGCCTCTGAGCTATGTCCTAAAAAAGAAATCCCATACTTTTTATCGGTGTCAACTTGTGGAGCTGTGTCTTCATGAAAAGGGTTTCTACTGCGTTCTGGAAGCTCCATAAAATTCTGTCTCCAGGAGGGGGAGTCGTCATGCTTAGATTCTTCTTCTGTGAAAATATTAGGATGGTAAGGGCTATCGTTTTCTAGAGATGACCAAATGTGACTATCAGGTAAATAAGAGTCCTTGGAGTCAATACTTTGGTGAAAAAAGTCTGCGTCAGTGCTCGACTCATCCAGGCGAACATCCTGAAGAACAATAAAGTCCTGCCTATTGTCCATATTGTGTCTTCCGGAGGCATTGTCTCCGCTGTCCCCCTGTTCTTCTAGTCGGATGTAATACTCATTCCCATTGGACGGCTTCTGAGCATCAAACACTGAGAGGATACCAGGTATTCCTGAAGAAGTGCTGCTGCTGTCTGCTGCTCTGTTTGCTGCTATAGGGAAATGTGCCTGGATATCCTCTGAGGACACAGGGAAGAAGGTGCTGTGGTAGTTTAAAGTGGTGTCCATGCCTCCATGCCCGTGGGTACCCTCATAGTGGTCGTGTTTAGCGGCCTCCCACACATATTCAAAACTCAAACCTTTACTGGTTTCTGTAACAGTGAGCACTTCATCTATCTCTTGGCGAAGTGCATCGTCAGCAAACTGGTCCAGAATGGGAAAGGATGAGTGGCTGATGGTGGTCTGCCGTGTGCTGGGGTTTGGCTTGAGAGCGTCCCAACGTTGCTCAAAGTCTTCCTCCATGTCCTTCTGGCCCTGCATGCGCAGGTAGATGAGCAGGCGGTGAACCTCCTCAGCGGTCGCACGCTTATCTAGGGACAGCCAACAGAACTGCAGGACCTCATACCTGGAAATACATACAGCGTGTCAACATTTTAAGTGTCTACACTGACGGTTGTGAGACGTTATCTAATATTAATTCTGCAATATCTTTTAATCTCCCTCACAGACAAAAAACAACCTGGACTGTATTGGCATAACAAAGGTAGACTTTGTTGATCGTTGTATTATCATAAACTTATAAAATCATAGAGGAGACAACACTGGTCAGAAAGGATTGCTCAAAGATGAACTGAGATTAAATGAAAAAAAATAAAATAAAATTTACACCACCATAATCTTAACCAAATCTATGGGAAACAGTGCTATCAATTAACATTTTTGCTGTATTTTTAGTGATCTGTTTAAAGATGCATTGTGGTACACACTGGAGCTAATAAAAAAGAAAGATAGCTGCCATCTAGTGGACTATGAAAATCATCATCAGTGACAGTTCTAGTGCAGGTACAAGATGTGTAACATCACCAGGTTGCAGACACATTTACTCACCATCTGTCCGAGTATGGCAGATCCAGCTGAGGCTTAAATAGTTTGACTTGCTGTTCCTTGATCACATGATTGAGAACCTCACGGTCTGACAGATGTGGGTACGGCTGGTTGGCATTCTCAAAAAGCTCCCACAAAGTCACCCCCAAGGCCCTGCACAAAGTAGGGCAAAACTGATATCTCCATGTGAGCATGACAGGACTTCATATGCTCTGCTAACAGCTCTATCATTTCATTAGTTTATTTAGATTGTTCCTCTTTCAACATACAGATTTTTTAATTGCAACATATGCTTCTTTATTGAGATATGTGACTCTTGTAACTGGACCCTCTTATGTAACCATGCAATTTATGACCGGAAAGCATTTGGGCAATGAGTGGTGAAGTCAAAGGGGGGCTGAAAAGAGTTTACAGTGAGATGCTTGAGGCTGGCGTGTCAGTGTCTTTCTTTTTTTGGACCAAAGCCAACCTTTACAGTAAGAAGAAACAGGCTGCAACCATCCTCCAGGTTGATTAGAGAATACACACATCTAAATTTGTCTGAGTGTAGATCAGATTAGAACTTACCACACATTGCTGGCCTTGGTCTGCTCCAATGTAATGACACCACCATGGCGCTCACACACAAGCTCCGGAGCCAACCAGCGAAGAGGGGCAAATAAATCATCCTCTGTGATGATGTAATCTTCCTATTAAAAACAAAAGGTACAGTCTAGTTGCTGATATTGAGATCAGTGATATTCCCACATTTTAGTGCCTATTGCTGCACTTTTCAACAGATGTATTTATACATACCTTATATCTGTAGGGACCAATGCCATAGTCTCCCACTTTTACTGTAAGGTCAGCAGTCAGGTAGCAGTTTCTTAGTGCCAGATCACTATAAGACAGATTCACATTATTGTTATAATTTGTTATCGATATAAACTGTAGACTAGACAGTAAAAAGATATAATATTACAAAACACTGGGGCCTATTCTCTGCATGCACTATCCTAAGACAGAGGCCAGGTGAGCTTCTGTTTGCCACAAAGACACAGCTCTGTTCACTGGACAGGCCCGTAGTGACTAAGAGACTGATACTGTGTACAGACTCTTGAGACGGGCTTTGGTTTCCCCTTGGCCCAAAGGCATTCCCTGCACAAGTTCCAAGAGGCTGTTCCCCAGGTCATGACAAGCAGCGCTAACACGAGTGGGCCAGTCATGCCCATCATGAAACCTCGAGAGATCCATGGACAGTTTTGAACTCTTCTGTCTCCCTCTGACTTTTGCTATGAAATGCTGGTCAGGTCAGACAGTGCAATGTGATACTTTAATTTAGTCACCTTTAAAACATTCCCCAATGTACTTTTCTACCAGTTATTACCACCAGTTATCACAAAAATGCAACATTCAGACATCAAAATGCAATTAAATAAATCTTTCTAAAACAAGAAGAAAATTGTTTAATTATGATACAATTCTTATTATCCTTACATCACATACATGATGAGATGATTTAAGTGTAAGCACACTCCACACGTGTTGAGTTATATTTTGTGTTTGCATCTGCCACCTCGTTTCCTTACCCTGACTTAATCAAATTGCACTCATACCATTTCCTACGTCAATACTAGTATTTATTCAATCTCATTATTGAAGAGACAGTCTTTATAACCCTGTTGAGTTGTAACACATGGTATAAAACAACCTCAAATATGAGGCTATCCATTTACACTTAAAGAGCAGAATCATCATATCCCTCTGGCAGTGGACAGCTGACACTGGGGCAGTGCATGGAAGCTGTGTAATGGGAGCTGCCCCAGCTTATTCTGAGCATGCAAAATAGAGCTGATGAGTTGAGCATCGTATGTTACCCTCAATCCACGCACTCCTCACACCCCCTGTAGCTGCGGGCTGCTAGCACTCAGACATCCCATACATGCAGGGGTAAAAATGAAAATGAAATGCTGCCTCTCTGCAGCACACCCCTTTTTTGGAGAACACTAGTTCCCCTCTCAGACTGGAGTAGAATGCACCATGACTAACTCCTTACAATATGGGCATAAAAAATGACAACACTGTGTTTAAAATGTAATAAAGTTGTAAATCATAGCTGTTCCCCCTAGCTAAGGTGCTGTATAGTGTGTTGTTGAATGAGTGTAGTCCTTGAGGCAAATCCTAAGAGATAATGGGGTAAATCAGGTAGAGTTTGTGAAATGCTACCTGTGCAGGAAGTTATGTTTGTGGAGGTGAGTGACTCCAGCAGCAATTTCACAGGCCATCCTCTGTAGCTGCAACACCTCAGCACTTCGGTACATCCAGTCCTGGTGAGACAGGTAGCCTCGCAAATCACCCTGAAAAAAAAAAAAAGTCCAGTCAAACACATACAGTAACTGTATAGAGAGGAGTAAGCAATTTGAGCTAATAAAATAAAATTAGATAAAGTGCACTGTGAGGAGCTGCCACACAGGGGCAGTAGACACTCCTGTAGCGGTTGAGGAAGAGCACCAAATAAGGACAACCAGTTTAGAGGGGACTGATGTAGTGTCACAGGGATTTATAAATAAGAGACTAGCTCGTGTTGGTCAAATGCACTGTGTCCAGCCTTATGTCCAGTACAGATCGCTCATAATAACACAAAAAACAACCTATGGGGAGTGGTGGTCATCTGAAAGTGAAATTCACTGTATTCACTTCAAAAAGTCTTTTGCAGAGACTGCTTCACAATGTAAATGAGAGCAGCTCTGAGCTACATAGAGAAGAGCTGCTCAGGAATCTAAGCAGACACCTGTGCTTTTCATTCAGCTGGGGGCAATGTAAAACACAGTACACTTTACACACTTGAAACACTTGACACAAACATCAGGAGAAATTTGCAGTTTAAATTGGCCTAACTGGACAGTCTAGTGTGATAAATGTTTGTGTCTTAGGCATCAGGATGACGCCCAAGAGACCAACTCACATTAGTGTGCAGAGGGATATATATTAAAGTGGCCATAATCATAGATGCGACACATCCACTGCACTAAACTTATTCTCCTGAATGTGTTTACAAAGAGTTATCCCACTACAGGCAGCTTATTAGAAAGACTTGTGTAATCACTGGAGGTTGGCTCGGCCCTTGCATTATGCACATAGAAAACAAAAACAAAGATGCACATAAACAGTGTGAGAGGAGCACAGCTCTCAGAAGAGCTCTTCACAGAAGAGCTATATTAAATGTATGGTAACTGATACTGGGACTTTACTGATACTTCAGTGATGAGGACTTGGCAGCAGGTGATTAGGTCATGTTCCAGAGAGTGGCTCAAAAGTGCATTATGAAACAATATTAGAATAAAATAATCAAACCTTTTGTGTGGTCAATAATTAGCACAGGTTGGTGCATTTTTAATTAAGATTAAAGTCCAGTTCACACGTGTTAAAATGCAACATGTGATAAAACGTGTCTTACATAAAAATCCTATTTCAGTTATTTTAGGCTTGTCAATACTAAGATATACTATAGTGTAGCAATTTCACACAGGCCAATTTTAATGTGCAGGACTCAGATAAAAGCCACTCAATTGGTCAAAGGCGGAGCGTAACTGAGAACGTCATGAGAAAAAACATTAGGCTGCATGGAGAGACTTTAATGACCACAATAATTGAGGAAGTCAGAGAGTTTTTCTGAGCCAAACATTTGTTGGTCCTACACCAAGACTATGAACCTGAGAGGGGTCTGACTAATGTCTTGGCTCAGTTCCAAGCAGGAGAGCCACGCATTAGATGCTGTCACTCACATTAGGGTATGTGACATTCTGTGGCCTCTGCACCAGTTGCCTGATGTATTTTGAAGTCTAAAATGCTTTGAGTCAGGGTTACCTGGCACGGGTGATATGGGACAGAAAAAACACCATCAATCAGCAGTCTGTCAGGGGGAACGTTACAGTATATTAGCATTTTGGGATTCACCTTGTCCACTACGCAGCTGTGGTGTCACTTTTCATGTTTCGACATCAAGGGGGTGATTGACACGGCCCATAGAAGTGTGAAGCCGCAGACAAATGCTTATATATCAAGTAAGGAGTAGTAGTAGTAGAAGAAAAAGCAGCACAGATTATTTTTGTTTAAAGAAAATACTGATTTAAAAAAGGAAAGGAGTAGATTTCCAGCTGGTTTGAGGTCTAGAAAGTCTTGACCCCACACTAAATAATAAGCATAGGCATCAGTCAGTTGTGCTTTCCCTCACACATTAGCACCTTGGACATACAGTTCCTCATCACAGTGCGTTTTCTAATAGCGCCCACACACGTGTGATAAGTCATTCACCTTGACTCATTTCCATGGGCTGTCATTACGGGGGGCACAAAGTGGAGCTGGCCCAGGCACACACACAGCACAATGCCAGCAGAGCTGCCAAGCCTGGGCAGCTGACAATAGTCTGAGCCCAAAAACCAAGTGCAATGACTGGCTCGACGCACTTAACAAGATGGGCTGGACGTGTTACTATGTTGCGCAAATGGCAAGACAAGGTGTTAGTGCAGAGATGAGTGGGCTATTAATACGATTCATTATTAAGTTTTTAATAATTCAACATGTCAGTTTCTCAAAGCTTGAACATTTCTACCAGTGTCCAACACAGACAAGGTGCTACTTACAAAAATGCAAAAACTGAGCAGCTGCTGGAGCTGACACCAGAGGAGTGTAAATGAAGCCAGTTACTTTACTGGGCGAGGTGGAAATGTGAGAAGTCCCAAGCTTAGACTAGCACTGGGCTTTAGGCAGGAGGAGGAGGCGGACATGAGGAGACAAGAGGGAGCTCCCTCCTGCCACGATGACGGCAAGAAGCCCCGAGAATAGAAAAAAAGAGGAAGAGTGGATAAATCAAATGCCACGATGCAGTCCAAGTCGTATGTTGTGTTATTGACACGTCAAAATACAAGAGGCTAAATTAAGAGTTAGAAAGAAAGTAGAAGAACTTTCAGATGTACATGTGGGTTGGACAGCTGCTGGTCAGCCCTTTAGAAAGAGTCTTGCCCTATGTATGTGTGGGCTTAACGGGGTGACAGAGGGTAATTGTCAAATATCTCAACTAATGGCCTCAACAGTATAACCAACTGTAAATAACCAGACCTCCTTAGAGCACATTCGCACATCCTCTACAACAAAATGACCCAACTGTAAAGACATACAACAGAACAGGCCTTACCATTTCACAGTACTCAAACACAAGCAGGAAGGGAATCGCCTCAACACACTGGCCCAGGCACTGCAGGATGTTGGGGTGCTGCAGCACTCTGGAAACATAAATTTACTGACTTTTAACACAGACTGAAAAGAAGATTAAACACACAGTAAAAGATTATAACTATTAACTCATATAAGTAAAAATGATGACAATTTGTGAAACGGTTCCCAATCACCAAGCACCAAGACTATGATTCAGTTTTGGTCATTTGAAAGTGGAATATTGACCTGCGTCACAGAGAAGCTTGCTTTCAATCCACTGGTAAATGGTAAGGTGTTAAAATACATGTATTACAAGGAAATGTCAACAGATTATTTTAAAAGGTTCTCTATTTAATAAGAAATCCTTTAGTACATCTGTGGTCACACACAAATGCACAGGAGAAAGGGGTATTCAGAAGTTTTCAAAAGGGCATGTGATATAAGTAAATAGTTTTGGAACCGCTGAAATAGTGAATAATAATCAGCCTTAAATGGATTGACCAATAACAAACATGTTTTACCTGTATGGGTCTCCCAGCTGCAGAAACTCATTCTGTTCTTTTGAGCCAGCATTAGCTTTTAACTCTTTCACCACCACTCTGGTGCCCCCAGGGTCAGTGTAGATTTCACTAAGGAGGACCTAATCAATCAGACACAAAACAAGCATAGTTTGTTTTAGCAAAAAAAAAGTAAAGTGGCCCATCTGTACATGTAGATGCCACAAACCTGTCCAAACCAGCCATTGCCAATCTCCTGGATGTAACTAAGACTGTGACGAGCAATCTGAGCTCCAGTTGGTGCTTCTGCAAACCAAAGGTACAATTTCAACACTCAACACATTTTCTTGTTAGTTAACAGATACAAACAGATCATATCAGTCTCTCATATCATCTATTCCTTTGCTAAAGAAAATGAAGAGAGGTTCGCATTTACTACAAACTGAGGACTAACAGTGATTTTTTTAGTTGTTGTTTTGTTTTGTTTTTTGGGCTGACCTGTTATGTGAGAGGGGGGCTGAAGATGTGGGGGTCCTGGCAGAGCCACTGGGGACACTGCCAGTGTGTACACCTCAGCTGGAGATTGCACAGAGGGGGTATCCTCTGCCGGAGGGGTGAAGTCAATTTCATCGTCAAAATGGTCCTCAAATTCCTAACACAGCAAAACACAAGAGAGGGTGTTATAATTAGGGCTATGCTGGTTATCAAATTCAAAATGAATTGGGATCAAATTGCCTGCAGATCTTAATTATTAGCTTTATGGTATGTCCACAGCTAAGTGTGAGAGTAACAGCAGTTTGTTTGGAGATGTCAGCCAGGACTTGGGAAACTTTTGTGGTAACTAAAAATAAATATGACTCATTCGACTGAGGTCTTCTCCAAGTTCATTATACTTAATAGTTAAACAGTCATATTTACATGTTATAAGAAGTAATATAAAACAAAAGTTGAATATGTAGTAGAATCTGGACAATATTGTCCAGCTCTAATTATAATATAATCATGTCTCACCTTAAAGTTGATCTCATTTTCCTTGCAGCAGGTGACACAATTCACCAATACCACCACCAAGGCAACAAGCACAGTCAAGGACACCACCAGAGACAGGCAGACGGACACAGGCAGGGAGTCAGCCGGGGCACCACCTATCAAACAGCACAGTCAATGGATTTAAGAGGGGGCTGTTGCTTTTTGTTTGTTTTAACAAATCAGGCAGACTGACTGTTTAAGAATGAGTTAGAAGCATCAAGCAACACAGCATAGTGATTTTAAAGGTTTTTCATAAAAATACCATATTTTTGTTTCACATGTCAGTGGGGTTGAAACTCGTCTGTCTTGTCTCTGGCAGACTTAGGGTAGACACATTAGGTACAGTTGTGCCCTGCAGAACTAGTATCAGAGCTGACAATCTTTACCTACACAACTAATATGCAAAGGCACAGGTACATGAATGATTTAAGCCCAATATCTATCTTCCCTGCCTCCTGTGGGCTCACCACCTGCAGAGGGGTTCATGGGGGGGGTCAGGTGCTATGAGTATTGGGCGGCAAGCTGCCCCCGCGACCCAGCCGGATTAAGCGGGAGAAGATAGATGGATGGATGGATGGATCTATCTTCCCTTCATTTGAGAAAAGTAAAACTGGGAGACACAAAGTGAACGGTGGCAATCAGCTCTGTATTCTGCACTGGTGCATGTTTCCCCTGCTGTGCTCTGTCAGTCTCCCACTGCTCCTAGACTCAATTACATTATACTACTGCAACTAATTCTGTCAAAAACTAACTCAAATACAAAGATCATCAAATGTAGTCAGCTTCACATTCAAGAGAAATCAAGAACAATGACAACAATGGAACAATAAGGGACAGGATGCACATACTTTGTCCAGGAAATTGGGTTAATGTATTTGGCGGTAATTAATACATAAATTGCCTCATATTGGTTATTTCAAGTTTGCATTCATTAGAATGGATTCCATTTTATTTGAATTCTGATTGAACAGGTTTGAAAGGTAAACATTTTTTATTGTATTTGCACTAATGACAAACCTATTTATATATATGAATTTATTTATTGGCAGTTGCGACTCCTGTTATTCACAGTAAGAAAAGTTTTCGAGAAATGATTATGCTGTAGGATCGTACATTTTTCTAAATATGTTGACAGATCTACTTACATTGCACCAAATAATGAAAGAAATAATTCTCTAAAACCAATGGTGCATGAGAGCATAAAGCCATAAATTGATTGGAAAAACAGGTTTCATTGTACCATTGACCAAGTAAATCCATGACTGAAGGTCAAAGTTAAAGCTACCATTGTTAGTCAGGTGTTGCTACCATGGTTAAATCATTTACATTTTTGTTGGATCTCTTTTTAATTGTTTGGATTGTAAAACTGTTTACAATATTATATTAAACTTTCACTGCTGACACAACTGAAAAAATAAGAAGAAAGTGGGACAAATAAAAGGGTTGCCATGCCATAAAAGCATATTGCCAAAACTGCTTTCTAAAACGTTATGATAAAGTAAACAGCACAGTGGCTAATCATTGACTGGTGTTGATAAGGTTGGTATGTTTCACGGTTACATATTGCTGATTTGAATTGCAAAACACATCTGGTTCACTTCTTCCATTCATTAATCAAACATCACAGACATAGTGACATTTGCTTTCCAGAAAAAAAAAATACACCAGTTTATCAAACAAAGCAATATCAAGATATACCCGTGATAATAATAATAACCATACAAGAGACTATGTGAATATTGGGGACTGAAAGCATAAGATCTGGTGTCTTCAACCATTACAAATACATCTGAAAGTAAGAATTTGTATTGGAACAGGAAAATGTTTCCATGCGGGAAGGACAAACATGTCTTATTTTAGTATAAACTTTGAGGAGTGCCAATGACAGAACAACTCTGCGCCTGAATGTTACACCTTATGAAGTAGGCTTATTTGTTCACAGTGTTATGGTTTATATTTATCGTACAATGCCCATATTAATTTAAAGAATCAACATCAACGTTGACATACACAACAAACATTGTGGCATCTCACACGGAAAATCACAAATAGATTAGCGCTACCCAACAGCCAACACAGCTAACGCTAGGTAATAAATCGTGTTATCTTTAGCTTGTTAGCAACAGCGTTGAGCACAAACCACTGCTAAATAACAGTGACTTAGCAAACCATTTCCAGTAGTCAATCACACAAACTAACATTATATAACATCGCATGTAGCTAGGTAGCCAGTTAGCAGTTAACATACCGGATTTGTGATAGTGAAGAGGTGCACCATTGGACACAGTGAGGAAAATCCCGAAGACCAGCAACAGAGCAAATCCAGTACGAACCCCCATCCTTTTAGCCAAGCTAACCAAATGTTAGCTACAAAACAAATGCGTCCAGAACCGATGGCGGATGGTTGGAGACTAAATACCGTGTTTTATTCATTTGATCTTCGTATTATATACGCGTATCAAACAAGACAAGCATCTCTTTAGCGTTTAGCTCATGGCTACAAACGAGCTAACGACCTAGCTCTCAGTGCTAACAGTTTTAGCTGACGACAGCAGTCACCGATGTCAGGGGTAGTGTTACGTCGTCCATAGAAATCGACCATAAATCATCACTTCGTCACCTATCATTGTGAAGGTGGATACGTGCATTTAACTGATGGTATCTTACAAAAAAATCCAGTATCTAGACTTTCATGAAACGCCTCTCATCCTCAGCGCCATGTTCCCAGACAACGTCACATCAGGAATGAGGCGTACGTCTGCGAAAGATTGAGACATTATTTAACCAATCCAACGAGCACTCGCGGTTTATCTTCAGTCATATAAATCATATCCTTTAATCATTACAGAGAGTCACTTGTCAACCATGTGAGGTTAGTTATGCCCGTGTACTGAAGCCTTCTTATATGCCTGTAATAGACACACGGTATGCTATAGGCTTTTTATTACAGGTGAGGCAGAATGCCATCGAGGGAATGTGTGCTGTAGGAGGATACACAACCTATTCTGTTTAGATTTTATTACACCTAGGATTAGGCTAGTTCAATGCATTTTTCACAGATCAAGCAGTTTCATTAAATTAGCATATCATTTAGAACAGTATAACTCAATATGCGATTAAATAATAAATGATTTAATTGTAGCCTAAAGTAGTAGTCTCTCTTAAGAGGTTACTGTTAAACTGCATGTTTAAATGTGATAATGCATCAATAATTCATTATATGTATATTATCAGATCAATTAGGAAACAGAAACAATAGAAATAGTAAAAACTGTAGGCTATAATTAGAATTAGGTCTATTTGTCTATTCGGATACATTTTTCACAGATAAATTTAAAAAAAAAAAGTTATAGCTTATCTTTTCACAAAACTAGTAGCCTATATCATTTTTTACCCTTTAAGTAACCTCATTTAAAATATGGGCCAGTGAGCATAATATTGGCTTGATTAAGTGATGAGGGAGGAGCAGGCTTTTGTAGCAGCAGAAATCTCTCTGGGTTTGAGGATACGTCAGGATGCTTCTTGTTCTGTGGATCACAAAGTAGTAGGCGAGTGTTGGTGGCTCTGGCACAAATCAAAACAGGCAGAGGATACACAGGCTTTGAAGAGCTTAAACGTCAACATAGAAGCACGGTGAGAATCAAACTTGTTCTTTGTATCTCAATTTATTTTATTATGTTTCCATTCACTGTGCATTGTGTGTTTTTGTACTTTCACATTCATATTATCATCATTTTCCCCTGGAAATAGAATTAATTTTTGTTGCTAATTTTATGAAGCTTATTTTTTGCCTTGGTGCTGACCATTTATTGAATTTGTTGCTTTGTATTGCTGCATTATTTGCTTGCTTGGGCATCCCTCAGGCAGCCACCGAGAACCATGGCATTTACAGGGATGCTGAGCCAAGAGGACATCAAAGCAGCAATTCAGGCTTTTCAAGGTAAGTCAACAGACCCCTTGTACAAATTAACATCCAAAATGAGCTATAGGTGATTTTACATGCAAAAGTCATTCATAAAGCCAGAGAGAGCCTATTAATTCCACTCTCATACCCATAGGGAAAACTTGCATGGTATGTTGTCCACTGTGGGAACACGGTGCCCATTGGTTACTAAGCAGCCATGTGGCAAGAGAGCAGTTACCTCCCAGAAACCAGTGCTTATAATGAGCTATCAAACTAAAACCTTCCTTTAATCAAAAAACACTTAATAATTTATGTATATCAGTTACATCTGCGCTCGTCTCCAACCCCATATAGTGTTTTGGCTGCTTTACAGGCATAATGGCACGGGGTATAATGGAAAAAGGGATGTGCTACAGGGGGCATATCAGCAAATGTCATTGTCTGATGAATGAAAGTCATCTGAGCGAAAGAGTACATGTGACAACTCTTTTCATACCCCTTTGCTATTCTGGTTTACTCACTGACCCGCTCACTTTATACCCGCATCTGTCTTCTCTTTTGGTCTTTTCTATCCTATCTATGTGTCTTTGTAGCTCCAGGCACCTTCAACTACAAGACATTCTTTGAGCAAATAGGCCTCACTGGCTCGGACCACGCTGCTGGCCAGAAAGTGTTCACAGTCTTAGACCAAGACAAGAGTGGATATATAGAAGAAGAGGAGCTGAAGTAAGTTACTGCTTTGTAGATAATGTGTGTGTGGTTTTAGCGCCTGAGGTCACTGTGTGAATGGCGGTGACATTTCACTATGAATGACACAAAATGTAAGTATAAGGTGAATGCTTGTTACTGACATATTAAAAAGCTAATAAAATGAGATATGTTTAAAGATAAAGTCATAACTGTTATTTGAATTTCTTACCAGACTGTTGCTGCAGAATTTTTCTCCAGAGGCACGAGAGCTGACTGTAACCGAGACCCGGACGCTGATGGAAGCCGGAGATAAAGACGGCGATGGGAAGATTGGCATGGAAGGTGAATAAAAAAATCTCAACTCTTAGTGGATGATCCAAGATCTTGTATAAACACAGGTCGTAACTTTTCTCTGCAGAGTTCTGTGACCTCCTGAAATAACAACACCGCATCATTCCCATTGTCAGTTTTCCAGATGATTAAGCAATAAGACAAAAGACCATGGAAGATTTGTACCTACCTTTCCACTTACCCTGTATATGTGATACAATAAAAATATGTGACACTGTTTAATTATGGACAGTTAGTCCAGCACCACTTGTCGTTGTAAGTTTCCCAAACAGTTTCCCTGGTATGGAAAAAATAAATGTAGAAAAAAAACAAAAAGTGTTGTCTTGTCAATCTTTTTATTGACCAGATGTTTCCAAAACATATGTTACAGAGGTGAAATTACATCCACATTTCATATTGCATCAGAGCCAAAGTGGTTATTAGCCATAGACTGTTTATATAGAAGTAGTAGTAGTAGGCTATATAAACAGGTATTACCATTATAGGGCAAGTAATGAGTATCAGAGGTAGACTGTCTGACAGAGCACATATTTGACTTATGAAAGATTACTAATGCGTAAATGAATAGTTGATTAAAACATACTCATATACATTTTGAGTAATACAAATCTTGTTAGAAACTTATGTATTTATTGAACGTCAAGGGAATTCAAGGGTTATTTGGCATTAACTATTATGACTGTACACGGGTGACCTTATTTAGATTGGAATTCAATACAATGCAAAGACTGTAGCTGCAGATGAGGAAACCCCTCTCAAGAGCCACAAGAGTGATATAACTGCTGTGACAGGGTTTCTGATGACTCATTATGATTTAAAGGAAGTCATAAAGTGTGAGACCAAAACTCAATGAAGAGATCATATACACGCCTGCCATTACTGCCATATACACAAGTCAGAAAAGACAGCCAGAGATATCATTCCAAAACGGCATGTGGAAAAAATGCTACCCTCAAAGTGCCTATGTTGCAAACACTGTGTCCATGTGTCCAGTCTTGCAAATAGACTAATTCATGTTTGCATTACCTCTTAAGGACAAACTGTAAGGCCCCAGCTCAGCTTGAAACTCGAGACACTGTCCTATGTGTAACCATAAGGAGAAATATACTGTAGCCATGCTTTAGGTATAGACTAGTTAACGTCACAGGACAGCAGGCAGGAGAGGCAGCACATGTCTATCATCTGTGACCATCTCAGGGTTCCACTGCAGCTCAAACCCTGCCTTTATACAAGAATAGAACTAAGAGGTCTGACCCCACATTTCAAAGAAAATCAGCAAGAAAATCCAAGCACACTGTCAGCAAAAATAAACTTTCACAGTAACCACTAAAAGTTTTAATACAGAAAGTGTTTCGTTTTTAATACAGAAAGTGTTTCGTTTAATTTGTATGTGTGCATGTATTTATCTAGGTTAAATATTTTATTATTAATATTATTTGATTTGCACAGACACGTGACAGACTTATTGGGTTGGGTAAAGCGGGTTTATCACGCAATCTTCTAATGTGGGTCAATGTCCCGCGTGCTGTTTTCATTTCTGCTTTATACAGTGACAAATTTGCGACTCAAATCGAGCATTTTAAATGTTGGTCATAAATCAAATGTGTGCCAGTGAAGTCAGTTAGCAGAGGCCCTGCTCGGGTTTCCACGCGTCTAGCTATAGGCCTCCGCACACATGGTAGCATCCTCATTTGTTCACCTAAAAATAGGCATAGACTACTAGACACATTTTTTCGAAACCCATGCATCTTGGTACCCGATACTGAGACGCAAAGGTCTGTAAATGGTGTTGCTCAAGGATATATAAGAGAGAGGGTTAAGGACTCCTGGCATTCACTCAAGTCCGCCTTGGTTTTCACTCGCCTCAACGCAGCGCAAAAGGTGAGTGGACCTGAGGCCACACTTCTACATTGCCACAAGGAAAGGGATTGAGACACAAGAAACAAGCTTTGGACGGCAGAGAGAAACATAGGGAACATCTACAAGGAGCACACGACTGAAAACTCAAGAGACCAGAGGAACGGCGACTTTGGATCATAAGCACTCTTTTACTGTAGATAGGTTCGGCAGTGGATGATACAGATGGACGCATGTGCATCACTGCGTTACTGAGCTGCTTTTTGGAGGCTCACCAGAGGAACTACCTTCTGTTTAGATCTGAAGCTGAATCAACAGTTGGGATTAAATTAATATATCTAAATTCATCACTATCTGAAATGCATCCTAACTAAATCATTGCTGGGGATGTTTTGGTTTTTATACAGCAAGTGGTGCAAGTTTTTTTTGCTACTACTACTACTACTAAAAGAAAGTTAATTCTTAACATTGTAGGCTATTGGTATGGCTTCACTCACCATTCTTATTTATGGTGTTAGTGTTTTTGATAAATGCACATACATTACAGAATTTTTATTGTATGTTATTTTCTGAACTAACTTGAACCAACTTTTTATGCTGTTTTTTTGACAGAATAAAAAATGGCCTTCGCTGGTGTTCTCAAGGAAGCTGAAGTCAAAGCCGCCCTTGATGGCTGCGCAGGTAAGCACACTTTCTGTTCTCTAGCACCACATGAGATCACAACACTGATATCATAAGTATTCCCTAACAGTTTATTTCTATCAGTTGATATTAATTAGCTGCATTCACAGAGGCTCAAATTCTCACTTTGGGAATGTGTTTCACAAACTGACAGACTCACTTCTCACATTACATCAACACTCTAGTGCAGTCTGAAACTTGTCCAGTCGTCCATGTTTGAACTAAGTCATGAAACAAATTTTGTATTTCAGCTGCTGACTCCTTCGACTACAAGACGTTCTTCAAGGCATGCGGCCTGGCTGGCAAGTCCTCTGATGAGGTCAAGAAGGCCTTCGCCATCATTGACCAGGACAACAGTGGCTTCATTGAGGAGGAGGAACTGAAGTAAGTACAGGAAATACACTGATACTAAGGCTAGAAAAGTCCTTTAATGCAAATGTCACTGGGATTAGCCATGAAGTGAAATATTTCCCTTAACTTTACATTTGTTAGAATGGCCTTGAAATTCATAGAAATTTTGTATGCAGCTGTGAGTAGCTGTAAGTAAAAATGTTTTGTTTCTAGGCTGTTCCTGCAGAACTTCTCTGCTACTGCCAGAGCACTCACTGACAAGGAGACCAAGGCTTTCCTGAATGCCGGTGACAGCGATGGTGATGGCAAGATCGGAGTTGATGGTAAGTTTACTTTGATCACACCATTGGATCAATACACTAACTTGTTAGACCAAAACCTTCAATTATACACCAATAGAATCTAAACCTTTAGATAATAAGTAATAAGTAATAATAAGTAAATATTTAAATGCAAATAATTCTGATTTTACACTTCACACTTTAATCGATCCAATCCACTGCTTCTTGGTCAAAGAATGGCTTCAATAAGGGCATTTTACTGACTTTATATTCCAATTGAGCTTTGTCCCCTACTAATAAACATTGTATTCTACTTTTTACAGAGTTTGCTGCCCTTGTAAAGGCATAAATTTCCATTGACCAAGAATTACTTCTTTTCATGGAACTGCGAACTCCTTGCAAGACTCAGTATCATCAGCTGAAAGAATATTTTTTATACCTTATTTATGAGTTGCCTGCGGACTGTTTCTCAACATTCAAACACATATTTACTGTAAATGTAAATATTACTGTGTTAATGTTTTGAAAATGATTTGTGCAAATTGTACACCAAATGCACTTTGAGGAAGAGTGAATAACCAGGAATAAATACTCTTTTGGTGTAAAGTGATTTTGATCTAAGCAGTCATTTTTGCATGAATATTGTTCACTGTTTAGCTTTATAGTGATGACAATGTAGCTGGTGGAGGAAAAAGCCTAGAGCTCCCTTCTCATTGCTCTTGTGAATTGGTGAAAAACACTGAAAGATTGATGGGCCGATTTAATAATTGGTTAATGGGGCAGGGGAGTGGTCACTGGACTAAAGCCAGGATACCACACACCACATGGAGGGGGCAATGCTCACTAACTCACTCAGCCCACAAACAAGCTTTTCACCTGATAGCTGTCACACATCCTGCAATGAGCTGCTCTGGTCCAAGGGCTTTTTCCTCCTACCAACTGCTGTGTAGTCAATTAGGTGATGTGCTGTGGCAACAGGGGGGCTATTCACAGTCACTGTTGCATCAGCAAGTCCTTTCAGCAGCAGCACGAATCTGGTGCAGAGTTGCAGATCTTTAGCGAACTCAGGGCTTCTTAAATAATCTATTTGACTGCATCTATCTCCACTTTTGAGCTGGAGACATTCATACAACTCCTTGTGAATGAAGGCAGCTTGTCCCTCATACCAGAATTCAGATGTGAAGTTCAGCTATATCACAATTTTAAAGATGATCAAATGACAGTGGTCTTGTTACTGTAAATTACCGGGCAAAACAAGCGCCTCCTACTTAACTTACGAAGCAATGCTGCCACCTTCTGGCTTAAAGTGTTTTTCCACAATCTGAAGTTAAGCACAAAGTCAATGATACTCAGAAGAAAATAATGTACGCTTTATTTCATTTTGGAGTTTGGAAATACAATAGCTAGAATATAAATAATTAGTTTCACATTTTTTTCTGCAACAGAAATTGCATTACTATACAGGTAGGGTGATTACTTCAAATGACCTGACAAATAAAAGGGAACCTAACCATTTATATTAAACAATACTAGTCAATACAGAATAGCCAGAACAACCAATAAATGCCACTTACACAGAGATCAGTGTCCACCCTCTAGAACATGGTGTGTGCATTTCCAATTCACCCTCCTCAGCAGTGGCCAGGCCTATTCTTAGCGCAGGGCAGAGGGGGGATATCACAGACTTCTTCAAACGCACCTTTTAAGCGTCTTCATTTGTGAAACTTAAAATAGAGCTGGTCTTTTTTCGCCAACCCCCTTCTTCTTCACGCGGTGTCAGTTGTCTTGTGCCCAGTGTTCGAATGGAGAGGAAACTATAAAAGGTCATCAGGAGCAGTGGCTAAATCACTGCAGCTGACTTGAGTCTTGTCCGTGTCATCTGTACCCTACAAACAGAAGACAGAAGGTGAGTGAAAGACAAGAAAGGAAAGAAAAAGGATGAGAGTGGGATATGACTTTGCCATCCGCTGCGTCATCTTTGAGGAAACATTTGAACTAAAGGATTTATGGGAGATGCGGAGATAAGGATTACACTACTACAAGAGCTACTAATGTTCCATAGTAGCCAGTGGAAGTTATCTTAAAATTTGAGTTACTACTTTTGGATTTTGAATCCTGTTTAATTCAAGACAAGTTTTCAAAATGCATTGCTGATTCTATTTAGGTTAATTTTTTACTTTTTTAAACTCTTGCTCATGCTTATATTATTATTGTTGTTTGTCTTTTAGATCACAATGGCCTTTGCAGGTGTACTGAAAGATGCTGAGGTCGCTGCAGCCCTGGATGGGTGCAAAGGTAGGACAAATTATTACTTAGTATTACTGTGTATTATTACTTGTGTACTTTATTACTGTGAATGTACATTAGTGTGAATGTATGCGCGTGTTTGTGTAAAGTATTTTGCATTACACCATGTGTTATGTAGACGCTGACACATTCGACTTCAAGAAGTTCTTCAAGGCTTGTGGTCTACATGGCAAGTCCTCAGATGAGGTCAAGAAGGCCTTCGACATCATTGACCAGGACAAGAGTGGCTTCATTGAGGAGGAGGAGTTGAAGTAAGACAGTCAAACATATACATACCTGGAACAAATACGGTAGTCCCTCAAGCCATAACAAAAAGTATATTTTAGTTAATTTGCCCTATAGCCACTTGTATGTATACATTATATCCAGTGTACACAGTCTAGTGTTGGAGTAAGTAGTAAGTTAGAGCTGTGCCTTAAAGAAACCAAAGAATGTATAGTTTGCATGCCTTATGGGCCAAGGTCACTTATTCATAGCAAGCCATTCAGGTGCCTGACAGAAGATTCATGCTCTCCACTTGAAAACAATGCTCACATAACAGTTGTCTTTATGTGTGCACATAAACATATTATGAGTAACCACTGTTTTGTGTTGTGTGTGTCACAGACTGTTCCTGCAGAACTTCAAGTCAGGTGCACGCGCCCTGACCGACGTTGAGACCAAGGCTTTCCTCATGGCCGGTGACACCGACGGAGATGGCAAGATCGGCGCTGATGGTGTGCATCCTGTAAAACACATTCCCCAGATGACTGTCACAAAATAGATTGGCCAACTGTCCTGTCTGTCTGTGTCTTTTGCAGAGTTCGCCAACATGGTTAAGGCATAGAGTGGCAACCGACCAACACCTGCTACAATGGAACCACCTCCCCTTTTCATCTGATTATATAAATAATTTTTATACATTTGCTTGAGAGACAATTCCTCCTATGCAACACACTGTCCAAAAATGATTGTGAATGTCGCTCGGTTGTGTTCATGTCTTAAATATGAATTTTGCTTATTGTAAAATTTATGATGCACTTTCCAGGAAAGAACAGTAAAAAGAATAAATATTCTTTGGTACGGTCAAGCATCTTCTTTCATTTACATTAAAATTTACATTAAAGACAGTACAATACAGCAATAATGCGTTATAATAATTATATTTGTTTAATCTATTATCTTTTTTATAAGACTCATTGTTTGTGCTGACAAAGATTATCCATTCATCCATCCATCTTCTCCCGCTTAATCCGGCTGGGTCGCGGGGGCAGTTTGCTGCCCAATACTCATAGCACCTGACCCCCCCTATGAACCCCTCTGCGGGTGATGAGCCCACAGGAGACAAAGATTATCCCTAAGACACAAACAAAACAACCTTGTGCCCAGACTCCTCACACACATATAAATATTTGCAAAATTGTTTAAGTTTCTGTTTCAGTTTATATATTATCTCTATTGTAATAGAATGTAATAGAATAATGTATCCATATACTGTTTATACAGCACTTAATTTGTTCTGACAAAAAGGGTTAGGGAAAAAACAAACAAACAAACAAAAAATAAAAAAAATACATTCAAGTTAGGACACGAGTAAAAGAATGACTACAGAGATCTGCCACTAGATGGTGCTAAATCAACTCAATAAAAGACAGATGGGCAAATCAGGTGCATGAGATTCAATCAGTTATTGCTGCAGCTTCGCACATAACACCATGCAAAGAACGTAAATTTGTAAATAACCTACACTATGTTAAATTGATATATGTCCAAAATATTACTGTAAAATGTGCATAGTATCTTTTAACAATATTCATAGATTTTAGATATATGACAATTTATTTCAAGAATATATAACTTATGCAGTGTTTTGAGTGGTAATAATTGTAGAGAATAGTTGAAGTAACTGCAGTCATTAGTAGACTTTAAAATTTCACTTGTCTAGTTTTACTTATAAAAGAAAATTCTGCCTTTCAGAAATGCAGATGATACTAGTCAGATGGTGTAAGTTTCCCCATGCTTTTCAGCAGGCCTTGTCAACTGTGTAACATCACCTTTACTTAAATGAAGTTACAACACCACACAGAATGGTTGTCTTCCGGTCTATACATCCAGGCTGGGACTCACAGGACATTAGCAAATGTAAATGAATAAATGATCACTCAGTAACAGTATAGGTGTGCAAGGTGTCAGGACACATGCAGGAGCACTGTGAGGATGGGCTTCTGCTCAGTGGTCAGTGACTTTGTTTCACACAAATCCACAATTGGAAAAATGTCATTAGCCCTTTTCACACTAAGCATTAAAAGCATACAAATGCAAGTAAAATAATAATAATAAAAAGACATAACAATATTGTGTAAGAACATTACTGTTTTTTGCAGTATATAATGCTATATCACGACAGTGTTACAGAGACAATATAGTATTATTCATACAACACCAACTGTGCTTTATTTATTATGTTTTTTGTGCAACTAAATATGTACAATATGCATGTATAAAGTATCCTTATGATTCACAAACAAGTTGCAGATTCAAATGTTTTCTTGTAAAAAAAAAGTGTTTCTTATTATCTCATTAATAGTATCTCTAAATAACTTGGGATAGCCTACTTATTTTCTATTATTATTATATTGTTCCTAACTTTTGTTGTTGCAAAAATGTAATATAATCCAAAAACACTATTATTATAAATTTTCCTAAGTTCTTACATGTTCTTACATGTGTTTAAAGACAGTATTGCCTATAAAAAAGGTGGTCCGTCTATACTCCTGTCCCTCCTATGGATGTAGTCTAGGATATCCCCCAGATCAACTTTTAGAACCTACTTTGATGACAACTAAAGGCGATACATAGAGGAATGACATGTGGTTTCATGGTGCAATGGTTAGCGCTCTGCGCTCAAATCTCAGTGGGACCTGGTTTTCCTTGTATGGACAATATTAAAGAGATTAACATAATTAATGTATACCTAATAATAAGTGCAATGACCTATCCATTTACATTGCTGCATTTACAAACCTTCAACTCACCTTACATCCACAACCTTCTGTTTCTGCAGCGTCCACTCTCACAGGACTGTGTTTAATGATCCCTCTGTTGGTGTGTCTGAGCTGCTGGGGGCTACACATGTCCTCCACTCTGGCTCATTGTGCGACTGTAAAAAACATGCAGTTAACACTATTATCCATATAGTTTATTCATATAATTTAGATATTATTAAAGCCAAAAGTACATGTTATGCACCATCATTGCTTTCGGTGACAAAACAGTTGACAAGCAGTTTAGTGAGGCAAACACTAGGAAATATCTGACATCATCTTTTAAATGTGCACTAGTCTGGTGGAAGCTCTGCCGTCTTCTTGTCTACATGGATTTGTTATGCTTAGCCCTGAATTTTCCACACTATTGCATTAAAATAAGTGTCATTATTAAAAGTCATTGGAGGCGTACATTTTACTCTTTGTAAAGCAATGGCCAAATTTAATCCAATCAAAGTAAGATTCTATCCCCCTTGAAAAAATTCACAAAAAATCATTTTCATTGATAATATCTCTTTAAAAATGGTAAGAATGAGATAAATACTTTTACCTTTTTTTTTTTCTTTTTTTTTTTTTTTTTTTTTTACATTTTTCAAAATGGAGATATCCATTTTACAATCTTCAGTTACACAACAGGGGAAAAATGAGAGATGAAGACTGCAGTGGAACTTCCTGCATTTAGGCTACTTCATGATGTTGGAGGTGGTAGTAGGAGGGGAGCAGAGTTGACAGAAGGGAGCGTGTAAGAAGAATAAGGAGGCAGAGGACTATGCGGTTCTTGTTTTTTTTTAACTTAATTTGTTAGTTACCAGGGCTTTAGAGACCTCCAGGGTGTGTGTGAGTGTCTAGAAGCGTTATAAATAGTAAAGGTTAATTAGTTAGCAGAGAAATTGGATCAGGGGCGGGCTTTTTAGAATTTGATCCACAGACAGGTAACTCAAGCGATCTCCATTGTCACTGTAATCAGACCTATATAAATCCCACGTTGACGGACAGCAGTCACCACATAGCCTTACCACTCTCTGCTGCATCACTTCTCCAGCCGGGCGAGAACACACTCCACGGTAAGTGGCGGCCGGCAGCGTGGACCGAGGCGCGAAGATGCTGGGAGCTCTTAATGTTTCGAGTCATTTTTGGCACATTTTTGGAGAAGTTTTTGTGCCACCGTGAAGTTAAAAACAACCAAAAGCCGTGCTTAAAAGTGGAGAAAGCTTATGAAGACGATAGGCTGCACGGAAAATGTTCTAATATGATGAAGTTATATAATTATGCAGCAACTTGGTCTTGGAGTGCGGTGCATCTGTTTAATCGTCAAAACTTTTTAAAGGGCCAGTGCCACTTTTACTCTTTACTGCTGTATTTTCTATAGTCTGATGCACTGTCTCTGATGCTTCTTTACAGGGAAAATGTCTCTCACAGCTGTCCTCTCTGCTGATGCCATTGACAGTGCTATCAAGGACTGCCAAGGTATCAACTTCCATCAATAGCACATTAAGTTTCTATTGTAAACTCTAACATAAACTGTAATTTTTATATACTTCTGCCCATGTTATGTATAGTTCACCAATGAGGAACCTGAATGATGTTGTAGTGTCATATTCTTGTTAAGTTATGAACAAGCGATGGTACAGTTATAATCACTATTTAATCCAATATTTACCCCCACTTCATGTATACATTTTGGTGACAAACATTATCACCACTTGCTTCATGCATTCACACACCAACAACCATTTCTTTTTGTTTTTTTAGCACCAGACTCCTTCTGCCCCAAGAAGTTTTTCCAGCTGTGCGGCCTCTCCAAGAAGAGTGCAGCTGATGTGAAGAAAGTCTTCTCCATCCTCGACAATGACAACAGTGGCTTTATTGAGGAGGAAGAGCTCAAGTGAGTTTCTGAACACTGGACTTTGCTACCCTGCAACATAAGACGTAATGAACTTTTCATAAACATTTAGGTTGACTAGAAAAACAAAAAACAAAAACAAAACAAACTTTTACTGGTAATATCTTTCTTGGATCATAACGCCAAGTGAATTTGGAGTCTAGTTGATTAAGTTGAATCCTAAAAGTGACTGTTGTTTACGCTGTTCCTCGGTGATAACCACTATTGCCTTGCTGTCTCTCACTAACCTGTAATTGTGTGCTGTTTGTGTCCAGATTCTTCCTGCAGCGGTTCTCCCCCGGTGCTCGCACCCTCACAGACTCAGAGACTAGAGCCTTCCTCTGTGCTGCTGATGACGACAGCGATGGACGAATTGGAGTAGATGGTGAGGAAATAATATATATTAGGTAGAAGATGTGGCTAAGAAATATTTTGTACTGCTTGAATAATGTGGAATGTCATTATTTTTATTAAGAGATGCATATATCTGGATGTTTGCAGTACTAACTATACGTTCTCTCTTTTCCACAGAGTTCCAGGCTATGGTCTTGTCATAAACCAGTCCTGATCTTCCCCATCCGCTGCTCTAAGGGCTTTGTAGGTGTAGTGAATCATATTCCATCTGACTAGAAACAATGTTCTTCTTATTCCCTGTCATGTAATGTAAGTCTCTCAGGTCAAACATCAACAATGTCATCACCTTTCCCTTTTCAGTTATGTAGACTGATAACTATATATGCACGCCCCAAATGACAAATTACCAAATAAAATAAAAATAAAATCCAATTTTTGTGGCTTTGTGTGTTTACTGATATTAAAACTGTCTTGCTATGTAGTTTGGAGAAATGTTTACTGGAAAGATGGATTTATGTTAGATTTGAGGCCATATGCAAATCATGCTATTCTTTACAGCAGTAGCAGCAGTCTTTAGTGATTAAGACAGGAGTAATTAAGAGAGACTGCTCGGGTCAGGTGTATAGGCAGTGACATGGGTCTGCAAACAGAGCAGGAGTGGATCTTTTTCCCCGAGACAGTCCAGAGAGGCAGGGCCAGAAGTGCAGGGCCCGACCTTGAAGAGCACCTGAGTGACATTATGACAGGATCAAGTGACGCCTGACCTCAGCTTTGTAAATCAACCCACATGAACCAGGGGAGAGATGCACCACGGCTATGAAAACAGATCAAAATGAGACTAATATTATGAAAACATCCAAAATCATACCAACTGTAACTGATCACCATAAGCACAGCAATTAACACTATAAATATCAGTTAGCGATATCACGTTAAGGTCTCATCTGATCTCTGAAGCTGAAGAGGTTGGGCCTGGTTAGTACTGGATGGGAGACCACTGGGAATACCAGATGTCATTAGGCAAGACACTTCACTCTCCTTGCCTCCATTGTATATGAATGAGAGTGAATTAGTTATAGCAAAAATATAGAAAGTAGTTCGTGGCTACAATCCGCCATGTTTACAGCATGTCATCATCTATGGCCAGTATAACTTACAATGTCCCAACCAAATAAACAATAATAAAAAATCAGCTTTTGTATATTTGTTTATTTAAGGATACCCATTAAACTCTGAAAATGCAATAACTACTCTTCCTGGAGTCCACTCTCAAAATAAAAGCATTATACAGTTGATAAGGGAATAAGACACATAAGGAAATAAGGACATAATAAGGAAAACACAAAAACAAATGGCTTTTTCTGTTACATTTTTAATTCAAGGCAATGTCTCATTATAGCAGATCACATAAATATGCAAAAACAATGCCCAAAGTTAAGAGCTCAAAATATTCACTGCTCTGGCTTATATTAACTCCAGAAAGTGTTTGCTGTGTAGATATGTGTAATAACCACAGTGATCTGCATGACTGCATGGCGGAGAGCAGAAGGTAACTACAAGTAAGTGTGCATGAAACTAATAGTGCTGCTGCCAGTCTTCCCTACTGCAGAGGGAGCTTTTCAGTTTTGTGTGGTCACCTTTTCTCATTTACTCTATTTATTTAATGTGTAACTCTCTAACCAACTTGTGAGTTAATTTCTTTGGGATTACTGTTTTACCATCATACATTGAATTGAATGGAAAATTTGAAAGATGTTCAATAGACACACACAAACTCAGTATTTCCCTTTAAATAGCATGTAGCTATTCTCTACACTTACCGGATTAAAATTAACCACCACCTCACTGTCAAACCGCCCACTAGATGCACCAAAATACAGTGTAGAGCAACATATCTTTCACAGAAAAGGCCTTCACATAAGGTCTATGTGATCATGATTATATGTAGAAGCTGACAATTAACAGTCTCCTGATCCTCACCACTACAAGTCAACCTGGGTATTACCTGAAGTCACAGCCACACATAGCGATGCAGTCAGAGATGGAGCCTTGATTTGGAGTGTGCACCATGACTTTTGTTTCTTTTGCACCCACACGAGCAGTTACATAAAAATGTAAAAGTCAGAGTGAGAGGATAGCCTTTACGCAAGAGCCATGCCGAGCAACAGAAGGAGGAATAAGAAATACTGCACATGCATCTTAAAAGAATGTAAAGACAGCTCAGAATTTCCTTTCTTGCATTTTTTCTATTGGCCTAATGCTTATACATTTTCTGGGATCACTGTTGAGGACTTTCTCGTCATACAAGTTAAAAAAGACATCCACTTGATTCCTCATAGTGAATGATGCTGCCCTGTACAGGTGGGAGAAGCCTCCAGGTAACAGACGCCACCTGCACACAATGGTACCATGACCCCGGTAGGTCAGGAGTTGTTAACAGGAAGGAAATGTGAGCTCTTGACACTAACTGCTGCATGGGCTGTAGTGGAGGTACAGCTATACCACATAATGTGATGAGTATATACTGGACCAGAGGCCACAGGTGAGACAGCAGAGTGACATGGCCAAGATTCAAATAGAGATACTGTCTAGTGGAACGAGCACCACTAGATAATGTACAACTCAACATGCACTGGCTCACCTCCTGTAGTTATAATGCATCGTCTCACCGCCTGAGTCACTCTCATATTTCTGTTCACTGTAATGTCTATGATGAGAAAACAGTATTAACGTGAACATAACTGCAACAATTTTAGTGGCAGTGTTTGTGAACTTTTTGTAGCTATTTTAATAATGTTAATGATGCACATGAAGAAGTTTAGAGGAAATAGGACCAAGACCTTCCCGTGTAAAGTTTAAAGCGTTTTAATGGGAATAGCATAAGAGTGTAGGCCTATATGCAGGGGTGAAATAGGAAAAAAAGAGGCCCAGGGATCACAATCATGTTGTTTTCTAATTAAATTTTATAAATATTCCCCATAAAATCTATATCTTGTAATACCATTACCATATGTTTTCTCTTTGTTATTTTAATATATTGTGATCTACTGTGTCCAAGTAATTTTCCTTGTGGATTTGTCTAAGTTTATCTCATGTCATGCCAAATTTAATCCAGTACATTTTAAAGGCCACTTTTTAGTTAAAAAATAAATAAAAGTATTTTATCATTATTTATTGCACCAAATTTATTACAAATTATATATTCCAGTGAAAAACTAAGAGAAATGTGTTCTTACTGTGAGCAGGCTTGCATTTTGACAAACCTGACTCAGTCTTAGCAGCCTCCAGGAGCTTGTCTCCATGGAAATGTTGTTTCTTTGGTTACAATATTTTATAATATGCCATAAAACATATCTACTTCCATGGAGAATGTTCCAAAGTACAGTTTAATTTTTTTTATTGCCATAAAATGCAGGTGATGTACCACAAACAAAAATAAATCACTTTCACATCAGCACGTTGTTTTGAAGCAACATATAAGAAACATCTAAGAACATATAAGAAACATATATGAATAAACAACTGTCTGTAACATTGCCAGACACTTGTGACAGAAGGGACAAAGTGGGCGAGGATGTTCTTCACTCATGGACAAAACAGCACCTTTAAATTACATTAAATGACTTGGTCTCATAGACCCCAAACCTCAGAGTAGCTGTTTCATCCCTGCTGCAGAGTGCATGCATAGGCTTCTCTCTGCACTATGAACACCATACCTCCAGAAGGTATACAAAGTTATAAGAAATTTGTTACGCCATTCTGTTAACCTGAACATGAAATTTGGACCTGCTTACTTGTTTGTTTGTTTGTTTCCCCTTTCATTGTGTAACACGTGCCATTACGCAACAAGCTTTCCCATTGTATTACACGTTACATTGTGCTAGATGCAGCTTTGCTTTGTAGTCCATTGTACAGGACGGACAGAGACCCAGCCTACCTGTCTGCTTGACTACGTCAATAATTGATGCCTTAGCTTCATTGTCACAAAAACTCATATCAAGAAACGAGTGTCTATCTCACCTTACTGATTAAGTCTATGTGAAACTTTAATGTGCACATAGGGTGTCCAGAAAAACGTGTGTTCCTCGTGTTAGCACAGGTTACAAGTTACTGTACTTCCGATGGGACCCAAAGGTGATCACTTTTGGACCAGGTCATAGTGTTTGGGATGCTGTAGCTACTGGAGATGCAGCTACCTGATAGTCTAAATGCCGAGGAACATCGTGAAAGATTTAACTAGCGTGTTAGGATGACTGAATGGGCTGAATGAGCTCTGTGGAGGAACTCTATCCATAATGCAGGGGATGACAACACTGGTTCTGTTCACCAACAAGCTTTAGTTCTGAGACTCTACTTATGATGAAGGTGCCCACAGGCTCTCTTCATTAATGAATGATAAAAGAACCATGCACATATCAGTAGCATTTCCACATTGATTGAGGGAAAGCACAGTGCAAGCTATTTGCATGTACGCTGTGACATATTGTTGACACTTCTCCTTAAGTGAATGTTTTCAAAGATCTGGTTAAAATTCAATTAAAGTAAGCCACACCTGATTGGGGGGAGAGAGAGAGAGAAAGAGAGAGAGAGACAGACAGAGAGAGAGAGAGAAAGAGAGAGAGAGGATGGGGGGTGGAAGTGAGGAGGAAACAGACCGAGCGAGACAAAGAGAGAGGAGAGGGAGAGGGAGGGAGGAGTGATAGAGAAGAGAGAGAAGAAGAGAGAGAGGGGGAGAGGAGAGGAGAGAGGAAGAAGGAGAGATAGAGAGAGGGAGCGTGGAGAGAGAGAAAAGGAGAAAGAGGGAGTGGGGGGCCTTCCAAATGAGGAGCTACAATCAGATAAGATTTTGGCTAGAGGAATAAGACTGATTAGACAATGTTACACAACTGTCAGTGTGGATAATTTGACCACAATCAATTTCACAAACATGGCTTTGCAAAATGTATAACTTAACAAATCAGTCTCTTTGTTTGTGTGAGTGGTCACCATTGTACCAGTACCAGTCATTGTGATATGGGCCCCTATGCTGGTATTTAATTCAGTCAGTTTTACTCACATTTAGGTCTTTATACTCTATTTATACCCAGGCCATAGCATATTATGGGTCTGGAGAGGGGAGTGTAATTTCTTTTATCCATAACAGTGGGCTCACCTAATCTATTCTATGATTTATCACAGATACAAAAATTCAGAGCAATTTTTTGCCTTTCCCTCATGCACATTGAAACACCTTTTCTAAATCATCTCATTAAAAAAGAAAATATAAATATTTTCAATAAAACTTATTAAATTATTACTCAATGCAAATTGCATGGAAGTCCCAACTAGCTGGCTGTCAAACCAAATTTACCATAAAGAAAATTTCAATTATTGGCAGCGTTCCACTATGTCTGACTGATCTTGCATGTGTGGTCCATGGGCTCAAAGTAATGATACTTCACCTCACATTCACCTTTGCTCTCCCAGGCCTGGTTTCCCACAGGCCTTTACCTCATAGACACACACCCCCTGTCTCATTTGGGCTTTTGTTTCTAAGCTGATTTCAAAGAACATTAAATAATGCAGAATAACAAGACAAACTCAGCTGCACTTTTTCATCCGACCTTTGCAGCAGGGTTAAGATTTGAGAATGTGGAGAAGTGTTAAGGGCCAGGTGACAGCGTAAGGTCTGCATTACAGTCCGCAGTGAGAGAGTACCCAACAATGTACTCAAGTAAGAATAATATATAAAATAATATCACTAGTGCAAGTGCAAGATGTACATGATGTTATATAAGCAGAAAGTAAATGTACAAAAAAAATTGGGGAAACTATTAATACTTGAGAAAGAGTAACTGTCTAGATACAAAAATACATTCATTTTACAATGTATTAATAAAGGAGTGAAGGAGTGGTGCAAGTTACAAAAATAATTTAATATTGTCAGTACTGACTTACTGACAGTGTGAAGACTAACCAAGCTAAAATATGCAGTGATAACTACTGCAAGAAGTACACTTTCTTTGAAAAGTTCCTGGAATAGGCTGAACTGAATACATGTCTGAAACCACTGATAACGATATGTCAAACTTGCGAAAGAGATCAAACCAAGTTACAACCTCTTAGGTTCCTTCCTAGAAGTAGAGAATTGTTTTCCATTGTGTAATTGAGTCAAACGATCACTTGCCACTGCATGTTACACAATTAAGTTCATCAACCAGATGATTAAGTATGATTTTTATTGTTTCTGATGGTTGGCAATATTGTCCAATTGAATAATCCAATTTAATACGCTTTTATAAGATGTTTTTGGTCTAATTCTTACAGGTCTAAATATTTCATTATTTATTTTAGTCTATTTTTAAACACTAAGATATCTTTAAGTTCCATGTTTTAGTGAGCCCAATCTTACAGATTCTGCAACTTTACCGTGGATTAGTTAATTTTATTAAGAATTATTTTCGGGGAGCATAGGAGGATCAGGAATGTGTGGTCAATCCCTTTCCATTCAGATTGTTTTTTGTATGTATAGAATGCAAAATACACCACTAGCCATATATATGTGTCATCCACATGTAGTAATCATGAGCACTACTGTAACATAATCTAAACCACCACCCATACAATACACTCTCTTTACCTGCTAATTATCCTTGACCATATGCAGCACAGCCATAGCCACTTATATAATAGTTTTGTAGCCTTATAGTTTTATTCTACTTGTACAGAGTTGTAGTTTATTATTTTTAGTCCTGTTTTGTATCTTACTTCATTTAAAGGATATTATGATATCTACTTTTTTTATCTAAAAATATTTTAATAGCTATTGATTAGATTTGCTCCTGATTACATTTTTATTCTCTTGCTGTTCTTGTACCCTGTGTTGAGTTAGGGTTTGTGAGACAAATAAAGGTTTTCATTTCTGATCTTATGATATACAGGCGCCATCTAGTGTAGATGAGTGATTTGTGCCTGTACAAGTGAAGTAGAAGCAGAAATGGAGTGATAAAAAATATCAAAACGAAGAAAAATAGTTTTGTATATGACATTCACATGCAAGTGAAATGTTGATTTGAAAAAAGTTAAAATTTTTCGAAAGGCTTGAAGCGGATGTGACGTATGCGGCCTGCTTAATACTTCCGCTACGGGCTACACTGTTGCTGCTGCCTGTCAACATCAGCCGCTGAGGGCATCTGTGGCCAGGACCTAGTTAGAAATTAAAGGGACGTGCCAGGGTCCAATCGCCACCATGCCCATGTACCAGGTAAAACCATTGTGTGGTGGTCACATAGAAGTTGATTTACCCACGTGCATGTACAAAATACCAAATGTCCACGCGCAGGACGGGAACAGCTCCGTCTCCGACCACGCGCTCCAGGTAACTGCTAACTCCTTTGATTAAAGAGAAAACATCTGAGTCTGCATGCCTTTCACCATAAAATGTGTAAATATATTGTGTTACACCATTGTCTTGTATAAATACTTATTCCGCGATGAAGTGTCACATTTCATCATGATCATGCAGTGTTGTCCCAGAATGATCAAGCTGGAAAAATAAGCGTGACTGGATCCAACAAATCCGTCTTCCGGGTTCTTTGCTTTTTTTTTTTTTTTTAATAGTCTAGCCTCTAAACTTGGCCCTCTCCTTCTTTCTTTTATTATGATTTTAAGTGATAGGGGCGATCCTTAGAGAACTGATGAAAGTTTGTCCCCGCTACCCTCGTGTCTTTTTTCATTGCGTTTATTTTAAAATAATAATAATAATAATCACTTTCTCCATACCTGTTTTCACTGCACACCCTTTTAAACTATGTGTTGTTGTGCTGTTTGCCTCCAGAATGGTGAAGTGGACCCCGCGGTTAAAGCCCTGGAGGCTCGTCAGGATGAGATCATGCGTAAACTGTACGAGCTGAAAGCGGCAGTAGAGGGACTGGCCAAGACCGTGACCACTCCAGATGCAGATCTGGACTTGACAGTCAGCAGCAGCTTATCTTCCCAGAGCCCCACAGACACGGCCTTCCAAAGCCCGGCTGACCTGGAATCACTATTGGGCAAAGTAAATTCCATTCATTCTGACTCAGCTTGCATTATGTTGTGGACACACCCAGTTAAAATGTTACTTAGGTTACAAAGTTCAGTTTCAGTTCAGACTATGTTTTGATATACATGTTGTTGATTATGTTTACTATTTGCTCTTATATCATCAGGACCTTGGTGCCCTTCGTGATATTGTGATCAATGCCAACCCTGCTGAACCACCGCTGACTCTGTTTGTGCTCCATGGTCTCCTGTGCCAACGTTACCGAGTTCTGTCATCTGTCCATGTGCACTCCTCCGTATCCAATGTGCCGTCACAGCTTCTATCCTGCCTTGGGCCACGCCATGCAGACAGCTATGCTCGGCAACTGTTCCAACTTGGCTTCACGCTCATTTGGAAAAATGGTAAAAAATAATTTATTAAGATGAAGATAGTTTGCAGAATTGGTCTAATCATGGGTATTCTGCACTTTTGCAAAAAATGGAAAAATATTGCTATTTAAAATGTGCAAATTATAACAATCTATGGATGTCAGATTATAGCTACAGTATGTAGCAGACTCAAACACAATAGGTTTCCTTTAAAGCTGTGTTACCCTTTCTGTAGATACTAGGTGCTCAAACCATAATTTGTATTTGTAAGAAAATACAAATTAACATTAATTTTGTAAGAAGTTTACATCTAATACTTTGTTTTAATAATTGCCTATTTTCTTTGTTCTCTTGCTACAGTTCCAAAGCTCCAGATGAAGTTCAGCATTCAAAATATGTGCCCCATTGAAGGGGAAGCCAATGTAGCCCGCTTCCTCTTTAAGCTGCTCAGCATTTACCCCTCTGACCCTGTAATGGCAACACTGGTAGATAGTTGGGTGGACACTGCTTTCTTTCAGTTGGCAGAGGGTGGTCCTAAGGAGCGAGCTACTGTTCTGCGTGCTCTTAATTCTGCTCTGGGATGTACCCCATGGGTGGCTGGGTCTGACTTCTCTCTGGCAGACATTGCTTGTTTCTGTTGTATGCAAAAAAGTGTCCCTGCCTCCTCTGCCCCTGCCAATGTCCAGCGTTGGCTTAAGTCCTGTGAGAATCTAGGCCATTTTAGCCCCGCAAAACTCCTTCAGTGACATTAACTTTTCATTACTTTGACAACATTGAAAAGTGGGAGAAGGGAATTGGGAATGAAACCTATTTCTGCTATGGGTTGCGACAAACATTACCTTTCTAAACCAGAAGGAAGATGGCTAGTGTTTATAACATCTAAAATGTTAAGTGAGTACATTACATACCATGCCCCTTTTTAAAATCATGTCAAGATTTATGCATTAGTAGAAGCATGGTAGTTTTTATAGATGGAGGCTGGGACAGCCCACACACTAAATTATACTGAACATCCACGTTGTGCCTAATACAATTGTGTGTGTGTGCGTTAACATGAAAAGAGAACTTTGAAAAGTAATATTTGTATTCTGATGCTAATAAAATGTCTCATTTGGTTTTGAGTATGTGGATTTCTTCAAATTCTTTTGTCGGTTAAATTCCTCCTTCTTGTCAGGGCTCCTGCCGTTTTCTTGCTGAATGTTTAGTGTTGGTTGATATTTTTATTAAGTGAATGTGCGGTGGGCGGTTCCAAAAATAACATCAGGTTACTTTCTAAACTTGTCTCAGCCAGTAGTCCAAAAAAAAAAAAGAATTTATACATGTATCAAATAACAAGAACTTAATATTTATTAAAAACCCAAGACGTGAGGGTTCAGTCATATTTTATACATAATAAAAAATATAAATGAAGGTGCATTTGCATACAACAGCTGTAGAAAAAAAATCAGACACAATCACTTGAGTTTAACCCTGTGACTACCTCAAATCACAATGACACAATATTTGTCTTAATGTATGCCATTTTTTTTCTTCCTTTTTTGCTTACGATTGTCACTTACATATTCTATATACAAGAAGGCAATTACTGAACATATGCAAACAAGACAGTTTATAGGTTTTACTTTGGTGATATCTTCATGACACATTTGATCCTGCAAATGAAAAACAGTTATCATGAATAATAAAATGATTTACTTGGTGGTGGCTGTGTACAGATGACCATTGTATTTCAAGAGCTGAATACGCTCAAAATAGCCATCAGTAAGAACGTTTCTCTGACAGTTAACCAGATTGCCTTTCTGACTGAAGAGGCGCTGCACTGGTGCTGTGGAGGGCAGCATTGTGTTGTACTTGAGAAATAGCTGTTTGACTCTGGGAAAGTCCTGTAGACACTCCAGGGTCTTTCCTGTTCCTTCAACATATTTCTTAATCTCCTCCGTCACAGTCCGTGACTGCACTTGCACTGGTGGCTTCACAGGCCCATAGTTAAAGAAGTCGTCCTCTGACTGAATGGTAGGCAGAGTTTCAGTGCTTGCTCCATCTGGGACCACACTTAGATCTACTTGAGATGCCATTGTAGCGAGCATAGAGCACATCTCTTCCCTCTCAGATGCTACCATCCACCAAAGTCGAAACTGAGGGGTTGTTGCAGTTGCAATCTTTGCCTCTGTGCTGGAAAACAACTCTTGGAAGCGCATATCAATGGCCACAACAATAGCATTTATGACATCACCAAGGTAGTTTGCTGCATCTTTATGCTCATTCAGCTTTGTCTTAAGGCTGAGGACCGTTGGAATGACTAGACCAAAATAGCATTTCTGTTCCGCTTGAAAAAGTTCAAGCGCAAAAGCAAGTGGGTGGAATACAGTCACATATTCTTTGAGGAAGGCCATCTCCTCTGGCTGCAATCGTTGGACCTCAAGACGTGCACACAGCTCTGTTAGCTCACGCTCACTGAGTGAGACAATCTTCTGAATAGCACAATACTCCACATTCCAGCGGATGACATTGGGAACAACTAGTGCCATCCTGCCGACCTCCTCTGCACAGCCCATGCCCACTTGTATGTGATGACATTTACTCCATATGCTGTACAACTTGGACATGGCACTGTAATGTAGCTGACACATGGGGCCCTGAGATATAGCCCGCCAAAAGTCCTCTGTGACAATGTGCTCCAGAGTATGAGAGGCGCAGCGTTGGACAGGAGGCAGGAACAGCAGCATGTCCTGCTCTGGCTCACCATCAAGCACAGCACTTACATTCTCAAAGTGTCCAATGTCATCCTTCTCTTGGTTATTTAGACCAAACTCCTTGAAAACACTGATAAAAGGGCTGCCATTGTCAGTGAATGTTGTCTGTACTTTGCCTTCAATATTGTATGCCAGGTGGATGTCATGTATTCGTCCAGAAATAGTCTCATATGTTACTCTGCCCTGAAGCCTGGCAAAACCCAGAGCTGCAGACTTCCTCTCCAGGGAACTGGGGTCAATCCAGTGGCAGGTCATTCCCAGAAAGCTCTCATTATTGGCTGTCCAGATGTCTGCAGTGGTGCAAACATACTGGATGGTGGTGAGTTTTGCCATCACCTCCTCGCGCATTTTGGAGAAAGCCAGGTCAACCTTTGTGAATAAAGTAACTCTGTCTGTAACCTTAAGCCCCTCACTTAGGCCTGCAATTAGTTTTTTGAAGCCAGGCTGTTCCAGAAGATAAAAGGACTGACAGTCCTCTACAACAAAGTCAAAGATAAGATCGTCAATCCGTGTTTGAGTCAAACATTTGGAGAGGATTTCTGCTTTTATTTTTTTGAGTTGGCAGTGGGAGCTTTCGTCTCTCCTTGCCCTCTTGGCATCAGGCCTGGCATCACAGCCCAAATGTGTTCTCTGAAAAAAAGAAAGAAAAAATGAAAGCGCTTTAAGTTTTTATTTGTTGTAGAAACCAACTTCAGAGCAACAAACTTGCACCGACAACACTACATGTGCCAACCAACGGAACAGTAAAATAAAGCAGACACGGCAGACATCTTGCAGCGCCACGAATAAGTAATAGACAAGCAGACGTGTAACGTAACTGGGGTTTTCAGTGTTTTTACGCATTAACCTACAGGTTTTCTCTGATTAGAGAATGCTATATGACTTACGTCTAAGTGCTTCTTTAGATTTGAAGTGGATGTCTTCGATGTGGATAAGAGGTTAACCTTCGGAAGGCATAGATTACATTGAACGATGATATTTTTTCCTTGGTCTGCCTTGTACGTGAAATGGTGGCGGTAACGCCAAGAATTTATTGCCGTTTTGGTTTCGGTGGTGGTCTCATTTTGAACCACTTCCATTTCGGACACTGTGCCGTTGAAAACAGAGGTCTCGATATTTGATAAAAGTAGCGTAATCCTATTTAGTAATGATTACAGGTAAAGTAACGATGGCGGCGGAGAGATCCTCCTGAAAAGGGGCAGGTCTTTGTTAAATGTGGGCGAGAACATACACCATGACCAATGAAGTGCCGAGCGTGCACGCCAAAAGACACACATGAGGAGCGCGCTCAATCTCTGTTCCTCTGCCTCCTCAAAGCTTTAACTCCATTATTCCTCCGCTTGTATCCCCGCCCACAGATGAGAGGAGCCATACAGGAGAAAGCCAGACTGTTACTACTGGTTCTCTCTTACCAAAGGGTTGTACTTACAGCTGAGGAATCGAGGAGTCGAGGCTTTGAGGAGGCAAGTGAACAGAAATGGGACGCACCCGAAGCCACAGCGCGCGCAGAGCAGCGCTTCAAGCTACGCATGCGCAGAAAGGTTTAATGACGACGAGCGACTTTGTTCTTTTTTAGTATCTTGGCGCCATCAGCTGGCGTATAAAAGTAACACGCTTCATTCAATATAAAGATCAGTCACAGATCTTAGTCGAGTACGGGGACCATGTGTTAAGAGGTTCCAAAAATATGTGGTAATATTGATCACAGCCCACTTGAACAGACCAAGGGGCTTCAATCCCAAATATATAATGTGTTGATGAAAAGAACTAGCCTACACCAATAAATTAAGGACTATGACAAATTAAGATTTCATGTAAATTGGTTTTATGGCCTACGCGGTTTGAATTTATGAACTGAATTTTATTGTGATATCATCGTTAGGAGTATTTTTTTTAAAATTTTTTAAAAATATTTTTACCTGGGCTAAAACACTTTGAGAACCCACGTTGTAGGCAACCATGTGGGAGCCCAAGTTGTGTCAGACAACATAAGAATATTTTCAACTCTAGTCTACTGTGAACATCTAGGGTAATATAGCCTAACATAGAAGCCTCCGACCACAGTTCCTACTACACTGATGAATAAAATGTTGCATGAAAGGTTTCATTATATTAAAGTAGCCATAGGCCTATATTCTTAATGTAGGTTAAAATAGGCAACATTTAATTTCGATTGTCCAGATCAATGATCCGTGAGTCTAGAAATGTAAAAAATAACTAGGCTAAATAAATAAAAGCTAAATTCGTAAGTGGATATTTCTTCGTTTGATACAGCTACAGTCAACAAGTGACAAAGTTGTCATGCATAATTGTTGATAGCAAATTCTCCTGTTCTCCAGTAGGATAGCTTTCATGTCCTATATCCTCAACTGGTTGTAGGCCTACTGAGAACTGAAATATTTACCGATTTATTTCACAATAATTTTCTTCTTTCATTTTCTTCTTCTTCTTCTTCTTCTTCTTCTTCTTCTTCTTCTTCTTCTTCTTCTTCTTCTTCTTCTTCTTCTTCTTCTTCTTCTTCTTCTTCTTCTTCTTCTTCTTCTTTTAGACTATAGCCTATAGAAATCTGACTAGCACAGCCACGAAAGCATTCTTTATTAGATCTACCTTTTTAAAAAAACAAAAAATACTATTAGGCCATTAACCTATAAAGTAAGCTACATTTAAAGTTGAACTGATCCCTCTGTTTCCACAGTACTTAATTGCCATTGGTGAGATATGATGTGGGTGGGGTTTGACTTAAGAGCCTTGACGTCGCAAATATCGGCAAAGGTTTTATCTGAGTGGCATCATAGTCTGGAAAAACAGTCAAAAGTGCGCTGGGTAAAGATGAAGTCAGTGGACTTAAAGAAGAAGTGCCGAGGGGGTTCTTGGTGCGCCCAAAAGACTCAGGGTGTTCTGCGCGCGCTGCCCTGTGCGCTTTGAACATCTGTGGAGCATGTGGAGTGGGAACAGGTGGGGTCCTTACGCGTCTCATACCGCCAGTCTGTTGTGAACATCGGGTTCTCTTGTGGTCACACTTTGATGCGAGGACAGTTGAAGGCTATGTGGCACTATGGCTTGGTGTGACCGCGGGGTTCAGACGTTGCTGGCCACAGTGGGAGCTTTTGCTGCGTTCAGTCTCATGACTATCGCCATCGGCACGGACTACTGGCTCTATTCGCGGGCATATATTTGTAACGGCACCAATTTAACTACAGACGAAAGTCAGCCTCAGCCCAAAACCAAAAAGGGGGACCTGACCCATTCCGGGCTCTGGAGGATTTGCTGCATTGAAGGTAAATCTTTTTATGTTTTATGCACTTTGGCTTCACTTGCACAATTACGCACAGATAAGGTTATTTAATTAGCTTTGATAGGTTAGTCTAGCCTACATAAAACTATAATAGATTACTGTAATGTTATTATTTAAGTAATTTTCGGTTTCTCAACATTCAAATGACCATATTGCTTTGTGATATTTTGAGAAACCAGGACTTTACGCAAATAAAATATGGTAATAGGCTTATAGTTTTTTGTTTGGTTGTTTTAATAGGCCATATATCTAGAACTGTATACTAATTGTATGGGCGCGTAAACAGCAGCTTACCCCAGTACAGTGTGGCGTGCACATTATGGTGCCAAGTGATGCGTCTAAGCCCATTCAGTTGCGCCGGTCCCTGCCAGGAAATGTGCGCGCCGTTGACTATACTTTCATTCATATCTTCTTTGTATCCGATGCTGTTGCTTGGCAACTTCTCTGAAATTGCTATGGAAACATGCCCGGTGCTTTAAAAATAGATGACTCTAGGTTCACGTCATGTCTAAAAGAAATTAGCATAGTTTTTACATTCAAAGGGCCTGTGTATAGTACAATACTTTAGTTATTTAATTGTTTTCGTATAAAGTATCTTTTGTCGGAAAGGTGCTCGCGATGACGTCTTGTTTCAGTGGCAGACACTCAGTCATTGACCAATTTTCCTTCCGGAAACCTCTTGACTCCACGCCTCAACTATCAATGAGTAAGAGATGTGGCTTGGATGGATTTGTTCCAAGAACTGTCGCCGTTATCAGCTGATGCGAAAAAAGAATTATAGTCTTAAAATAATAATCATAATCATAACCATAATCATAACCATAATCATAATCATAATCATAATCATAATCATAATCATAATCATAATAAATATCAGACTCTATTCCAAAATTATGTCTTCAAAACTATAGAGATTCTGTCTTTGTCTGTCTGTTTTTTCCCCCAGAATGTATCAGTAAGACACAAATTTAAAATGCATTCTTCTACTGCCCAAGCAAATATTAACGTTATTTTCTAATTAGGCTGTCATGGTCATATAGCATAACTATAATATATGTTTAGACTCTAGACTACAAATCAGGCTATACTTTTTATTTATTAACTTGGATGCAGTTGAGCACCTGTCATGCAAAAGCCAGTGATTTGTACAAACAAAATGTCCTGTCTTATGATCTGCTGTGGTGCTCATAGTTTGTGTCTCTTCAAGCTGCTGGACAGTGGCTCTGTTGTCATGGAGACACATAAGTATAGTAAGCACAGATTGCACTGACATGTTGAGCCTCATCAGCAGCTCACTTAATCTGATTTTACAGTATCTTACCTCAAAGCTTACCTCAAAGCTGCCGTTTGAACTGGGACCTTGTTGTGGTGAAGGCAGGAGAGCATCTGGCCTCTTACCTAGTAAAGAGAGTTAACTTGGGGAAAGTGATGAAGAGTGGTTCACATAGGTCCAACAACCTGCATATGAGTAGAAAAAAACTGCTCATTTAGGTATAGGCCTTAGACTGTATAAAGAAGTGGACTAAGAAAGTGTGACGTCACCCTTAGGATCCGGCTCTAGTCAAATGAAACTTATGAGGCTAGCTGTTATAGGAGCGAATTTATAGCCAAGTTCCATATATGAATTTATTTACAGACAAAATAGCAAAATAAAACACCAGGATCATATAGAGCAGGTTAATACAATAATAATACAAACATTTTAAGACCAAAATGATGAGAGAGGGGTGACAATTTTTCAATGCAAAGTCGATTGCAGCCAGAGTAGATGGAACCGGAAGCGCCCCAATGATCACTTCTCATTTGCTAGCAGGTTACCTATGTCTATTTATACAATCAGTGATATAGGCCTACAAATATACACCATCACTCATTTACCTATGGGAAAGCCACTCTCAAAATATTGGAGTAATTCTCTAGCATCTTGACAATCATTTTCACTGCCTGCAGACCACCGCAACTTCACTGATTTGCATAGAAATGTTGATGCATTGAAACGTATATATAATGACTCCATTAAAAGCCTCTAGGAACTCAATTAGCAGGTATGTATTTACAGTAAACATCTCAGCTGGTGGGAGATTGATGTGAGCGGTAGGACACTGGTTGTGTTTACATTGGACGCACTGAGTATGAAAAGGAAGCTGATATAGAGAGGGCTGCAGGTGCGTTTGAGACAGAGCTAGGGAGACTATGCCATTTGAATTTGCATTATGCAAGTGTAATTAAAGTCTGGCAGGATAAGGGGCAATAATAAGCCCAAAGACCCCAGTCCACTTTTGTTAGTCTATTTCCCTGGTTGTTTTTCCTTTCCTCACATTCTGTATCATGGCGTTTGCCCACTGTTAGTAATTCCCACAACAGTATACATTTTGATCAGTTCTATATTGTAATAAATCCTAAAATGTGTGTTTGTTCTCGAATTGCCCAAATGTTTAATGAGGTCCTGCAGGTCACCATGTGAATAGGATTTTTCTACAACTATGGTGATCTTGATCAATCTGGTGATTTTATGGAACAAAAGATTTTAGATTCAAGTAAAGTACAAAACCAGGACATCACCCATTTTGTCATTTAAGATGGTCTCCTCCCTGGCCATGACTCCCATGTAAGCTTGTTTATTTGAGTCATACCCCACTTCACTGATCACAGACTCCAACAGTGCAGATGCATGAAAATCCTCAGAAGTGTTGTGTTTGACAAAATCACAGCCTGGTGACAATTTAATTACCCGACTGTCAGCCATATCATCACTGAATCACTGATTTCTGCTACAAATGGCTTTTCTTTTGTACTCTCTTAGACTTAGACGATTATATGCCAATTCTCTCCTAGAGGACACAGAGAGCCATATGTAAAGGAAAATGTTTACTAAAAGAATGATTTAATAGATACATAAAAATGATTTAGAAAATGCTTGTATTGAATACTTTAAATATGATTGAATACCTCTTTATTCCTGCTTAAGTGGCTTTCAAGGGTCTCCAGACTCCTCACACAATAGTGAAAGTTTATAGGTGCATTGCATAATACTTCTAGTGGAGGGTTCGCCACCAACTTGTCTCTGTGAAAATGGTATTGCTTTGTCTAGAATGTTCCACAGTATACATTAAAACTACTGTATCTATCACAAGGGAGATGCTACATTACAGTTCAGCTCTGTGGAGAATTGCCCCTACTCACAGGAAGCAAATAGTGTATTTTTGAGCAACAGAAACACCCATAATGAGTAAATGTTAGATCTAAATGTTTAATATCATATCACGGAATAGTCCAGGCAAAGCCACGGAGACACGTAGGTAGCAGACTCTCCATCAGAAAAGTTTTATTTTGTGAGTGAGGATACAAAAACAAAGCCTTTACCTGGGGCATATCTGGAGCCTACAGTTGCCTAGAAGATGATCACTCTGTTGTCACTGAAGATACTGTAGACTGTAGAAAATATCACACAATGAATAGGAAACACTGGCTGCACCTGGGTGTGATATCCTAAAATAAGAGTTTTCAAGAGTTAGAAGCAAGTTTAAATTGGGCCTTCTTCCTCTATTTAAAATCAGGAAAGTTTATTATAGTGTAACTTTAAACAATGGTGTGGTTAAAATGTTTACTGTGCATGACATTTGGATTTTGACAGTGTAATTCAGTCTCAACACAAGATTGAAATAGAGTTTTGTTTGTCTTGTTTGGGGGTCCGTCCGTCTTCTCCCGCTTTATCCGGCTGGGTCGCGGGGGCAGCTGCTCGCCGCCCAGTCCTCTGCACCCGTGACATCCCCATGAACCTCTGTGAGTGGTGAGCCCACAGGAGGGTGGACGTCATGGTCGTTGATATTAGTTCATAGGGGTGCTAGCATGTTTTGAGTTGATGGGGGAATACTACAGAGTTTAGAGATGGGAGGATATGGGTTTATCATGGTTATGCCTGTCACGATAACAAATTTTGTGAGATATGTTTTTGAAGTAAAGATAGACAATCAATAATATCAATACCAGAATGCAACACTTTAATATAAGATAAGATAAGATAAGATAGGACTTTATTGATCTCACAGTGGAGAAATTCAACAGTCACAGTAGCTCCAGGACAGTTTAGTGCAAAAAAGGGGGGAAAAAAGTGTGATGCAATTAAGATAAACAATAATAAAAATAGAAATAATAATAAAAATAATAATATAAAGTGAATAAGTATATGTACAAAATTTACAAAGAGAACTGAAATATAAATACTATATATATAAAATAAAGAAAGTACAAAAACAGTGCAAGTTGTCACAGTCCAGTAGTGGCACAGACATGATTATTGCACAGAGGAGTTGTACAGTCTGACCGTGGTGGGGGTGAATGATCTGCGGTAGCTCCTTCCTGCACTGAGGGAGTCTCAGATGGCCGCTGAAGGAGCTGTCCAGCTCCTCCACAGTCTGGTGCAGGGGGTGAGTGGTGTTGTTCATGATGGATGTAAGTTTGGACAACACTCTCCTCTCAGCCACCTCCTCCACAGAGTCCAGGGGACAGCCCAGGACAGAGCCAGTCCTGACCAGCTTGTTCAGTCTTTTCCTGTCCCGTTCAGTGCTGCCTGGGGCCCAGCAGACCACAGTGTAGAGGAGAGCAGAGGCTACCACAGAGTCATAGAAAGTCCTGAGCAGGGGCCTGCACACGCCAAAGGACCTCAGTCTCCTCAGAAGGTGGAGGCGACTCTGGCCCTTCTTGTACAGGGCATTGGAATTATGGGACCAGTCCAGTTTATTGTTGAGGTGAACACCCAGGTACTTGAAGCTGTCCACACTCTCAATGTCCTGCCCCTGGATGTTCACTGGTGCATGAGGGGGTGTCCTTCTCCTGAAGTCGATCACCATCTCTTTGGTCTTGCTGGTGTTAAGGCGCAGATGGTTGCGCCCACACCAGTCCACAAAGTCTCTGATGACTGAGCGGTACTCCAGCTCGTTCCCCTCAGACACACAGCCAACAATGGCTGAGTCGTCCGAGAACTTCTGGAGATGACAGGTGTCTGTGTTGTAGGTGAAGTCCGAGGTGTATATGGTGAAGAGGAGGGGGGAGAGGACAGTTCCCTGGGGAACCCCCGTGCTGCAGACCACCACCTCAGACTCACAGCTGCGCAGCCGCACATACTGCGGTCGGTCAGTCAGGTAGTCCATGGTCCAGGCAGCCAGGTGTTCGTCCACTCCAGTGTCCTCCAGCTTCCCCCTCAGCAGCGCTGGCCTCATGGTGTTGAAGTCACTGGAGAAGTCAAAGAACATGACTCTCACAGCGCTCCCGGTGGTCTCCAGGTGGGTGAATGCCCGCTGCAGCAGGTAGATGACGGCGTCCTCTACCCTGATGTTGGACTAATAGGCAAACTGCAGCAGGTCCAGGGTGGGGCTCACCACGGAGCGGAGGTGGCTGAGGAACTATTTAGTTTGTTTCTATAATGAAGTCATGGAAGTTTATAATTCAACCTTCTACAGCTCAAATCTCATTGTAAACAGAAAAATAACCCAAAAATTATTCTCCCATCAAACATCTATCGAGCGAGAAGTCAGATCATGTAGACTGAACTGACATTCTTACATGTACAAGTTTCCTTTCAATGTAATATGAGGATTTCTATCTCCAGTATGGTCATGTCTTTTCCCACATTGTACAACCATCCTGACCTTTATCTGCAAACACATTTGCCCTTTTCCGCTGCTTCTGTCTTTGGAGTTTTCTTCTCTCCATTGACTCCTTTGACCTCCCTGTCACAACAGTGTAGACAAGTGTCTCCTTTTTCATAAAACAAGCAAAGAGGTGCCATCTGCTCCAATATACTGAATTTAAAGCAACACTGCACAACTCTGACTTGTCACCTGCCTGATTCTCTGAAAAGTTAAAACCATAATTTAGAACATTCCCCATGCTGATAGATGCATTTTATACCATACTGTAGAATACAGAAAAGGTGTCAGCCCTCCTCCGGACTATGAGTCAGGTTTGTGGAGATGCAAGCCCACTCACAGTAGGGATGCATGTTTTTCCGTGCAGTAAAACATCCTAAATGAAGAAGACAATACAGTACAATACAATATAATATATTTAATAGTAGGAAAATTAAGTATAAGTAAAAATATTTTATAAGGAATTAACACAAGTTGCCTATATTAAGAAATGGGTGATTGTGTTGCGATGTGTGTTGTTTAAACTAAACTAAGTGCTAATGGAAAAACAATTTTCTGATACGTACCAATATAACTCATGCCAGACCGACAGCTGTGTATCTGTGTGTATCTCAATACTGTGGACCGTAAGCAGTTATCCCAACTGTAATGTCTGTATGTCTCTCATTGGGACAAAATGGTAAGATTAATTTTCTATTTACCTGTCCCATACTTGCTCAGAATTCTAATAAAAAAAACTCTTTTGATATAGTATAGCTTGGTAACATAACCTCATTGGCAAATGCAATATTTTAAACAAATGAAATTCAATAGATTTTATCATCGTGACACATCGGACACCCCAGGGACTGGAGACTTATTAGGACTTCTCACCACTATGTGGCACTCTTGAGAACCATAAGTCTGTCAGTGCAGTTAAAATAAGAATCAACAACATAAAAATATCATATCATATGGAGGTCATGTGGATATTCTTCACTCTATAATAATACTTCTAATAATAATAATTAGAAAAATGTAGGTTGATTGGTTGATTAAAGCCTTATTGTCTACTGATGGAACTAAAAAAAATATATACAAATTGGTCACAAACACAGCTATATTGCACAGCTCAAACATTAGCTCCAGGAGGGCCTGAGCTTGTACTGTTTCAGTACCAGCTCTACCTCTCTCTCATCTCTGATGTATTCTGTCATCAGAAACATCCCTCCTGACCACTGCACATAACACACGGTCTTGCTTGTCACAAATAAATCAACAGTCTTAACATCACATGGACCATTCACTGCAGTATACACACTGCAGTTAGAACAGTTACAAAGGTAGGATGGAAAAGAAACATAAAAAACAACAAAACTAACATGTTTCATGAAAAGTATATGTTAAAAAAGGGCAAGTAATATCTCAATATATTAAGAAAAAAATGTGATTTGGTGTTTATACTGCAATTAACATAAGGTGTTTGTATTTTTATTACCTAGTCTGTTCTTGTTAGCCAAATGTGTCTGAATTCTCACATCAAAACTCAAAATAGTCTTCTTCCCTTATCCCATAAGTAAGGAGAAACGCCTGCTCCATTTCAACTACATATTTGACGCTAATTAATTTGATGTCCTTTATTAAGCGACAGACCCAGTTAATAGTGTGGCCTTTAAGCTGTGTGGCAGACAGTCACGCTGCTGTGCACCGAGCTGGACACCTGGGAAATGTAGTTGACGGGTGTTCTGGGAGTTATGGTGATTCAACAGCAGCTGTCTATCTACACAATAATAAACACATATTTCTGCACTGGAGAAGATGGGTAAGCTGTATTAAACATGTATCATTTTACTTGAAATAAGGCATAAAATTATCTTGTATTAATTCAAGGTTTTGGCTGCTAAAAAGACTTGGACTAATAACTCCAGCTGCTTGTCCCCATAGAGATAGATACATTTAAAGCCCTACAATAATTGTATTGTATTGTATTGACAGTTATATCTCTCTGTAGACAAGCAGATGGCGGACCCTCTGTGTTACATCGTGAACCTTAATGCGAATGGCCATATGTTATATCCTGATGTGTTGAATAATATCTTTGTAGAGTTTCTAAAACAGTATTTATCAAATGTAGAGAGCTCCCGCATTCCAGGCTCAGACAGGTTAAATCTAAAAACTTTATCCTGCTCTGTGATTTCAGCTTGATCACTGATTGCTTATATCCACAAAATAGTCACTGAAACATCAATGTTTTTGTATGTGTAATTTAAATAATATCTGAAAAATATTTAATTTCACCTTGGTAATTGTAATGATAACATTTCCTGTGTGCTGCTGACTGACACATGGTGGGTTTCACGGTCCAAACGGTGAATTAGCTAAGCGCACATCTTTGTGCACATCCATTAACCCGGGCCCACCTCCCTCTCACCATGAGCTGTTGTTTATTCAGCTCACTTACAGCCAGAGGCCCCTGTAACCTCCATCTCTCCCACCTACTGTTTACTCTTCATATCTGTCTATAGGCACTGTGACCTGTGCTCAGGGCACTGATGTTCAAACTGATTTGGTGCCTTTAAGCAAAGCTGCTCTTTTGGCTACCAGTGACTCAGAGGAAGAGACCATTCTAGTGTATGCGGTGAGGGTGAACATGCTCACACTGTGCACTGTGAGCTGTGTTTATAAATCTCCAAGCAGCTCTAATTTTAGTAAATAAAGAAAAGGTGTATGCATGAACATGGCATAACACATTTCTATTGTCCTGCTCCAAAATGTAAATGAATTTTGTTATATTTAGCCGCAGACCACATACATCCTTCTGACTTGCTGGTTTGAGTGAAAAAATATCTATTTGGCTAAAAATATGTTGTACACTGCTGCTCCAAAGCTCCAATTAATTAGTATTCTCCAGACAGTTGTGCAAGTGGGCTGTGATTCATTATCTGACCCCAAATGTCTTTTCTTTGTTTTGTAGGTATCAATCAAGGCAGCTGTTACAGAATCAACCACTTTCCTGATGACAATGACTATGACACAGACAGCTCTGAGTACCTACTACGTGAGTTTTTATTTGAAGTTGGAACAGGAAGTTAATCTTAATTAATTTAATATTCTATTTCACGATAATGTTTTTTTTAAATCTTCTTTGCTCTGTAATGAGGTCCCTTTAATTTCCCTGACAAACAATTAAAAATGACTCATGAAGGATTGTGATGAGTTTGGCGTTACCTCGTCTGAAGTTGCAGCCAATTCAGGATCTGTCTATTATGACAGAGAGAACAAAAACTGTTATCAGTGCAGCCCATTAACCGGGCTGCATAGAAGGCCAGCTTTACAGTTCAATAGACTCCACCATCCTTGGAAATGTATCAAATAGCACAGGCTTTTTATTTCTGTGAACATCTCTCAGCAGAGTCAAAGTACATGTAGTAATTACATTTTGACAGTAACAATATGTCTACAAACTTTTTACCTTCTAAACCAAAAAAATGACCCAAAAATATTTATAGCCATATATATTAAAAGAAACTTAAGATATGCTTATTAAAATTTCTATAATGTTTTGAATTACACTGACATTTGGCTGAATAGTTTTTCCGATCATTGGCTCTGTTAACGTGATGTCCGTGTGTGCAGGTATCGTACGTGCCTCCAGCATGTTCCCCATCCTGAGCACTGTGCTCCTGATGCTTGGGGGGCTGTGTGTGGGGGTGGGTCGTCTCTATAATAGAACCAACACGGTCCTCCTGAGCGCAGGCATCCTGTTTGTAGCAGCAGGTGAGTGCTACACCAGGGCCCACAGTCAGGGCCAATCATCAGTGAGTTTAGCCCAGAAAGAGGTGTCTGCAGCTGGACCGCCTGTGGTCACACATCCAGCCTGATCAATGGAGCAATCATAAAGATGAACTCCACTGGACAATGCGGCTTCTGTCAGTGATTAGAACTGTGATTGTGTCGAGCAATCATCATCCCAGCCCTTTGTGTCAGGTCAACAATAAAATGGGATGTAATGGCACTGTATGACACCAGGACAACCAAAACTAATGTGTGCTTCACTAAACTGGCCTTTTGAAACTGATGCCTCGTTAGTGATCGTGACTGTACAGTTCTTATCTGACCAGCCAGAACCACACACTTTGATAAAACTTTACAAAGATGAGTGAATCTGGAGCGCCATCCTGTCTCCCCGATTTCAGAGATCAGGATTGGCAGGAGGATTAATCAGAGAGACATACTCTGTTCGCATCAACAACAAACATGGATTGTTGCACATAAAGGAGAAAAAACAATATAAAAGACCGGGAAACTGCACAGATTTTACAGAATCAACCACTGAAGCACCAAACTATTACTTAGCTCAAGTATAAGAATTTGTTTTATTTTATTTTGTTCTGAATGTTACAAGAATTTTGGAGAGATGTCTTCTGCATTTGAGAGACACATGCTTAACAGCTGTGGTTGTTGTTGTCTCAAATTAGGACAGAGAATTTTCACGTTCTGTTGTTTGGTTCCAGTCTCTTCTGGATTCGAACAGAAGGGACTGGCTGGTCAGGCAAGCACTGTTCTGCTATGTCAAAGATGTACCCATTGATATATTGTGCATTACCAAATATTATTAAGGGTTCCCTTACATGGTGTTTTTCTTTTTAGGCCTAAGCAACATCATCGGGATTATTGTGTACATCTCCAGCAATGCCGGTGACCCCAGTGACAAACGAGACGATGACAAAAAATACACTTACTCCTACGGCTGGTCCTTCTACTTTGGCGCCCTCTCTTTCATTGTGGCAGAGACTGTGGCAGTGCTGGCCATTAACATTTACATTGAGAAAAACAAAGAGATTCGCTGGAAGGCACGTCGAGAGTTCATTCGCTCCCTCTCCTCCTCTTCTCCTTATTCCAGAATACCCAGTTTTCGCTATCGTCGGCGGACGTCCCACACAAGCTCTCACTCATCTGAAGCGTCACGTGAAAACTCTCCAGTAGTTGGCTTAAAGAGGGCGCCGTCTTCCAGCGGACCTCTAGATGAACTGTCTATGTATGCATTAGCACGTGACAGTGTCACCGAAAACACCTACAGCCCAGAACACGAGGCGGCAGCTGAGTTCTTACAGGTCCATAACTGTTTTCCCAACGATTTAAAAGACGGGGGCAACCGCAGGACAACACCAGTGTGAGCAGCTTCACTTTAGAACAAAACCAACATGGCCGACCTGTCTTGCAATAGTCATGAATTGAAGAGGCTTTCTTGAAGAGAACATTTCAGACAGTGATCTGGACAGAGTCAATTAAACTATGTGTTTCTCTTTTTGTTGCTTAAGACCTTCAAAGCAGATTTCCCGTTAAGTGTGCCATAGCCAAATCAGTGTTACCTTTCAGCTGTGGCAGACTTGCTAAATGAGCAGTGTGCACTTAACAGCCTTCTTGACCTGAGCAGCTGTTGCTACACACCATGTCCAAGAGTGGTGTCTTCAACAGACTTGTAAATGACATAACACGGTGCTAAAGAAAAGTTGACTCCACATGTCTCTTTAAGTTAAGTCTTGCCTTATGCTCTCCCCCGTAGGCCTTTAGGAGCTAATTTATCCTCCAGCGTTTATCGGCATGAACTCATGTCAATTTTTGTCCTGTGCATATCTTCCGTACATTTTAGACTGTCCTTCCACCCAGATGTAAACCTGTGTACGCCAGTCACAGCTAGAGATCTGAGCCAGACACCAAACTGTGAACTCCACTGTTGTCCAATTGTTTGTCATTCTATCCATATATATCCCTGGTATCCACTGTTTTACTTGTACAGTCTTTAGTTCTCTCAGGTATAGCCTATGAGATGATTATACATTTAGTACAATTGGAGAAAATGCCATTAAGATCCTATGAATGAATATTTGATCAGTGTATCTTTACAGTCTTAAAGCTATTCAGCTGGTTGTGGATTCTAGTAAGCTCACAAACCTAAAATAAAATATTTGATTCTTTTCAGTGTTTTTGGTATCGTACAAAGAAAGGGACTAAACAAGCCTATGTAAAAGAAAGCCATCTGTACAATTTTCTAGTGTGAAAAAATCTGTGTGTTTGTACCGTAAAGTAGTCACCTCCTGTATATAGAAGTATGAGAACATGTTAGGACATGTACAGGTGAACCTTTTGTAATCTGGAATCATTCTACAATGAAAATATACTAATTATATTCTGCTTACAGTGGCTTTCAGCCCCAAACTATTGTATTTTGAATATTTGTTTTGTAAAGTAAGGTGGCACATAAGAAAACATAAGTAAAGAACATTTTCTATTCTTGTGCAACAGCTGTATTTTGCTGAATGTGCTTATTACTGTTTTTGTGAAATGAGTACAATTTACTTGTCAGAAGCACAAGTGGAAAGAACGGACGAATTGCTTAGCAAGAAAAAAACATTGAACAACATAAGGTTATGTCATGTGTTGCTTATAGCGTTTGAGGAGGTTATAGGATTTTCATGAGGTGGAGCCAGGATTCACAATTCAGCTACTCATTTTGAGGAGTGCCTTTATTTTGGTTTTAAGGCCCTTTGGCAATGCACCTTTGGCAGTTCATGAACTTCTGTAGCCATAACCATAATCTGAAAGTGTCTACTTTTGATTCTTATTGATGCTTGGTTCTATGCTCAATGGCAGTCTGATGCATTTCAAAATTGGTAACATAAAGTGTGTAAATGCTTCATCAAATTCATACACCAATCAATATTAATTTACAGAGCACTTTACAACCCTCAAAAGTACTGTCCAGTAAAATACATGCATATTAACCAGCTTGACTACTGAGTCTGAGGGTCACTGCACCAAACATGTTTGACCCACATTAAGTTCTACAGAACCTAAATGAAGAACCTAACCTAAAATCCACATTATGGACCACATTATGGAGTCTTTTGAACATTCCCAGTTGCCAAATACACACTAAAAAGGAATGACAACCATTTATCTGAAGAGACCTTTAAGATGTACCTGATTGTGTTCATATATTTTAATGACCCCATGTTAGAGACTGAAGTGGAGACCAAGTGCCATTTCTGAATAAACATTTTAAAGGGATAGTTCGGGTTTTTTACATGAATCTGTGTGGCATCCCTGTCAGTAGTGTCGTGCATCAACACTGGCTTACCTCCCGAGAGCATCCGGTGAGCCAAGTTCCTGTCTGGTTTTGGTGCTGATGAACGTGTCTGGCAAATTGCCTGGGGTAATGAAAATAAAGCGTTTTTCTTCTCAAAACAATATGTGTTTAAAAGAGTGATACATCTGCATCACAAAACTGTTTTCCACAAAAAAGGTCAGACCTCATAATTGCTTGGTACTATTTTCTCTCCATTTGTATCACTGCACGCTGCCGCCAGGTGACTGCTGTGCACAATCCAACACTTTTTCCATTGTTTGGCAGTGTTTACATGCTCAGACCGATGACCACCATGACACGAGAGAGCTAACTTGAGAGCTTAGTATATAAGTATATATACAGCATATATACATAAGGATATATTTAAAAAAGTTGCGGCCTTGTGATTATCCAGGCTGTAATAACAAAAATCTGGCTAAATCTTTACACACATTTCACCGTTTTCCTGTCACGGACATTGATCTGGGGCATGATGAGATGCCATTTGTGGCAGCAGTAGCTCTTCACCTCTGTCGACATTACTTAAACACACTTAAAACAAGTGCACCACCATTTGTCGGTCACCCGGTCTCTCGCGGCTCCAGCTGTGGCTCCAACATCAACTTGTACCACTTCTCTGCAAATGTATCACTCTTTGAACACACATTGTTTTGAGAAGAAAAACACTTTATTTTCATGAGCCCAGCCAACTTGCCGGCCACTTTCGTCAGCACCAAAACCAGGAACCTGGCTCACCGGACGCTGTCGGGGGTAAGTCAATGTTGATGCACGACACTACTGACGGGGATGCCAAACAGATTCATGTCTAAAAACCCAAACTATCCCTTTAACAAACAACAACAGTAGAGCCTAAGATGTAAGGAGAGGCCACTGTGATTCACAGGTTCATGTGCAGACGTGTTAACGGATGTTTTTATTCAAGAAAAAAGCACCAGAACTATGTGACTGTTTTCTGACATTGAATAGTAGTGCCTTTGTTACAGACTTCCTGTTTCATGTCTTGTTACTGTCCTTTTTATTGTATATTTAAAAATAAAGTAAATCAGGGTTACATTGTTGTGTCTCTTTAAAAAAGGTTTTCCATGGAGGGCGGTTAGTTGTGGATGACCTTGAATCTTGATTGTTCACCTCTCAGTTGCTCAAAGCTGAGCTGCCAGACCACTCTAGTCTAAAGTTACATTGGTCTGAGCAAAGTCATTCAAACTGGCTCTTGAAACTTTAAGTGCAGTGTTCTATCCTTTCAGATGCCATCTAAACTATTCTTCATCAGAATTTCTCACTAGCAACCAATTTATTTCTTTATGAGTACTCTGTTTACCCGACTGGGAAAATGATATTTTGGTTGTTATCCTGTGTTTCTACAAAACAACTACATCAGTGCTTTTGCAATTTCAGCCTAATTTTATTTATGTGCAATTTGTGTTCATTAGGCCTCAATTCCACATATCATGTAGCTCAGTGTCCAGAGGCTCCCAAACAGTAAGGTCAAATGGGTCAGAGAAGCAGACTAACATGCACGCTAACACGCTCTAACTGTTCTGTTGTTTTCATAGTGATGGAATATTAACATGGCCCTCATAGAAATGGCTTGGGGGCATGGCTAATCTAATTCTGCTTGAGTAATGTTGCCTGTCATTTGCAGATGAATACAGTTGGGTCTCCTCTGAAGGCCAGGCAATCTCTTCTGGTACGGGTAAATTTAGCCTCCAATTAAGAATGTTTTTTCAGCCAGGAATAAAACCTGAGTAACCGTAATTGAAGCTAATCACTGCTGAGTTCATGTGTCAATCCTGATTTCAGTGATTTTTGGTTTGTGCTACTTACCAAAACTGACTCTTGAATGCCAATGACTTGTGAATGCAAGACCCTTCTGGCCCTCAGTCCTTTCAGAGATTTCTTTTATCATGATAACGGTGATCCCCCCGGTGTACGACACCCAGTGTGAGTGACGCACTGCCCAGCGCTCATCCAGCTCTTGTTGCTTGGAGACACAGCAGATGCAAGGTGTTTGTGTGTTTGTGTCCAATACTGTTTCACACACACACACACAAGCACACACATAGTCTACCACTCCCCTGAAGGGCCAAGAGTGAATGAGGGGGGTCAGAAGGCCACCAGATAAGACTGCAAGCCACGGACCCTCCTTTAATACACTATTATTACACACTTAAGAACAGATGTCCCTAGGGTAAAGCAGGAATAGATTAGAGAGAGAATGACAAGAAACAAATCTTTCTTCAATGGTGATTTATCAAAGATGATTCATTTCCATTGATTGTGTTTACAGAAAACATGGTGTGGTTTCTTTCAACTTAGAGCAGGTTTAATTTAGAAGAAAGGTTTGTATCACTTAAGAGTTTAAAGAGGACACATTAGGCTTTTGGAAGTAGTATCAAACTATAACATAGATAGATCATTATTTTACATTTCATTCTTTGTAAACAGCTATTGATCAAAATTCACTGACTTCCTGATAAAAACTTTTGAACTCCATGGTGGTATTTCTGGCGTCTACATTTTTTAAATAATCAAGGGCAGAGATAGGTGAAAATAGAAAAAAAAATGAACACTCAAGCTTCAAATGCAAAACAATACAGGATTAGAATCAGAATCTACTCAAATACAACTAAGGGAACGTGTTTATAACATGGTTTATTTTACATAATATGTCCTGCCCCCGTTAGATGTCTTTTTTATGTTTTTGCATTTTGTGTTTAAAAGTGCAAAGTGTGTCTTCATTTGTACTGGCCTACAGTGGCTGCAGATATAATCTTGTCTCTCAGTGGCACAAAATGTTTAATTTGCCAGTGAATAGTCACTGTGTTCCTTTACCCAAATCTGCATTTTCTGACTAATTTGCTGCTTTAATAATTTTTCACCCTCAGCAATCACTATTTCTTTGAATTGAAAAAGGTAAAAGTAAAAATTGACCAGCTGAAATGATGGCTCAGACTATTTTTCAATTCATGTATCTGGAGATATTCTGTCATTCAGTATTTTAAGAAGCTAGGGCATTGTGTGTGTAAGTGCTAAAATGGGCCACAGTCCTGTCTCCACTGGGGCAGGGCAGGTTATAAAAAGCAGCTCCTTTCATTCTGACTTCTGCAGACTCATAATGGCGTTCAAACATTTCAAAAACTGCACTCAAGAAAGTTTTATTTTTTAAATTACTTGTTGCATAGGTATGATTTTTCAGTCTTGTTAAATCTAGATCATCTGTTACATCAGGTGGGACCTGTTTCTCAAAGCTCAGAAGCTGATTGGTTGAATAAGTAGACCGTCTCATTCTGAGGCGATCATCTAATAAAGGAAGTGTCCCCGAGGAGTCCACTGGCACAGCAACTAATGAGCTGCCCGCACTTTACAGCCTATTGGAATTTGACACAGAACATTCAAGAGTTAGAGAACATTGGTTAGTAACAGCACAGGTGTAAACTGAATGTAAAGTTAATTCTGTTTTCATCAGGACTAGGTAGTTATAATGTACAGGCTTTGTAGTTTTAACTATTCTGTAGCAACACAGTCAGTAATTGGTTTTGGATTAGTTGTATTTAGCGCAAACCTTGGATAATGGAAAGAGTTTAGCCATGATGCGCACCAGGCATAGTGAAAAAAATAATACAAATCACAACACAATAAAGTAAAGACTGTCACACTGATGTCTCAGAAGGATGTAAAAGTCCAAGAACACATCTTAGTATATTCATTTAAGCGCAAAATGGCTCCAGCTCCACAAGGACAACTCAGGAGGGAGAGGAGGAGAAAACTAGGCCAATGTTATTTGGCCCCTTTTTACGGAGCATAGGCACAAGGCAGAGAAGACGAAGGAGTGAGTGGTGGAGAGCTCACAGGGACACTGTGCTGTAGTGAAAACACCTCTCCTGAAGGACACCTCTGGAGTCCAGTGACCTCAGCCAACCTCACAAACCCGGACATGTTTGAGGAGCAGGCCACCAAGGTGAAGATCACGTCTGTGGTGATTGTGGTGGGCATGTTGTCCATGCTGGCTGCTGTGGTGACGGACCACTGGGCAGTGCTTAGCCCACGTGTGGAGAAGCTCAATGCCACCTGTGAAGCAGCACACTTTGGCCTCTGGAGGCTCTGTAAGAAGAGTATCTACATAGTACGAGAGGATCCTCAGGGCAAAGGCTGTGGCCCCATCAGCTTACCTGGAGGTAAGAAACGGCTTTTCACTCAAGGGCATTCATCACTTTAGTCTTCACTTCAATGGGCTCTTATGGCTCTAATACAGAAGCTAATGCCAGGATTTGAGACATGGGAAAAAGAAAAAGTGAGAATTCATAAGAATCAAATTTCCAAAATATGTATATAAAACTCCAAAACATTTTTCCATCCTTCATCCTGCAGTCTGGGAGAATTTGGTGCAGATCATTTTGTAATGAATTACTATGGTAGAATGTGGACATTATTCAAAACAACTATATAGTAAGGTGCTATGCTCTGCTCTTAGCTGAAGACTTTCAAGGGTGTGATGTAGAATGGAACATTTATGGAGCGGTTTGTGTTCACTCATAAGATATAAGAAGACGTAACTCTAATGCCTTTAATGTCGTGGAGTAATCTTGTATAAATACTTGTATGTGATAATAACTTTCAAAGCATTACAATTGAGAAGAAAACAGTGAAATGGCCAAGCTAGAAGTGTCGTCTTGCGGCGACAACATTGGCCAGTCTCCTCTTCCCTCATCATCGCTGGTCCGTTGTCTCCATCTGTGCTGGTCTTCACACAGAGGCACATGCCAGCACATATGTTGGCATGAGCCCACCCACACCACACAAACCCTGCACAAATGGACAAGTGTACCATCATTATCTTTACAAAAGAAACACACCATGACAATTACACTGCCCCAGTCAAGCACTGCACTCCTCACCACTGTTATCCCTCATTTGTCATGTTTGGCAAACGAAATGAAAAAACAGTACCCTAGAAAAAGTGCTGCAACAGCTGTCAGTATTTGTTCCTACTCTCTAGTGAAAATAGCTTGAATGGATCTCTTCATAGTGTCATGGTAAACTGACATTGTGTTTGATCAAACAGCAAAGACAAGACAGTCAAGAGAGACCTTTTGTACTTGAGATGAAACATAGCATTAAAATATGTATGTTATCTATTGCATATTGCCTGCATTTAAAAAAGTGTAAATTAAAACTGCACATATGAAGAATAGTGTGATTGTCTATCTGTCAGGGATAAACACACAGTTGCAAATTGACTTGAAAAAAGCAATTACTACGAACAGTAGACAATGCTAATAAAGATAAATATAATAATGCTAATAAAGGGTTGGGGCAAAGGTGTCCAAACTAGGGCCTGGGGGCCAAATGCAACCCTCAGACCAATTTTTCTTGGCCCTCAAGCATTCTGCTAAAATGGTCCATATTCATTTTAAAAACAAAATTTAAGTAATTCTCTCCCTCTAAAACCTGAATAACATCATATTCCATTATTATACAGACCAAACATTTCTGTTACAAGTAAAGATGTGTCGAAAACCATTGCTATTTCCACTGCTATATTATTTCAAAACAAAAACCTTTGGCGCACTAATAATTCCTAAGGAACTGTCATGCCATAGTAACATATGAAAAACAACACAGATATTATTGGATTAGTTTGTTGACTTATCTTTCAACCACAAAGACCATTCAAAACAGTATTTTAGTAAATATACATTCAATTTCAACCCTCCTGCTTGTGTAAATGCACAAATTACAACAAAAATGAAAGTAATCAGATGTGTCTCTCTGAAATGGCCTTGAAGCTTTAATTACCTCCAGTCTGTGAACAGCGTCTGCCCGTAACTCTCAGCCTCTTTGCCCTGTGGCTGGTGTGTATGTGTGTGTGCGTGCCCGGCAACCTAACTCTCCCATTTTGATTCTGACTCTATCATTGACTTGGCCTCGGGCGGCTCTGCTTCAGGATCAGTCCAGGCCTTAATGAAGTGTGGCTTCCTGCTTGAACACAGGAGTTAGGAGTATACCTGAGAGACTTCACAGGGACAGAACAGAACGAGATGGAAAAGATGTTTGAGGTGCTGTGGCCCATGTTCATAGTACTCTTGTATCATACGTGTGGCTAAGGTGGTAGAGTCAAATGCCTAATCAGTGTATTCTGATGGGTCTGTGGGCAGGACAAGTGTAAATGTGGGTTGGTTTGGGGTGGTCAGGAGCCCCAGCGCAGCTGTGGCTACAGGACTATACCACCATCACCAAGTGTGAAGACTGAAGAATGAATGAATAATGTAATGTATGTGAAGCACTGAAAGGAGGCTCGATCAATTTGAGGATGGTGGATTTGTTAATATTTTACAATGTAAAATAATCACAGGGGTACAAAAAGTGTACTGATGACTACTGTCTGACTGCTTTCATTCTCTTTGCAATATGCTAGTGAAATTGTATAGTTTTTTTTTTTTCATTAATAGACATTTACCCCTAAACCCCTCAATCAAGCAAAGCAATGCACTACCATTAATTATATTACAATACCTGCCTGACAGTGCCATTAATGTTCACTTCATAGCAAGGGTCCCAGATTCAACTCCCAGGAATTCACTCCTCGAATTTGAGAAGCCTGGACCTTAAACAAGCCCTTGTATGATGATTATACTACTGAGTGGTGACAGAACAGCTTTTATCCCCCTGCAGCAGTCATATTGCTTGTTAGTGTATAGTCTTCATAGTGGCAAAAAAGACTAGAGGTTTGACATATCTTGTCAATGTAAGACGACAGTATTTCTGCAGCCTAGTCCCCAGTGTAATGAAGTAGCAGTAGCAGACAGTTTGACAGGAGCAGTAAAATGCCGTCTTGTATCAGCCAAACCGTCTCTCTAATACTCCTTAACACATGAACCCAAGTGAAGAGCGATGACTTTCTTCTCACAAGTGCTGCCAGAGGTGTTTAGATGAGTTCTCATGACTCTATTGAGCCGTTAACTGTCAATAAATATCTACTTCTTACTATCCATTGCCCCATATGGACACTTTTTTCTCAATAATGTGACTAAAGTATAATAACACATTAAAGCTGCAAGCTACATGTATAAGTAATTCCCTGAGAAGGACCAGGGATGTGGAAGTTAGACTTATAACTTGTGGTTACATGAGAGAGTAAAGGCCTTTAACCTCCTGTGACATTATATTTTATAATGCTATTAATATTATTATTGTCCAGTTGGCGAGGCAGTTCAGTGAGGAGTGCAGCTAGTGCTTGACTAGTGGCTAAGTGAACACTGACTTTGGTGTACACAGCCTTATTTTTGAAGGGCCAGCGTCAGCAAGATAAGACCCAAGTAAAGCAAAATAAATACATACATTCTCAGTCAGTCTAAATCCATGTTCTGATAATGACTCATTATAAGCTTATTAATATTTTATGATGACTCATTATTACAAAGAGCACATTGCAGATATATAAGATTATACTATACCTAATGTGTACATTAATCCACTTATTACTGTAAATAATATAATCAAATGATTCAAATTGCTAAAAGATCAAGCACCACTGATTCCTACTAGTTTTAAGTTTTAATTCTATTACTCTAATCATCTGCATCTTAAAATTACAGAATGCATTACAGTTCAGTGGGTACTGTAGATTTAGGCTAAAACTCAAAAGTCAGATCTCTGTTGCAATTTTTATTTAGTGTCCACAACATGGTTTATATTGGAGAGCATCTTTATGTCTTTCTCTGGTGTTGGGCACCATTGTAAATAACTCCCATCTTAATCTTGGCCGTAGGTTGCATATTAAACACAGGAGCGCAGCACAGTGGAGTTTTAAAGCTCCCTGAGCTGCTTCACAGTGTGTTGTAGAGATTAGCTCCTTGATGAACATTATACCCAGGCAGGCGGCGGTGATTGGACTTAATAACATACATTTGCATTTTTTTCTAAACAGAGGTGAGCTGAGTGCTACACACCTTGTTTCCATGCATGTGATTAGAATGTGTTTGTGAAGGGGTTGTGAAATGATGGCAAAAATACATTGACTTTTGAGATGAGCCCTGACACATAGCAGCTTGAGTGCTGTTAAAAGAATCACTACATGGTTTTATGGATTGCACTGAGCTGTCTGTGAAGGATAATAAACAGCCAGAACAGTGCCTTTGAGTGCATGTGTTGCTCTATTGTTTATTCAGGAGTAACTGGACTCTTCACACTTAAGAAATGATGATGATTGTTTTTCTACAAGAGCTACTTAGTCTGTTAACTGTTAATGGGATTGCTTCTCTACAGATTTGACATGTAAATCGGCGTACATACATTTAATGCTGGATTAAGCAAAGCAATAGTATCCCCATCGAGACAAGCAAGTGGCGGACCCTCCATCAAAAGTTACATGGTGCTCTTTTATGGCACCAGAGACTACATTACATAAACCATCAACCTTGTGTTTGTCCAGTCTCAGTGTCAGGCGTTGCTCTTTTGTCCTACTTTTTGTCCTCTTATTCTTTTTCTGATCCACAACTTGGTCTGTGTATGCAAGGACAAAACAAGAAATGCAGCTTGCTAAAAAATACTAATTTCTGAATTATTTTGTTGTAAGTGCTGATAAGGTTGGTGAGCTTTCTTTGTGGGATCTTGTTGAAATTTCACAGGCACTAGATGAAACAGTCTTGTGCGGAAAAGGAAAACAGATTTTTTCCGGCAACAATACTCCATTTTTTTATTACATAACATGTCAACAATATCAAGACAAGTTGTCTCGCACCTTTTGGCATTTTCATTTGTGCTGTAAATGTTATAAAATGTAGTGTTGTGTGTGAGTGTGAGGGTTTTGTTCAGATTTTTCGTGTTTTAAGTGACTTAATATTAAAGAAAACAAATGACTGAAATTATCAAGCCTATTACTATGGATACTTAATGATGTTGCCTGACCAGCCAGTCCCTTCTACATTCGGTTTGAATCCAGAAGGAACCAGATAACTGAGGGTGAAAATCCTCAGTCTAAACCTGAGACGTTTGTAGTATTCTCCAAAATTCTCTTATCATTCAGAGCAAAATACACCATATAACTTCTCTTACCTGAGATCTATGTAATAGTTTGGTGCTTCAATTGTTGATTCAGCAAAAATCTGCACTGGTTCTCAGTACTTAATGTTGTTTTCTCCCCTTTTTTTACCTGTAAGTAACCAAACGGACCATGTGTCTCTCTAACTGTTTAACCCACCTGTCAGTGGGAGTAGACGGGGGGACAAAGGAGTCTGTTGTTCCAGGCTCCAGGCTTTTAAGGGCCCAGAACTGGACCTTCATCCTATTAATTTATATTAGAGGGGATCCCATGTGAGGCTCCTTGCCCCAGGAACCCAAATTTTGACAGGCCTGGCTCCAGATCCACTTGTCTTTGTAAAAACCTGTAGTTCTGGCTGCTCAGGTAATTGAAACTGCATACCTGTGACTTTTTTGAAGGGCCTTCCAACTGCTTGCCTCCATGGAGATGTTATTTTGTTGTCTGTATTGGCGTTAGCCTGGTAGATAGCATTTAGTCAATTACAGGTAATTTTATTGCTCCAAAATGCCTGATCTGACCTAAAACTTGACCCATTGGCTGATATGGCATTAAAGATCTGACATGTAACTTGGCCCTGTGGTGTCACCTGCTATCTCCATAGAGATCAATGAGTGTGAGGCCATACTGCGAAACATTTCAGACAATATCACCATGGAGAGAAGCAGGTGATGGACTCTCCACTACAAAAAACAGCTTTCCTGAATTTGTGTTTGTCACAGTTCTGGTTTCATGGTCAAAACTTGTTGTAGTAATATTATATTACATTCAACACAACACATTGTTACAGGACACACCTTTTGACACAACTTTCCTGTGTGTCCGTATTATTCATTTTTGCAGACCTTTGCAATTATGCATACAGTCGCTATGTTATGTCTTTTCCATGGGTAAACACACAGGACCAGGCAGAACCTCCAGCAGCCTGTTGCTAGGTTACCTCTTTAGTGATTCCTTCTCATCCATCCTAAAAAACAGCTTCTGTGTGACTCTCTGTCCCTCCCTCTGTTTCACACACAGACATGTATTGGATTTCAATGCATTGTTGGAATTAACCTTAACCCTACCATGACTTACATGAATTTCCTTGATCGATCCTAACCCTAACCATAATTATTATCTGCCTCTAACCTTAACCTAAATGCATAATTTTAAAGCAGACCTATTATGCAAAATATTTTCCTTCAACATTTATTCACTTGAAGTTGTATTTGGAGTGATTTGTGCATGTTTCATTAATCTTTAATTACTTATTTTAAAGATGCCATATTGCCATCAATCCCTGTTTTTACTACCGAGAACATACATTTTATATTTTTAATCGTGATACACACAAGATTAGGCAGAGTTGTGTTGTCATTTTGGTACATATGAAAAAAAATCTGCTGCATTAAGTGCAGCTATTCATCAGAGGTGGCACCTCTTCGTTGTGGTGATGTTCACAGTAACGTCAGGTCCCATTGGGTGCCACAGGTTTCTAATGTAGAAGTCAGCAGACTTGTTAACTTGAATGATGTTGATCCAACTTTGAAGGATGCTCCTAAAAGCAGCCTGATTTTTGGTCAGCAAAAGGCCCCAAATTACTTTATACAGTCGCCACAATGTCATGATTAACCCCCTGCACACACTATATCAACACACTGACTGTTCCTATGAGCACACTGAGAGCACCTGTCTACTTTATGGGTTTAATCTCAAGCTGAAAACGCTAGTGGAAAAGGAAACTGTGGCCTTCAATGTAATTTTCAACACTTAGCAGTTGAAGCAAATATAGATGGATAGATGGATGCTCCAGAAATGACTGCAGCAGGCAGTGGTGCTCTATGGTGCAGCGGTCAAAGGAAGTGACAACTGGGGACAGGGAAAACAGGGAAACACACCCAGGCTATTACTGCTGTAGCAGGAGGTGTGAAATGGTTTGGGGAAGTAAACAGGTGGACAGCAAACATAGAGCAGCCGATTCAGTGCTCAAGTCCTATGAGCATAACAGTCACCCGGGAATGGATTATTCTGTTAGTGACTTATTCTTTTGGAGCCTCAGTGTTGCAAAATGTTGTGGAGGCTCCACCACCTGCTTGTCTTCATGGAAATGTTATTGCTTTGTCTAGAATGTCCCTCAGTATGGCATTATTTCCATTGCGACAAGTCCGCATCACCTCCAGGATAAGTTATAGTTCAGATCTGTGGAGAGGTGAGCTCATTGTGGGAATGTATGTTTTTTTTTTTGGAGCAGTAAACAAATGTAACTGAATAAATGGAGCATAGATAAGTTTAAGGCAAACTGTGAAACTATTGAAAAGCAATAGTATCTCCACAGAAACAATCTTGTGGCCCCTACCTGAAAAGTTACACTTTTAAAGTTGCAATACATAACTTTTCTGGTATAGTTGGTTTTATGGAGCTGTTTGCTTTGCCTAGATTAGATTAAGTATGATATTACATTGAGTTTTCTCCAGTGGCTCTGAAGGAAGCTTGAAAATGTATTCAGTAGTTATTTGACAATGTCTTATTTAAAAAGTACTCCTCCCAAAAGAGGAGGACCAAATGCAGCCCTGATGAAACCTGCCAATCAACACCCACTTTATATTAGTCACTAAAATACAGGCTAACAGGGTGTGTAAAAATGTATAAAAGCGAAAATGATGAGATGAAAAATTATGAGATCTAAATGATTATCAAATACTAAACTCTCTCTCTGTCTCTCTGTTTCTCTATCTGTTTAACCTTCAGCAAAAAACTGCTCTTATTTTAAACACTTCACGTCAGGAGAAGAGGCTGAAGTTTTTGAAGTAAAGACACAAAAAGGTGGGTGTCATCTCACAGTCTGATAAGGAAATAAAGGCAGCCATTTTAAAGACAAGGGAACATAACGATAATTAAGAGTCTTGTATGAAGAATGCATTAATCTCACACAATCAAATATCCACAGAAAAAGCAATGGTGTGTGTTCAGTTTGGTGACTGATGAAAATGCTGAGTTTTCATTTGAAACAACTAAATCATTCACATCACATTTAAAAAAGAGTATTTCTTCATAATTTTCTTAATATTTTTTATTTTAAACTATGTAAAACACACAAATGTACAGTAGAGTTGTAATATTTTCATCAGCAGTAGTCAATCAGTTAAAGGAGTTAATCCATGGCTCATTGTTTATGTTAAAGTCTATGGTGTTACTGCCAAACCTCTGAAAAGTTTTTGATCCCAGTGTCCATTGAAATAAATATAACATATTTAAAATTATTTCACTAGACTAACCGGTGTAATAGAATAATTATAAATAAAACCTTGTCTTCTTCAGCATACAAGGATTTACCAGACAAATAATATTACTCAACAGAAAATAATGACAAAATAGCCCATATTTCATTGGTCACAGAGGGACCATGGCACCACAGTATGTCAGTGAGTGCCGATTCTGCACCCAGCGTTATCCCTCCACCTCAGATGCGAAATGAAACAGGGCCCAGTCAGAGTCATTTCATTCACAGTGTGAGTGTTTGAACGCTACGGCAGATCAGATCATCTTTATCTGCTCAGCTCTACAATATGGAGGTGGGCAGACTCAGGGATATGATGTGAGCTGAGTCTGGATAAATGACTGTTGTTTTTTTTTTAAGTGAGGCTAATTAAAGGGCTAATTATCTGTGTCACAACTTGCCTGTGTGCAATTTGGAAACAATTATGCGTAAGAGGTAGCACCAGCCTCCGTATGCTGCGTCCCACTTACTGTTGTCTTGCTCTGGCTTCTCAGAGTATAAGCTTTTTCAGCAGCCATTTAAGTCTCTTCCATGATTTTTATTTTGGACATCTCCATGAATTTCAAAATTAATATATATTATTATAGAATGAGCAGTTACATTTACCATACATTGATAGTTTAATTAGTGCTGAAAAATACAATATAGACTCAAAAATAGAAAGATGTTATTATTTTAAATTCACTCTGACATAGACTTCAGGGAGCCAGAGTGCCACTAGTTCAGAGGCAAATAAATTTTTTCCAGTTCTAATATTACAAACAATATCTTCCTAATGGGAAAATCATTGGCCCCCAAGTCACCAGATCACTCTTAGTTTAGTTTAACTTAGTGGCAACTATACTTTTACAGAACATTTTACATCTTCTTTTTCTCCTTCCCTTCAGAGTACAATATCTCTGCTGCAGCCATCGCCATCTTCAGCCTGTTCTTCATGATCCTGGGCACCCTCTGTGTGGTCTTCTCATTTGGAAAGGGCCGTGACTACCTGCTGAGGCCTGCTGGGATGTTCTTTGCATTCGCAGGTCAAACTCACTTGGCGCAGGGCATCTCTGGCCTCAGTGTAACTAATAGAGTGTGATGGTCATACACACGGGATGGTACCTGTGCAGCTCATTTAAGACATGACAAAGATGATTTTTCACTCGTCACTTGAAGATGGCGAGGGCTGATTGATGATTTCAGGATCTGTAAATGAGATGTGATGGCTATGACGTCTCTCAAGTTTTTTTTTTAAATTTGTAGAAAGAGTGCACAGTGCAAGTTTAGTTTGAAGATAGCAAGAAGATAGAACCTAAAATACAAGTTGGAAGAACAGTCATCAACAGAAAGATTTTTTTTTCTCAATTAATATGAAATGAATTCAGAATAATAATATGTTACTTTGCAATGACAGGCTCTAGAATTGCTACTGTCACAAGTTGAGTCACTGTTCGCATCACTAAACACTATAAACACCCAGAAAAGCAAATCAACTCAAACTACAATTACCTAATAATTAATGAAGTAAATGCATGACCTGCCAATCAACTCCCACATTTTATTAGTCGCTCAAACGCACTGATCACCTACAGAAGTACCTTAGTCCGAGGCAATGTAAAAATACAAACAAGAGTTTTGACATCTCCATAGTTGCACTGTGTGTTTTGAGACAGTTGTCATGGCACCTCTCACCTCACAGCTGCTTTCCTCCACAGGCCTCTGCATCATCATTTCAGTGGAGGTGATGCGACAGTCTGTCAAGAGAATGATTGCCAGTGACGAGACCATCTGGATTGAATACTATTACTCATGGTCCTTCACCTGTGCCTGTGCTGCCTTCACTCTCCTCATCCTCAGTGGCGCCGCCCTGCTGGTCATCTCTATGCCTCACATGCCCCGCAACCCATGGGAGACCTGCATGGATGCTGAGCCGGAGGTGCTAGACTAAAGGATTACAACTGAGGAGTGAAATATGTGATACAGCCCTTTAATGTTTGAATTACACACTGAATGTGCAGCTGCAAGAGCTGAAAGTTTTTTGTTGTTGTTTTTTTTTTAATGTTACAATGTAATAGTAGTATTTCTATCCCTTTAACCAGGCTTTACAGTGCAATCAGAAATAATTTATTATAAGAGGCTTTCTTTTTAGTAAAACAAGAAAAAAAATCTATAAAGTTTGTCAAAAAAAAGTTACATATACTACTCTGTGTACACAGTGTGAAACAAATATCAGTTAAATGAGACATTATACAAAATTTACTTTTATGAGCTTATAACCCATAGACTGTATAAAAAAGTGGACTAACCCAGTGTGATGCTCACGGTTACAGGAGCGAATCTGGAGCCAGTCTCTATGCTATGAATAGGATATTTTTTGACAGACAAAATAGCAAAAAAAAAAAAAAAATCAGGATCATATAGTGTGGGTTAATACAAACATTTTAAGACCAAAATGATGAGTCTCATGGTGGCAGGTACAGAGAGAGGAGTATCAAGATCCTAATGTAAGTCAATTGGAGCCAGGGTCAGAAGGAGCCAGAAGAGCCTCCTGGAGCACTTCCTATTTGGCACAGGGCGGCTAGTGCACTAGCTTTGTCCACTCATATATATGGTCTATGTTATAGCTATAATGGTTTCCCTCATCATTAGATTACTTAAAGTTGTATTTTGATTGATTCATACATGTTTGAATAATCCTGCATTTGAAACTTGAGTGCTCAGAAAATGTCAGTTTTCACCTACCCCCTATCCCCGCCCACATCCATTGACTTAGATGCAATTATTTGAAAGATTAAGACTCTGAATCATATACACATGACTTAAAAAGGTTGCTCAGCCATTTTCCAAAAATAAGAAACCAAAAAAATCCTGCTTCGCTGAGCCAAATCTGCAGTTTTGAATAGGAAATAATCCGTCCCATTTCTTTTATCAAGCTGTTTCAGATTTTATCTTTGTTTGCAATGTACAGAATGTAAAACAGTGATCTAGATTATTGTTCAAACGTGAATACCTGAAAAAGAACAATATGTCCCTATAATAGGCCAGTTGGGCTGAGTGCTGTTGTGATCGAGTTTCTGTGTTGTGACAGATATCATCCAGGACAATGGTGTCAAACCGTTGAGAGGTCAGTTATGGAAGAGCTCTAATCAATGGAAAGATTTTTTAGTCCCAATCTGACACACTGATTGGCAGAAAGCTGATCAACAGGGTGTACATGACTCGCCAAAATTTCAATATCTGTGTCAAATAACGAGCCATGTTGATTTTTCATATTTTCATTCGAAAGTTGCAGTTCTGCACAGCTAAAATTTAGATGACATGATGGGCAAAACTATTTTACAGCTATTTAGAAATAAATTCTAATTTGAAAATGTGTATTGCAATAAATTAGCTGTTTATTGCTGACCTTAGTGTTTATAGAACAGCATTGGCCATTGTGTCCTGTTTAGCGAATGCTTTGTTGAGTAGTAAATGTAAGTATGTTTATTTAAGGTAATTTAAGGTTGTAAATGTAGGCAGTTACAACCCCCCTCTGCTAAAGCTGCTAGAGGAACACACAGCTCTATTAAGCCCTAGGTCAGCTCTGAGTGAAGACGTGAATCACTCTAATGCCACTGTCCTCCTAATCAATAAGGACATTGATCGTCTGGAGAGGCCCAACTGGTCCCATACTCCCTGCTGGTCGGGATCGGCCATTGATTTTAGGTCAGTGTTCAACAGCCAGTGTTCCAGTCCATAATGTTATGCATAATGGCCACTGGACCCCTGGACTATACTTCAGGCCAGTGTCAGTAAATGTTTAAGATAAGATTTACAAACTGTTATAGAGGGTTATACACTAACAATATGAAGAATAGTTCAATATTTGATTTAAAATCCTATGCTTTTATGTAACAGCTTTACACCAATCACCAGTTAACGTAAATAAGAGTGTGAACTTTTGTCAACAGTCAATTTGAGTACAGATTTTATACAATTTTATACTGGAAATAGCAATAGCGGTGTCAAACACAGGGTTTTGCAGACACACAAATATATTTTCGTCATACATATAATTCATTTATCAAATAGCAGAGTTTAGTTGTAGATTTGTACTTGAATAGTTTTAGTTACTATTTACCCATAATGATGCAGCTATATGTATTGATGCTTTGAGAAGCTGAATGCATAAAGTATTTTCACTGTTTTTTCTTGAAAATAAACACCATCAAAAGTAACTGTGCTGTGATTTTGCCCACAGACATTCTGAAGGTATTACTGAACAAAAATGGAAATTGAACTCTTGACTTGATCCCTGTGTCTTTGCTCACACAAAGTCACCCTGGTCTGAGACGCTCTCAAGCAGAAAAAGTGGTTCAATTGAGAGACAAAGCTATTGGAAATGCTCTGGGGACCTGACACGAGGAGAGGGCCGGTGTTGTGGGGGTCAAAATGAGTAGAAGATGCAAGAGGCTACACAAATTATTCATGACTAAAGCACACGCCTTTTTTCCAGCTCATCAACCTGTTTGCTATTGTCATAAATAAATAAATAAGTACCGTAAATGTAATTGCTTAGTTTAAATGATGACACCTGCCATGTTAGCTATTAACTGCCCCTCTTCTGCCCTTTTCAGAGTTTAATGTGAATAGAAGCTTTGAATAGGTCCATCACCTGCTTGTTACAATATTACTGCTTTGCAATATTCCAAAACACGGCATAATTAAACTGATCTATCACCATGGAATCAAGCAGGTCAGATCTGTGGAGAACACCTTTAACTGAATAAATGCAAGTTTATGTGTCAGTGTTGAACATTCTAGTCAAACATCTCCAAAGAGACAAGCAGATATCTTATTTTAGGGTATACTGTATATGTTCCATGAGAAATAAATAAACTAAACCTTATGTAACACTTGCAACCACCAAGGGTTATATTCAAGACGATCTGCAGCATACAACACTATCCGTGCTGATCCCAGGTCTTGATAAAGTATGTGAGAGTACATGGTAGAGTTTCTTGAGTACACAGAATATTTGGCCCATCAGGTCTACCATGGCCCTAGCATAGCCCTGCCTTTGCTGTCGGACTATCTCCATGCTCCAGTGCTCTCTTGAGCAGCCACTCTGGCATCTAATGACTTGGATGGCGGTGAGTGTCGAGAGGAGATAGAGCTGTAATAAAGTGTCCGGCTGTATCTCCCAGTAGGACCTCAAACCACTGCACTCCTCCTCAGTCGGAGAAAAGGCCATGCCCTGAGAGCGTGCACTAAACACTGTCAAAACATTACAGGAACATTTTAAATATTCCTGTAATGTCACATGTCACAGAAAATGTACTTGATGATGGAAAGATGGTTGTATGAATCATATTTGATCTTAACCTGGATGACAGACATTTTAGAGTGTCACAGGGGTTTTAGGATTGACTGGTTAAAGGGGGGGTGATTGATATTACAAATTGGAATTTAAGAGTTCTAAGTTAAAGCAGGGCTCACATGGCGTTTGTGAATATCTGGCTTTGACTAGAAGTATAGTTTTGGGGCACCACTCAATAAATGTTGAGAAATATTACCAAAACAATATAATCAATTACCTACATTAACCAATGAATTAATAATTAATTAAACTATTGTTCTAAAGGATCGTAAATTCTTGTCCATATCAGTGACCCATATCTGAAAATAACATCACTATTCACCAAAGCAAACTGTGGTTTATGGAGCATTTACAGACCAAGTTAAACAGACAACATTTAAATATGAAACGTGCAAATGGGTAGCCTAGGGTAACCTACACTAGGTTACCCTAGGCTTGGGTGTAAAGATCTGAGATTAGGTACACTTAAAGTACACTAAGAGTTCTGTAAAATTATATGTTGAGTCTAGGTTAATCAATTACGCCATTCTGTGACATGCACGTACGACCAGGGAGAGTAGATGTCCAGTCACGATAAGGTTCTGATCCGGGTCCGGTTTGGTCTGAAGCCTTCAGACAGTCAAATCTGAAGAATCAAACGAGCTGGGACCATGTGATCTAAAGCATATCTCCAGGCTCAGGCAGCTGAGGAAACGCTCTAACTAACATAAAGAGGAGCAGGTCTGCTGGCGCTAGTCACTGATGAAGGCCAATCAATCAAAAGGTTAATGGCTACAAAACGCAAATATTTAAGTTTGGAAAAATATGAAAGCTTTGCTTTCGGTCAGATCAGCTAATGTAATTTAGATAAAAACACATTAAAAGATGGGCGCAAAATTTAAAGAGAGCTAGAAGCTTAATTTCTAGGGTGTGGTTCTCTAGAATGTCTTTGTTAAAGGAGCTGTACTGCTTCTCTGTGTCTGCTCCCACTGCATCTCTGTTTTGGGCAGCACTTGGGGTGGGGGTCTCAAAGATAACAGTATTTTTGTGAGCGCCCATTAAGTTTTAGAGGAGGGAAAGGCTGCGCAATAGGGTGAAGTCCTGGCTACAGTGAGTGGGGTGAGGAGAAGTCCGTAAAATTCCACTCACACTATGTTACAAAACCATTAACAGTTTTACACATGACTTTATACATGATTCACGGAATGAACAGTCCATTCCTCTTGTTTTTCTGGAGAAAGTCATTTAGCGATTTAGCGATTGTCCGATCAAAATCCAATAGAGTCTTTTTTATTTGTCTTTTGGTTATTTATTCTATCTCTTATTTAGATTTGTTTCTTTATAGGTGAAACCTAGAAACCTGTAGATATGTAGTTCTGTTCTTGGAAGAGTCTTTGTGAATTAATTAATTGCATTGCAGTGCCTTTCAAGATAACCAAAGTGCTTTACAGTTCATTGTTCATTCACTCCACACTCAGTGGTAGCTAAGCTCCTGTTGTAGCCACAGCTGCCCTGGGGCATACTGACAGAGGTGAGGCTGCCAATCTGCACCATTGGCCCCTCCAACCACCACCAACACTCACACACACACCACTTTCATACTAGGCAATGTGGGTGGAGTGCCTTGCCTAAGGACACAATGACAGTTTTTGCGACTGGTGCCCCCCTGTGGCACCTGGAATTGGTCTCCCATCCAAGTAATAACCAGATCCGGTCTTGCTTAGCTTCTGAGATCTGACAGGATCAGGCTTTGACAAGCCGGTATGGCCACAACTGGATCTCTAAATCTTTGTGTAAGGAAAGTGAACAAGAATGTCTCTGCAGAACACAGGTCTATCATCCATCTTATTTTAGGTGACAGCTCCAAGCTAGAGTTGAAGAGAAATGGGGGAAGGAGAAAGTTAAAGAGGCTCATAATCCAAACTATTTGCTTGTTAATAATTTCCTTCTTAAAGTTTCACCAATACCAAGGCAACATCAAATCATTTTTGTTTCCACAGGTCAACCATAATACTACACAGCAAATGGTTAAATGCAGTGAGAATGATCAGTATATATCAGCATTCACTGTCTTAGATCTTAGATTTTTGTTGTTATGACGATCAAAATACTTTTGGCACCCTGTCCCTTTTTTGTTTGAGTACTATCTTAGATTAGTAGGACACATTTTACTGAAATGTAGAACAGTGTCACCTACAATTAAAAATACAGAAATAGTGCAACTACATAAACTACACAATTGCATGAGTGTCTCTTGGATTCAAGCCTTTCTTTAAAATGAATAGTGATCAATAGTGTTCCAATGTAGTTTCAGCCAACAGACAAAATGACCAAGTCAACAAGCCATACAGCAAAATCATACCACAGTTTTCTTCCTCAGCTGATCTATGAACACAGTTGTTTTGATTCTGACAAAGGAACAAAACATGCATTTTGGCAGGGTTGCCAATGGCAAGAGCAAAACCAGCAAATCCAAAATTGTTTTCACAATCAATAGGAAGTAGAAGTGGGAGAAAAGGTCATGTAATAATTGCAGATACACACACATAAGAAACAATTGTTGAACATTGGAGCATTACTCACAGCAGCACTTGTGAAGAGAGAGATTAGAAGAGTGCCATTATGTTTTTACAAGAGGTAACCACAGCAGGACGTGTACAGAAATCATGAATGAATCTGGTTGACAAAAGGGCACATGCAAAGGGCAAATATAATGTTACTGATTTTCTTTTATAAGAGGCTTCACCACTGGTCCAACTGGGCAAAAGAAGGGACGATTCCGATCTTCGAAGTAACATCTGTGACAACTTGTTTGTATCTGTGGTTTAGTTCTGTGAATAAGTCTGAATACATTTTGCAGAAATAATTAACATGTCCCAGAAAACAGAAGAGAGAGGTCCCACGCAGCTCATTGGCTGATTGTGCTTTTGGATGACGCTGGCAGTTGAAACTCTCCATCACACAGACCAGTGACTCATTCGTGGTCTGTCGTGGGAGTGAAGTGCAACAAAAAAAAAAAATTTCAATTTTAATTTCAATTTGTTGAACTCAGTATACTGCTTCCTGTTTAAGATTATTTCATAACCATAGCAACAGAGAAGAGAAGTAGGAAGTTATGGCAATGCACATCATGATTTGAATTACTAAATTGTAATGTAGTTGTCATTTTGTAACTAACCATTACTGCAGGTGGAAACTTTTTGTTTTGCTAAAGCTCTCATACAATATACTGCTTTTGTTTGTTTTTGTGCATTTTTGTCATCATATAAATACATTCACATTTCTAAACGAAACACCAAACATAAAAAATAAGTTAATCCATAAGTCTTGAAGATGAGGAACCCAGTTTTATTGTCATATTTGAGTACATTTCTTTTCTCCCCAATAAAGTATTTTATTGATCTTAAGCCCAGAGTAACCAAGACTGAACTGCATAATGTAGCTTTAAGTGTTCAAGTAGGTCATATTCACATGTCTACATTATATGGCTTTTTCTCAAGTTTCCACTGCTGGTTGTCCACCCACCTCTACTCAGTTCTCCTATGACATTTTTTATTTTTACCTTTCACTTGAGTGCGTCAGTGAATGCTTCATGCTTCTTTTCTAATCTTTTATATCTGCCTTACAATTAGTCTTTTGCTGTCTTCTATTGACTTGGTTGAAAGCAAGAAAATCCTTGGCATAACAGCAAAATGAGAAAGAAGACAATAACCCATTTCAGTGGGTAAAATGTTGACTGATCTCATAACTCAATTGAATGAAAAATATGAAACTTCTCATGTAATTGTCTTGTATTAACGGTTTAATTTTTAGAGGCGGTGGTTGGGTGTGTCTGTTTTGTCCTGCACTTATCAGACCAAGAGAAAACAGGACCACATCGCTGTCTTGCCAATCACATATCGCTCCACACCATCAGAAAACCATTCTTGTAACTGTCTAGTGCAGTGCCCAGATAAAAGGTACAGTCACTCCTTTAGAGACTGTGAGCCGATAAGTCAGGTGTTGTAATTACTGAGGAGCTGAATACACTGACATCTGGATTTCTGAAAGCCACAAGATTTGTTGTCTGATGAATGTTAAAGATGGAGAAACAAGTGTAAATTGTAGGCCTGTATTATTAAAGTGGCACTGTGCAACTTTTCTGGTTATCTCCATGGGGAAGCTATTGCAATCATTTCCACAGTATGACGTTAAGCTTAACTGTCTCAACTTTTCTTTTATTCAAGGTTTTTTAATAGCTGAAACGATATTTGTGATTTTACTGTTAGCGGGGGTCTCTTCTCCCTACACCCAGATATATACCAATTTAATGCCATACTGCGTAACATTTCACGGAAACCAGTAACATTGCATGAAGAGGAGAGGTAATTATTTAGTCCAAGACAATGGAAGATTGCTCAAATATGCTCAAATCGAAACTTTAAATTAATGATGAGAATATCATTAAAATGTAGTTTAAATGTAATAAGGTCATAAAGGTCATAAAGTTCTCAATTTTCCTAAACATGTATCCTTTAAAGATGCACTGTGTAACATTCATAGTGGAGCGTTTGTCACTTGGTTATCCCCATGGAAATGTTATTGCTTTGTCTAGAATGTTCCTCAGTCTAGATTAAACCTATCTTTTACAAGGAAGACAAGCAAGTTACAGCATTACACTACATTACATTTCAGATCTGTGGAGAGTCGCCCCTATTCACAGAAGGAATTTTTATATTTTTGAGCAATAGTAATTGTAGTAAAATAGGAAATGTATTCTCTAAGTATTTTTCTATACTTGGGAATGGGGTGGCGGCACAGTGGCTGAGTGGCTTGCACTCATGCCTCACAGCAAGAAAGTTCTGGGTTCGATCCCCAGGCCTTTCCGTGTGGAGTTTGCATGTTCTCCCCTTGTCTGGATGGGATTCCTCCGGACACCTCCCCCCATCAGTCCAAAACACGCAGCACCCCTATGTCCTTGAAATCAAGGACGAGGGTCCACCCTCCTGTGGGTTCACCACCGGTTAATTAATAATTAATTGAACATTTGATCTAAAGGTTTTTGAATTAATTTCCATATCAGTGACTTATAACACATATCACATGATCAAGTAAATCTGTGGTTTATGAATATTTATTGGCCAAGTTAAACAGCATTTAAATATGATATATGCAAATGAGTGCAGGTTATCCTCGACAGGTATCTAAGATCTGAGATTGAGTACAACTTAAGAGTTATCTAACGTTATATGTTGAGTTAGATTGATAAGCAAGACTTTCTGTGACAATTTGTGCGCAATTTGTGCCCAGACAGAAGAGCGTGGAGTCGATGTCTGGCGATGAGGTCCTTTGTATAGTCTCCTCAGGGTCTGACATATTCAGAACTGATATTCTGAAGAATCAGGCGGCTGGGACAGATGAATCCCATGTGACACAGTAACTCCGACTCGGGTGTCATCAGGCTGAAGGATGTCGTATCTTCTGTTTTAAAGAAGAACAGGGGAATTTTCTAGGATCCATGAGGCCTATTAGCACTGGTCTAGATTCAGGCCAAAATCTGATCAAAGATGTGAACATTTAAATTTAGAAAAATGTATGAAAGCTTCACATTCGGTCAGATTCGCTATAGAAATTTGGATAAAAATGCGTCAAAGAGACAGGAAAAACTTGACGGATGAGAACTGTGTTGTCATTCTTTTCACAGAACTGGTCCCTCTTGTGCCTCTGTCCTGGGGCAGCTCTGGATGTTTTGGAGAATTGGTGTTAACTTAACTAAAGGTCAACTGATAAGAGTCTATATTCTTGTGACCACTTCCCACCCCCCGAAATTCAGCGGGAAAAGCTGGCCAATGACATATAGGGGTTTTGTGGAGTTTTAGGCAAGCTCCCACATAACATTCATATGATTTTACATATCAACATTAAACACATAGTATAGAATAGTTCATTTCTTTATTTTCTCTGAAGAAGAGTCCTGTAGAAATGGTTTAGTTAAAATTCAAGTGTCTTTTTAACTGTCTTCGTTATTTATTTGGTATATAATATTTGGAATTTCAGTCAATATAGTTTCTTTATACTAGAAACCATGTAGATATGTAGATCTTTTTGGAAGTCTTTGTTCCTTGTGGGAGAGTCTAAAGGGGATCTCTGAATGAGTGTTTCGCATGAGATGAAGGAATGTCTCCCAGGTCCAGGGGCAAAGTGGTGGAGGGTGTCGGCATGAGGGATAGTTTTTAGTTTAACTATGAGTACACTCCTTCCAGGTTTTCCTCAATAAAAATTAAAACATTGCAATATGGACAGTATCACTACATACTGAATAAATCCTAGCTGGAAATGTTTAATGTCATAGCATGGAACAATCCAGGCAATAACATCTTCATGGAGACAAGCAGGTAGTGGAACCTCCACCAGAAAAGTTGTGCAGTGCACCTTTAGCATACAGTAGCTTTAAACATGCAATGCTCCATGCATTTGCCCTGTCCACACACATTCAAATAATAAGTATTCCCAAATGAAATACCCATCATACGACATTTTCACATTTTCACATTTTTCATAGAGAGGGAGAATACTTTTACTCCAGTGCATGTGCAGGTGAGTGAGGAATAAATGTGGCAGCAGCTCTGTCAACACTGCTGCATACATTCACGTCATTTACAAACTCATTTACAAAACAGTCAAGGATCAGCCATGCAGAGCGCTCAAAACAAAGCCGTGTTTGAAAACTGATTATGAATGTATTCTCTGAGGGCACACATATAAATAATTTGAAAAGTTACAGAAAATAAAAGGTGAGAGCTGTACAGTCTGGCATTGTAAATTTTGTATTGGATAGCAGTTGTTTAATTTGTTTTTGTTTTTTTCCAGCAAAACAAGCCAAAAAAAAAAAAAAAATCATTCAAACAGTTTATCTTGCAGTAGTAAGAGTGTAATGATGCACTGATCTCTGGACTGAAACTGTGGATCTTCTCGCTAAAGGGGAATATTTAATAATCTAATAAATGTGAACACTGTTTAGGTGGTGGTGGTGGTGGGAGAGGTGGGAAGGGGTGGTATTGCTTTGCTTAGAATGTTCCACTGTGAGGCATTAAACTTATCAATCTTGTACTTATTCAATTGCAGCTGTTTCATGCCTTAAAAAATAGAAAAAAACATAAAACATTGTGAGTGAGCTCATATTTCCACAGATCTGACCTGTAACCTGGCCTTGGCAACATTCTAGGCAAAGCAATAACATCTCTACAAGGTGACAAACAAGAAAAGTCACACAGAGGTTCTTTAACAATAGTACGCCAGTTTCGAGCCTGCATAAATGGACCATCTTATTGATTACATTAATACTGCCAGTAGTTTTGTGACGTTCAAAGACTGGTCATGATTTTCGCATTAATCAGACAAACCGGAGGAAGTATTGACAAATTGCACAACGTAGCTTTGTTCCCACGGTGACGAAAGACCTTAAGATCTCACCTTCACTCTCCAGAGACCACATCATTAGCCACATCTAAAGCTTTGTTAATTTACCATTCCCTGCACTCCCCTCTCTAAGTCCTTTTGTCTGCTGTGTGCCCCTGCTTTCCTTTCTGCGTCCTTTGTATCTCTGTGCCTTTTCTTCTAAATATGAGAGAATATTGCTTGTTCGAACATTTTTCAACACAAAGAAAGTCAAGCCATACATGTAAAACAACCCTTGACAATAAGTCATCTTTGAAACACATATACCATGTCAGTAATAAAGTCCAAATAATTACTAATGCATAAAGTCTTAACTCGCCAAATAGAGGACATATGTTTATGCTTATAGCCTGTGAAGTAGATTAAATCTATTTCCCTATTTTGGCCCAAAGTAGCATCTTGCCCTGATCATACACATAGTTTCACTGTCTTTTTTTTTTTTTACATTCACTTGAAACTTTCTTTAAATGTTGATATAACTTTAGTCACACTCTGGCATTTGCCTTACACTAACGCCTTTTAACTTCTCCTGCTTGACCGTGATTGGCTGATGTATAGCAACCAGTGTCTCCATAGTGACATGCAGGCAGCCGCTCAGTAGTGAGAGGGGGGTAATCAGAGAGCCCAAAATGCACAGCAGCCACTGTGACAAAGCAGAAATATTACAATGACCAAAAGATGCTATTTTAGCGCCAATTGCGATGTACAAAAAGGTCTCATTTACAAACATATATTCATCTATGTATGAAAACAATTTCATCCCTGCAAACACTGCAAACTGATAACTGTGATACAGAAAAGGAAGCTGAGCCCCCCAAGATGAGAAAAAGACACTCTAGCAATATCTTTCCCTTGGCAATAACTTTAAATTTCATTATACATTATGGAAAAGACAATTTCATCTCTAAATGAAATGTGTACTTTGATGGCAGTCTGACTCACGCACATGGCAAACGGGTGGTCTGAAATGACTAGAAATGCATAGAGCTTCTTTTAATATATATTTTTTTGAAGTATTGGTGCAGTAATAGCACCAAACTCTAGCTACATGTTTGGATTTGAGCTGGAGAATTGGATATGAGCGTAGCCATGGAAACAGCCCTGACATGGAAGCGTCAATCACTGCCTTAAAAGGTTGCATCTGCATGATTGATAAGCCTGGAGTGTGTACAAGGGAACAAAACAATGTCATTATTCAAAAAGTTTATCTGATCAAAATGAACCACTTTGGTGCCATTGTCCTTGTGTTTCGGTGTTGTGGCTAAATTTAATGCAGATTATTTTCTGCTCTCAACCATGTTGGGTAATTGAGGACCACTTGCCGCCTTGTTTTCCTGAGATTCAGTTATTTTTTCACTGTGGGTTGTAACTTGTTTATGTCATAACAACAGGACCTTTTTAGTCACAGTGCCAAAATTACCATATGTCTAAAAAAATATATTTGCCCATGAGTAATAAACTGTAAAATGGATATAAATGGCCATAAGGAAAAGAACAAAAGCAATGCAACAATGGCATATATTTGTGCTAATACATTAGCAAAATGATTCATTAGAAATTGTGTTTTGAGCACCATATTGAATATTATGATCATTGAATTGTTATTTTACATAATAAAACAAAGGTTCTTTTCTCACATTGCATTTATGTTATGTCATAAGTGGAGGTCTCCATTATCTCTATGGGAGATTCACTATTTATGCAGTCTGCAAGTTGAACCTAATCATTATTTCTATGTTATTTCTATTTCTATCTTGATCTTATGGCATAAAGTCCTTTCAAATTACATTACTGGTGGCTTTTGCAAAACCATTTACCTCTATATAACAATTAACAATTTCACCTCTAAGGGACCGTTTGGAATTTTGGACATACAGCCTCACTTCCTACTGAGCCAGAGTGTTGGAGACGTGTGGAGACACTTTTTAAAATATTCCATCCAGTCTTGTATTTTGAAAACTAGACTAGCGCATGTCAATGGCCATAGTCGTCCTGCCATTAAAAACCTTACCCACTCCACAGTGCCCCCAAAGCAAACCAGTTATTACACCAGACTATCCATGTAAATGTCTGTGTTGATAATAATGTTTGAAATAAAACTGACCTTGCATCAGATGAATCGTCGCATGTTGAGGGACTATTTTCTCATATATCAGTCCGCAGCTGCCAAGGTTTCTATCAGGAAGTACAACTCGCTGCTGCTCAGACATAAATCCTTCAAATGCAAGGTTGGTTTTACTTCTAAAATTATTCTGTCGACACAGACATTTACATCGACAGTCTGGTGTGATAATTGTTTTGCCTCAGGTGCACTGTGGAGTGGGTAAGACTGTTTTTAGTGGCAGGATGACTATGGCCATTGACATGCGCTAGCCTAGCACCAGCAACCTCTCCAAATACATGGATTGGATGAAATATTTCAAAAAGTGTCTCCACATGTCTCCAACACTCTGGCTCATGAGGAAATTAAGCCCTATGTCCAAAATTCCAAACTGTCCCTTTAAGTCATTTGTGCTGACAAAGAAGACAAACACTTAATTTTTTAAATATCTGTAAATGTAGCACCTTTGGATTTGTGAAGCAAGTTGGTCCTTATAATGGATGTTTTGTCCATCACAAAACCCTCTGAAAATAAATAACTTCATCTTAAAAGAAAATCAAAAGTTTTTACTATTTCTGTTCAGTTCTCACCTCTCCTCAGTATTGTGGGTTCAGCATTACAGTACAAGAAGGAGCAGACATTTACTGTTTTTTGTTTCACCAGTGGCCTAATGTATTTTCACAAGGATTCTGGGCTCTTGTCAGTGTCATATGCTGCTGAGAGGAAACATTAACTGTGTGAAAAACTGTGACAAAGCCCACACTATCAGAGCAGCACTCTAGTCTTTTTTTTTTTTTTTCTCGATCCTAATGTGACATAATCACCTCACACTCTTCAGCCATCCCACTCCCTTCACTTGGCTCTGATACCAAACAGTCTCCTGTGGTTGTTCTATGAACGTCTATTCAAAGCAATTATACACTCTCAGGTTAACTCATGTTATATATTGTTCTTCTTTGTTCCATTGTCATGTGTCTAAAGGTGGACTACAGATTTTTCAAGTAAGTCACCACCTGCTTCATGGTAATTTGACTGCTTTGCCTTAAATGTTCCACAGCATGGCAATAAACATATCTCCATAGAGGCCCGCAGGGGATACAAACTGGCCAAGTTAATAGTTGGGTCTGTGGAGAGGCAACCCTTTTTTTTCAGATAAACAGATGCATTATAGAGGAGTTTAATGCCATACTTTAGAACATTCCAGACAAACAAATAACATTTTCATGGAGCCAACCAAGTAAAAAAAAAAAAAATCAATGCAGTGATTTTAGTGCAATTTGCTTTAAATCTCAAGAGTGAGGAACCAACAAGTTTCAACAACCATTTCACCCTATTAGGTTTCAGCGGGTATAACTTCATTTGGACAATATCGATAAAGCAGAATATTACCAGATATTTTCCTTTTAATAATAATGTAACAATGGGCATGTAATGGAACAGATTTGTCTATAAAGTAGTTACTTCAAGTCCCCTTTAATTAGTCTTTTCATGTGCACGCTTTTGGGAAGAATATTGGGAGACAAAGCCAAACAGCCCACAGAGTGATTCTTGGCAACGGAAATTGGTTTGAGTGGATGTCGGAGCTTGCGCTGCTTAGATATAGCACGGGAGCCTTTTAATAACTCCCGGGGTGAGAGCTCAGTTTATACTTCTGAGAATAATCCTATTGCTAATGTTTTATTGTTAACTAATTAGTCTTATTATAGAATTACCAGGGATGGAGTTTTTAGGTTCTCGAAATACCTGTATGATAATTTAATTTGCCCTATGACCTCTTTTATCATGCCAAGTACTACGCCCTGTCACCCTACGCTCACAATCTACTCACATAGGTCATTCGATAACATAAACCATGCTAATATTCTCACTGATAACTCTGATCTCTGTTACTTTTGGATCATATCCCCTTTTTTATATCCTGTACCTTTTATTATCACTGATTAAATTATTTTTAAATACCTTTGATTTCACCACTAATTACTCTAACCTTTTTTATTTTATATCATATTAAACTGATATTGATATTGCCACTTAATTAACCCTAATTGACACTGACAACCACTTTAACAGAATGAGCCTTGCTGAGATTACCACCAACCTCTGACTTATATTTAATCTTTCTCAGTTCTGAATCATACCCTAAATTAATACCAACAAACAATTCAATACTTAAACCATAATCAGAATAACATCAACAATGATTCAAAGCTTAGACTACACAGTTAATCAGCATTAATATTGCTACTCTTTCATGTGTATTCATACTCACACTATCTCAGATGTGACGACCACGAGGATGTGATGTGTGTGGAAACTCTGGATATGATGTCTCACAGACAATGAACACAGATGAAATCAATTCAGGGAGCAAATACTCATTTTAAGAAATATTTATTTCCCTTACACAAGATAAACATCTGGTCGTCTGAGAGGTCTTACCGATTTCTTAAGGTGTTCTAAAAGATGAAGTGAGTAAATGACCAAGTTTTTAGTTAAGAGATTTAGAACTTTTTACGAAGTTCACAGCAAAACATCAAGGTCCTCTGTCCACTACTTGGTTGCACCTAACCGTCAGGTTATTCAGACTAATTTAGGTTGTCCAGAAATGCAACTTTTCGTGAAAACACACTTCACCCAATAGAGCTCACCTAACCCAAAACCAAGGGCAATTACCTTACCGGGCCAATTGCCTGTACATCAGAGGTACAAATGGCAAAGGCCGAAGACTATTCTCAGACTCCAGCTTTTATTGAGCCCAGCGATAAACACCCACGGTCCTTAGGCTCAACCAATTAAATTTTACAAATACAAATCAATGCCTTATTTGTCTTTTTAGACTCAACCAATCACCAATTAAACATCTTTCATGGCATTACATCATTAGTCACATGTCACAGGTTTCAGGTGGTTTTCTTCAACGGATTCAGTCTAGACTTCTTGCTGGTTTTCATTCAAGTAAGGTTACTTTGTGGTTAACACCTCTGCTTATCTTTAGCTTATGCATGCAAAAACTACAAAAGGGGTTCAAAAGTTAAATTACAATGTGCCTTACATAAAATCAGAAGATGAAATAAAAATGAATAATAAAAATGAATAAAAAAATAAAATGAATAATTAATTTTATTCATGAGTAATAAAATGTACAATACAATGAATTATCAATAAAATGAATGAACAATGAAATGAATTAAAAATGAATGAACAATGAACTGAATTATCAATAAAATGAATGAACAATGAAATGAATTATTAATAAAATGAATTATCAATAAAATGAATGAACAATAAAATGAATTAACAATAAAATGAATTACATCATGAGATCTAACAATTATCATTAATCGAATCAAAACACAAAAATATAAAACTCAAAAAAAAAAAACTTTAACCTTATGCTCAATAGTCAGAAAGAAAGAAATATAAAAATCTCATTCACACCTCAGAACATCCTCCTCTGAGATTTTTATCCTTAACATTTCTCATTTACATCAATTTCAGGCCCACTGGAAATTAAGAACAATCTACAAGCTTCATGAGTTTCATGTCAGTGAATTTGTTACAGTTTTCGGTCCTCTGATCACTTTCAGTGCATTTAGTATCACACATTCAGCCCAAACACCTGGACTACATGATTTTTAAACTCTTCTGAAAATTCACTCCATTCTGGAGCTGGGCATGCATACCAAACATATTCTTCCTGTTGCTTTAAAAATGCATTTGCTGTATATTCTCTCTACATGGCTCTAAATATTTTGCTGGCCAAAATTCATCCCAAAACCTCAAGGGCATATCACTTCCTCTCCTAACTAAATCCCCCATTGTACTACCTTTTTGATTTTGATCTATTCCTTCAGGATTTATTAATTCTTTTTCCTGTTTACCAGTTAACTCAGCCATATTTAAGTTATTTGAGCAACTTGGCAATTCTCCATGTTGTTCCATCTCCTCCTCAGATCCCAGATCTATCCCTAGTACATCCTCATCACTATCACTGTCCTCTCTCTTTTCTTATATTCCATAATCACAACACACTTTCACAGACCCAGTCTCTTCCTGAATCGTCCCTTCCTCTCTGTGACACAAATTGTGCTTCCCTGAGCTATTGTATCCAGTTCTGTATCGTCTGGCCTTCCTTTGTTTTTTACCTCAATTCTTTATTAGAGCTTCAAAATATAGGGAATCCAGATATATAGAGCATTTGGTTCTCTCTGTTGGTATCACTTTATCTCTAAATATTAAAAAATGTACCAAGCATAATCCGTCAGGTTGTAATCTACTCATGTTCAATGGAATTGGGTACGTCAGGATTCCCGGGATCCGTGTATGTGTAAAATCATATGGATGACGGGTTAGAGTTAACGTAGACCTGCGTCTTCGTCCCTCGTGACTTTGATCCCGATGGTTTGATTCTGCCTAACAAATACACAACATAAGTGACTACAATAAAACAGTGCCATTTGTCTAGCTATTCCTATCTTAAACTGCTTTACCAACCCCATAATCACACTAAGTATTAATACACTCAATAATAACGACCTAGGTCTAACCATTTTTAAATTCTCCTTCTTTTGCAAAAATATCACTAACAAACTCATAATAGTGAGAATCCATAGCAACCATACCTGCAAAATTTCGTTATCGTCCGTATCACTGGACTCAAGTGGCGCCATGTAATTTTCACTCGTGTTAGACATGATCGAAAAAAGACTTCTCCTTCTCTCACTCTGTGCCCCTGTGTCTGACTTTAGTTCCGGGTGCTGTGTTTTCTGTCTATTTTTAGTACTTCCTGTCCTCACACAGGGTGCAAAAATCTGATCCACCCCTCGCTCCTCCTGTATTAGAGCCCTATACATGAACTCTCTGTCTCGGGCATCTCTTCTCCTCTTATATCTCCTGCAAGGCCAACACAAGCATCTAAGTACAGACATTAATTCTGACAACACGACTATTGCCATTACTGATCGCACACAAAAATTGTCCTGTGCTCCTGGCGTATTCTTTGTTTGACACAATAAATGATTTCGTTGGTATTGGTTTAATAAGTAATAGGTTAACCTTCTCTGGACACTCGAGAGTCTTTTTAATATTGTCTCTAGGGTTTTGTCTGGATCCGTGAATATCATTCGTTTACCCTTGGATCTTGTATCTCTTATTGTCATTAAGTTCCAGCGCCAGTACACTCCTTTAGGGCTGCATGTTGCATTAGACGAGTTACTTTTAATTGATTTTTAGGGTTCGCCGCCCACATGGGTGCCGAATCATTGGTCAATATATACAAACAGTTTTGAGACGACTCCCAGTTTAGACCAGAGGAGTTGTTGTTAACGAGTATCTTACATTTACCGTTATCAATGCTGATCATTGAGTTGCTTTCATTAGCTTTTCCGGGGTCATTAAAAGTGCCCACTCTTAGCGTGGTGCAATTTGTCATATTATATATCGCCTGTTGTTATTGAGATTACGCCGTACATGATCAACTATTTTTGCCTTAATACTATTCCATATTCTGGAATTTTCCACTGAACATTCGGTGGAGTGGAGCCATTCGTTCCCTGTTCTTCGGCTCTCTAACCCTTCCTGGTCCTGAAATTCTGGATTCAATAGGAATGGTATTGGAGCTCCTTCTATTAGCAGCTGGTTGACCTCATTAGAGGTCTTTTCCTCAATCATCCTTTTTAAATATGGATTCTTCCTCCATATTTCTTCCGGCCAGTCTTTCTGCTGGTATTTTTCGGCTTCTATATATCTGATACTAGACATAAGTTTTGTTAATCTTTTGGCAAGTTTCCAGCATTACATGCCTTGCTGAGCTCATTTCCCAGCCCCTCCTTCCTGTTTGGGCGAAGGCCTTCTTGGTACATGTAACATTCAGATTCTGCTTCATTGAGAAACCATCCATGTATAACAAATTATCCGCAGTCCAGTCTACCTGAACAATTTTCAGCGTTTGAGACTCTGCACCATAACTTTGCTCTAAGTCTTCCCACGTCACGTCACTAGCTGAGTTGTCACAAGCTTGCTCATATGCTTTATTGACATATTTATAAAAACTTTCATTAACTCGGTTTCTAGGCATATTGCACGATATTGGTCGAAAGTAATGTTAAATCTGTTAACTGGGATTTGCAAAGTTACTCTCGCATCTATTAATTCTGCTCTCTCTTTTAGGTTTTGCATTGTGGTTAAGTTTCCTGCCTTGGTGCTAGAACTTGAAGTAGCAGCAGTTGTAGCCATGGTTACTGTAGTCAAGGTGCTAGCAGAGTAGCTGCTGTTATGCTCTCAACCGCAGAAGCTACAATACTGGTTATAATCACATACGGATCCTTCTCCTGCATATCTCTGGCCAAATCTATCTAACTGGAGCCTTGCTCTTCAACTTATATTTTTTATTGCATTTACAACTAAGCTCGTACAACAGGCCCATATTTCCTTCTCTTCTACTTTATCACAAAATGTTTACTTTCTTCAAACTATTTCTCCCTTTTCACTCAAGTCACAATAATTACAATCGCTCCTTTATCTGGCACGTATTTGTATATTCCTCTATTAGGCCCTGTATTATCACCAATCCTCTTTCCTTTACTGTGGATTTTTGCGTTAAGGTTTTCCCAGGTGCGCCTAATATGGACATTTTGACCGGAACTATCCTTAACTTTTCAAACACCTCTGTTAGATTTCTACCATTATAATTCCAAATAGCCTGTGCTTCCAATGCATAGGACTCATTCCCATTCCTCATATTTCTTATGAACCCCATGGTCCACTCGTTTCATTTATCACTTTATCCTGATAACAGAATGGCACTGGGTATTTATTTATGCTTATCTACTATTCCTGTATTCAGCTCCTTTCTCTAATTTCCAATGACTCTTTATTATACCCTTTTCAGTATACCTCTCCTCTAAGAGCACTACAGCTATTCCTACTCCAAATCAATTGAGAATGCCAACACCAAATAATTCATCTTCAAGGTTACTAATAGGAATCAAGCCTAGGAGAAAATTGCTGGTATTATATATATATACGAATACTATGGTTATAATCACAATCAACTACTATTACAACTATGAAATTATCATATTATCATTATTATCATTCATAATATGAAATTATTAGATTATTACAATTATAGTATGTTATAAATATTACAATCATAATATTTACACTTATAAATATTTTATAATTGCACATAAGGAATATTATATACAATTATAAGGTAAGGTCCAGCGCTGCCAATTGACATGTCGTGTCACATTAGTCATCACATCTTCCTTTACTTTATCTTTTTTTATGCTTTACCCAGAATCTCCAACAAAAACTCACTATATACTACCCATCCAATTCCAAGCCTTTAACTTCTCTTTCCTATATAATTTATAGGATACATTAGCAAATCCTGGTTCCCTAACTCCTTCTTTTATTATCCTAAATACCTCTAGTCCACAAATGACACATGTACCTGACACTTCCCAATCTAAGAGCTCTCCTCGCTTTGCTAAGGGATGCATTTTTCCCACCCTTAATGGAACACGTATTAGAATTTACATTTGCTGCGGACAACAGAATTATTTCTGGATTTAATTGGACTGTATTTTTGGGTGGAGAGTGTCCCTTCTCTTTTATCCCTCTCTGCCTATTGTGTTTTCAACCATTTCATATGTCCATCTATACTATGATCATTACTTACTATCTCATCCTCCTCAACCCCTAGCTTTTAGGTTGGTGGTCCCTCAACATCATCCCTCTGTCATTCTTTTCCTTAATTCCTTGAGAATCCATTTCCTCATTCTCACCCAACCTACATGGCCTACACTTTAAGGTATAACTTTTATTATATGATCAATTTCCTCCTCTGGAACTTGCATTATTATATTTAACTCTTTTATCTCGTTTAAACCCTGGGCTCACAATAATTTTTTATATATGCGTCTCTTTCTTCCTTTAGTCTGGTTTTTTGTTCCCCGCTCAACTTTAGATACTCTGTCTGGGTCATATATATGGGAGGGGGAGGGGCTCCAGGTTTAATTCTGTGTTTCAGATACCATACTGGTGGCTTTCTTAACTGTCTGAGGCCCTGATCCTGCACTGGTTCTTGGCTGTTCCTGGGTTGAAAGTCCCTGGCTCTAGGAGACAATCTGCTCATTTCTTGGGACTCTACTCTGGGCTGCACTTGTCTCATTTGGTTAGCCTGTGTGATCCTTTTGGGAGAAGATCTGGGTACATTTCCTCTCTGTACTTGTCCCTGATCTTGAAATCCTACTCTGGGGCTTTCCTGATATTGCTGCCCCCGCTGATACTGCTGCTGCGGTCTGGGGATATTCTGCGCCTGTTGGTGCTGCTGCTGCCTGTGGACGCTCTGCTCATCTGTCCAACTATCCCTCCTTATTTCCCAGGCATGAGGTATTATTATTATTACTCCTGGACAACTGGTCTGTCCCGGATTTATTACGTGCAACATCTGTACCCGAGCCACATCGCTCATTTCTTGATTATCCTTCTGGGGATTTTCCATCTTCTCTACTCCGGGACTATTCCCCGGGTTTTCTACGTATGAATCTAACTGAGTTAATTTAGAGTACATTCTCTGATACAGCTGAGGATCTGGTTTGGTCTCTGCTCTAGTCCCCTTCCTCCTCTGCTCCTCGTTTCCTTCTGACTAATTTACTTACTACTTTAGTTACGTCACCGTTTTACTCGGGATTGGTCCACACGATTTTTACTCTCAAATACACTGACGCACGTTTTTACTTTTCGGACACGTCAATGGTTACATAGGCTGTTTTTCTCGGGTCAGTCCCGCACAATTTTTTACACTCAAATACAATGACGCACGTTTTCGGACACGTCAAGGGTTACATAGGCTGTTTTTCTCGGGTCAGTCCCGCACAATTTTTTACACTCAAATACAATGACGCACGTTTTCGGACACGTCAAGGTTTACATAGGCTGTTTTTCTCGGGTCAGTCCCGCACAATTTTTTACACTCAAATACAGTGACGCACTTTTTCGGACACGTCAAGGGTTACATAGGCTGTTTTTCTCGGGTCAGTCCCGCGCAATTTTTTACACTCAAATACAATGGCTTGCGTTTTGGACACGTCAAGGTTTACATAGGCTGTTTTTCTCGGGTCAGTCCCGCGCAATTTTTTACACTCAAATACAATGACGCACGTTTTCGGACACGTCAAGGTTTACATAGGCTGTTTTTCTCGGGTCAGTCCCGCACACAATTTTACACTCAAATACAATGACGCTTACTTACTTTTCGGACACGCGTCAGGTTTTGTGTAAGACGGTTTTACCGATTTTACGTCTCTACACACTGCTTGTAAATGCGGCAATCGGCCCCCTTATTTCTAATATCTACTATGCGTACCTTTACCACTAATAAATATCAGACCAGTATTCGATCTTTGGAAACGTAGCCTTCACGAAAACTTTGGGGTGCCTCATTACAAGTTTCCTGACCGGAATGACCCTACTCGGAGGGCCAGTTCCTTCCGGATCATTCCTATTAGACTCACCTATTTTTATTTTATTATTATTATTATTATTATTAATTAATTTTTTTTTTTTTTTTTTCGTTTTTATTCTATTTATTTTTATTTTATCTATCTTTATTTTATTTTTGTTATTATTATTTTATCACTTTATTATTTTATTTTATTTATTTTTATTTTATCTATTTTTATTTTATTTTTGTTATTATGATTATTTTATCACTTTATTATTTTATTTTATTTATTTTTATTTTATCTATTTTTATTTTATTTTTGTTATTATGATTATTTTATCACTTTATTATTTTATTTTATTTATTTTTATTTTATCTATTTTTATTTTATTTTATCATGAAGAAAAATAATACAATAAATATATAACCGATATATAGTTAATCAACGAGGATAACTAACGAACCTAATTATCTGAGGGTCAACAGACTTCCGTTAACCTTGGGACAGGATTTTATCAACGCCCGCTTCCCTTTATTCAGACACGACCTAGTTTTACGATACCCTGTCCCTGTTAGGGCGCCATGTCGGAGCTTGCGCTGCTTAGATATAGCACGGGAGCCTTTTAATAACTCCCGGGGTGAGAGCTCAGTTTATACTTCTGAGAATAATCCTATTGCTAATGTTTTATTGTTAACTAATTAGTCTTATTATAGAATTACCAGGGATGGAGTTTTTAGGTTCTCGAAATACCTGTATGATAATTTAATTTGCCCTATGACCTCTTTTATCATGCCAAGTACTACGCCCTGTCACCCTACGCTCACAATCTACTCACATAGGTCATTCGATAACATAAACCATGCTAATATTCTCACTGATAACTCTGATCTCTGTTACTTTTGGATCATATCCCCTTTTTTATATCCTGTACCTTTTATTATCACTGATTAAATTATTTTTAAATACCTTTGATTTCACCACTAATTACTCTAACCTTTTTTATTTTATATCATATTAAACTGATATTGATATTGCCACTTAATTAACCCTAATTGACACTGACAACCACTTTAACAGAATGAGCCTTGCTGAGATTACCACCAACCTCTGACTTATATTTAATCTTTCTCAGTTCTGAATCATACCCTAAATTAATACCAACAAACAATTCAATACTTAAACCATAATCAGAATAACATCAACAATGATTCAAAGCTTAGACTACACAGTTAATCAGCATTAATATTGCTACTCTTTCATGTGTATTCATACTCACACTATCTCAGATGTGGCTGACCACGAGGATGTGATGTGTGTGGAAACTCTGGATATGATGTCTCACAGACAATGAACACAGATGAAATCAATTCAGGGAGCAAATACTCATTTTAAGAAATATTTATTTCCCTTACACAAGATAAACATCTGGTCGTCTGAGAGGTCTTACCGATTTCTTAAGGTGTTCTAAAAGATGAAGTGAGAGTAAATGACCAAGTTTTTAGTTAAGAGATTTAGAACTTTTTACGAAGTTCACAGCAAAACATCAAGGTCCTCTGTCCACTACTTGGTTGCACCTAACCGTCAGGTTATTCAGACTAATTTAGGTTGTCCAGAAATGCAACTTTTCGTGAAAACACACTTCACCCAATAGAGCTCACCTAACCCAAAACCAAGGGCAATTACCTTACCGGGCCAATTGCCTGTACATCAGAGGTACAAATGGCAAAAGGCCGAAGACTATTCTCAGACTCCAGCTTTTATTGAGCCCCGCGCCGGTAAACACCCACCGGTCCTTAGGCTCAACCAATTAAATTTTACAAATACAAATCAATGCCTTATTTGTCTTTTTAGACTCAACCAATCACCAATTAAACATCTTTCATGGCATTACATCATTAGTCACATGTCACAGGTTTCAGGTGGTTTTCTTCAACGGATTCAGTCTAGACTTCTTGCTGGTTTTCATTCAAGTAAGGTTACTTTGTGGTTAACACCTCTGCTTATCTTTAGCTTATGCATGCAAAAACTACAAAAGGGGTTCAAAAGTTAAATTACAATGTGCCTTACATAAAATCAGAAGATGAAATAAAAATGAATAATAAAAAATGAATAAAACAATAAAATGAATAATGAATTTAATTCATGAGTAATAAAATGTACAATACAATGAATTATCAATAAAATGAATGAACAATGAAATGAATTAAAAATGAATGAACAATGAACTGAATTATCAATAAAATGAATGAACAATGAAATGAATTATTAATAAAATGAATTATCAATAAAATGAATGAACAATAAAATGAATTAACAATAAAATGAATTACATCATGAGATCTCACAATTATCATTAATGGAATCAAAACAGAAAAATATAAAACTCAAAATAAAATAACTTTTCCCTTTTGGTCATTCGTCAGAAAGAAAGAAATATAAAAATCTCATTCACACCTCAGAACAGTGGAGATAACCACAATTTTCAGTGTGCAAACTCAAGACAAGATTGAAACGATTTTATTTGAAAAGAACTGTGCTCTCTGCTGAACCACCAAGAAATTCCACAGGGATACAAATGAGGCATATAAAGCACTTTCACCCCACCCCCTTCACACTCCACCTGTTGTAATGTAATCATGAATCTATCCTGTGACACCTGTGTAATACCAGTTTCTCTCCTTCCCAGATATATGTCTCCAATAAACCTTTTATTAATTTTGTCTAGAGCACCACCCCCACTAAAGGAGAGGAAAAACACAGTGAGACTTTCTACAGACTGGACCGGCTGTGAGCTAAGGTTAACTAAGTGACAGTAAAGGCCAAGTAATGATGCTGAGCAGAGAGAGCAGAGGAAGCCACGTTTCTTAGCAACAGTTTCTCCAACCGGCTATACTCAAACTCCTCATTACACTATGCTCAAACTCATATAATAAATCAAATAAATTTGATTATTTTTTAAATGTGCAATAGGCCTATATGTAACATTTTTTGTGGAGGGTCAGCCTGGGTTATTGCTTTGTTCCACATTATAGTCTTAAACTGAAAAAAATTATTTCTTCAATTACAACTATGTATTATTTTTGCTACAGTTATTTAAGTACTTCAGAGTTGCCTCTCAGATCTGATCTCTAAGTTAACTTGCTCTCTTGCCCCTGCTTGTTCCCCATAGAGATAGATGAGTTTCATGCTATGGATATTGTGAAATATTTCAGGCAAAACAATAACATAATAGTGCAATAACAATAACTCCATGGAGACAAGCGACAGACCGTCTACTACAGAAGTTACATAGTGCACCTTTATAGTGTAAAGAGGCAGTTTAGTTAGACTATTATAAGGTATTTAAAAGCATTTACCCATTTACTACAGTGGTAAGACGGGAATGACTGTAGCACTTGAAAGCTAGAATATGTTGACATCACTATGATATTTGCTGTCTTTTACCGTCAACATTACCGCTGGTCTTTTCATATGTGAGGCTACTACTCCCTCTAGAGTTAAAATAGAGTTTTATATTTCTCATCATTTTGTAACAAAATATTATATAAATTATATATGCTACAATACAACAACAAAAAGCTTACATTATTATTAACCATAGTTAACAAACAATAAGCAATAAAATATAAACTCAAAAAGGAATATGACAGCAGAAAAAAAACACACACAGGGAAGACAGAGAAAGAATGTTTTGGTTGACATCTACTGTCTGAAGTAGGTACTGCAGGGATGTGTCGAATAGAAAATATATTTACAATTTGCAATGCCTGCCTATTTACTTTCGCATTCTAATTTAGGATATTCTTACAAAGATCTAAGTTTAAAAACTCGTTTGTTAAACAGTGGCAATAACAAATTATAGACTAGACATATGTGGGCAAATTTGAGATAGGCCTATGGGTAACAGGACAATGTGTCCAATCTTCAGCTTCTTAACAACGGGACGTTGATTTTAGAAGAAAGGACAAGAGAAAATACGATAAACAAAAAACGTCTCACCGGAAGTATTTTATTGTGTGGCAGTTCCGTTATGGATACGAGCTGCGGGATCCTGGTTGGAGCTTGATGCACTTGCACCACGCTGCTGCGCATCCTTGGTCAGGGCTGTCAGGAGGATACTCACTGGAGTGGAACACGCGGAGGTTACGTTAGGTAACGTTTCAGCGCCGCACGTTTCAGAGATTGTGATAGTATTTTTCACCGAAACACCAGGTACTCTTTTCATCTTTGTGTGATGAAGATCATTTCGTCTTAGGACTTCATTTATTCCAACTTCTACTTATTCGTGTGTAATATCGTGATAAGATGCGCGCAAGAGAGACTGTGTGTTGGTGATGATACTGACTAAATCTTGAGGACAGACTTGGCACGTGGAGTTGTAAATTCTCCTGAATGCACGCGCCAGTGGAGGGGAAAGTGGAAGACTATCCTGGGAATTTGTCAAGCTTTCTTTGTGCCGGACTCAACAAATGACGCTGTATCTGGGTTTATCTGAAAACTGAGGTTGGACGGGTCTTTTTCTTCACCCCCGCTCCTCTTCTGCAAACACAATGTTGATGAAGGAGTACCGCATCTGTATGCCTCTCACGGTGGAGGAGGTAAGTGAAGTTTATGTAATATGTCCTTGAACCGATTTATTAAGAAATGCTGCAGCACAAACACTCGATGTTTGGTTCATTTGTGTCCATTGTGCCTCGTCCCGTCTGTTCGCATGAATAAAAGGAACACGTTGAACTCTAATTTTACGCAACAGCAGATGGCGCTACTGTTGTCCGCTTTATGATGCGCTGTTTTGTTTTTTAAGGCATTTTAGAGACACGAGAGTGAGAAGGAATCAATGGCAAGTTCTACTACAGGCAGCCAGATTTACTACTTTTTGGCATAGTTTAAACAGCACATTATAGTTTTTCATGTTTTTTTTCTCTAATAATTACTTTGTTTACCTGTGATAAGTAGATTTACATCAGGCAGTTTGTGGGGAAAATGTTTAGAAAAGTACAAAAATACAGGAAGTAGTAACAGAATACCTCTACCTATGTTATCAACTCTGAAAACAAATAGATATTGTCATGTATTTTTATTAGCCCAGTCATAACATTATAATCATTGTTATGGCCTATTAATACTATTATGTGTTGGCCCTTAACATGGTTTCTTGGTAACTATTATGCGTCCCATGTCCAACTAGTAGAATAATGAAACTATAAACCCAAATATAATTATATTAATTATGTTGACATGTGAAATGGGTAGTCTAACCTGTCATATTTAATGCCATCATCATCATGCCATCATAAGCATACTGCTTTAGTAATCATCCATTGTTTGTGCTAGATTTCTGCTGCCTAATGTGTGCATCTTTGTCCTTTAGTGTACTGGATCCTATCTGTGTTTTGTGTTTGTCCCGGCAATACCTTTCAAAGGGCTTTTCTCTGCTGTAGAAACATGATTCATTCCTGTGTTACCTCAAACACAGCTCCAACTGTTCCACCTGCAGCCTTATGTAGTTTCACAGCCATAAAGCTTTTACACGCCATTTAGTTCAGTTTATGAGGAGAGGTTACCAAGGTGCTTTTGAAATGTTGGTATTTTGTTAGTATAGAAGCACACGTATTATGGCACCAGACACATAACATTAAAGAGCCTATAGTGCTCAGTGTCATTTGGGAAAATTAGCTCTGTGAAGAGGTCTTATCAGTTTTAAACATGAGTCAACTCAAAATGAAAGGAAAATGGCACAAACACACGCACACATATTTTAAAACATCACATTTTTCACTACTCGAGATAGTGGCCAGAGTGTTAAGGTTAAGGTACACTTTACTGACCCCACAAGGGAAATTTGTCTTATGCATTTGACCCATCCTTCAATACTGCTGCTAACAACCTGTCAGGGACCCATCTTCAGATTTTTGCTGCATGGTCAGGAGGACTACGTTATCTGGCGGATTACCTAAAGTGCATGCTTTGGACAAAAAGACAGATCCCACTTTCTTACATCTCTGGTGAATCTTGTATCATTATGTTGGCCACCCCATACAAAAATAAATCAGTTTGATATTATCATCAGCCAAAGGTCTGTTCAGTGCTACTGTTTTGTTAATAAGTGCTACCCTTAAAAACTTTTTAATATATGCTAGTTTTTACAGACTATCATTGATTTCTTCCGCTGTAGTGCCCTTTTGTAAACCTTTGAGTATTTTCATTGAGTTTCACTTGTGTGGTGTGTAACTTCTGCTAGTGAAGGATGACTGTACACTGCACATTGAACACTGGGCATTGCTTATTGTCTTCTGAAACAGGTAAAGGACAATGCAATTGTTGTTAGGTACACATGGAGACCTCAGTGTCCTGACAGATGAATCTTCCCCTGCATACTGAATACCAGGTATTACAGGTTTTGCAGGTACTGCAGGTTTTTTTTTTTTTCAGTTCTTGCATACTTCTGCTGTCCTTCTTTCTAGGAAGAGATGTTATAAACAATAGTCACTCAGTAAACTATGTGAAAATGTTCCATTTATTATTTTACCATCAGCACATAGTCATACACATTTACACAGTGTCTGAGTGTGGGATATATTGCCGTGTACATATGATGTGTGCACATACTAAAAAAAAAATTGATCTGTTCTTATATCTAAGGTCAGAAACTATTGCGAGTGACCTCATGATAGCTTTGGCCTCTTCAGTTTTATTCAAGTGTTTGTAAGGAGACTGCTTGGCTACATCAGTTATGATCAGACAGATTACATTGCTGAACAGGCATCCTCAGACACACTTCTGTTAGAGGAGAGTGAATAGAAGTGGTTCTTGAGACCTTGTCTTAAACAGTACAAAATATATCTGCTATTTTAGGTATTTACTGGGGTTTAGATGCAAAATAATATTTTCTTTCTTTCTTTCTTGCTTTCAAATCTCAAGTCTGTTTAAGGGTGAACTTCTTGTGGAGTACTTTTAAATAGTTTAAAGCAAAGCCACCTTTTTCTGACCACGAATGTGACCTAATTAACTTCTTATTAGTTATAAGTAAAAATAACATTCCATCTTCAAAGTCACGTCAAATGGCTAATACAGGCTTAATTTCTACCCATTTTAAGACTAAAAAGAGCATTGCCCTTACATTTAAGTTTCATAATGATGCAGTGTAGACCACAGAGCATTTGTGCCCTTCTCTGTCTGCACAGACCTGAGTCTACAGTGTAAGAACAGTCCCTGCAGGCCTCCATATGTTTGTTTGTGTTGCTGTGAGCCCAAGCGCCCACAGCACCTCACGACTTCAGCAGGATCATGTTTTTGTCTCAGAGTCGAGCTGCCAGCTCTGCTCTGTGCTTCTCTCCCCGAGGATCGACCCAGACAGTGACCCAGCCCCAAAACTCAAATGTAGAGAGACACGCTCCCTCAGTTCAGATGGTAAACACAACAAACACAAGCTCAGATCAATCAGTCTAATTCAGTGGCTACTGGCACTACTAAAGATCAATATATCAAATCGATTATTTCAGTCAATAAAAAAATGGAAAATATCATACATAAAAAGGCATGTGGATATTTTAAAATGGACATACAGTATATACAATTACTTTTATGCACTTTTAAACAGGGGCTTTGCCTGGGTGGGTGATGGTGACTTTTTAAGTGTTCAAACTGAGACTACAATAAAACAACTACATACTGAACTACATCTTGGAGTTTATAAATTACTACAGGGGCTAACTAGACCTACATTTAAACTTAATTTTAGTTACATTTTTATTTGTTTCATTCATGTAAGATGAATATAAAATAGTTCTGTTTACATACATACATCAATGTGAATGAAAAGGAGCAGAAACAAGTATAGACTTGTAATATATATATTTTCACACAAGCACAAAAAAAAAACATTAACGGTTCCAACTTAATGTATAATCTGTAGCAGCAAGTGATATACACAATGTTAAGTATTTATTAATTAACACAAAAGAACAGGCGGCATGGTGGCTGAGTAGCTAACGCAGAAGGTTCTGGGTTCGATCCCCCGGGCCTTTTTGTGTGGAGTTTACATGTTCTCACTGTGTCTGGATGGGTTTCCTCCGGGCTCTGGTTTCCCCCATTAACTCAAAACATGCAGCACCCCTATGAACATGTCCATGACGTCCACCCTCCTGTGGGCTCACCACTCACAGAGGGGTTCATGGGGCGGGTCAGGTATGCAGAGGACTCAGAGGACCCAGAGGATAAAGCTTCTCTAAAACCTCTAGAACACTGTTTTGTCCTAAGTGAAACACAGTGGTGTCGTCTGCAAATAAAAAACACTTTAATAATGAAGACACCAATGTAATATTAACATAAATTAGAAAAAGTAAAGGCCCAAGGACCGAACCTTGGGGCATGCCACAGCCAATTTTACTTTTAATACTTACTTATAATATAGTCTATTTCAGCAAACTGATTTCTGTTTTTATAATAATGCATTTTATTTATTTGCCGCCTTTCTGGACACCCAAGGTCGCCTTACAACAACAGCTATAGCGCTTTTTCACAGACACATGTCCTCAAAGACGCTTTACAGAGTATTATTAACAAAGCATTGTTCATTCACTCCATACTAGGGATGGGCACGATTAGGTGATTAATCGATAATTGATCATTAAGAATTTCGTCGATCACGTTCATTTTAATCGACAAACCGAATGTAGTTTGCTGTGCGTAATGTAGACGAGGCTGCGTCTCACAGCGCAAATACTGGAGTTGCAGCCCCACAGTCCCACGTCTCGGCTCTGGCTCCTTGGAGATCACTCTATCCCTCAGAGTGTGTTTATATGATCATCAGTATCCCGGTTATGATAGTTGTTGTTTTTTTGTTTTTTTTTTGAGTATCCCGGTTTTGCATGTATACGCAGCATCTCCAAAGCATAGAACTGACTCACCAGCCTCATCACATCCTCTGTCACAGAAAGAACACTCATATTCCACTGAGTCATGTTCTTTAGTCCAACAGAAGCTGAACCACATCAGCAAACAAGGAAAGAGCTGCTTTTTTCCCCGCTTTCTGTTTATGCAAATGAGGCATGTGGTTTTAAGTTTTGTTTCTGTAAGACGTAAACAAATGTGCCAAAGCTGCATTAAACACATTCTAATCTCACACGGGCTGATGTGGCTCTGTAGTGATTATGGTTTATCTGTTGTAAAGTTGAGTTTATTTATGCAGATTAGTAATAGTAATAATTGTGATGATAATTTTAATATAAAATGATTAATCGAAAATCAATAGTTAATTTCCCCGATTATCAATTAAGACAATTTAATCGAATGCCCATCCCTACTCCATGCCCGATGATAGCAAGGTACCACCAACACTAGCACACCACTTTCACACCTACAGTGCATGTTTTGAGTTGATGGGGGAAACTGGAGTGCCTGGAGGAAACCCATCCAGACACGGGGAGAACATGCAAACTTCACACAGAAAGGCCCGGGTGACCCGGGGACCGAACCCAGAACCTTCTTGCTGTGAGGTGTGAAGTAGAGCTATAGCTCAATAGCTGGAAAACTCACATTTATTGCCTTTTTTGAAGAGTGAAATTATTTTGGCTATTCAGTTACAAGTTACAGAAAAATAAAAATGGGTCAACAACAACATCAATAATTTTCTTAATTAGTAACATGCTTATGTCTCTGAAGAGATTTTTATTTTTATTTTTTTGACATTGTTGCACAATAGTTAATATATCATTCTTATAGACTTCATTGATCCACAGGGGAGCTTACTTGGACATAGTAGCTCACACATCACAATATAATATAATAAAGAGAAAAAATACAAATGGTAATAATAAATTCTTAATAAGTAGCAAAAACAATAGCAAGAAACAGGTGTAAATAAGGCATAGTTATATAAATGTATATATAAGTCAAAATAAAACTGAAAAATAAGTAATAAAAAATCTCAGTTATATACAAGAGGTCTTAAGGAAAAGTGCAAAAATGATATGATGATTGACAGGGTTATCTGTTACATAAGGGTTAATTGTTGTACAGTTGTATGGAGTATGGTAGAGTCCTGTAGCTCTCACTGTTTGAGCGGAGCTGTAGGAGCCTGTTGGAGAATGAGCTCCTCTGTCCCTCTATAGTCTGGTGCAGTGGGTCAGCAGGACTGTCCATGTTGGAGAGCAGTTTGTCCAGTGTCCTCCTGTCCCTCACAGTGACAAATGTTTCCAGCTTACAGCCAATCACGTGACCAGCTTTACGGATCAGTTTGTCAATCCACCCAATGTCCCTTTTACTGCTGCTCCCCCAGCAGACCACAGTGAAGTACAGGGCTCTGGCCACCACAGACTAGTAGAAGATCTCCAGTAATCTCCTGCACACGTTGAAAGACCTGAGCTTTCTCAGGAAGTAGAGTCTACTCATGTCCTTTTTATACACAGCATTAAAGTTGTCCAGTCCAGTCTGTCGTTCAGATGGATGTCAAGGTACTTGGTGCTACAGCAGTCCACTATTTCCACATCATGGCCCTGGATGGTGACAGACTCCACTGGTGTCTTTAACTTCTCCCGCTTTTTCCGTCTGGGTCGCGGGGGCGGCTGTTCGCCACCCAGTCCTCTACACCTGACCCCCCATGAACCCCTCTGTGAGTGGTGAGCCCACAGGAGGGTGGACGTCATGGTCCTTGATGTTAGTTCAGGTGCTGCATGTTTTGAGTTGATGGGGGAAACCGGAGTGCCCGGACTAAACCCATCCAGACACGGGGAGAACATGCAAACTCCACACAGAAAGGCCCGGGTGACCCGGGGATCGAACCTCTTTTTTGAACCATTTCAAGAAAAACACTATTAATATTATTAGGTAAGATTCCTCCTCTGTCATTTTGATCTCTTTTGGGGATTTGCTGTGCTGCTCCAGAACCAATGTCTACAGAATAATAATTGTAATTCAGTCATTATTCTTATTATTTACTGTGTCACTTTTTTTATGAATATCAACATTGGTAAAGTAGTTTGGGATTTTAGAATTTACTTTGTCATTTTTAAGAACTGATTTAATGACACCCCTGGTATATTTTGTGCTTCCTTTAGTCTTTTTTTGTTTTCTTGTAATCCCTACCAGTTTATTTTTGTACTTTTATATCTAACTTTGGATTCTCTTATCCTTTGTTTCAGAAACAATTTATACTTTTTTTTTTTTTTACTTTACACAGCAAAACAAACATGGTGGAAGGTGGGGGTGTGCTCACAACCTTTAAAGGCTAAAATAAATAGGCTATTATCACAACGGCAGGAAGTGCTGTGATTTTTGGTCGCACAACTTCTAGTCAATGCTTTTCTATGGCAAAATACCTGTGGAAAAGTGTCACAGATTTTTTACCAGCTTCATAAATCTGCTTACCCTAACACAAAATCTTCATCCAACAAGGTTGACAAAGAACATAGTCTGTCCGTGAAGAATTTATTCACAACTATCAACATGTGTTTACACCCACTGAAGAATTTAGCTCCCCCAAAGCTTCTCCAAACCAAAATGTCTGGCTATAATGAATGGCTATAAAAAAAAATTTTTCTTCTTTAATATATGTCAGACTGTGGGTCAGGGCATGTCATATATTAAAGTAAGAAGAGTATCATATAAGAGTTTGGGCCTTTTGGACACAGTAAAGGGATTTGCTTTGTTCTAGTGGAGTTGATGCTAGCTTCTTAAATGCCTTTTAATCCTGGGGTTGCGACTCTTTGCCTAACTAATACAGGTTCCCTCCTGGCAGCTCTTGTGTTGCAGAGGCACCAGTGCAGGCCCTGCCGTGTGGATAATAAACCCCAGCTTCTGTCGGAGCTTGTATTGTTAGGCTCATAAAGCTCTTTAGGGCATGTTTCTCTGAACCAGCTCAGAGCCCTCCCTGTGCGTCATCATTGTGCTTCCTGCAACACTGGCAATTACACACAGAGGCACACACACACACACACACACACAGTATGATATGGACTCTAGCAAGGCAACTTAATTTCTTGCTCTCTTCCATTTAGTAGTGACCCTTTGGTGATGATTTTTTGGGTCGGTTTGGCTTGTTTCATAATAATTATGGGGGAAAAAATTTGTTTCATTGTATCTACAAATGTCTGAAAAACTGAGAATAATCTCTGTCATCATAATAATTGGTATCATATTCTCTAATATAAGCAGAGGGAGGGTTGATCATTTTCTGTTTAAGGAAGAGAGTTGTGTGGGTGGGTCATGTGACTCATACAAGTACGAATAGAAAGTGTTGAAGGAATAGGATCCAATCACTTGTGTTACCCTGGCCTCAAAGCAGAACAATCAATAGTTTTTGTTACATACAACAAGGAATTACTTAGTGAGTTTGGTATTTGGAGTAGAACAAACTAGTGGCCAGTGTTTCTCAAACTATGGTACTTATACAACTGGTTGTACTCAAAGTCCTCTGCAGTTCTAATACTAACTCATCAAGAGTCATCAAGATGTCTAATTTAATGATGTAGTGTTCCCTGGGTATATGAATTTGGGTCGCCTGGGCCTTTCTGTGTGGAGTTTGCATGTCTTCCCCATGTCCTCCGGGCACTTCGGTTTTCCCCATCATCTCAAAGCATGCTAGCACCCAAATGAACTGAAATCAAAGACCATGACATCGCCTGGTGCCCAGCCGGGACTCAGTCTGAAAGGATGATGTGGGTCCACCCTCCTGTGGGCTCACCACCTGCAAAGGGGTACATAGGGGTTAGGTGCAGAGAGGACTGGGCAGCAAACTGGACCCAGCTGGATAAAGTGGAAGAAGATGGATGGATGGATGGATGGACGGCGTATTTGTACCCTTACAAACTTTATTATGAAAAAATAACTGTACGAGACATCAGATGTAAAAAAGCAGACCTTGTCAGGGACATTTGGGGATTTTGCGAGCATCTGCACAAGTCTTTTATATAACCAAAACAGCAGATGAATGACTAAACATAAGGGACATAACCTTTTAAAAGTCACACTGTATTTCCAGTATCACAGTACACATGGTATGTGTGTTCTCTATTGAAAAACATCATCTGATCTAAAACACATTATAGAAGTTCCGCCTTCTTTGAATAGAAAACAATGTGTGAATAAAAAACAATGAGCTCCTGAGTATATGAATGAGGATGTGGGCCAGGAGGCAGGAGGGGAGCAGCTGGTTCTGTCACAATACAAAGCTTTAAGCATTAAGCCCACTCTGACTGACCTTGGACTATTATATTATTATGAGTGATGTTTTTATTTAAATGTTATCAGCATATCTGTTTTTGTACATGGCACTTCCACTCCCTGTAAATCTGCTCCAAGGTGATACTAATGTTGTAACTCTGTGTGCCCACCGAAGGTGGGAAGTGTGCTCGTGCTGTTTAATGAAACCAAACAGAATTTTCAAGTTATTTATTTTTGAGGTATGTCAGTGTCAAACCATTAAAAAAAACAAGGAAATTAGTTTTTATGTATCCCATGTTCATCATGTGAATATGTAAACATTATAGCCAACATGCCTAATTTCCATGTTAAGTCTCTCGGCAGGTCATGTCAACAGGAGTCTACAGGACAGGGAAAACAATCACATATAATTATAGTTAATCGTTAAACCAGCAACCCCTCAGTATTAAAATGTCATGATGTTATACATGGTGACATATTTGACCCTCCAACAATCACTGTTTTAAAGCTTTAGAAAATGCTGCAGTGTTGAGAGTTTTCATATATGAGCAGGCATTGTGTTCCATAAGCAAAGGAGAGTTATCCAAAAGCACTTTTTTATAAACTGCATAATTTAAACAGCCAGGTGCATTTCTGAATATGTTTGCTGAGGTCTTAACTGCAGAATTGTCAGGCCGTGACCGATGCAGACAGGATATTTTGTTAGTAGGCATTATTTGCACACCACAAATAACTGCAAATTTGTCAGTTATTGCTACTCATACTGTAGTATTGATAAAACTAGAGATAATCCCACAGTGCTGTACCACCACACATCATTTACCTCAATAAGACAATGCTTTCTGCAGCATACATGACGGTATAGCAGACACATGACAGTCACAGGTCCAAGTATGTCTGGTTGCTATAGACACACGCACTGCTCACTGATGATGGGTTTCATCTCTAATGATGAAGTGCTATTTCACATTCACACTACTCACAGGTGTGACATGCCTGATCTGAACCAACAGGCACTATATGTACTGGAGATGTGACAGCTTTAATTAAAACACAAACCACTTAATTACACAAATAGGTTTGTGCAATACAGCCAAGTGGATAACTTGTATTTCTTGAAATAAAAAAATGTTAATACATACATGACTCTATCAGTTAATACATTGTCAGGACATTAGCACAAATTTCTGACAAGGAACCAATAGCATACCAGAGTTTTAGCTTCTCTCCAATATGAGAAAATATGAGGAAGCAGCTGTCAGGTTCTTCTATTAGTGTTCAACATGTCTGCATTCAACTGTGCTGTGGTTGTTCTCTTTAGTACTTTTGCATCTATACATGGTAAGTGCTCTATTTATCTGTTTTATTTTTAATCCAAGCTGTCAGTATAAAAACACATGTTTTGTAGGGATTCATCAACTTTGTCACAATGTTGCATGCTTTGACACGGGTGTTACTCAAATCACAGTGACTTCTGATGGTGAAGACGTACTATTTGTTGACTTCAGAAACAAAAGTGTTGTGTGGGAGGGCAGAATTCCATCATATTATCATTCAATTTATTCTTTTAATTACACAATTAATTTCCAGTTTCAGTGTAAATTTCACTTAACCACCTGGAAACAAGATTCCTCCATCTCAAAGATTCCAGGTATGTGTCAACAACCTTTACAATTTGCTTTAAATTGTGAAATCTTTGCTAACTTTACTCTTTACAGTGGCTCCTGAAGTCTTGATCTACCCCAGAGAAGATGTCAAGGACCAAATTGATAATACTCTTATTTGTTTTGTCCGAAACTTTTTCCCTCCAATTATTAAAATACAATGGACCAAGAACCAAGAGATAATAGCATCAGATGATCCCTTTGAGAAGATGATCCCAGGCTCTGATGGGACATTTCAAGTCTTTTCCACCCTGAGCTTTGTCCCCGAACATGGAGACATATACAGCTGCAATGTGATACATCAAACCCTCAAGGAACCTGTGGTCCGATTCTTTGGTAAGTAGAGGAGAGTGTTTTTTCTGCTGTGGTAATTTACATAATCATGTTTCACTTCCTCATTTCAGAGTTTCACTCTCATGGGACAAACATTGGCCCCACTGCGTACTGTGCAATTTGCACCATTCTGGGAGTCATTGCATTCATGTCAGGAATATTTCTCTTTTTCAAGGACAGTCAGCACCAAAATGCTTAAATGCTTATATACTGTACACATCTGTATTTTACAGTTTTTGCAGTGCAGTTTAGTGAGTCAGATTTCTTGTCAAAGGAACATAAAACATAATATGTATTTTGTTTTGGTAAAGCAAATTTCCAGTTTGTTTAAAGCCATTTAGTTTTTGACATCTAAATGAATAAAACAAAATATTTAAAATATTTGGAGTCTGTTTAAAAAAACAACAATGATACTTCCTCCTAAAATATTTCTGGGGCGTGAACTTGCTTTGCTGTATAAGACACACTCACTGTGTATGCATCTATTTTCTTCTCTGTAACTGCAGTTGAACAATGGACGGTACACGCTTTGCCTTTAACAGACTTCATTTGTTCGTATATTTGACAGCATGTTCAGTGCATTTTGGTGAGTGATTTCAAAACAATAAAAAAGGAAAACAAAATAGATGCTATATGAAGTGTTTTTTGCAGGTTTTTCAGACTATGCAGTTGGACAGATGTCTGCCTGTTGTACTTTCCTTGATAGTGAAAAACCTTTGTTTGAGTATCTGTTAATATACAGATACAACAAACACTTATTTATGCAGTACAACAGCACACGGGGCAATTGGACAGGCTTTACAAGCTTCGCCATTGATAGGGCTGTTTTATATAATAACGATCCTGAAGATGCCAGACTAAGGAAAGTCGAACAGATGATTTTGTGTTCAGAGGGAAAAAAAACTCTTACTTACATGAGTAAGTTATCTGATTTATCCTTCTGCACATTATAGTGTAGATAATACTGGATTCTGTATAAATGTTTTTGTTCTAGAAAATTTGACTGCTGCCCCAAGCCTCAAACTGACTACCGTGGAGCAGTCCCGTCACACAGAGCCTGCATTGCTCTTGTGCAGTGCTTATAACTTCTATCCACAGGAGATTCAGATGACATGGTTACTCAATGGAAAAGAGATGACCTCAGCTGTGACCTCCACTGATGTCTTGTATAGTGGAGACCTGTATTACCAGATTCACTCTTACCTGGAGCACAGGCCCAGGCCCGGAGAGGAAGTTTCCTGTATGGTAGAACATGTGTCCCTGCCAGAGCCCCTGGTGCAGGTCTGGGGTGGGTCATGCCTCTAGGAGGTGTTAAAATACATTTACATTTAGTTTATCAAATTCATATTTCTCAATTTTAAAATAAACCAGTGTTTTCCTAATACTAGATCCCCACCCATCCCTTCCTTGGTCAGAAAGAGTCAAAATTGCTGTTGGGACATTTTTCCTTGTTGTTGGTTTAACAACACTGGTTACAGGATTTATCAAACAGAGGAGACGCTCAGCTGTACTTTGCACAGTAATGCCTGGTAAACTTGTTTACATTTTTTTGAAGAGATCTGCCACTTTATACATGTCTGTGTTCATGGGGTTTTTGTTTCCCTGTAGGTTTGACACCAATTCCAGTTGTGTATGAAGAAGAAAGAAGAAGTTTAAACTGAACAAAAAAGGGTTTATCTCGATAACAGAGACCATCTCCTGAGTTTTTTACTGCTTAAGCAACACAGTCCTTGTGAGAAATCAGAATTGATTTGTGTAATTGTTGTGTAATATCAAATGCATTTTATGAACGTCACATTAAACTTCACTGAGACAACCGTTTTCATCTCACACAAATATATTTACACTACATTTGTTTCATATTTCTGATTGTAGTTTATGGGAAGACAAGAATACAACATTATGTTTTGGTTTTTTTCCTGAAATCTCAAATAAAAATAACATGGCATAGTTCTGCTATAATGTTCATAAGTTACAGTTTCTCTTTAAAAATTTCTCAGTTTTTTCTTTAAATTAGTATTTTGTTGCATTTTAAGAAGGCTTATCCAGACAGGGAATCAAATGGTGGTATTATAAATGTGTTGAGGAGAATGATCACTGCTCAGCAGAAGAAGTGATACTGACACATAATGTTTGGTTTAGTGACCTGCAGACACCGCACACAGGAGGAAGGCTAAGAGGCTGCAACAGCAGTTCATTAAGCTCTGTATCTCTCATACTCTTTATGTAACAGTCTTGTTCTTTCAGGTGGGGTTGTTGGTGTATGTTCATTCAAAACACACAGTTGTAACATATATAATTACCTACTGGGGGGTTTTAAATATTGATCACAAACAAACAAACTGAAGGAGAAGAAGCAGGGAAAGCAGCTTTGTGTTGTTTCCATTTGTGGCTATGGTTTCAATAAAAAAGAATAGAATACTGTGGAATTTGGAAAAATTTAGGTCCCTTGTCCAAGGACAACAGCAGAAACAAGATTTGAATAGCGCAGCTTGCAGTGGCACTGCTTTAGGGCAGCACAAAGAGGTCCTCAGTTGACCTTAATATGAGCTCATAGAGTCTGGAAAGAAATGTGGTCTGCCTTATGTAAATTAAAATTCTTCTTATCCCAGTCAATAAAATCTGTTCATTCATTCAACAGCATAGACTATGCGGCCAGGAGATTTCTCCATTAGGAAACAGAAAGGCAAAGTTTGAACCCTGACCACCACTTCATGACAGTGCTTATACTGTTTATCTCATTCAGATTTTAAAATAAACCATTATCTTGGCCAATGACTTACAACAGATTTTTCAGTGCTCAATGTTGAATTAATTAGTTAACACTGCGGCTGCTATTGTGTTCTGTGTGAGGGGGACCTGGCAGGATTTACGGGCACAAGAAGCAACACTTGCTATTGGCTGCAGTTCTGTCTCATCAGTTTCTTACTCCCAACTGTTCTGTCAGAATCAGTGTCTGCCTTTTCATTCAATTTTCTGTTATTCATTGTTTTCTGTAATCACTAATAAATCCATAATATTTAGTATAACTCAACTAGGCTACATACACCTCGGCTGACTAGAGCTCTGAGGGGTAGAGCAAAAGATCACAAGAATTATTCATGGCCTCTTCATACCCGCGGTAAGAGCCACTTATGTTGCCATGTTCATTATAGGGATGCATTCAAAGACCATAATACAAACAGATTGAGACATTCAGTTCAAAGCTGGTAAAATGCAAATATGCTGTCACATCCAATGCTGTATCTAAGGTGGTCTCCAACCCAAGGAAAACCAGACAATGCAAGTAAAAATAGATTCTCAAATAACATGTAATATTTGTAATGCTAATTTAAAATTTTAATTACATATTGCATTCATTAAAATGTATTGTTTTCTATTGTGTTGAGTAAAAATAATGTTTACTCTACATCAGTTAACACAGTCAACCTTAAAATGTAGTAGAAAGGGTTTATCTGTCATTATCAAGCATTTAGTTTAGTTGTCTCAGTTTTTCTGTAATGATTACAGTAGGTTAATTCAGTACATTTTCTAGTGAGTATATAGAACTCCACTACAAATACTTAAAAGTTTTGCATTAAACATGTATGTTACATTTAGAAAATTTTCAGATGTTTAAGAAATACCTTGAAAAACACACATTCTTCATCTCTCCACAGATCTGACTTGGAACTTGCCACCCATTTGTCTTCATAGAGTTATATTTGAGTGGGCAAAACACCTTGCCGCTCTAAACTAGTGTGAAAGTGGTGTGTGGGTGTGCTTGATTGGTGGTGAATGAATAATGACTACAGTGTAGGGACAAGCTTAGATCCATTATATTTTACTGATTGTGGGGCTCTCAAGGAGGTGGTGGTAGTCCTACTTTCGCCCTCTGCTTTGCTTAATCACTGCAATATCAACATGTCCATGCGGACAAGCAGGTAGCTGCCTTGTAACCTTGCCTTAACAGACAGAGCACTTTGAAACCAAAATAAAGGCACTCTTGTTCTCTTCTCTACTTCAGATATGTGATACATAAGTATAGCTGTAAATATTCCTACTAGGCACTGCGCAGACATTTTTCCACTGGCCTCACATCTATCCCTGGATATGTCTGTGTAAATGTTGTGGTCCTGACTGCTGTTGATGACCACTGTACTGGTAAAGGGTCACTGTATCAGTTTCAGTGGCACAGAAATAGGCCTACAAACACTTGGAAATCTCTGCTCTCATGCTATGTCATTTTCCGAATGCATCTGAAATAGTTGCCATGTGACGGTCTTTCCGAGCCACCCAAAGTAACGGCACCACTGGGCCAAGTGGGTCAGGCCATGTCGAAGCAACGGATCATGGGGTGTTGATTGATATGTTACAAGAGGCCACAGCAGTGGGTCACTTAACTAACTGGTGCTATTCATGGTTCTATCGTGGACCAAGCTGGCATGAGGTCTTTGTCACTATGCTGCCTTTAATTCCCCCACAGTGAAAATGCTAATCCTAGTATTTTCCCTTCATGTTTATTTTTACAGTTACCATATAGGATACTGTTCATCCTGGTATATATTGTTCCAACTTCGATGTTATGTTGACCAGTTGGTTGCAACAGCAAGTGATCAATGGTCATTTGGCATAAGCTTTTCCCTGTTAGGACAAACGTTAGTGGCATTGGTGCAAAATATACTTTTTTACTGTTTCACTACTTTGAAGGAGTGCCTTGCTCAGGGGCATCAGCGTGCATCATCTGTAGAGGAAGGGGGTAGTTGGGTAACAGAACTACTGCTGTTGTTCCTCTCTCTTATGTTTTGGACTGCACTGTTCAATGCTGAAATGTCATTGTGCATCTTGTCACGGTGGCCTTACTCTGTCTCCTCAATTGTCTTAAATAATGCAGTTCAAACTCAAATTAAGTGTGTGGTCCTGTGTTTCAGTACCGCGTGGGACAGCTGTATATGATCAGCAAACACAGCCATGAGCAGAGCGAGCGTGGGGAGGGCGTCGAGGTGGTCCAGAATGAACCTTATGAAGATCCAGAGCATGGGAAAGGCCAGTTCACAGAGAAACGAATCTACCTCAATAAGTGAGCAGTTTTGTTTTTTGTCTATGTATGTAATTTAACAAGTGTACTTATGTCAGATAACTATAAACCTAACTATAGACTATGCTTAAAGGTGCTGTATGTATTTGTAGTGTCCATCCCCTGCTTTTTTTAATAGAAATGTTATAACTTTGCTTGAATGTTCCACATTATGGCTTTAAACTTCCCTATCTCTATAGGGAAAAGCAGGTGACACAACCATGCCAAGTTGGAGGCCAGATCTGTAAAAAAAAAAGCATGTTTTTCATAACCTGGCTCATGCCAGATTGATATGAGTGGCACTTCGAAGTTCTACACATGTTTATGTCTTGAATTACTCTCACTGAAAATGTGGAAGGTCATGATGAATATTTGAATCTGATCGGTCGAAATGCCACAATCGTGGCAAAAAAAAAAATCACATTTTTGTTAAATCCAATTGAGAAAAAAGCACAGACATCTTCCCTGTTCACACTTCTTCTTTTGCACACTTTTCACAAGCAAAATAGTGAAATAGGCTTTGACGTACGTTACAACAGGAGTATCTTCAGATGGATTTTTGTGGGTTTGAGAACTCAGATGTCACAAGATTCCATCTGCACAGGGTTATGTTTTTCAATGTATTTTTGAGCAATAAAAACATCTGTAAATAAATAAATGCATCTGTGGAACATTCCATTCATATAGAAAAATTACACACTAGTGCACCTTTAATACCACTCCACTTTAATACCACTCCAATAAACACTGATGTTTTAGTACTTCTATATGACAGTTCTTTTCAACAATTTCTTCAAATCTGAAACCAAACTGACTGATGAATGGAATAGGCAAAGTAAATCTTTTGAACTTGATAAGCATAAAATTAGTTTTGTATTTTCAGCAGAGCACAAAGATTGAATTTACTGCTCTCTTAATAAAGCTGGTCTGATATATGAGCTACATGCTGCCATTAGTAAATTTGATTCGCCTAAATGTATAATGTTGTAGATTGGATTATCTATCTCACACTGATTTATTAAGTTTCAAAGCTGAGTTTCAAAGAATACACTTTTGATTTTATTCCTGGTAATATCTGGTGAGGACAACAGATCAATTAGTTGCAAAAGCCAAACAGCACAACAAAGTTATTCAATTTGGAGGTATTGATTTTTATAATAGAAGCCTTTTAGAGCAGTTCGAATAATTTCACAGGCTAGGACAACCAAAAAACTATTAAGTAAATAAACAATTTGAATGGTGCAATATTTCTAATGTGTCAAGTGGAAAATGAAAAGGGCAAAGCAGCTAGTAGCATTGTGGGAAATGCAAAGGGCTTTGAGCCTAGCTCTGTTGGAAAGTTGGCTGCTGGTGATGCTAGCATGTGTGTTCATGTGTGGGTAGTGAAAGATGAGGTTAATTACACTATTAATTTAGCCTGTGAGGTCTGATACACACCACCTGTTGCCATGTAGCTAGCTGCCGTCTTCCTGTATGATGAACAGAAGGCTCCAGCAAAAGACAGTAAGAGAAGAGGAAGGCAACAAGAGGAAGGTCAAAAATGTATACCACAAATCCAGATTATAATGTACATGTTTTTCATGATTCAATTATTCTTGACTGTGATTGGCTAAATCCAGATGTCACTCACACAGAGCCTTACATAACAAATTGTAGAAATGGGTTGGAAAAGTAAAAGTGTAAAGTATTAAATATGCTATTTTCTGAGCTTTGTAATAATGTTATTTTTTCATCACAAACATGCCTGTATATTTGCAGTTCTTCCATCAAACAGAAAACACTCCGTTCCAATTGTGATGTCACGTGGTAATACCGGAAGTGCTCCACTGTGTTTTTAAACTCCATACAACTTCACTAGAATAATTTGGATGATTTCAGACCAGGAATTTCCTCTAGTGAACTAAAGGTAAAATGTAGCTGTTAACTTGAAAACTGCCGCTTCATGATATCACAAGGTAGAACAGAGCATTTTGAGCTGAGATGTAGACAAACAGCTCAAACAGGTGTGAATGAAACATCTCCAGGTTTGCTTTTGAGGTAACAACATTATAACAAGGTTACTAGAGTCAATTTTTGCGTAATATAGGCTCTTTAAGCAGCCTGTCACAGGGACTAGATCACAATTCAGTTTTGAACACCATATTGCTTATTATTTAGCATAACTGTAATCATGTTTTTGTGCTTTTTGGTAGTTTAATTCTCACCAGCAGCTCTTACTAATCAAGACTTCTACTGTGCATTTTCTTTTTTTTTACATCATATTTTAAAGAGAGATTTCATCCCTGCGGTTCCCAGTTATTTGCATTTCAATGTCCAGTATGATGCAGTTTGACGCACCTATAGTGGTCATTTAAATACATTTGTGCTGATCGTGTCTCCTGTCCTCTATGTCCCCCTTTTCTACATTTCTCCAATCATAAAATCATCTTCCCAAGGGGTCATTGCTGCTACACGTACGACTATTGTTAAGCCGAAAGATTCTTGTCGATGACCATTCTGAGACATATGTAATAAAACTTGTTATATAAAGATCCAATTAAATTTTCCTCTTTTTTCAGTAAATTGCCAAGTTGGGCCAGAGCTGTCGTGCCCCGGATTTTCTATGTCACTGAAAAGGCTTGGAATTATTATCCATACACCATTACAGGTAACTCACTGTGTTTGTCCTATCTTAGTGCAAACCTATGTCTGCCTGTGGCTCCAAACAGAGGGCAAAGGTGTCGGACTTGGGGGCTAAAGGGTACTGTTTACCCAGGGCCCAGACTAGAGAGGGGCTCTTCGCAAAATAAGTAATATGCTATTTTCATATAGAGAACTTGTAATACAGGCCCATCAAGATGTTTTGTACCCAGGTCCCAGAATTTTGTACTACATGCCTGCAAACGTGCACTTTTTGTTCATCTTTTGGTAGGTGTTTTGGGTCCCTAATGAGGCAAAGGGCCATGGAACCCATATTGTGGCTAGTATTGTGTTACGTGAGTTGTGTGCATAGTCGAGAGAAAGCCAATAAGGCCAGGGACAGTTTAGTATGGTGTATTCAGAGATACAGGAAACATTTGGACCATAAGCAAATGTATCAAGGCAAAGCAAGTACTGTTATAGTGGGACATGATATTACAAAACATTTTGTTAAGATTTTTTTCTTTATTTAGCCATCACAATTTTCAATTAGATTTATTTTTGTATAATTAAAAATAAATGGCTTCCAATATAATCTATGAATAAGATTGGTTTTAATCATAGCCATTTAACACACTTTTTTCCTTCCAGTGACTGAATTCTGCTCCACATGACATGCCTTTATTCACAGATGATTGTAGACCTCTCATTTAAAAAGCACCAATCTTATCATTGATTATGTTTCATTTTTGACTTTTTTGTGGTGATAATCCTAAAATAATGATGGTGCAAATAATGTCACATTTTAGGATTATGCTAAATCTCATTCCTTTCCCTTCCTTACTTATAAATGCAAAGACATATCTTCAGTGCTTTTAGAAAATGTACTTTTAAGTGCTGCCTTTACTGCTCTGTGCTTTTTAATGGTGCATGTGTCCAGTGTCCAGGCTGGTTTTGAAGTGCAATCTTCATCACTTTGATTCCAAACTAATCATTTTTCATCCTTCTTTTCTTTCATGTCTGTGATTCTGGTCCATGGCATCTTGATTACCTCTAATGACACTGGCTGTCAATGCGCTCAGAGTACACAGTGAGTAGTATTATGCACTCATACAAACACACACACACACTTCTCATGTGGTCTGTCTCTATAATGCTCTATTGTACACATCAGCAGTGACACTAGTATTGTCTAGAGATAATCAAGTAAGAAACCATTTTAAACTGTTTATTTAAAACATAGTAGATTATCCATTGTAGTGGCACTAGTACATACAGCCACTACATACTACAAAATAACAGTTGTAATGTTGCTAACATGTAAAAAGGTTAATCTGTTATTCTTTGTTTTTCTTTCACTTACTCAACTCATTTCATATCAGAAAAGGCCAATATTGGTACATTAAGAATTTTCATTTTATATATATATATATAATCGTTTTTTTAGACAGGCCAAATTGTATTGGCAGATCAAGTCCATATTATGTTAAAACATGGCATTGGAGTGGCTCTTAGCACTTTAATACAAGCCACAAGATGGAGAAGCTGTACTCTAGTCTTTTTATTTCATTTTGTACCTTATATTTTGGTTTAAATATATGAGCCATGCAAGGATCTTCCAACCCCTAATAAGTTGACCTCTAGGTGTCTTCATATCATTGCAAACAATAATCCTTTTATTTGTCTTGGCCTTGTGGTTATATAGCTGCCTCAGCACAATTATGCCCTAGTTAAACACCACATGTCAATAAAGACTCAAAATCCCCTTCAGAGCTTGTGGCTAAAACTGGCTAATTGAGTATTGCTGAGAACAGGCACTAATGATTATCTGCAGGACATCAGGAGGCCATTAGCCCACATGAGGTATAGGTAAGAACACGTCAATGCAGTTTAACCATCGGCCCAACCACTCACCTCCATGTGGACAGTAACATTTAGTGAAGTAGCCTCAAAACTATTCAGGGAGAATTATTTTAATTTGTTTTGACTGTATGTGCAAAACATCAGTGCAGGGTCATTTTCAAGAAGATATTCAAGACAGGCTGTTTATCTGTTGCAGTTCAAGTTAAATAAGATTCTGTTCAATATGCACATTTTAAACACATTCAAGGGTATTAAGAGAGAGAACTGAAATTAACTGCTAAACTAATACAAAAAACATGTTTAAAGAGGTCCAGCCTTACTACAGGATTATGCATAATAAAACAAGGAAATTATGCTGCCTAAATCACTGGACTTGCAGTTTTCTATTTCATTGGCCGCATTTTTATATAGTGCTTTTCCACCTTCGAGGCACTCAAAGCACTTTACAACAAGGAACCACTCACCCATTCACACACACATTCATACACTAGTGTACACAGACACTGGGGGAGAGTTATGTTAAGTGTCTTGCCCAAGGACACAACAACAGCATTCATCTGTGGGAGCACATCAGCCAACTTGTGGGTCAGCGGATTTGACCGCTCAACCAATGATGCTTTTATGTCAAGAGCTACTGTCACCCTCATTCTAGTTGTGTTTTTGTTTTGATCGTCATTAATCTTGCTGCACAACTAACTAGGGCTGTAAAAATGGTTGACTATTTATTTATAAGGATTTATATGGACCACAGCAGAAAGATGAAGGTGCAGATTGAGTTAATTCAGGGGTCACTGATTAGACAGTTTAAGATACATTTTTACCTGCCTTTTATGAAAATGCTCTTTACAAGTTCTTCTCTGTATTTATCCTTGATCCTATTCATTTTGAAAGCTTTTGCTCAAGCCACGTCAGCCCTCTTTTAGTCAATGAATCGATGCACAGGCATGTCTTTAGTTGATCAAGACTTCCTTTAATCTCTACATCCCCCATTTTAAGCTTATATGTATATTTCATTTTGTAACATTTAATTTTCAAGTTTATTTATTTATGCAATATTGAATTCGTCGTTTGGTATTCAAATACATTTAGCCTGAATTTTGATGCAAATCTCTGGCCGTCTGGTAATTAAGCTGAGGATTAGTGCTATCCTTGTTCCCGTTTGTTCAAATCCATGGCAGACTTCTTCTTTATACAGTACTTACCACTGCTCTTCTGCAGCCAAATGTATTTTTCACTTTCTCTTATGCACCCCCAGTGAGCTGGCAGTGGCCCTACAGCTCAGTGCCGCAGGCTAAGATTGATCCCTCCTGTTGTATTTCTCCTGCTGCTACTAACACACTAACACGTCCAGACTCAAGCGCTTATGCAACCCTCTTTCCTTTGTAGCCTGATTAATAATTACACAAGTTTTAATACATTTCACAGTAGACAAATGTGAATGATGTGTTGAGGTAATGATGTGGCTTCTGTTCATATTAGGCTATTTTTTGATCTACATCATAATGTTGTTTCCTCATTACAGACATAACCTGGAGTTGTGTTTTGTTTCATTCACACATTTGACACACTCTGTTCCACTTTTTGATGTCATGTGTTAGTACATGAAGTGCTCCACTGTGCTTTTAAACTTCATACAACTTCACTAGAGTCATTTGGATTATTTCAGCTCTAAAAACTGCTCTAAACACTGTCGCTTCATGACATCATAAGGTGGAACAGGGCGTTTGAGATTTAGGGATGTAGACAGATTAATAATGAGGGGTTACTCAGACACGTGTGAATGAAACAAAACACAACGCCAGGTATGTTTTTGATGAGGTGACAACCATAACATGGTTTAAAGCTTTCAAGAGTCACTTTTCTATAATATGGGACCTTTAAACTGTAGAACAAAACCATATGAGATTAATTTATATTAGAGAAGATTTTCACTTTTTAAATGTTTATTTTATATTTGACAAGACTTGTTCAGAAGTCAATCGAATACATGAATCCAGCCCACTTACAAATGCAATGAATATCTCTTATATTCTCCAGTCAAAGGTCATAATGTAATGGCCAGTTAGTGAATATAGCAACATTAATACCATAGCTTAATCCTGTCTTGTTCTCCTCTACAGTGCTCCTTCCTGCCAAAGTTTTCCATCCACATTGAGACTAAGTATGAAGACAATAAAGGCACCAATGACCATGTGAGTAAAGAGCTATATGGAGCTATATGGAGCTATGTGGAGCTTTGTGGAGCTTTGTGGAGCTTTGTGATGGGATTGACAGAGAACAGGTTGAAATCTGCCAAAGGAGAACTGCTGCAGCTGATGTTCGTTTGATTCACACGGCTGCCTGTCTCTGTGGCTCTGTTCTTCCCACGTTCACAGTCTGGCTGCTTTTATTACAGCATTCTGAGGGTTACAGAAAAAGGTGCCATTTACATTTATTAGCATTTTATTACCAGCTACATGTGTGAACACACCTTTGAAGGGGTTGCCTATGGAATCCTGTGTGAATCCTGTGTTTAAAAGGTACTTTGTTACGCAACAGTAATAATTCCTTCTATTTTTCATTAAACCATTGAGATGGTTTAAGATAACTGCTCGCCATAAAGCTTTATAATTGTAGCAATAAAACATAAATTATATAAAAAGCTGTTTAAGACCTTGGGTATTATTCAAGATTCAGACTTGGATTTTAGTTTAGTAATAGGCTAAAAAGGTTCAAGTTGCATAATTACCCAAATCATTTTGTTCCAAGAGTTTACTGATATTTTTCACTTCAGTCCATGCTATGCACATATCATATGCATACACATGTGATTTCTCTTGTTAATATTTCAGTAATTAGATGTACTAACAATACATCTGCGTACTTTCAATGACATTGATGTTAGAGGCATTCACACCAACTGCATGAATAAGAGCGTATTACAGTTGAGTTCAATCATTGCTGTACTCAGCGCTAGATACTACAGTCAGGCAGTGAGTGTTACGCAAGAGTCAATGCTGAAAATAAAACAACCACAGCGCCCCCCAGTGTAAACTTTGGAAAATCACATGTGAGTTGTTCCACAGATGGCCACAATTGTATGTATTAAGTAACAAGTCTGGTGTTTTCAAAGTGAGTAACTGTTCTAGTGGTTGTTTTGACACTCAAGTTGCATCTATTCAATTAATTCATTATGAAAAGCGCACCGCTCCCCCACTTATCTCCATGTGTTGTGTTGAATTTGGTACAGCATTTATGTTTACACAATTAGACCTTGGAGTAGAGCTGTTCTCTGAGGTGCACTTACACATGCAAGCTTATGTGTAATAAAAGTATGATTCTGACCCTCACCCATCACTTTTATTTACCGTCAAGGCAAATCGTCTCCGCTCTCACTGCTTCTATTTGTCGACCTGCCCTATGCATTATTGATCAAGCCATCTTCATACATCACCTTTGTGCAGATCTTTGGCGGGGAGCCCAGAGAGGAGGAAACCGAAGTGTGTGTCGTGGATATTGCTTACGACGAGGTCCCAGAGCGCCACTACAAAGAGTCAGAGGTCAGAGGTCACCGGGGCTGTGTGCTTAGCTTTGTGTATAAAAACAAATTCTTTAAAGAAAAAACAGAGAGGAGGAAAAGCACTGTTTCTGTACATACAAGCACATTAATTGGGAGATTGCTCGTGACCACCAGCTAGCCGCTTGTCTCCCGAGAGCTACGAGAGTGACTGAGAAGCCTGTTTACAAACTGCAGGAGGTGTAGGCATGATTGAACGTTTGTATTTGACCAGCAGGACATCATTTATCAGAGTGAGATGGTCATAAAAAGAGAAGTTATTAATAGTCATAAGGGGTCATGACAGCTCAGCAGTGGTGGTGCAGTATTGACACATGCCCAACTCCCAGCAGGGCGTTTTATGGTCTGCTAATACATGCGCACAGCCAAGAATAGTATGAAGTACAGACCAAGGGGAAAACAACACAGCTACAACTCAGCTACAACTGCTCATGTAAATGTATATTGACAGAAAAGCAAATGTGTTAACACCCCGGGGAAAGATATACAGTATATGGAAAACACAAATAGAATAAAGATTGAACACAGAGTAAAATGTGATGCGGTTTAATGTTGATTATCCAATTATGAAACATGATTAAAGAGAAAACAGCCAAAACAAACCTATGGGTCAAAAGTAGCATAGAAGGTATATGCACATTTATTTGTTTATTTGTATAGCACAATTCGTACAGAAGGTAATTCACATCAAGGTGCAAGGTTGCCACAGAGAACATAGACAGTGAGACAAAGCCTGCACACTTATTTCCAAACTGCCTTTAATAAACGTTTCGATCAGTGGATCTTCATCAGGTCATGGTTCTCTCTGTGCCACTCCCATATATACCCTCTGCCTACTGATTGGTTGGCCAATCTAAAAATGAGCCACAGGAGATGTCCACACAACACAACATATAACATAATATAACACAATATACATTGTACATCATATAACATGAGCCATTACCCAAGTCCATTAATCATATGTCATCATCAGGCAAGTAAATTACATTAGAAAACATTATAAAAAAGTGTTTAAGTTCATATTCCTAATTCAGGCCACTAGGGACCAGTGTTTTTAAGGAGTAAATATAAAAACTCTCTCTTTGTAGGAGGAGCCTGTTAATACCTCCTCCTCTTCTTAGGAGCTTCACGTGGTCTATACCACTATATTTAAGGGAGGAGATTTGGTGCTGCGCTTCTTTAAAATGGGCAGCTACAGGTTTTCTTAGTTTCTAATGTTGCTCCTATGTTCAGATATTCAAGTCTTTAGTGCTCTAGATGTTTTTCCTACATAACCCAGTCCACAGGGGCATTTTAAAAGGTAAATGACATTATTTGTGGAGCATGTAATTGTCCCTTTGATTTTCATAATCTTCCCTGTGGTTGGGTGTGTATAAGTTTTACATTTATAAGTAAAATTACACTGTGTACATGACCCGCAGTGATAGTTTCCTGATGGAGGATGTAACAATGTACTGCATCTGGCTGGAATCTGATCAAACTTAACTAGTATTTGTCTGAAGTTTGGAGGATGTTTGTACACTTCTTGAGGAGTGAATACATTTTGTAGTGATGGATCTGTGTTCACAATGTATCAGTGCTTTCTTAAGATGTTTTCAATATGTTTTCCCTGTAGCTGCCCATTTTAAAGAAGCGCAGCACCAAATCTCCTTCCTTAAATATATATTGGGATAGAGCAGGTGAAGCTCCCAAGAAGAGGAGGAGGTATTAACAGGCTCCTCCTACAAAGAGAAAGTTTTTATATTTACTCCTTAAAAACACTGGTCCCTAGTGGCTTGAATAAGGAATATGAACTTAAACACTTTTTATAATGTTTTCTAATGTAATTTACTTGCCTGATGATGACATATGATTAATGGACTTGGGTAATGGCTTATGTTATATGATGTACAATGTATATTGTGTTATATTGTGTTATATGTTGTGTGGACATCTCCTGTGGCTCATTTTTAGATTGGCCAACCAATCAGTAGGCAGAGGGTATATATGGGAGTGGCACAGAGAGAACCATGACCTGATTGTCAGGGTTTGGTGTTTGTGTTCCCCCTCCCTTCTGTGTCTGCCTGCTCCTCCCCTCGTGTGTGATTGCCTGCTCGCCCCTCCTGTGTGATTGCTTGCTCCACCCCTAATGTGTTACACCTGTGTCTCATTTGTTTCCCCACCCTTTAGTATATATAGTCGGAGTCTTCCCCTGTGTCTTTTGTCAGATTGTCTTTTCTTTTTCCCCGTGCTTTTTCCCCGTGCTTTTTCCCCGTGCTTTTTCCCCCGTGCTTTTTCCCGTGCAGCATTTATTGTGTCATGGAAATAAAACCACTTTGTTGAAGCCACGCATTTGGGTGTCCTGTGCCGAGTCTGATAGCACAATCTGACCAAGATGAACCCAGCGGGCTCGAATCCACCTGTTCCTTCTGATCCTGTTCGCACTGCTATCCAAGCCCAAGGACAGAGAATTTTCCAACAAGAGGAACCTATGCAACTTGGGCGCACTCGTGTGACTCCTGAGGAGCGTCAAAGGCGGTTGAGGGAAGGACGCTGCATCTACTGTGGACTCTTGGGTCATTTCCTGGACCACCGCTGGACATTGTTCTCCGTCCAGGGTGGTAAATTCCCTTCTTGGACCACCGCTGGACACTGTTCTCCGTCTGGGGTGGTCGATTCCCCTCCTGGACCACCGCTGGACATTGTTCTCCGTCCAGGGTGGTAGATTCCCTTTTTGGACCATCGCTGGACATTGTTCTCCGTCCAGGGTGGTAGATTCCCTTCCTGGACCACCGCTGGACACTGTTCTCCGTCTGGGGTGGCCAACTCCCTTTTTGGACCATCGCTGGACATTGTTCTCCGTCCAGGGTGGTAGATTCCCTTTTTGGACCATCGCTGGACATTGTTCTCCGTCCAGGGTGGTAGATTCCCTTTTTGGACCATCGCTGGACATTGTTCTCCGTCCAGGGTGGTAGATTCCCTTTTTGGACCATCGCTGGACATTGTTCTCCGTCCAGGGTGGTAGATTCCCTTTTTTGGACCATCGCTGGACATTGTTCTCCGTCCAGGGTGGTAGATTCCCTTCCTGGACCACCGCTGGACATTGTTCTCCGTCCAGGGTGGTAGATTCCCTTCCTGGACCACCGCTGGACACTGTTCTCCGTCTGGGGTGGCCAACTCCCTTTCTGGACCATCGCTGGACACTGTTCTCCGTCTGGGGTGGTCAACTCCCTTCTTGGACCATCGCTGGACACTGTTCTCCGTCTGGGGTGGTCAACTCCCTTCCTGGGTGCCAGTTTCCCTGTGTCCCTCCGTCCAGGCCCCCTCCACCCTCCCGTGTTTGTGTTGTTGTTTGGGACGTCTGGGAGCCGTCCATTGAGGGGGGGTACTGTCAGGGTTTGGTGTTTGTGTTCCCCCTCCCTTCTGTGTCTGCCTGCTCCTCCCCTCGTGTGTGATTGCCTGCTCGCCCCTCCTGTGTGATTGCTTGCTCCACCCCTAATGTGTTACACCTGTGTCTCATTTGTTTCCCCACCCTTTAGTATATATAGTCGGAGTCTTCCCCTGTGTCTTTTGTCAGATTGTCTTTTCTTTTTCCCCGTGCTTTTTCCCCCGTGCTTTTTCCCGTGCAGCATTTATTGTGTCATGGAAATAAAACCACTTTGTTGAAGCCACGCATTTGGGTGTCCTGTGCCGAGTCTGATACTGATGAAGATCCACTGATCGAAATGTTGTTATTTAGCAATTTGGAAGTAAGTGTGCAGGTTTTGTCTCGCTTCAAAAGTAGCATAAGCTGAAATAATTGTTTATTTGTAACAGATGAACAACCACATAAAACTTTGATAATTTATTGAGAATAAACATTATAATCAAAGGATCTTGGGATGTTTACAAAGCTTAATTATAATCTATTTAGTTATGCAAGTATATTCATATTTGGTTCTCATTTCTTAGTACACAAGTGTCACTACAGTTCAAACATGGTCATTTTATAGTAAATTACTTTATTTCACTTCCACTGTACAACATGAAATTGCTCGTATGCCCAGAGATCAAATAGAAAATAGCATTTGACACCTCTGATCCCCCTCTGACAGCATCTTAGACAGTCCCAGTCCTATCAGTCCACATTCACCTCCTGTGCCAGTGTGCATTCACAGCAGGATGTCCATTTCCCTTTGGCACAAGGCGGATGACAATAAGACAAATGAGGCTGAAGACATAAATAGTCTCCTCAGTATAATAAGCACTGTTACACTTTTTTGAAACTATTTCAGTTTGTTACATGTTAATAATATCAGAGCCATTGGTGAAAAAAATTAAAATAAGGGACATCCTGGATCTTATTCTTTTCATACTGTTTCATAGAAGTATCGGATCGGGACTCGGTATCGGCAGATACTGAAAATCAAATGACTTGGACATGGACTCAGGGGCAAGAAAACTTGATCAGGACATCCCTAGTTCGTTTGGGAAATATAAAACTTGCTTTTCTTATTTTAGGATCTACGTTATTTCAAGTCCAAAAAGACCGAGCGTGGTTTGCTTCCAGAGGGATGGATGGACACCCAGGACCCCATCATGTGTTCCTACAAACTCGTCACGGTGAAGTTTGAAGTCTGGGGATTACAAACTCGGGTGGAACAGTTTGTACACAAGGTCAGCAAGAAAGTTTCAGCGCCATCTGCTCGGTTCAAACTGCTCCATGCAGTTACACTGTAGTAGCACACTTATCTCCCTTCACAGCATCTGCCCCTGTTTGCTATGTCTAGAGCCCATCCACACATGCCAAGTTATTACTCAGAATCTAGGCATGACTCATATTAATCACATCTCCCTAATGGTGGTAAAAGAAGCATTTATGAGCTTACAACAATTTTACCAAGCATAATTTTTATCCCGTTGTTCTTTTTAATGAACATTCATTCATTGTTTTAACCATATTACTGTGATTTTTGCCTCTAGGTGATTCGAGATGTTTTGCTGTTAGGACACAGGCAAGCCTTCGCCTGGATTGATGAGTGGATAGGTGAGGCCTAATCAATATTTCAGCATTTCTTATGTTAAATTACATGTCTTGTGTTATTTACGAGATATCAATCCACCTTTTTTTAGTGTATGTTTTTTTTTATGTAATCATAGTACTAACCAGAAACAGGCAAACTTTGTAAATGAGCTGATGAGCAGTTTTGCTTTGATAAAGTTCTGTCTATTCTGACTTGATGGGTTTTTGTCCTGCCCTTTCGAATACTATGTTGACTCTAAGGACAAGTTGAAAAACATTTACATGCCTGCAACAGTTATAATTAATTAGTTTATTAAAATAGTCTGATATTGTATACGTAATGTCATTACTAACAGATATGACCATGGAGGAGGTCCGTGAGTATGAACGAGCCTCACAGGAAGCCACAAACCAAAAAATTGGCTCATTCCCTCCGGCCATCTCCATTACCGAGACCCCATTACCAATGAACTCCCGCAATGGTCCCAACAGCGCCCCCTCCACACCACTCTCCACCGAAGCACCCGATTTCCTCTCTGTCCCCAAAGAGCGCCCCAGGAAGAAGTCAGCACCTGAGACTTTGACCCTGCCTGATCCGGGACGGCGGGACTCCCTTTTTAAGCTCCCCAGCTTTTTCTCATGGAATTCCAGTCCACAGCCCGAATGAGAACAGGCATGGGACCCAGCCAGTGTTGTATCGCTAAATGTCCCGTGGATCAGAGGAGGATGACTGCACAGCACATCCCCTAAACGCCCCTCTACCAGCTCCGGTGAAGCAGACTTTTCACTGCCCTGGTGATCCTAGCTCCCCCCGTGCTCCGAAAGACATGCCAGTGATGCTGACACATGCCAGATACTGCTGTCTGAAAGCTGTTGAGACACGCAACCTACAGAGGAGAGGTTCTTCCACAGAAATCATCAGAAAGTTTTCACTGAATAAGTTCAATAATAGTTTACATTCCTACTAGTTCCACACATTTATCTTATCATTTATCCCATCTATCTATTGAAATAAATGGTATATATACTGTATGTTGTGTAGAGTTTGGAAGTGAGCTGTGAGGTTAGTGTATTGGTGTAAATAAACAATCTGTAGAAGCAATTGTGAGATATATTGGTAACTTATTGCAGTAATGCTACCCCCTTGTGTTTTTAATGTTTTGACCAATGTCTGTACTGTATAAATGGCTAGTATAGCTGCATGGCTTGCTGCATGTGAAATAATGTTCTCTGTTCTGGTGACCTTTACTGAGATTGTGTCGCATGTCATGTATCTTCCAATGCTCTCAACACGTCATCTCATGTTTATGTAAATACTGTATGTTATGTAAATTGTCATAAAACTAAAATAAAGGTAAATTCTACTGTCTCAAATGTTAGTGGACAGAATTAACTATGCTATTTTATTGAAACATATTTATGTGGTCTATTTCATTATGTGTGGTGTTTTCGCATTGTACTTTTCCATAAATGGTTTGATGGAGTTGTCAAGTACCGTAACATAGAAAGAAACTGCACATGAATTCATGTTTTTGTGGCCATACCGGCTCATCAAAGCCTGATCCCGTCAGATTTCAGAAGCTAAGCAGGGCCGGGCCTGGTTAGTACTTAGATGGGAGACCACTGGGAATTCCAGGTGCCACAGGGGGGCGCCAGTGGCAAAAACTGTCGTAGTGTCCTTAGGCAAGGCACATCACCCACATTGCCTAGTATGAATGGTGGTGTTGGTCGGAGGGGCTGATGGCGCAGATTGGCAGCCTCGCTTCCGTCAGTCTGCCCCAGGGCAGCTGTGGCTACAATAGTAGTTTACCACCACCGGGTCTGGAGTGAATGAATAATGCTCTGTAAAGCATCTTTGAGTGTCCTGAAAAGCGCTATATAAAACTGATGCATTATTATTATTTAAAGCATCTGACTTGTTTTGATATTGACTTTTTATGTGCCAGTTAAGCAATATGAAAATGAATTGTGAGTTTATTAACAAAACAGAGTAAATTGTAACAATGCTTGACAAAGTTAAATGAGGAAGAACAATTTGGAGTTAAAGGAAATTCCATTTTTTAAAAAGCCATAGCACAAACTGTAAATTATAAAACCTTTGTAAAATACACTATATGTGTTAGGACAAAATAAATATAAGATTATCCTCTCCCAGTGTTACATGTAAACATGATGCTTTCAGTATAATGTATATAAAAAGTCTCAAGTGCATCCAAGGAATAGAGCAAGTTTCCACTGCGTGTGTGATTTTGCCATTTTTCAAAACTACCTTTGCTTTGGATCTTGGGGGATCCCATTCATTCGTCTTTCTTTAAGGTCACGCATTAGATCGAGGAATAATTCATACCAAAAAAAGGTGAAGCCAGTTGATATCGCAGCCTTCAAAAGGCTGGGTGAGAGGCCTTTAAAAAATCCTAGGAGGCCTTCTTCTTTGGCAATTTGAACCGCACAGTCCAGCAGGCCTTTATATGTGCGCACCTGCTCACATGTAATATAAATAATTTACTATAACTTCAGGGCATAAAAAAATAGTGTTCAAATGAGAATAGTTCACCTTTCCAAAGTGAAGGCGAGCCTCCTCAAACCCCCCCACCTGCAGTCTCTTCTTGAAAAGATCAAAGGGGTATGTGATAGTTTTACTGATGATTCCAGCTCCACTCCCAGACAACAGGCTTTGCAGGTTTCCTGAACAACACATATACATACACATACAAGGCATTTAAATCTCATGGAAGTGCAAGTTATACCATATACTGTATGTTTGAGCTGGACCTCCACTGACCTCCAGAGTTTTTGGCATTATGGGCAGGAGCTAACATCTTTTTAAATACATTGTAGAAAAAGAACTGCAGACCAGCATATGGAAACACAGCCACGAGTGTTGGAGACAGACCCCGGTAAAATGTCAGAGCCCCTTCAGAGCGACACATTGTAAAGACAGCATGTCGGAGATTCGTGTAAATCTGAAAATTATTGTGTTAATTAACAAATATGTTATGTGATGGGTATTTTATATACCTACCTTAGGTTCTCCTTGAGCTGCAAATCGAGTTCGTAAAGTGTCAAGAGGTTGACAGAAGACTGTGGCAGAGCAGGCAGCCAGGCCTCCACACACAAAGTGCACTCCTGCTGTTTGACTGTCATATGATGTTGTCTTGTGGACTACCTCCGTCAGAAACTCAAAACTTGTAAACTATGCAGCACACAGTTATTACTAGACATGGCATGATTTTGATTCTGTAGAACTAACATGTGTAACATAATGATGCCTTACCTGTACAGCCCCAAATGCAACAGAGAGAAGTTGTGCAGGGATGTGCCCTTTCCAAAATGCAGACAGGCCTTCTTCTTTATAAATGCAGCGACAGGCCTGAAATATTCCACTGTACTTGCCCTCAGGTTTCTGTGATGACACTCGTTCAAGCTGGAGCTAGAACATGAACAAACAATGTAGTGGTTTATAAATAGAAAATAATTCGAATGCTGCATGTCATTAGATCCACTGTAAAAGCATCAGTACCTGGAACCTAATTTTAATGACATCAAAGGGACTAATAAGGGCTCGTGTAACCATGCCTGCAGCTGACCCAGCCAAGGCAGCATCCTCTGGAGACAGAGCTGCATCCTTAGCACCAGGATCATAACCCACCATGACCCCTCAAGGCTCTGCCTTACCAAGAGTTGCTAAAACAAAAAATGTCGAGTGTCAGTATACAGGTGAAATCGACGAATTGAGTTGTACGTAAAATGACAAAGAGGAAATGCTAAGCTAAATAAACATCAGCGGTATAACTAGTGTCTAACACGTTCTTTTATTTGACTCTGTACTGGTTAAGGTTATAAGAATCTAAATCTGAACTTGCCTTATGTCCTTGTCATTGCAAACAGCAGAGTCTGACCAGCACAGCGGCAACATAACCTCACACACCCATCGGCTCCTCCTACTACAAAATAACTTCCGGTTCACACAGTTCTCGGTTTCTCAATAATTATTAATTTTCTGTACTTTGTATTTTCTTTTTTCCTTTTGCTCTTCTCTCAACAACGACGAAACACTAATTATGTATGACAATTGATTTCATATTTTAATTACCACTATGTCCAGAAATGTTCATTTGTTTTTGTTGTAACAAACAATGACCACAAAGGGGCAGTGTCCTTAAAGTTCCACACAAAACTACCTGTAAATCTATTTAGACAATCAGTCACTATTTTAGAACATTAATTCTTGTTGGGTTTTTTAAATTATTACTATATACATACAAGTTAATTTTGCTACTTTTCTCTTTTCCACCCTCATCCAGGGTGACCACCTGTCCCTCTGGTTATTCTGGCTTGCACACCCGTTTTATTTAAATCATCTGGTGTTATAGACGTTATTATCTATGTCCCACCAGCAACGTGTTTGTAACAGAGACCGTATATATGAGTATATATGAGTCATATATTCGGTCTATGATTGGTACTGTTTGGGGTGGTGGTCTCACTTTCTCTCATGTGTCATGACCGTAGCGACACCACCAGGGGGGGCTCTAGAGTCATTAGTTACGCTGTTCCGCCACCGTCGACGAAGTGTTCGCCTCCATCATCCACGGGTTCTAAACATTTTAGCCCGAAGAGGATTGTCAATTCACATCCAATTCAATGACTATTTAGTGCCCCCTGTTCTCTAAACAGGTACATATTTGGCTTATTAACTTCTAATTTCTATAACGTTATGTATCGTGCATGTATCTTATTGTTTTAGCATGGACCGCGTTAACTTTAAGATAAAGTTGATGGCTAACATTTTGTAGTTTGTGCTCATAAATTAATCGTAAATGTGTTTAAATATAAGATGAATTGGATGGGGGTTTACTTTAACACCTTATACAATTTCAGCTTACTGAACACGCTAGCTCACGGTCATACTACTATTACTAGTAGTAGTAGTACTAGTACTAGTACTACTAGAAAAAAACACTTTCTGAGAGTGATTACTTAGTAACAAATATGAAAATGAAAATTGCAAAATTGCGAAAACCATAGCCAGTAACAGGTGTGTCGTGCCTATTATGTTGTATCAAGTTACATTCAACTGGTTTGTACAATGGAGAACCCCACTGAGGAATACAAGATCCAGTCATTTGATTTAGATACGCAGATGTTACTAAAAACAGCCTTAAAAGGTAATTCCCCTTAAAAAATATTAACAATCACCCATATATGTTATTTTGCTTGTAGGCTACTACCTGTGTGCTTCTGCTTTTCAGATCCCAGTTCTGTCAACCTTGATAAAGTAGCAAATATTATTGTGGACCAGTCTATGAAGGATCAGGTCTTTAGCAAAGAAGCAGGACGTATCTGTTATACTATAGTCCAGGTTTGTGTTTTATTTTAGATATGTGGTGAATTTTTTTTCCATTCATCATATTATCAGCAACAACAACATGGTCTGCAAAATGCTTTACTTAGTTGTGTTTTATATAGGCAGAATCAAAGCAGAACAATGGGAATTTTCGAAGGAATCTTTTGAATCGACTCCAACAAGAGTTCAAAGATAGAGAAGAAACAAGAAAGCGCTCAATTCAAGAATGGGTGTGCTATGTCACTTTCATCTGCAACATATTCGACTACCTCAAAGTAAGCAGAAGGGAATGTTGCCATGGTGATTTTGTTATTCTGTTGATTAATATCTTTCACTGTGCATTTTCCTTTAGGTAAACAATATGCCAATGGTGGCCCTGGTGCTTCCCGTCTATGATTGCTTGATGAGGCTGGCCCAGCCTGATGCTCTGATGAATGAGGCAGAGGTAATATGTCCCGTTGGTTTCTTTCAAATGTTTTTCTGGCCTTCAGACATCACAGCTAGGCCAGTACACAATAAAGCAGGATGATTCTCTTTTCACAAAACACTCCAGTTATACTGAGACTTCATTGTGGTGTTGAGTTTGTGACTATAGTATGAACCATTGCAGCTTTAGAGGGGATTACCCAAGGTGTTACCCAGTTGACAAATGTTTTTTGGTATTCAGTATACAAATAATAATTATTTTTTTCTAATATTTAGATTGTTATATAAGTCACAATTTTCTACTCATGGACTTTGGGGTTTAAAAAATTAAGTGAAACTTTGACATTGAAAAGCGGACACGAAAAAAATTGTATACCCTATAAAATGATTGATTCTGTTAAAATGAATAATGCTATCAGTTCCCAATTTAGTAGAAAGAGGGTATGATGGTCCAGTGTAAAAACTCATTGCCTTGAATAATTTGATTTGATAAATACAAGTGGACATAAAATGTACCCGTAATTATAGAATGACTCAATATTCTTTATGGTATTATGTATTTCAATGTTGACTTTTTGTCTAGGTCGACTGCCTGGTTCTTCAGCTACACCGCATTGGAGAACAGTTGGAGAAAATGAACAGCCAGCGCATGGATGAGCTGTTTTATCTGCTGCGTGACGGGTTTCTGCTCCAAGAGGGGCTCACATCCATGACCCGCCTGTTGCTACTGGAGATTCTGGAGTTCAGAGCTGGAGGCTGGTTGCTCAGTAGTACCGCTCATAAATACTACTACAGTGAAATCTGATGTGGATGAAGGACTTGTTTCTGTAAAACTTTGGCCTGGCTAATGATTGTAAGACCAATGATATTCACCAGCCAACATAATTAAGGAAGTGTTTCAAAGGTTACAGTTTAGTTTGAGATGTTTTAGGACCAATACTTTTTATAGTTTTTAAGTTTTTCACCAAAACATGTTGCTGTGGATCTGGAAGGACCGAACAGATTTTTCCCACAGATACTGTTTGTTTTTATAATTAAGCTTTGATTGCGGTGAAAAGCAAATTTCTTTGCAAAGAATTTTATGTAGTAATATTAAAATTGGTTAGAACATTTACATGATTTCGGCCTCTTTGCATAGTTCAATTCTGATTAACTGTCTTGTCTTTATATTTATTCTGTAATTAATATCATTCAATTATTACCAGAATTGGTTTGTTGCTGTTATAATTTGACCAAGTTATTTGCAGTTTTATGGTACACAAGAGATATAGGAGAATAAATATGTCTAATTTCTAGAAGGTGGCTCTATAATTAACTGCAGAGAAAAAACTTTGGTATGTTATATTTGGCTACCTAATAGTGTTTGAAAAGGTATTGGCAATTGTTAATTTAACCAAAAGATAGAATTGCCAATACTGTAGTTTTATTTGTCTATATTGACAATCAGTTTACTGTAGAGTATCTTCAATTTGATATACAAAAAGAATAAAGTAAGTTTTGTTCCAGACATTTATTTTAAGTAGCACTCCAGTGGTGGTTATGTTATAAGTTTACAAATTGTATTTATGAAAATGTGTGATTTTTATCAATGCTTTGGTTGTGTATATTATGTTTCTAAAAATAAATCTATTTTTTCCCATTTTTTTATGTATCTTGTAGAGGTAAATTGATATTATATTTAGTTGAACACCTGACTACAAAAATGCAAGCACACAGAAAGTGTTCAATTGGTTTGAGTCCTTCAGAGGTGGCCACTGTAGAGATACTGAGCTTTAGTGGAGTCTAAAATCATTGCTTTAAATATTTTTCCTTTATTTGTACAATGTATGCATATTAACTCCACGTCAAGAATAGCAATTATAAAGACCCATATGTGCGTCAATTCTTAGAAAGTATTACAATTTATTTTAAATACTGTATTTACAAGTTGATAAGCTCGCCTGTTATTAAACACTTCACCACCAGCGAAAGTGGGCATATGCTCGGTTTGACTCTGCCATTTTGTGCAGTTCATATTTCTTCTTTATAACACTTCCTTCTTTCCTGTATGCAGCCAACAGTTCCTGTGAAAGTTTCTCATACATGTGCGTGCGCCTGTGCTTGTTGTCTCTGCATTCATTTATTATCCACTTCATGGCAAGGAAGCGCCGCCTGTTGTCCGTGAGGGGTACGGGCACCTGAGTGGTTCAGATCAAGAAGTTAGCTCAAATCTCTATATGTACATGGGTACAAATCTCTATATGTACATTTACACCCTGCTACTGACCTGGTAGAATTTTGAACCTTTCTGTATGCTGGTCAGGCCCACCGCAGGCTTACAGTTTTCCAGTGCCTGGTGGAAGATGGTGTAAGGGTTGCACTCAATCTTTTCCTTCATCCCCATTGGAGCTTTGTGATACTGCTCCACTTGTTTCCTCTTAATAATCTCTAAAGTCTATCAGATAACAAAGTTATGTATTCTGACAGGCAAGCAAGACTTTTAGACACTGGTCTGCTTTACTCACACTGGTCAAAATGTCTCTGGCCAAAATCTTGTCTCCATTTTTCATTATCATGTTGATGAATTTACTATAGAGAAATACACATTACAGTCTAGTGCTTCACAATTATAAATATTTCTAACATGTCTACAAAAATTTAGTCGAACCTGATGACAGGATCATCATACACTGAGCTGGTAAGGCCGCTGGGTGCAGCTTTGATCGGCCTGAGGGCTTTCAAATCCCGCTTTTCCTTCTCCTCTGCACTCAGCTTTGTCTCTGGGTGGCTGTAGGCTTCTTTCCTCACCTCTGGCTCCAAGTAGTACGGATTGTACCTGCTCCATCTCACCAGCAACACCCTAAGAGTGAAGGAACAGGGCAGAGTCAATCACTGTTTATGTGTTGAAAATTAAGGGGTGCTATTTGAAGATGCAGCACTAATATGGTAAGGTGACCAGACGTCCCTGTTTCCCCGGGACAGTCCCAGTTTTGAGCCCCGTGTCCCCTGTCCCAGCAGATTTGTCCGAAATCGGTTATTTGTCCCAGTTTTCTCAACCAATCAATCAAACTTTATTTATAGAGCGCCTTCATACAAAAAAATGCAACACAAAGAAATGTCCCAGGTGTCCCTATTTTTGACCAATTTGATACCAGCCAACAGTAAAGAGGGGCATACATTGTCTTTTGTTTGGGTAAAATACATAAAAGCATGCAAAAAAACACAAAGAAAATGTCACTATACTGACTCAAATCTTAGTCATGAATGGGCCGAGTGCAGAACCATTTTCCTTAATTACGCACTCGTTTCACAATTTTATTATTACCAACACCCCTAAACCGGGGGTGTCCCAATTTTTTTTATTTTGGAAAATCACCCTATAATATGGCCAACCTTTGGAGAGAGCGTGGATTTATGATACATACGTAAGAATAATATTTACCTCGGAGTCCAAGGTTTTAATAATCCAGTGATGGAGGCAGCCATCTTGAAAATGTGACCAATACCGAGGACCCCAAGATAGTACCTTGTGCATCTGCCTATAGGAAAAACATGCAGCATTAAAATAAACCATCAAAAGTATTGCTATAAATTTAAGTTATAATTACAAATAAACCCAAGAATGTAATTCAGGAAATACATGTTTTTGTTTTGATCAGTAAAAGATGAACGCTCTCACACGGCAGTGACATCACGCAATGTTTTCAGTGCTATGGCGTACCAGGAAGGGGAGTCGCTTGAATCCTGGCTCAGTAAGTGATTAAACCCTTTTTATGAATGACAGGGCACAGTTATCTGGTTTGCGTTTACTGTGTCACACAGAAAGGATAGTAACTGTGCGGGTGTAGATGCTGACACGGCGCTAAAAGCTCGTAAGTTGTAGTTTTTCAATGGCTTTTATTGGCAGGATGGGTGGCGAGCTTTCAGCAGCCACCACTGACAGCTCCGTGCAGGCAGCTGAACACTGGGGTAACATATGCTTTAGTTTGGCCTATTTCTGTCTGTTATTTGGCTGACACCAATACAATAACTGTGCAAATAGTCAGTGTAATTTATTGAACGCTTCAGGAGGATTTAAGTGTGTGTAGACCGTGGATCTCGGAGTAGACTTATACACACATCATGGGACTGCTATGCGTAAAGCATCTTTGCAGCCTGTTTGGCCTGTTCAAGAGCGACTTTTTTTATGGAAAAACATCAGTTGGAACTAGACCTAAGATGAAACTGTAGGCATTATCTTTGTTTCTTATTTCAAAAACAAAGTTTCCTCCTGCACCTGCCACATGCCATGCACCTTATGTGTGGGTTTATCTTAATACTGTCTGTTACAGATAAAGCCACTCGTCCAACTAACAGACAAGAAGACTGGGAGTACATCATAGGCTTCTGTGATCAAATCAACAGAGAACTAGAGGGGTAGGTCTATGACATAATTCAATCTCCCTTTTAAATATGATACTGTAATAATTAAATGTTTTATTTGTTAGCCCACAGATAGCAGTAACACTTCTTGTACACAAAATCCATTCTCCACAGGAATGGGAGGCACTTCAAGCTTTAACAGTAAGATATGCTTAACACTACTACGTTACTCTGTGACATGTTTAATTAAGACCATTCATTCCACTATAGGTGTTGGAGGCATGCATGAAAAATTGTGGGAGGAGATTTCATAATGAAGTTGGAAAATATAGGTTTTTAAATGAGCTAATTAAAGTGGTGTCACCCAAGGTATGTCCTGGTAGAAATCTAAAAACCGATAATGATATTATATATTTTAAATCTACATTTACATTTTTCTTTTCAGTATATGGGTGACAGTGCTCCTGAAAAGGTGAAGACTAGGATTGTGGAGATGCTGTACAGCTGGACAGTTGCTTTTCCAGATGAAAGCAAGATTACTGAAGCATACCAGACACTCAAAAGACAGGGTGTGTATGGGCACATTATTAAGAATTTAACTGATTTTTGCACAAACCTACAACACTTTTAGGATTCCTAGAAAGACATAGAAAATGTCTTGGGAAAATATATATTTTGTCCTTGGGTTGGATTGGGTTCAGGTGTGTTCTTCATCTAATATGAGTTCCACCAGAGATATTTTTCATGTATGTTTTTGGACTTGAGGTATAGCCTTAGGCTTAAACTCTATATTTGTTTCATGATAAAAACTATAGAGGTAATCAGTTTGAAGTGCAAATTATTTAAAGCAAACTGTCGGATACCTAACAATCTTTTTGATTTTAGGTCTTGTAACACAGGATCCAGAGCTACCATTAGACAGAACTTTAATTCCTTCACCACCTACACGACCAAAACATCCAGTGTTTGATAATGAGGACATGGGCAAGGTAAAAGACATATTGAAAGTGAAAACTGTTTTAGTATGTATGAATGAACTAAGTAATAATGTTCATTTTGCAGTTACTTGCTGAGCTCCTCCGTAGTAAAAACCCAGAAGACCTTCAAGAAGCCAACAGATTGATTAAAAGCATGGTGAAAGAGGTATATACAATTTGAATTTCATTTCCTACACTATGATTTAAATATACTGTTTGTGGATATTATTACTGAAATCATTTATTGTTTAGGATGAGGTGCGTGTGCAAAAGGTAACTAATAGAATGCACACCTTGGAGGAAGTGAGCATCAATGTGAAGCTGTTGACAGAAATGCTGTCCCATTACAACAAAGAGAGCTCAACTGACTCGGACAAAGAAATCATTAAGGTAGGATGGCATTACTAATGTAAAATCATTTTCTGGAGTTAAATTACATTTATTATGATTTATTTATATGCATGGGAGAGAGAAACACAATTTTGATTTTTTTTAAATGTTTTTTATGACAATAAACTTTTTTGAACTTTGAACTTTGAAATTGAGCTAAAATAAATCAGCTGATGCACAACAGCAACAATGGTCCTATTATGTTTCCCAGGAACTTTATGAGCGGTGTGACAAGCTGAGACGGGCTGCATTCAAAATGGCCACTGAGTCTGAAGACAATGACACAAGTTTAGGTTTGTAGCTCATAGTTTGAATGATTAAGCTTTGCCTTTGCAATCAAAATATCAATTTTTTATAGATTCCATGGGATACATTTGGTGCAACATTGCCTACAAAGCCATAATAGCAGACAAAACCATTAAAAAGTGTAACTATCCATACTATAATGTAACTATCCATATTTTTCTAAGGTGATATCCTGCAAGCTAGTGACGACCTCTCAAGAGTCATCAGCTCTTATAAGAAGATTGTCGAAGGGCAACCCATCAATGGAGATAGTGAGGACCCCCAGTCTAAAGCATGTCACTGTGAAAATGGTAAGACAGCTTCTCTTTTTTCGCCAAAAAAGGACATATACTTATCACTTAAGGTGCACTATGTAAAGCAAGACGGTCTGTTGTCGTTTTTCATGGAATGTTCCACAGTAAGGCATTTAAGTCTTTTATGTCCATGGAGACAAGCAGCTGATGCCATAAGGCCAAGTTACTGATCATATTTGTGAAGGGGTGACCATGCTTACAGAATGTTTTCAAGGCAATTAAAACATCCCCAACTGAGGAAATGTAAGATGGGTAGTTTAATGTTTAATTGTGGAACAGAGAAAGCAATAATATACATAAGGACAAGCAGGCGACAGACCTCCCACATGAAAAGCTACATATTCTTATTTTTATACCTGTGTTTCTTACCCCTTAGCGGAAACGGACACACTCATCGACCTTACTGAAAGCGACACTACGAGCCCTTCTCATCCTGCTGCTCTGCTTTCTCAACCTCCCAATCCTTTCTCCACACACGCCATGGTCCCTCCTGTCCCTGTACCCACTCCTCTCCCAAAACCAGTGGGTGACTCCCAGGCCAGTCAAACCAGCAGTCCCAGTCACACATTACGTGACAAAGCTTCTGCATCATTGTCTCTTCTCGATGATGAGCTTCTGTCTCTAGGTAATATGAATCATTTTATTGGTAATAGTTGGTTAAGTTGTATATTGTGTTTAAATTGTACATATTTTTAGGTCTGAATGACCCTCCACCTACTCAGAGCAACCAGTCCAAGACAAAATTATTTGAGGTGTCCCAGCAGTGGAGCTCGCTGCAGGTACTGATTCATATACATCTTGGATGGTTAATTTAAAATGTCTCCTAACACTGCTCTTCTTTTACAGACCCCAGGATCAGGAGCTGATTTGTTTGGAAGCGGGACATATTCGCAGCCTGCACCGGCATTGTCAGAAGTCAGTCTACATAACCTACAAGATCTGGCCATGGTTGGGCTTTCAGACAATAGGTATTTGTTTAAATAGTTGTGGACACTATATTATGTCACACACAAAACATGCTATTGTACAGGGACTGAGACAGGATGTGTGAAGATTATGGTGAATTTGGCAAAATTATGCTAACCATAATGTTCAGCTTGTACTGCTTGCCAGAAATTAAATAAAGCACATTTACGCCTTTTGTCTCTTTGCAAACTTCCACAAATTATAATTAAAACTGAGGTTGTTTTTCTTTTTTGATGCAACTACCTTATCTTTTTTAGTCTTTGCTTTATCCACCCTTTCCAGAGGAAGCGGTTTTGGGATGCCAGCTACTGTGCCCTCCTTTGTATCCGCACAAGGCTCTCTGTCTTCAGCCTCCCTTCTAAAGAGTATGATGCCTGGCTCTCCTGCTCTGTCCCAGACCCAGTTCCACAGCCTCAGCTCTGCTCCAGGGAGCCCGCAGTTTCTCCCCCAGTTTCTGCCCATGTCACCTGGTCACTCTACGCTTCAGAACAGTCCAGCTAGAGGAGCAGACTTCTCTCTTAGCAATGTCTATGTCCCATTAGAAACAATTAAACCAAGTAAGAAAACCTTTGATACAAAACTAATTGTAACTTATGCTCACAATATTAACCCCCTGTCTTCTTGTAATCAGGTAAAGTGCTTCCTGTAACTGCGTACGATAAAGATGGGGTCCGTGTTTTGATCAACTTTGCGTCCAACTGTCCTCCAGGCAGGTCAGATGTCCTGGTAATGATTGTGTCCATGTTAAATACAGCCCCACTTCCAGTCCATAATGTGGTTCTTCAAGCTGCAGTACCAAAGGTAAACTTATGTTTTTGTCATTTAGGAAGTTCACATATATTTGTTTAGCACTAACCTTGCTTATTCCCACCAGTCAATGAAAGTCAAGCTTCAACCTCCGTCAGGAACTGAACTGGCCCCATTTAATCCAATTCTACCCCCAGCATCCATTACACAGATCATGTTATTGGCCAATCCATCTAGAGTATGTATCTCTTTCCTAACAAAACTGTTTCAACAATCTTTCAAAAGAAATTTCACACAGAGTACAAAATGATTGCTTGTGTTCATAGGATAAGGTGCGCCTGCGATACAAGCTTGCGTTTGTACTTGGAGACCGTCAATGTAATGAAGTTGGAGAAGTTGATCAGTTCCCCCCACCAGAGACATGGGGTCATCTATAGCAAAGTACCACCACCGTTCATTTGCTTTTGTGTCATTTCCTTTTATGTTGCATATTTTTTATAATTTTTATTGCTACTAACAGTAATTTGTTTGCTATAGGAAATTATGGCAACTAACACACCATAGAATGTTTATATGACTGAATTTATTTGATGAAGACTTACAATTTCTCAAATACCGGTATACTAAAATCTATAAATCTACACATGTAAGGCTAAATATGGTCAACGGTTAAACAACACTAAGAACTAGGAATATTTTAATATTGAATTTGTGCACAAGAAAGTCTAATTACCGCAAGATCTAAATTTGAGTGATGATTCTGTGATTATGTAAATGGTTCTTGTTAAAAATGGCCTTCTCTTTATTTTATTTAGGTGTGGTGAAGAAAAAAAATGTGGCACTTTGTATTATGAGTGGGCTCCATTTTTACTAGCTGTAATACACCCAAGAAACAATTGTTATGTTCAGAAGGAACAAAGAAAGGGGCACATCAGTGTTTTCTCTTAGCAGACTTGAAATGATTAAGGTGTTGATGGTTATTGTTTATTTATCATGCATTTATGGGTATTCCTTTGCAGTATTTTTGACAGATCACTGGAAAAATAAAATGTGAAGATAAAATCGTCAGTAAATTTAGTGAAAGTGTATAAACAACTGTGTATTTGTCATCTTCCATGTTTTGTATAAATTAACATCCTCAGTGTAGTTTTTGAAGTCTGGAGTTTTTCCATCTGTACAAGGTGCAATTTGCTTGTTTGCTGCATGAAATAAATATTCTTTATATAAACATTGTACAGCCCCTAAAAAAACAAACCTCAAAATACACAAAATCCTGAAAAGTATTTTAATAATGTTTCTTTTGAATATGTACAAAAATATCAAAAAGCGCTTTCATGTTATCATGATCATTATGCCTCGACTGTTCCCTCTTTGACAATAGCCATGGCTAGATTTCTGGCTAAAGCCAGTCGTAGGAGCTCTACTTTTGTCACTTCGATATCTTCATCCTGAATTTAAAAAATGTTTTGGAGAATTTGATTAATAATATTGCACCAAAGCTTTACACTTTTATTGTAGCACAAAATATGTAGAAAAAGGGATACCTGCATGGACTGATCAGGGTTAGGTGAAGTCTTGTTTAAAGAAGATGTAAGCTCCTCTAAACAGCACATGAGCTCATATGTTTGATCAGATGAAAAGATCACCTGAGCAATGAACAACAATATTAGATTATTTTTCTTCTGGAAAAATAAAGTCTGATAAATTAACAAAAAACTAAATTTAATCAGGTTTTTAGTCTTTTAGTTTTTAATTTGTCCTGGAGACTATCACAATAAGTGCTACTCATTTTAAAAACATACTTCTTTCTGTTCGAGCAGTGGCAGGGCATCAGTGAGCAGGGTCATCCAGAAGCTTTGAGGGGCAATCTTTGCCGTCATGAGAGAAAGCAGAAGTTTAGCTGCCTCTGTAAATCTCTTCTCTTCATAGAGCTTGTGAAACTCGCGGTACTTTCCTTGAAGGAGAAAAGCAAAACAATGCTTTGTTTCAGACAAAAAATGGATTTCAACAACAAAAAGGCAAGGTTTTACTTTTGCATAAGTATATGCATATAGTCTAAAACTGATACTTTTATAGAACTCAGTAAAAAAATATGTGAGGGTCTGAGTCTCATGAGACCTGAAATGTAGTTAAACCTCACACTGAGGACCACAAAACAACCAGCTATTTAATTCCGACCAGGAACTATAACATAGTACATGATCGTTTGTTTCCATACCAAGAAAAGTAAGTCTGTCACTGAGAAGCATTGCAGGTCCCAAATTATCAATCAGATCCAGATCAGAGAATGTTCCCTTAGAGCAGTAATCCTGCAAGAATCTGTAAAAAATATTATGTATTAGCAAAGCGCAATGCAAGTTTCATATTAAACAAATAATAACAAACCTCTCCGAAATGAGTGTAGCAAAAGCAGCATCCTTGGCCCGGATGCTCCAGGACAGTGCAGAACCTAGTCGGTTGTTCCTAAGTGCTCGCATGGCCATGATCTTGCAAATGCTGTGCACTATAAAAACATAAAATAAGCTCAGCAAAAGAGGTGGGAGGGTTTTTGAAGGGTTTATGGTACATTTGAAAGAGTTACCTTGCTCTGACATTTGCCTCTGTTCACAGATCCTGAGCACCTTGAGAGCTTTGCGTTCAGTGTCTAAAGGCACACGCTCAATCTGCAGCTCCAAGTAAACATGACCAAACTCTGGGCAGTGGTCGAAGTAGTCCACAGCCAACTGCCATAGGCTATACGTCAACATAAAAACAATATCAGGCAAAATACAATAAGTGTTGCTTATGTTTGACTATGCAACCAGATACATTTGTACCTATGATGAGTAAACAGCCCAGAGGCGTATTCCAAGAGGAGGAACTCCCTCAGGTTGGAGCCAAAGCTTAAAATAAAGGCAGAAGAATAATAGTGTAAAATAATGATACAACACAGTTTCCCTAGACTAAAATTGTGCACACAAGTCAAGAACACTTACTGCAGATTGTGAGACTGGAGAAGATTGCAGTGATCTAGAAGATCTGTCAAATGGGCCACAAACCACCAGTTGTTTAGGGCAATGCTGTGGGATTCAGTATATAAAATTAGAAACTCATAACAAAGAGCATAATTTATCTTAAAATGTATCCTACCTGCAATCTTTAATGACTTGATGGATGTCAAATTCAAAAGCGGCCAATAAGATGCTGTCAAGAGGTTCTGGGGCACTCGTTTCCAGAAACATGGTCAAACATGACTGGAGGACATACAACGAAATGTTAAGACTGTTAATAAGACAGCATTAATGAGAACTACAGCAGAAGACGTTTTATATATTTACCTGTGCGTAGTAGTGCAACTCAGTGGGCTTGACAGTGGGATGGCAGTAAAGCAATCTAGTGACCAAAAAGTGATACCAAGTGCTGAGCAAATCCTTCTGCTCCAACAAAGTATCTTCATCTCCTGCTAAAATCTACAGTAAAATAAAAAGATAAACGTTTGAAGACACAATATAGTTGCAGCTGTATTATGATTGAGGAGAAGTGTTCACAATTTATCCGGAAGTATGTTTTTTTGCTTTAATAATAATAATAATAATAATAATGGCAGTAAACAACTTAAAGAACTGACTTTACAAATGGTCTCCAGATGGTGACTGCTGGCAAAAGAGTTGTCCTGAAGGCATCGGTCGACCTCCTCGTGCCAATGTCGCCACTTCACATCAAATTCTGTCAATGTCTGTGTGCCACTTGGCTAAAAAGCCCAAATATCATGTTACAATTTAGTTGACCATGTTTATGCTCACACACTAAGTACAAGAGAGTAGAAATGTGAGTTCAGATTTAACAACGGCATTGGATTATCACAGCATGAGCAACCTACATGCAGTAATGAAGCTTATCATGTAATGGTCCAAAAGTGGTAAAAGGAATGGTGAAAGGAACATATCAGATTGAGCATGAACAAGCAAAATCAAATGGAAGGTTTGTGTTTGTAATGAATATGGCTGTGTATGAGAGAAAGCTGAATGTAGGGTATAGAGTTAAAAGGAGAGCTGATAAATCTCACATTATAGAAGGGCATTTTGCTAAGTAGGGTGTCCATTAGCTTATACATATTCCTGGAAGCCGGTTGAATATTGGCCTGCTTCACCAGCATCTGCCTGGCTTCCTCCAACCTCCCCTGCAGCACATAACTCAGCACCTGTGCAAAACACCAGAACATTTGAGATTAATACAATAATTATTATTTAGTAACATTATTATATTAGTCATGCTATTATTACATACCACATCCCAGTAGCTGTGGTGTTCAGCTGGACTCTCACTTTGAAGAACGTGTCTGGTTTTCTCATCAACATCAGCTTTGTGCAATCTAACCCAGTCGAGAAGATGGAGCAACAAGGAGCCTGCTACTCATCAAGGCAAAGTGCGCTGTGATGTACTATCCTAGCTCATATTTTTAGGCACTGAATAAATCACTTACCAGGAGCAGCATCAATAAACAGCACCTCACACAAATTCCAAATCAGCTCAATGGCCAACAGAATCGACACCTGTCACCAAAATATTACACATTAGAGTCACTGGCAGCTTAATAAATAATACATCAACTAATATCCACCTGATCTCCATATTGTGACGCGACTTCAGCATCTTGTGAAGAAACTTGTATATAAAAGGAAGAAAATAATGCTCAAATGTAAAATGTCTCTTAAACTGAAAATATGATCAAACAAAAAAAAGGATAGAAAAAAAACCTGCAACTTGCTGAAGCTCCTCCATACAGGCCCGTATGACAGATCTGTAATTTTTACTGACGCTGACAAATCTAGGGAGAAAAGGGAGCCAGACATTCCAGTTAATTATAAAAACAAGAAAACAAGCACACAGTGTGGATGTTCTTACTGTGGTTTCTTGTTTTTGGTTGGTAGTTCATCTCTTATAGTTTGCAGTCCAACAAAAATATGGTGTGATTCATTGAAGAGCTTGCGTAAAATTGGAGAGTAAATGTCTTCATCTTTTCGCACTTCATGAATGTACGGAGATCCTGGACATTTGGCTTCTAAATATAGGACAAGAACATTCAAAGATGTCCACTTTTGAACGCTATATCAGAAGAGGATTTAATCATATTCTTTACAGAGGGTGTGTCAACAAACCTTTGGGTTTATGGCGAGTTTCATACACAAGGATGTCACCAGGACCCCAAGCAAACCCTAGATGTTTGCCCCGTCCAGCAGCTGGTATATTCTGTAGGAGGAAAACATGGGAAGAAAGTGCATGACTGAAATGTGAAAAATTAATAAGACTGGTCATATTTATATGTTTCAGCTTCCTGTTATAGCTAACATTTTGAGGGCTTTCTTCCCCATTCAAGAAATATTGTTATAGCAACAGTCCTAATATGTATCAATAAGTCACGTTTTACATGAATAACAGATCGCATAAAAGCGTTTCTACTACAACGTTACACTATTACTGATATATTTCATTGAAAAAATAAATGGAGACAACCAAGCTTGTTCGCGGCGATTTGGAGACAGTGGCACCGGAGGCAGAGAAACCATGTGGCCAGTGCAAAGACTGGAGTAACTTACAGTGACAGCGGGCTCGACATCGACCTCCTCCATATGGAAAAAATCCAATTTCTGTATTAAATAGAAAAAGTTATTCAAAACGGAGGAGCAGTGAAATGGCTTGGTTACGCGCTTCAGCCATTCAGTCAAAGTCCCGTGGCGCACAAGCAATGACGCACAGAACTGGTGCCCAACTGATGCCTGAAGATCTTTTATTGTATTTAGATTTTTAACCAAAACAGACAGAGTCCCTTTCTTTGCTTATCGTTCTGCATAGAAATTACGTCATAAAACAACAAACAATAAAATCTTATATATAACATATGTGACCACTGCGAGCAACATTTTGTGTAAGTCGCCAATTCATAATGCTCTTTGATCCATGTTATGTTATTCAATGTCTTGTTTAGTGAATTTGATCATCCACAAAAATATAGTAAACAGGGCAGTTAAAAATAAAATAAAAACAAGATGGCTGCCAGACAATCTGAGGGGAAAACGACAGTGAAAAGTTTTTCTTAGTTTCTGGTTTATTCACATATTCTGACCTCATGAAGTTCAGAAAGTGTTATGCTCGGATAGGGCCAATGGGTTTATTACCCGTGGAGTGAACTGAATTGATATTTTTGTCACGATAAAGACCAAAACAACTCATGCGCGTTCATGTGTGAATGGGTTTCTCTTTAGCGCGCATGGAAGAGGCTCCCGCCCACAGCCAGACTGCGCTTTAGCCCACGTGACCGCTCCTGGCCAATGAGAAGTGAATATTGTGGACGCGCACCGACACATGCCCGCGCACGTCCTGCTCATATAATTAAAACGTGAACGAGCACGTGCGCGTACTCGTATTCTTTGTGTGGCAGCAAAGAGAAGCGCCAAAAGAGTAACCATGGCAGATGAAAAACCAAAGGTGAGTGTATTGTGACATACTTTTAACCCGCCAATCTAGCTTTGTAACAAATTGAATTCTGAAATATTTTTATATCAAGCTTTCTCTTTTTGCACGGGTAAAGTTTTAAGTCAGCTAAAAGCTATGCCTACTCCTACTTTGATGGACCGGAAGGTTTGTGAACGCGCATCCACATGCGCGCAGATCGCCTTGCTCGATCACACACAGCCAACCAGCTGTCATCCTCAGGGCAGTGCTCATTTCATTACAGTCCTGACTCCTCCTGTATGTCATATTTGTGCTGTGTAATTAGAGGAAAACTGTGAAGTTTCTTGATCAGCTCAAAGTGCTTAGTCTGGCAGCCCAATACACTATGCTGTATTACCTATCTTATTACAACAGAAACTAATGGTTTGGGACATAAAGAGTCTTACCTTGAGAAAATTGAAAAAGTTTGCCTTAAAACAGTTTTGCTTTTGTAATAAATAATTTCAGTGCAGTTAGATCTCCTTAACAGTAAGTACTCAGAAGAACTTTAGCAGCACAGATTTTGATCATTCTCACTGACGTGTATGTATTCTTCAGGAAGGGGTGAAGACGGAAAGCAATGAGCACATAAACCTGAAGGTGGCAGGTCAGGATGGCTCTGTGGTGCAGTTCAAGATCAAAAGACACACTCCTCTCATCAAACTCATGAAGGCCTACTGCGAGAGACAGGTGAGCATCAGGACTTCACTTCACTATTCATTTCACATAATGATATCATTTAGTAGCAAACAGCAATGAGAACAACACCACCCAATGGTTGGTGGAGATCCCACCTCTGAGTAGTGCTGTTGGGGAAGACACTTAAATGAAGGCCCTGCACTGCTTTAGGACCATGAGTGAGGAGCATGGGTTATTTTTTTCAGCTCATTAAGACACACGCATATGGGCTATTACCAAGCACCTTAAGTACAACACATATCCCCATATGATACAGGGCCCGCATTATTATGCATTATCATGTGTATGTATATATATGCCCTTAATGTTCAGCTATGCAGCTTCTGCATTAGTACATTATTCAGCAGGTAGTTAAATGTATAACTTGATACTTTATAATGAATTACCAATATTTTAAAGTATCACAATAAAGCATTTATATGCGTATAAGTAGTGCAATTACATGGTGCAAAGACTGTTTGAAGAGCTACAGGGACATAACTCATCTTGTCTAGGTATTAATGCAGTGTGTAATGCTATGTTTTTTTTTTCCCTCAGGGTTTGTCTATGAGGCAAATCAGGTTCCGGTTTGATGGGCAGCCAATAAATGAGACAGACACGCCATCACAGGTGAATGAAATGAATATTAATAATGGATTTTCCAATGACATCTTTAAGGTGCACTGCTTAACTTTTGTGGTGGAGAATGTATTACCGGTACTTGTTTGTCTCCATGGAGGTGGTTACTTTGCTTGGAAAGTCAGTGTTTCATTAAATATATATAGAATTTATTTAATTGCAAGGAGGTTTCTTGTACAAAATTCCCTGAAAAAACATGCATTCTTGCTGCGAATGAGCCTCGGATCTACAGCTCTGACCTGGAGATGCCAACTACTTGTCTGTATGGAGATAGATCAGTTTAATGCTATACTGTGAAACATTCCAGGAAAAGCCATTACATTGGACATCTGTATGTAGGAGTAGGTAAGGGATTTTGGTTTGACGTTAATACCATACATACCAGACATTTTTGTTACAAATACGAAATTGAATTAATGACTGATTCTTAAGTCACATGGAACTATACTTTTTAATAAAAGTCAACCCTTTACTAAATGACAATAATCTTATCCTTGTTTAGCCGTAATAGAAACCATGTAATGTAACAGAAATATGCCTAATTACCACACTGCATGTGTACTGATAAATTATGAAAAGGGGAATAAAAGGGCAAGTTGTTATTATATTTTGAAAGATAGCCTTGTACAAAGAACAGAATAGTGTGTAGTTCAGTAGGAATGTCTGTAGGCTGCAATACATTTAATTTCCACATATTTCACAGTTGAAGGCACTCTCACATGGGAAGCTCATGGCTGTTATTATTGTTGACTATATAAGCTGCTGAAATGCTTTTTTCCTACATTACCAACAAGATGTAACTGAAATATATGTTTGTCCTTTCAGTTGGAAATGGAAGATGAAGATACAATTGATGTGTTTCAACAACAGACAGGAGGCTACTTTTAAAATTGTGTGCATCACAGGTTTCCTCAATAGCCACTTCTTTGTTCACTATCATTTTTGCAGGAATTTTTTTTTTTTTCTGCAAGGCAAACCTGCTGTATAGTATTATTAACTTTTGTTGACATGTACATAAACTATCTTCTCTACAGTTTGTTTTGTTTGATGCTGTATTGGAGCTCCTTCTAATGTGGAGGGCACATACCCACAAAATGGTGGTGACTGTAGAAATATATATAATAATATTTGCAAAGGTTTGTTGGATTCATGCTTCTGTCTGGCATCTGTTACTTTTGAGACCACTTTCTTTACACACTTGAGAATGTGGATTGCCTCTTGGTTTCTTTTGAAAGCACACATGTTTTTGATTTTATACATTTTATATGGTAGTGGTTATTTTGAATGTTATCATTATTATAATATAGACCAAACTTTTAAGGATGTTTATACAAACACCCGTGTTGTCCTTTAAATTTTTTGTTAAAATAAATTTTTCCTTTTCCAGACTTGCATATTTTTCAGTTAAATAATTAACTACAGTTAAACTGATGGGATGTGATTTGCACATTTGATAATGAACAACTCAATTACTGTGTTTTTCTTAAATAGCACATTACACGTGGAGGACAATAAAAAGTCTTATATTTTCCAGTCCTCATTAATTTGATGTTTAGATAGTTTTAATTGAAATGGCAGGTCCTCACATAGACAGACGGAAAAAGTGCCACATGTAGTTCAGAAACCATACTGCCTCGGTTTTCCCGAGGGATTTTACACTAGGCCCTACTAATTGCTCTACTGTCTGGTCTACAGCATGTAGCTGAGAGCTGCTGTCAAACTGACAGCTGACTGTTGCTGTTTCTTCCAATGAGGTAAAAGTTCTGAGGAGTGCTGTCCAATCAGAGTAAAAATTTTGAGAGCTGTGTCCAATCAGAGCCGCGGAAATGCTGGTGGGCGGGACCTCTGGGTTGGCACCGCAGAACCAGCCGTGGTCGCCGTTACGTTCCTCACAGTCGGGTGGAGTCTACATCCCGTCGCATCTCCGCACTGAAGGACGGCCGTATTTTCATTAGTTTTTCATTCAGTATTTGTCAGCGCCGAGCCTTTGAGATATTCTGCAGAGATGACGACGACCACCACCTTCCAGGGAATGGACCCCGGCTCCAAAAGCAGCTCCAGGTAAAGGAGTAGAAAAACCTTTGACGGAGGAACAAAAGAAGTGGGATGCGGTCGAGCCTTTTGCAAACGCCTTTTCCTCCGCACAGGAGCCTGCCGCCCTGGCCGATGGTGACTGGCAGACTGGGATTTTTCTGGCATTAGCTAAACTGACCCATCGTCTCACTAATTAAGTTAATCTTATTGTGTGACACGGCCTGGTCTTTAGCTGTGCAAAGTTAGGCTAGCCATTGTGTTTATGCGAAGTTCAAGAATAGAAAGAATTTGAAGCCTCGGGGATGCTTTTTTCTATCTGAGGACTGAAGATTGTCAAGATTACCACACGAGATTAGCTCTCGGCTGACTATGGTAACTTTTTTATGTCTGTTTATTCCCCGAGGAAATGTATAATGTTCTCATCGCTTCGCTGTACTTTGAAGACGTGTGCCAAGTTTTTGAGTGTATGAATTGACGTGCCAAGGCGCAGGTCTTAAAAGTACATTACTCATGGTAACTCCAGCCATCTTAGTGGGTTCTGGTGGTCACATGTTGACTCATTATTGTAAAAAGAAAATCCTACAGGACCACTCATCCATTAGGCATGCGGTCATAGGGTTTTCAGTAAGTGATATGCGCCCCTCTCTCTCTCTCTTCTGCGTGCCTATATCCATTGCGGTGAAAACAATGCAGAAGACAGGCACTTATTCGGCTACAATCATGATTTCTTTACAGACGATAACATGAATATTCGTGTCTGGATCGATCTCGTTATCTGTGCTGAGTGAGCATGTCAAATCTCGGTCAGTCATCAAGTCGCATGCTGTTTGCCGATGCTGCGGGGGCCTGGGTGGGGGCTCCGGCTTAGCTAAACCTTCTTGTAGATCTTCCCTTGGTCGTTTTTGATCCTTTAGCTCCATTTTTTGATGCTTTTTGTCCATGATCACTGTGGTGTATTGGTCAGACCTCAATTTGGACCGAATCAGACTAAATTCTACCACCAAACCTACTCCCCAGACAAGTGACTAGTCATGATCACACATCTCTTGCTGTGTAGATAAGCTTGAACGTTTCCAGCTCCACCTGTGTCTCAGAATTTCATTGCTGTTTTATTGATATTGTTTGCCTTTTCATTTTAGGGTGGGGCTTGCTGTCTGTGTGTCAGCTAAAATCCCTTTTCCCCCCCAATCTATGTGGAAATCGTGAGCTCATCCTCTGGCCAGGATCTGAGGTCTGGTTTAGGCATTAGGCTCTGTCATAGCCAAGTGTGACAGTAGACCATATCCTGTAGCATTTATAGCAGATTGATAGGGCGTTTGTATGCATTTTTAATATCTGTCGTATGGCTGTAAAAGCTAACTAGCCTTCCCTGGCCCTCGTCTCCCTGTCTGGCCCTGGACAGCTGCTCCATGTGTCAGCTGGTGGTTTGGGGAGTTTGCTGGAGACAAAAAGAGGGAGGGGTCCAAGCTTGGCAATGCTTCACATCAGTGTATGACCTCTCCGTTCACACACTGCCCTACATCAAGACGAGGGAATAACATGTCCCTTAACAGCACACTATCGTTGAGCTCTCTGTTCGCTTTATTTGCTTTCTGCACCATCAAAACTGGAGTATTTTACCAGCTGACCTACATAATTCAATCACATATCATACCTTGTATAGTCATGAGGATGCAGTTTAATATAGGCCTGTCATGGCAACCAATTTTGAATATATTCATGGGTATCAGTAGCATGATCTTTTACTGTTGTGGTTGCCATTTTGAGGACCTTTTGGCCATTCTAAAGATAAAATATGTAGTTTTTGCATTGTTTATAGCCATGTTAGCACAAATTAACGGTAACAGTATTGTGTTGATAACTTGCAGCTTTTTTTCTTGATGTACTTAATAACACAGCTATACATCTCTCACAATATAACACAACTGAATTTAGTAAAGATTGTTTGTTATCGATCTATTCAATCCTCTAGAACGCATCCATTTTTGTAGAAGTTAGAACATTTCAGGTTAACATTTCACAGTAGTGCAAATAAAATGGTCAATATTAAGCAATGAGTCATTATTGTTACTTGGGATGGCACCATAAACATGTTATTGTTAATCCCAATAAAAAGTGCATTTTGTTTAATCGTCAGAATTGTCAACAATGATGAATTTCCTTTCACAATTATAATATATTGTTGTGCTTACTTGTGACTTTAATAAGACATTTTAAACCATAGAGTAGAGATCAGAAATTCCCAGTGAACCATATGTGTGTAAAGGTTCTATAGACAAGAGAGAGAGTTTGGATTTGTTCATTAAGATTCTCATGAACACTGACATGAAACATCAGTGTTTTGGAGACTGACTTTTGTGAGTTCACTGTTTGCTTTGAGTGCCTTGTGGTAATGCAGTGTTTAAGTAATGGGTGGGGTGTAGGAAGGTGAATGCTGCAACTATAGCTGGAGGCCTGCTTTTTGATTATTGATTGTGTTGCCTATTATGCAGCTTATGATGGGGGTGTGACATATAGGCCACGTGTTTTGTTGGAGCGAGTTTTGCAAGGGGGTGTCAGTCAATCAGTGGTATTATAATCAACCATGTACTGTTGTTTTCACAGGGTACTGAGGCCGCCCGGTGGAGAGACGAGCTTTTCTTTTGGCTCGGAAGAAAACACAACCCCACGCAAGAACAAGATGGCTTCCAATATTTTTGCTGAACCTGATGATCCGCATGCCCATCGAAGGAACAATCCACCCAGTAATTTCACTTTTTATTCTCAAACTCTAATCTTTCACACTGACAAATGTTAGTTTTTAGTTCAAATAGCAAAATATGTGGTAAAATGCACCAGGGAATATGGTAGAAAAATACAACTTTTTGAGTACTTTCTGTGTGAAATAGAAAGTGTAGGTTCCAAAAGCCCTAGAGCATAAGGGTAATTTGAAACTTTGCCGATACTTCTTACGTCTTACTGTGTGGGAAGAAATGGGTCAGTGATCAAATTTATAGAGATTAAAGATTATTTTAATTGCACAAATTAAGTAATTTTTTTTGACAGTATAAAAGATGACATTTGAGCTGAGGCATAAAAACTGTAAAGGAATTTGAAGAGAAGCCATGATTCCTCTGAAGGCCATACACTAAATCTTCTGGTATGTGGACGGTGAGGTATTTACTTTAAAATTATTACTTCTCGTGCCACCGGGGGAACTCCTAAAAGTGGTTTTCTTGATCACAAACTACAGGGCAGACCTCCAAAAAGTCAAGGCCACTTACCATTCAGATCTTAAGGAATGTGCTACGGCTGTGCAGTTTCCATCAACATAGACTGTTATGAAGCAATGTTCAAAAATACTCAAATATATAAAAACTACATTTAAAAAACACACAACTAGAAGCATCCTGATACGTGTGTTTCCTTTTAATCATGTTTAAACTGATTTTTGATTCCAGTTTAACCTACTATAGCCTAATAAATCCAATCTTAAATCTAGTTTATGTAATGTAGTTGTCTGTTTCACTATCTGTCTATTGAGAATTCTGTTTTTCTCATTAGCAACAAAAAATATGTTACTATAATTTTCACGTTCACTGTGTAAGTTTTGGGAATCTACCACCAGCTTGTTTCTATGGGGATGTTATTGCTTTGTCTAGAATTTGTCATATTATGGCATTAAACATATCTCTAGCATTTCTTTAACTGCAGATGTTTTTATTGCTCGAAGATACATTGAAAAACATACATTCTTACTGTGAGTGGGATCGCCTCTCCATAGATCTGACCTGAAACTTGCCAAGGTAGTGCCACTTGCTTGTCTCCACGAGATGGATAAGTTCAATAAGTTCTGTGGAACATTTCAGACATAGCAATGACATTTCCATGGTGACAAGCAGGCAGTGGACGCTCTACCAGAAAAGTTATAAAGTGCATCTTTAAAGATCTGAAGGCCGTGCATCAGACTAATCACTTCCTCTGCTTCGGTGCCCATGATTGTTATTTATCTTCTCTGTCCACATAATTGATCTTCTGGCTATAATAAAGGAGCATTTGTCTAGTTGAACGATAGACTCTCAACCTTTATGATTCACTTCAGTCCATTAACAACTGTGTACGCGCTCCCTCGACTCCTCACCCTCTGTTGTGTCATGGGACAAAAGGCGCTCTGTCCCATCTCTGGCATTGCTGGCATTCAAGACCAAAGCTGCTACTGCTGCTACCTTATGTGGCTTGTTCACGGTCTCCATGCAACCAGGCAAACACTAGATTTTATAGCCATTTTGTTGAAAGAATCACGTATTTAGGATGTTGGTTTCTTCAGTGCTGATGTCTCTTTTCAGAGATTTAGTGATTTATTTTTTCCACTGATTCAAAGCAGATACATTGCTCTGCTGTGTTAAAACAGTGTGGTCTGAGGGCAACTCTGTAACTAATTGGATTAGAGTCCATATGGTATGAGTCTGCTGCTTTCTCTAATGTCTTACTCATGTTTTGTTTTTCCTCTACGGTAGATCCTGTCTGGCTTCAGTGTAATCTGTTAAAAGTTAGATTAATTCAGAAGAGGGCTCCACAGTTGGTTTTGACCTTTAAACTAAGAAACAGTTTGAATTATTTTATTCTGACCACACACGGAAGGTTTTCAAGTGTCTTAGGTGAGAGTTGGTGAGAGTGCTGTTACTCAAAATACAGTAAATAAAAAGTAGTGGGACAGGAAATTCATCATAACTGACAGATATATACGGTAATATATATTACTTAAGCAAGAATAAAGTAGGGTTTGAAAACTACTCTGAGAGGTAGAGAATTTTGGCCTATATAAAATGTTGACTAAATAGCCTTAATTATTATACACAAATAATGTAATGCATTGTGAATCCAGTGTACTTAAAGTTCATTATTACTCTGTATTTTATAGAATCACATTATAATTGTTGCCTCTTTCTGTCTGTCTGTGTTGATCTAGCTGGGTCGGCCACAGGGACTCTGTGTGGGGAGCCCTCTGCTCCACTGAGACGGTGCCAACAGCCAATCCTGTTCCCCAAGAACCCCGAGCCTGAGCTGACCACCATCCACAACTCTGGAGCTGCTCTGGTGTGGAGTCAGAAAAGACAGGTACACTCTGTCCCATGGCTCATGTGAGCAGGCACAGCAACTGCAAGGAGCCACATTCCTTTAGATTAAGTCGGAAAATTCATCAGTTCTATCTTTCTCATGAAAAAAAAAATCCAGAAATGGTGCCAATGTCATAGTTAGTTGCACAGTACAAATGACTTGAATCCAACTCTAAACAATATTATCAGTACCTCAAGTCTAACCAGTCCATCTTCCCTTTGACACCTAAACACTGAACATCTGTCACTGAAAAAATGCTTTGCTTTTTAAGTTAGTGTTTTCCTCCCTTCAAAATGTGTTTGTTCCGGTATGAAAAAAGTCTAAAATAAACCACAAAAATACAGTTGGTTGTCCAATGAGTGCAGGGCCAATATAAAAACTGTAAATCTTCCCTCTAACTTCATAGACATAATAGTGTAACACGTGTGTATTGTTTGTCTCGTGTCAAAGCAGAAGTAAATGTGTCAGAGTGCAATAGGGAATATGATCTAGAGGTGTTTTAAACTGACTGCTTTCTTGTGTCTACAGGAAAATGGCCAAGAGGCAAATAATGGTAAGTATCATGAACACTTGAGCAGCATATTAAAGGCTCTTAGTTCTGTTCTACTCTCAGTATGTCTAAACTTCAGTGCATGACTTTCATTATTGAGTTACCACACTGAATGCCTGGTGTGGCTCTGACAGATAAATAGGTAATTCAGTGGACTCGCCCTGTATTTACAGAACATGGTCTGTTACTCTTTATCAAAACACAAGATAGACACATGTTCTCAGTTTTTTTTTATGTAAATATCATGTGTTCCCCATCAGTAGCTTTACATTGTGTTGTAGTGACTGTTTGGGGAGTGGATTCAGTAGCTTTTTCTAAACCTCTAGGTGTGTGTGCGTTTCAAATGAGTGATTGCCTCCTGGGAGAGATATAATGGAAGATTTGACCTCACAATAGACCTCAGACAATCAAAACTGTGTGAAATCTGTTTGAATGTCTTCTCATATTGCATGTGGACAAAAGAAAAGTGAATTTAGATCTTTTTTGCATCTTAGGCTCTGTAACATTTCACCGAAGGCCATTTTCTTTGTTTTGCCTACTTAAACATCCAACCACCATAAAATTATGTGTAGGACTAAATCTCTCATTTGGACTTGTTAAACTGTAGACCTCTGATGTTCATTGTTTGTTCTGCAGGCTGTCCTGATGAAGTTGAGGGGGAGCAGGAGGAGCATGAGCCAGACCAACAAAAGGAGTCACCACAGCCGTCCGCCCCATCGGGAGGAGCTAACTCCGGGGGCAGAAGAAACCCACCCGGGGGAAAGTCCAGCCTCATCCTGGGATAAGGCCACTCTTTTTCATTCAAATGCTTTTTATTTTTTAAATATATCTCCCACTTCTCTGTCCCTCTCATCACCTCTTCCCTCCTCCACTTGTGCAACCTTTTGTTTTAAACCTTTTTTCTATTAAAATATGAAAAAAAACTGTTGAAAAAGGCACTTTATGTATTTTCTGTCCTGTTACATTCAGCCCATCCTGTAGTGCATCACGCCTGCTGGAAAAGGCATGCTTGTCTCGCGTTTCTCCCTTATTGTAAATGGTAAAAGATACAAAAATACTAAAAAGATTTGATGCGTGAATTTCTAAATACAATAAAGATTGATATGAAATTCTTGTGACTTTTTTCCTTCTAAGAGTTTCTGGAAAAGTAACAAAAATTGGTCTAAGAAATGGAAAGTAAATTTGACCTCAAATCTACAATCAAGCCTAGTTGGGTCATTTTTCATTGCTGTGCAACGTGCTGAGGACAGTTATAAGAAATCCAGACCCTGAGACTGGAAGACTGCCCAGCCCCAGTAATCACAAAGCCAGCTCTGTCAGCTGAGAAATGTCTTCAACTAACACCGTGCTTCTCCTGCACAGCCAGTTCAACTATGTGCGGCGTTTTCTGGAGACTTTTCAAACCAACTTAAAATGTTTAATGAGCTCATGTGTACAAATGTTGATAACGCTGTTTAGGCTTTATTAGGAAATGTGTGTCAAACGTGATTCTGGCAAGCGGCGTAGGGTTTTAAATGGCTCAAACACACGGCAGATCCAATACAGTCATTTTTAATACATACTTTTAGCTCATTTTAATGTTACGCAGGTAATTGCTATCAACAAAACTTATTTTACTGTGCATCTAGTATAAAACAACACTAAGTGCCACTGCTACTTCTATTTTACTAAAACTTCCCAATTGTAATATGTTATAGTATTTTCAAAAGCACTGCTTTAATAGGCCCAATAATGATGTGGTTTTCTAAAGTCTTCCTTAAAAGTGCGATTTGATTCTACAATGACCTAAACATCAAAGACTGACTGTACTTAGTGACTTGCTGTTAAATGGGGTCTCCATAAGCTTCTTACTGTGGGTCTAAGAGGCAGATCATCTCTGTAAAATAAAGCTTCATGTAAATCTAATCCTAGATTGAATAAATCTTTATTGATAAAGAGCTCAGGTATCATAAGCTGTGGAGACGAGAGGAATTCATGTAACAGATATTTTTAATCTATTGTTCATCACTATATTTAGCTGTCATTTATATGTATTAATGAAGAGCTATAGCTTCCCTTAAAGTAAGCCACCATGTTTGCTGCTGCTGTATAACCAAGTGTGAAGTGAGATGTGACACACCAGTGCATTTCAGCCTCATCTCGTTGGAGGCACGCTGAGGTCACTCCAGATCAGGAAGGAGCTTGCCCTGGAGAAATGCCAGGATGTTGGTGTGTGTGAATACTTCAGTTCACTGGGAGCCCAAAGGAAGGACTATTACTTTTTATTATCTGAGGGCACAGTACACAGTGCAAGACAAAAGAGATCTTCCAAGTAATAATTAAAGAAACTCAAGTAGTTCAGCTCGATTTGGTAAATTAAAGGTGCACTATGTGACTTTTCTAGCGGAGAGTCTGCAACGTTCTTATCTCCATGGCGATGATACCGCTTTATCTGCAATGTTTCACAGTATTGCATTTTAAGTTCCATCTCCATGGTATGGAAACAAGCTATAGGTACGATATGTGGAGAGGCAAACCCACAGAGCAAGATGTATGTTTTTCAAGGTATGTTTCAGTAAAAAAAAAAAAGACAAAATAGAAGTTATATAAGCAGCGGCGGATCCCCACCTGAAAGGTTACATAGAGCACCTTTAACTATGCAGAATGTAGAATGTAATTAACTGGTACAACTCTAATCATATTAATTTAAATTGTGTCAGATGACAAATAATATTTTTAAACAAAGATAAATGAGATAAATTACTTTTGATGCTCACTGGTCTGTCATGTGCATGGACACTTGTTGGCTGATTTGACATTGTGTACAGTATTGGTGAACAATAGTACTGAATTACAGATCCCCCATTGATTATTCTCCTAATCTTTTCTAGAACGACTCTGGGTTACCATTTTCCTCCCCCAGAGCCATATGCCCAGCTATTTAGCTGCTATGTAATAAATGACTAAGGCTACACGCTCATTTGAAATGATAGACTATTGACACAATCATTAAAGCATGTGCAGTCCAGATGAGGCTGTGTCCCGGGGGAGCTCTGAAAAGAGGCAGGATGTGAGGTCCTGAAAAGGGATTAGGAAATGAGCGGAGTCATTGCAGAGAAACAGCTGATCAATATGCCCCCATGTTCTTAGACTCAGCCCACACCTTTAGACATATCTATGATGGTAAGCTGTCTGCTGAGAAATTTGGTGAAGAGTTTTGCTTTATTTTAACCGCTTTGCCCTGTTTTGTCACAAAAGTAACACTATATCAGCCAACCTACAACCTCTGTAATATTAAGCATGTTATTTCAGAATCTTCTCCAGGCCTCCAGTCTACTCAACTAAATGTTATGCAGATACATTCATTCTGTGATACATTTTAAAATAAAGGTAATTGTTTCAGAAACTATAGTGTCTATTTTGGTATGACCAGAATGTGCTTCATCAAAATCAGTTTCCACCCAAAAACAGCCCAAAACAGGAAGTACCTGGGTTTCCCTTGGCAACTGACTCGCCTGGTCCATAACACTTAGACTAACCCCAAGGCTAAAAATGTAAGTAAAATATGAAATGAAGTGAATTACTAATATGAGTAGGCCTACAGGCCATAGACTAGTAGTTATTACAGGCCACAGAAATGGGCACATTAGAATAAGAATGTGACCAGGCTCCACAAGAGGTAACAATCATTTTATTGATCCTTGAATAATAATGTGATTAATGTGCCGACAAGTTAATAGATTTATGGATTTATTGAGACCTTGTTAATAGCACTTTATACAGCTGTTCTTTTGTGACATGGCCTTCCTTTATTCTGGCGGATGAGAGCCTAACAGATGTTGCATTTGTGGGAAACTACATAACTCAGAATTTCATATTATATAAATGCTGTATCTGTCCAGGAGCTATTTTGTGTTTGCATTTATCCATTAAGCCTCTGCCTAACAGGCTCTGTGCACAGCAGCACTCTAATTGGCTCACTGTGTCTCAAAGCTAACAGTCACTTTTATTAAAATCGTAAAATATAAAATAAACAGCCCATTAAAGTGTAAAGTGTATAAGAGTATTCATTAAAAAATATGAATTTTATTTGTGCACTATTAACATCTCAGTGTCATCCACCCACTGCTCCCTGTTCACTGCCTTATCTTTAAATATTTATTCATTTTAGCACAAAAACCACATCAAATTAGACACGAAGTAGTGATTCTAACAGGTGAGGCTGCCAAGTGCTGATCTGCACAGAGCCTATTTGCGTGTTTTCTTGTTTTTCTCCTTTCAAAAAACTTGATTTCCTGTTGTAGTTCATTCTGATGCCAACAGAGGGCACAGTCTACTTTCCCTCGTCCTACAGAAACGTATGACCTACTTTTGATGTGGGCCAACTATCTGCAGATCAACAAGTGCAGTTAGACAGTAGAACAGTAGACAGACTCTGCCTCGGTCTCTGTCACTCTCTCAATAGCTAAGTCTCCCTTCCCTTAGCACTCCTACAGCAACCACTTTATTATTTCACTTTGCATGCACTGGGAATAGAAAATAGTTTTATATAGTTTATATAGTTTAATAGCAGGATCTCATAGTCAGCAAATATTATATGCATATTTGGCAAATAGCATAGTCAAATCCAAATAGCTTTTTGTTTAGTTTTTGTGAAGCCCTGTGAGAACTGCTGTTGTAATCCTTGGATGTACATAATTAAACTGAATTAGTTGTAGATGAAATAAAATATTAAGTGTTAAGGTGTTAAGGGCAACATTACAGTAACAAGCTTGATTAAATGCAATTGTGGCACATATATCTGATCTGTATACTGTAGGCTATCTCAATCCCAACCAAATAAAAAAACATTTAAAGCAAGCTGTTTAGTAGAACAAAATATACAATTTAACAACCCTTGCTGCTCTCAAAACTCTTTCACCTACGCGTTAGTTTCATTTGGGTCACATGGTCACAGTTTTGCTTGTTTATAAGAGACAGACAGCCTTCTCTCTCAGCATGTTTAGTGCAAGCTGACAGCGAACGCAACATGTCTGCTTTGTGGCGGGTTTGCTGGAGATTCTTTGCTGTCTTCTGCATCTCTGCCTCCACAACTTTATGCAGCAAAGGTGAGACAGGTTAACAAGAGTTCTAATTGTGAGTTGGATTTCATTAATAAAATATCTCTTTGTATTTAATTTAATTTCTTAGTGGAATGGAGGGATTCAGGGATGTCCTTCACCATCAAATGTGAATTTAAAGATCAACCAAAAGAAGCTTATCTACTAAACGTGAAGAAAGGCCTGCACCAAAATGATGATTTTTACTACAAGGTCAAAGTCAACAACACTTACAAAGAAAAGTTTTCTTTTCCTGATAGAACACAGTCTGACAAGAAATTCCCAAATATTCAAATTGTGCTGAAGAACCTGACAACAAATGACACTGGGGCATACTGGTGTGTGTATCTAGACGAAGATAATAAGAATATTGATGGTGCATCCGTGCTGTTGGTTGTAAGAGGTAAGACGAAGCAGTAAAATTTAGCTGTTGGGGTTTATGTTGATAACACGTTTTTTCTTTTAGATCCCACTCATAAAGGAGACAAGTCTACAGATTCAACTCAATCTTGTAATCAGGGCGAAGCACACAAAAACCTGATAGCAACATCTGTGGTCATCTCATCTACAGTGCTGCTTGTTATCTTCATAGCTTTGCTTCTGTTGGCAATCCGAAAGGTAATCATTGCAAACTGTCTAAAAGATTGGTGGAAATTCTGGGGGAGGTTAACTCAGTATCTTCCATTATGATGAAGTGTGTTTGTTGTAGAATTAAAATACAAATGTAAAATCTGTTTTACCTAGATCAAGTATTCCCATGGAGAAAATAAATCAAGGCCGGTTCCTCATAATGAGGTGTATGAAGACATGCGAGGTACCATAAGACGTTGATCAAGATGAAAATGTGTTTCTGTGATGGTTTCTTCTCATTCAGGCCATTAATGAAGATCTCTTTTGTTCGCTATTGTATATCCTTGTGTATAGTGTGAATATTGTAAAAAAAAATGTAATCGTTTTTGTTCTGTACATTTTTCAATAAACATTTTGTTAAAAGTAGCTTGTCCATTTTTATAAATATCAGTACATTCCTAAACAGTTGCGCTTTTCTGGACTGAGATGTCCGTTGTCCTTCCTGGGATCTGCTGCAGCCACTCTTCCAGTTTGGGGGTCACGCCCCGAGTGCTCCGATCACCACAAGCACCACTGATGTTTTCACCTTCCCGGCTCTCTCCAGCTCTTCCTTGAGCCCCTGGTATTTCTCTAGTTTCTCGAGTTCCTTTTTCCTGACATTGCCAGCGCTCGATATTGCAATGTCACCACCACGGCTTTGTTCTCTCGCTTATTCAGAACCACAATGTCTGGTTGGTTCACCATCACCATTTTGTCAGTCTGTATCTGGAAGTCCCACAGGATCTTGGCTCGGTCATTCTCCACAACCTTTGGAGGCGTTTCCCACCTTGATCCTGGGGTTTCCAGCCCGTACTCTGCACAGATGTTTCTGTACACTATGCCCGCTACTTGGTTATGTCGCTCCATGTATGCTTTCCCTGCCAGCATCTTACACCCTGCAGTTATGTGCTGGACTGTCTCAGGCACTTCTTTGCACAACCTACACCTTGGGTCTTGTCTGGTGTGGTAGATCTGGGGCTCTATTGCTCGGGATGAGTGCCAGGATGAGTATGCCCCCATCTGGGAAGAGCCAGATTTCCTATTGATTACATTGCAATTTATCATGAAATATCTCAAAGGTAAAGTAACAAATGTTGAACTTGGTAATTACTCTTATTGACTAAACCCAAGAACTCTCTGTATTACCAGGAACATTGGCATTTTAACAATATTAATTTTAACTGCCCTCTATGCGTATTAAATAATATTGACCTATAGAATAACATGATGCCATCTGAAACACAGACTTCACTACAGTGACAACAATACAGTGGCTTTTACTGTCCTACACCTGTGGCTCTCTTCTCAGTATAAGTTTCAATTTTTGGCCCTTAGTGAAGAAAGTTTAGACACCCCTGGCACAGGACAATTGAGCACTATGAGTTTCAGCTTAAGTATGAGTATGAAATGAGTATGAAATGTGAAGAGCGGCTGCATGCATCATGTTCAAAGTGTCTGTGGTCACAGATTGAAGAGCGCTGCGGTTTCAATACCTAGACTCAGAATCTCCGAGCAGCAATTCATTACATTCAAAGGAAGTTCAAAAGCCACGCTATAAGGTCCGAACAACAGAAATGCGGAAAGAAGCAACAACATAAACCCCGCTTACAAGAAACAGAACAAGAAACCAAAGACCCCAACGCTTCCTATTGTCAAGTCTCAGCTGTGCAAAGGCAATCGTGCTCTATATACTTGTTTACAAAGGTCCTAGAGGTATAGACAGAAATAATTTGGCCTACAAATATAAAAAAGGAATATTAGTAATTATTTATCAATACTTTTTGCTTCAAGGTGCACTGTGTAAGTTACAGGTCAGATCTATGGGGAGGTGCCCTGTTCACAGTAACAATAATTATTTTTCTGAAGTCTTTTTATAGAAACAAAAACAGCTGTAAATGCAAAATAAGTTTATTGTCTTACAAAGCATAGCAAATCCATTGAGACAAACAGGTGGCAGACGCTCCACCAGAGAAGTTACACAGTGCAGCTCTCATCTTCTTTTTACAACCTACTTAAAGGGCCCATATTACGCTATTTTCTGATTTAGTACATTATAATGTCCTTATCAGAAACATGCCTGCAGTTGTGTTTTGTTTCAGTTGCACATGTTTAAATGTTAAAACATATTTAGGCTGTTTTTTTCCCCAAATGGATCCACCTTGTGATACCATGTGGTAATGCAGGAAGAGCTCCACTGTGTTTTTAAACTCCCAACACCTTCACTAAAATCATTTCAGTGAATTCAACCCTGGAATTTCCCATCTCTAGTGAACAAAAAGGTAGCTGTTAAAACTACCACTACAAGACATCACAATGTGGAACAGAGCATCTTAAGCTTTGGAGATATAGTCAGCCTGATAATAAAGGGTTACTCAAACATGTGAATAAAACAAAACACAACTCCACATATATATTTTGAGGAGGTAACAGCATTCTAAAATGGCTTAAAGCTCACAGGGGTCAATTTTGTGGAATACAGGATCTGTTAACATGTACTACCTAATCTTGAAGTGTCACTAGGGTTGAAGGGGCTGCACTACTCACAGTATAAATTGTACTTGCCAAAGCATGTTACAGGATACAGTAAATGATAAGTTGCATCAAAGGTAACTTATGACTCAAACCAAGGTGTTGTTCACAAAAAACATGTGTCTTTCTTTAGTGCTGCTTAAACCATGTAAAATAGTCCACACAAGTAAACTGTAGTAGCATGCGTCAGTAGTGGAAAAAAGTGGGATGATTTTTTTTTTAATTTTCCATGTGATGTTTTTTCTCATCTGTCCCAGAGTTGGAGGGAGTGATGTGAACAATTAGGTGCCTGTAGTGCACTGTGGTTCATATAATCAAACCAGATACAAGGTGGGCCACAAGTTGCCTTTATCTGGTACCAAGTCCAAGAAAGAAACGAAAGAAAGTAGTTAAACAAATGTACTGCAGACCTTAGAGAGTGAAGAAGTATTCAAGTGTACATTTATTTAAATCAAATTATTCTCAGCAAGGTACTGTAATAGAAAATTACATGTAAAGTTGAGTGGATTAAATCAAATAGTTATATAAAAAGTTTATTTAAAGAACGCGATGTAATTATGTAATGTAATGTAAAATGTGATTAACCAGTAAAAGTATGTGGTTAGGAGGACTATTTTTTGTGTCAAATGACAATTATACAAAGTTAGCCTTTTCATGCCTTTATTTGAATATCTCTCTTGTTTAGCTTTTTTAATATGTAAGTGTATCTAAGTGTGGCAGGAAGTGATTTCAAGAAGCAAAATACCAAAGGTTTATCTACATACAGCATGCAAGGTGTGATTCAACTTCCTGTTTTTCTGTGTCATCTGTCTGCTCTTAAAAACAGAATATGTATCATTTATTTATAGTTTAAAAGCCAGAATATAGCTAACGATGTTTTTGACCAGTAAAAATATTATTTCTATGTGTGAATAAATACATTACTTTATACCATCATTTTAGATTTTCAGATCCAGAAATAGTGGAAGTCAAATATTGACTGATTTCTTCATATGGTTACTGTCCTTATAATCCACTTGCTAGTTTCTGTACATATACTTTGCCTGGTAATATCAATATAATACAATACCGATTATACGTTTTCCTTGTTGGCAAAAAAAACAACAACAAAAAAAACAAAAACCTTCCTATTCATCCACAGGAGGTCGCTGCTGCTCACGGCTCAAACTTTCAATTTTATAGAAAAGGTCCTATGTTATGCAAAATTGACTCTTGTGAGCTTTAAGCCATGTTATACTGTTGTTATTTCATAAAATTAAACATAACATAAAAATGATATAAATATGTTTTTCATAAAACAGTTTTTAAGTGTCTACAGAATTATATTTGTAATAGATCCCAGTTTGTTTATATCAGTAGTTGCAATTCTGACAGAGCTGATTTACAGTGTAGAGTCCCTCAGGGGCCCATATTAGGTCCTTTATTATTTTTCTTGTACATAAAGGACTTATGTTATATATCTTAAGGTCTAACCCCAGTAATGTTTGCTGATGATACGACTATTCATATCCAATTCAATCTATACTTACATTATGCTATAGTTTAATTGATCTGTCATATTGTAATATAGTGTGGGCAGGCACTTTTCCAACTGCTCTGAACAAAATATTATTGGTGCAAAAACGTTTTGTTCAAATTGCATCTCATTCCTTGCCAGTAACATTGTCTGTTAATTTATTCATCAAACTTAACATTCTTAATATTTATGAGATTAATATTTATAAAATTTGTATTTTTATGTATAAAATCTTTATAATTCAATTGTGATCCCCAAACATTTCATTTTTTTACTTTAAAACCAATGCAGAGATTTATAGATACAATACTTGTCAAAATCGTAATTTTCATGTTCCAAAATGTGTCACATCTGACGGCAGAAATGTTGTTTGAAAAGAGTTTGAGGAAAAATTTGATATTTCATGATAATGTTTAATAATCATGCAATTGTGGATGTTTCATTGTATTTTAATCCATGTTTGAATCAAATGTATTTAATCTAAGGTGTGTAAATGTAATTTTTTATTAATGCACAGTTATAATGTTAAATTTTAATGTATTCATAAGGTGGAGGCTTTAATATAAGCCCTTTTGGCCCTTTTGCCTTGTTCTGCACCTACATTTTTATCTAGTGTGTGTGTGTGTGTGTGTGTGTGTGTGTGTGTTTATTGCTATGTTATATACGTGCAAAATTAAAAATCAAATCATACATGGAGTTGTGTTTTGTTTCAGTCACACGTTTGTCACATAATCCTTTATTAATGGTCTGTCTATTTCTCTGAAGCGCAAAACACTCAGTTCCACCCAGTAATGTTATGAAGAGGTTGTTTTTAGGTTAGCACCTTTGACTTTTAGTTAATTAAGTAGAGATGGGCAATTCCAGGGCTGAAATCTTCCAAATGATTCTAGTGAAGGTGCATGGAGTTTAAAAACACAGTCCCTGTATGACATCACGGGGTGCAACAGAATGTTTTCTGTATGAGAGAAGAGCTCTTAGAAATATGCAGGATTAATGTGTCAAACATGTGTGGATGAAACAAAACACAACTCCAGGTATTTCTGTGATGAGGAAACAACATTATAACATAAATCATAAAATAGCTTTATATCGACCCTTTAATCTTGCACACTGGACTTTAAAGGGCCACAGGTAAGGGCACGCTGGGTGATCTGGACCTACACCATCTGAGCCCAGATCAACCAGTTTACGAAACACACCAAGTACACTATCAAAGCCAGCAATGTTAACTATTTCCAGAGATAGGAAATAAGTAACTTTCACATTTTGGAAGAGAAAAACTCCGTTCTTAACCCCTTAGTCCTACAACTAGGAGCTCTATATTGCCACCCAGAGGGCAAAAGTTCAAACTGCGCCCTGAGAGGATGGTCTATGGCACTGGCCTTTCTTTGTACCTTGATTGTAATTGACCGATCCCTCACTTATTTTAGCCTACCTCCAAGGACTGCTTTAGTAAATGTGATCAACTGTAGGCCGAGTAGAAAATAGAAGTATGTCTCTCTTGTGGATATGGTTAACACCGATCATTAGGGATGTAAAGTATGCCATAGTCATTTTGAGCGCGTTTAACAAATGCTGAGTAAATGTTATCGTTTACTCTAGTTCTAAATGAGACCTCGGACCTACAGCAAACATCCTCTGAAGGTAAGTCCCATTGGCTTTATGGCGCTGAAGCTCACGTGTGGAAAGCTACAGTAAACCACTCCCGCTGCTGGACTAGGCGTGCGCCAAGAGGCAGGTGTGACTCTATCCATTGTCAGGAGACGCTCTTCCAAAAAGTGGCTCACCGCGGGAGCACGCGCAGAGCCAGTGAGGTGTACCTGGGCAGCTGGATCACTCAAGTGGATCAGAGGAGAGGAAAAGCCTCTGCTATTTGGGGATGCAAACTTGAGAGGTGGAAATATTTAAGATATCAACAGGGCATAAGCAACATCAGGAATCATGAAGAAGTCGTATCCAGGTGAGTGCCTATCCGTGCCAATGCTCGAGTAACTCTTTCCTTTGAATCAAAGCTACCCTATACACATTTTGGTTTTCGACCAAACCCAAATTATGTGGTTGTGATTTGATGACTTGTTTGTTTGTTTGATGTTCGTAAACGGCCAGCCATTATCTCCTACTGCGCATAGTGTCGGGACAGAACGGAGGATTCTGATATGCAACGGCAATATTGATATGATAATAGTGAATGGTTTACCAATCAGAGTGCGTTAATCTGTTGACAGATGTTGGTCACTCCCTTCTGCGACTGGGGAGGAATAGGCCTACTTGATTTACTCATCTCGGCTACCCCTGCAAGCTGATTGGTTCAATTGAGTCAATCTGTCAAGTTCATTGGGTGTGCGAAATAACAATGACAAAGCAGACATGGAGTTCTCAGCTCAGCAAGTGGAGTGATCGCCAATAGACGAAAATTTAGCTACCTCAATCAGACAGAGACTACACTGATTTTGAAGCTCATTAACAGTATAATGCAAGTGCATTTTAAAGGTGCACTATGTAACTTTTTTGTTGAAGGGTACACTATCTGCTTGTCTTCATGGAGGTGATATTTCTTTGCTTAGAATATTTTACAGGATGACATTAAACTTTGCTATTTCCATGGAGTAGGTGACACCACATGGCCAAAGTGGAGAGTAGACCTGCTCAGTATGAATGCATGTTGATAGGCTTAATGCCATACAGTGGGACATTCAAGGCAAGTAATAACATCTCTATGGAGACAAGGGGGTGCTGTATCCTCCAGAAAAGTAACATGGTGTATCATTAATAGAGCTTAAGCGTAACCTCGAAAACGTGAATACAAACCCAGGCTAAGTCCTTCATGGAGGAGAGTACACATGACACTGGTGTGCACTGCATTTTATCACTATGTCTGTTTATCCCCCACTGGCAGCCCATTATGACTGATCATTACTCATGCACCATCCCTGTCTCCCTCCCCTCTTCCTGGTGCTCCTCGGTCTCTGCGCGCTGCACGCCTGTCCCATGGAATGCCTCTTCTTTCTTTGGTTTGTCTTTCCAGCGGATTTGTGCGCTGGAGCGTCCGCCGTCTTTCCATCGGAGCCAGGTGCATGTTGGGTCATGCCACCTCACCTCCTCAAAATCCCTATGTGTGCATGTGTGTGTGCGCGTATGTGTTTGTGTGTGCATGTGTGCATGTGTTTGTGTGTGTGTGTCTCTGTACTGTGCAACATGTGCCGAGCTGTCACATTCTTTATCATGCTTTAATGTGCCATGTTTAGAGATTTTTGTCTTTGCTTTTTGCATTACTCAGTCACATTTCTTCACTTAACTGGCCCTTCAGCATCTGTTAACAAGGAGTGGAAAAATACTCCAAATACTGCATACAGATTGGAAATATGGGAGGAAAAATTCCAAAAGTCAGAAAAAAAAATGTAAGAATTACATCCTGCTGCATTCTTTCAGTCATCAAAAAATAAAGTCAAAGAAACTGCAACAGTTTTTTATCACTATAATCATTTGCCTACTACAAATGCAACAATTACAAGCATCTTTGCTTTTTATAACCCTTGATTTAGACTTAAAAACATGTTATAACTTTGCAAACATTAACTTTCTCACTACTAATTTGACAGGCATACATTTTGAAAGTATGATGTGTTACTAGAGATCTCTTTTGCTTTACATTTGCTGTTGCTTTGATTCAATTCATTTCAAATTTATGTGTTGCATGGGAAGAGATTTGGAGGGGTGACTTTGAGAATACAAGGTCAGCATGTGTGTGTTTTGTCCACAAACATGTGAGTTTAGTGTACTCCTCCGAGCTGCTGGTGGTCCGTAAGTGTCTGCATTCACTCACTCTGTCTGTCCTGAACCTGAGCCCATCCCAGCCTAGCACACCACTCCCTCTAAGTCACCCGGATCAATGAATAACCTGTATGAGTAACAGCCTGCTCGGTGCCACACACACACACGGATAGACTCAAAGTCAATAGAAACATTATTTTCCACTCCTGGTATGCACCTTTATGTCAAAACACACCTATTCCCCAGACGTGTACCTGGATGACAAATGCCTTGCACTTACAGCTTTTAGCCTGTTTATATGGGAGAGTCAGTGAGGCTTTGATTCAGTGCCTAAAGCTATTGTTATATGGTAACTTAAAAGTCGAGCTGTAAACTGCGTTGAGACATATTTGCCCTGTCATCTCAGAAAAGCATACCATACATGGCCTAACCAGCAATTTGGCCTCTTAGAAGTCTGTGAATAATAGACTAATAAGCTATTAGAACACATGGACACACATGTGCTGTACTTCAGCAGGGTATGATCTTAAAGTACTTTCAGAATGGGAAAGCAGAAGGCTGTATGCATCATTTATCTTGATAACAGAAGGCTTGAGATTCACCAGTATTGATACCCTGCTGCCTATTAAAACTACTTAGTTAAATGTTTGTAGACTTGTGTAAACGGATTCATTTTCATGTATTAGTTTACCAACGGGCACCGCAATAATATTTGGTATGCACCAGCCTAAAGCCTTTTTAATATCCCGCCTATTGCAGGCTTCTTACATATCAGGCTGATTAATAAGGCCTTAACAGTCCAATTGCATATTTGTTTAGGACTGTACTTCCTCTCTCACAGCTAAAGTTCCTTTTTGGGGCCATTTTTCAACTATTACTGAAAAACTCCTGTACAAAACACAGAAATAACTGTGTAACTCGAGATGCTTATTTCTACTGACAGGTTATAAATCCTAAAGCTGTGGCTGTCTGTGATACTTCTCCCCACTTATCTCTCTGTAACATGGCCACAACATAAAGAACAATAGACTTTTTCTGTTGACGCGGCATCACTCTCTTGCTGTCCTGTCTCTGTGGAAATCCCCTTAAGTGTATGAGACCTGCAGTGTGGAGCCTGCTCTAAAGTGTCCACTCCACTTCATGTGTTTAGCTGCAGTCAAGTATGCAGCGCAGGGATGCTAGCTGGGTGCACTATCTGGAGCTACTATTGGGGTTGTCAAACAGTACAAGTGTGTTCTCTAAAGTGAGCCCCAGGCCAAAGGAGAGCCTGTAAAAAGATAATGTCAGGCTGTGAGAGGTTCTGATGTGAAACACGGATATTAGTGAGAGGTTGTGCATGCACAGGCACACACTAATGCAAACAGGAAAAAAAAACTTCAAAAATTTGGTATGGCTGGTCAGTCATTTCACTTCTCCATCAAGTAGAGGGATAAACATGGCATAAAAATTGCATTCGAAGAGAAATATTGTTTCAGGACACAGCCAATTTTAAAATCCACAAAAACATCCCCAAGTAATCCGTGTCTTTTTTGTTCCCGGGATCAGAATCAGAATCAGAAAGGTTTTATTGCCATATGACATTAGGAAATTACTGCGGTACTTGGAGCGAAACATAAGACAAACACTACTAAACATGCAATAAATAAAATAAAATAAATGAACTGTGGCTTAAGATCATTTCAGTGGTAAACAATGCAGAATTAGAATATAAATATAACTGTATTTAACAATCTTATTTACCAATCAATTAAAATAAAAAATTCCATCTTTACACAGTGGCTAGAAATTCACCCAAATGCACATCCTGTTCAGAGCAATATGTGTATTTGTATTTATTTATTTAAGGGACTATGTATATTACAAAACAAGATAATGCAAATAAAAAAACAAAAAAACAAAACATGTACATGTAAATATGCAGGATTGTAGCTGAAGCTAATTTCCACCCTTAATCCCCTGCTGAGCCCTATTTCATAAAAATAAAAAAAACAGTTTTCAGCATAAAATGGCAGCTCTGAATTTTAAGGGTATGTGTTGAACAACAAAACAGGAACTGGTTTATAGGGTAAACAGCATGGCGTCACCTGGATAAAATTTACTGTCACTGATATGTTGCTTATCAGATATTCATCTTATGAGACTATGAGACTCAAGATAAGATGACCTTTAGTTGAAGGAAAGCTACTATACTTCTGATATTCAGTACGGTTTTCAAGTGTCCAGTCACTGTCTCTCAGCTTCATTATATCTCCTTAAAAGCATTGCCCTCATAAAGCACTGTGTAAACTTTTGTACACCTAATGACAGGGCTCCCAACTTTGAAAAATTATTCCGTTAAAAATCTTAAATGGCTGTAAATAACCTATGAAGAGTGCTTGTGAGGCCTTTTGTCAAAGTGAAATAAGGATTAATAACATCATCTTCACTTTTGATTCATACATTTGATGGAAAAATGCATATAGGTTTTTGTCACTTATGAGATTTTACTAACTTCTCTGTCTGCAGCAATTGTGTCTTTGTCCTGACTTGAAAGAAGCCTTCTGCTGCAAGTAGTAATTATTTAAAGTGTTAGCTAGTCATGTATTCAGAAATCCTATTGGAGAGGAGATATTGCACTCCAAATGACTGATATAATGTCAGGTGTATTCTGGGAAACACCTCCAAATCATTTATGGGGACGTACTGGATCTATAAAATCTTAGAGCATGCTTATTATAAATGTTCATTAGCTGACTCATAAATAGGGGCCTAATCTATTTAGATTCATTTTTGTTTTTATATGTGACATTTAATAGTCTTAGAAATGATTTCATCCAAACAAACATGTAATTTGGAGTAACATTATAATCTTTATTTGCTCAGCAGAATCAAGTCCTGTCATGCTACATGATCTCAATTTAAGCTTATAAACTGTGTGGCAACAGCAGTGGTAGAGTATCATGTTATATTCTGAGCTACTACTAGAGTAGTAGTAATAGTGGTGTAGAAGTAGTAGTTGAAGAAGTAGTAGTAGAAATAGTAAGTAATAGTAACTGTAAAATACAGTACTTGTCTACTAATACTGAGTTCTAATACTAAGTACTAATGTATTCACTTTTAGGGGTTTGCGAAATTGATGACAAAAATGTAGAAATATCACTTTTTGCCCATATTAAGAAGTGTACAACACAAGTTATTTTGCAGACTTTTTTATTATAATTAATATACCTGATATTCAAATTCTGCATATCTTAAAAACAACATTCACAGTATTATCTATTTTTGATAAATACATGCTTTAATATTAAACCAAAGACTGTGCCACTCCACCGCTGTTATATGCTATTACTAGGCGACATTTTTGCCTTCGTGAGGGTGTGAGGAGTAGTCCCTGTGTCTGGTTAACTACATTATCAGTGATTTGTAAAAAGGTAGGAAAGACAGTCGCCTTCTGGTTCCTTTGGCTCCAGCAGTGTTATTCCTGAAGGAGGAGTGAAGTTCAGGGTCACAGCAGTCTATACTCTGTGCACGACTTAGTTTGTGTCCATTAAGAGCACATGCAAGTCAAAAGCCTTATCTAGGTTGTAAAAACAAGCTTGAAAAATGACTCAAGTTTTTTTCTCTCACTCATCCTCTTTCTCTCCGCCCATCCATCCGTCTACAGCTCTTTCATGGGCAGAGTTGTGAAATGCAGGATAGCCTTAACATGTGTAATGACGGCCATAAACACACAGAGGAACAGATGGGGGACTCCAGGAAGAGAAGCAAGGTGATGTTTACACACTAATCCCATCTGACATTTATATTCCAATGGGATAAAGAATATATGAGCCATTTTACTTTGTAGAAGTGGTTCAATAATTTCCAGGTGACTGTATTTTGTATTGGCATAGTGGACAGGTTGAGACTATGGGGGTCAAAGTGCGAAAAGGAAAAATCTACTGGATCTGCACCAGAATAAATAATTCCACCCTTTGCTACCCCCTGTGACAGGAGATTACTGATTACTGAAGTACTGAAAATCAGATACTTATTGATGCTATAACTAATATTGAAACTAGATACTCATCAGTCAAAATCACACTAATAGGACAAAATGTGAGCTTTAGTATAATTTTGAGCTTTATCAGCGAGAATAAAAGACCTCATGCTAAGATAAAGTCATATTCTATTACTATAGGAGCATTTTTAAAAAATCGTATCTCTTTTATCTTCATTACGCAATTACGCATTACGTGAGTACTCAAAGATAAACTGCACCTTGCTGTATAATATTACCAAATATCTTTAAGTAATACATTATGCCTGAAAAACAATGAAGGGACATATTTTAGGTGCAGATTAGTCCCAGCAATGACACCTCCATTGTAAGTCTGTACACTGATTATTGGTTCACCTTAAAGTGTTCAGAAATATTTCAGTGTGTTGCTTTTAACACACACTATGTAACTTCTAACGCAGAGGGTCTGTTTGCTTGTCTCCATGAAGATGTAATTTCTTTGCCTGGAATGTTCCACAGTAGGGCATTAAACATACCTCCCTTGCATTTGTTCGATATAGGGGATTTATAGCCCCAAAATACCTTAGATTCTTCCCATGCGCATGCTTGCCCCTCCATAGATCTGACCATTAACCAGTCTCCATTGTGATTAGCAAGTTTATTTCCATACTGTGGAACAATCAAGGCAAAACAATAATATCTCCTTGGAGAGAAGCAGGTGGCGGACCCTTCTCCAGAAAAGTTATACAGGGCACCTTTAATTACAACTGAAATGGAAAAACAGATAGCACACACACACACGCACACACACATCCATATCTATATGACATGTCTATAAAGCACCATATTTAAAAGTCATAAGTCATATGGGGTGTGGGGAAATTAAGGAAACACAGAGGAAAACAAACATCCTGGCCCTTTTCCTCCTTTTGCAAACACAGTCATCAGGTAGTAGTGTTTTGAAGCCGGCACCACACGCATGCATCATCGCGTATGCTTTCCAAATCACCGCTTGTGTGCACACTCTTGTGTTAAGTGTGCTAAAGTGCTCTACCCTCTACCCTTGTTTACCCTCCCCACTCATCTGAGACCAATAACTAATGAGTTGACATGTTGGTCCAGGCGTAGCGTTGCACTTGACCTACACAGCCTATTCAGGGGCTTTCTTTGTAGGAATTTATGGCCATATTCATGCCAGTGATAACACCTGCTTTGAAAATATACACTACTCAATGTGGGCATATTATTCATAACAATATAAATGTACCGGTAAATATCAATCAGTCATATTAGTGTAGCTCTCAGTTCTGTTCTTAATTTCTCATTGTGCATTTTGACTAGGGCCTTCTCTACCTAAAGCCCATAGTTGCCAGCGTATGAGGCTCACCATCTCCATCTAGTGGTAAAAATAACCAATTGCACAAGCTATTGCATTAAAAGTTTTTCCTCACATAAACTATGAAAAACGAGTTACTCATTCTTGTGTATACAACTCACAATTAAGATACAACAATATGGTTGCTAGGTCACATTTTTTGTCAATACCACATAAGTGTTTTTGCAGATACTTATTCTTCCACATCATATAATAAACACAGCTACACAAACAGAGGAAAGTTACAAATGGGTTCAATCAGTTAAGGCCTATAGCTCATACACTGGCAGCCATGCATTTCCTCTGGTCATCATGTTTTTCCAGTTGCAGAGACACTGTGTCCATTCTTTTCTATCGTGGTGACCTAGGCTAGTACACAAGACTGTCATAAGGCAAATATGACCTGAGGATTACCAAGAGCGCTCGGAGGGAAATGGGATCACAGAGCTGGGAGAAGTCTTTCAAAACCTGTTCAAGCAGTGATAGGTGTGTTTTGGGACCAAACAAGACCGAGCAAGCGAGGAAAGCTACCTCTGACACAGTGTGTGGATTGTAAGTGTCACTTCAATACTTTACTGTCACTATAGGTTAAAACAACTGTCAAAAATCTTCTACCCAACCAAAAGTAACAATTTGTATAATTAAAGTATGACAAGTTTTTTTTTTTTTTAGTGTGCAACAATATTACTACCAATAATCCTACTACTTGTGTGTACTTTTGCAACTGACTGATTACTGCTGCTACATACTTTTGATTTTTTTTCTCAAGCTTTAGTGATAATGTTACAACAAACTTTGCCACTACAATTGCTAGTTTCAATATAAAGTAATACATCAAATATCTTACCTCTAAATTGTCTTAAATGTCTCCTTACCATGTCTACTATACTCCTATACTACTTCATTCATTTGGAGAAGTGCAGTCCTTACAATGCACGACTACATACAGTAAAAGTGTGTCATGTTGTCCTTGCAGTAAGGTGACTAAATAAGCACAGACATGTTTTTTGGCTTCTAATCTTGGATGACTCAACTGGCTTCTGTTTGCTTTGTCGGTTTTCCATGAAGACTTGAATCAGTCATAGAAATAAGTAGCATTGCATAATGGGCAGTTGTTTTATCCTGTAGAGCAGACTACTTCAAAATGGAGATGTGTTTTTATTGCTCCAAAATGCCTTAAAAGCATTCTTATTGTGAGCACCTCTCCACAGACGTGAGCTGTAACTTGGTCTCCTTGTCTCTACAGATAGATGAATAGAGAAAGAAACCAGGCGCAAATACATGCAAACAATAACATATCTATACTATAACAACTATAACAACTTCAGCTACGATTTCCTCAAAAAACTACTAAAGTAAATGTATTTTTAATTGTAACAAAATGGGATCAGTTTAAAGTTTAAAAGAAGTGTTACGAAGAACTAAGTGGGACCAAGTCAAAAAAGGAAGTGCAAAATATAAAACAGCAGCAAAAAAGCACATAATTATTGCAAAAACAACCACACCATCTTTTTCATTTTGTTTTCGTGTGTCTATCTACACAGGAATCAGACCACACTGTCTTGTTGTGGCTTTGTATCGCCACATTGTTTAAATGCATAAATATAGAAACTGATTGATGCAAGTTCTTATCATTTCTTTCATTGTCTGTCTAATAGTGCCAACTGTACTCATTAGATTCTTGTTCCTACAGTCCGGTCAAGTGGTCGAGTGAGAAGAACTGAAAAGGACACATCTAACATCACAAGTCCAAGTACGTATACACCACTCAACATTTCATATTCAGTTTAGTCTTGCTTTTATAACTGTCCCAAGATGTAGCTATAACAGCCAGGATAGGACTGCAAACAAATGTTAACAATTTGTATTGTAAAAATCAAAGGAAACCATTAATCATTCTATAACATTTTGGTATTTGACATGTAAATACTAATCATTTAAAAATATCTTTACACAAACAGTCAAGCAGCAAATTCCCAGCTCGTTTATATTGAATGTAAACCTAGTGCCCTTTTATTTAGGTTAAATGTTATATATTATGTAAAATTGACACTTGTGAGCTTTTAGCCAAGTTAGTAAGTTAGTTAATCAAAAGCATACCTGGAGTTGTGTTTTGTTTCACTCATACATGTTTGGGTAATGCTGGATTATTGGTCTGTCTGTACACCCCAAACTCAAAATGCTCTGTTCCACCTTGTGATGTCATATAGTGGTAGTTTTTAAGTTAACAGCCACATTTTACCTTATGTTTATATTGGCAATTCCAGGGCTGAAATGATCCAAATGATTCTAGAAAAGGTGTATGGAGGCACTTCCTGTATTACCACATGACATACAGTAACAAGGTGGAACTCAGCCTAAATATGCAGGATTTGTGTGTGTTTGCATTGAATTACAATAATTAAACTCTTAATGGGAAAAAATTGCATGTTGGAACGTGCCTCTATTTCTACCAATAAATTTTTTCTTCCAATCCACTCATCACCCTGACAGTAGAACAGTCAGACAGTATATCGATATGTACTGATACGTAGATAAACTGAAAGATTTCAAAACATTTATTGTTAATTTCTTTGAATGACACATTGGGTGCATGATGGCCCTACTTGAGCAGTTTACTCAAGTCCCTTTGCAGACAGCCAAAAGAGTAACAGGTGCAGAAGAAAATGAAAGTAAAAAATAAACTAAACTTTAAGGTAAAAAGAAGTGAAGACTCAAAAGATAATATTTTATGTTCTTTAAATGTTTCTATTGGGCTTTCTGACATTGTGTCTACATAAAAATACATTACAGGGTACCACTGTAATCCACTTGTTGTTTTGCATTTTGTTTTCCTTTGCTTATTAAACACTCCAATGACTTTATAGGATGCTGTTATGTCATATGTGCTTTATGAATAAAAGGCAGAGACTACAGGTGTGATCATAGTACTCACCTATACAAACACATGCTTAGCGACAGTGCAAGGGGAGATGTTGATTGTGTGAGGTAGAGCCCAGGGCAGAGAATGAGGCTGGTCTTGTCAGCAGACCTCCATGACGGTGATATAGCAGTAACCACGGGGGTATGGGTACGCTCTCTTCAAAAACATCTACAAACAGAGCACATTTACAGGCCAACAGTGCAGTCAGGGAGGATGTGTTACCGTAACATCTCTGCACTTAGTCATGCACAGACTCAGGTCTGCCCAACACTGTTCTCATTGTTACTGAGCACTGTCATAATTCCCCTCCAGCAGTCAGCAGATCCTGTTAGATTAAATGAACACCATCTCTATGTAAAACAAACAAAACACAGATCTAAAAGAAAAATGTGGAAACAAAATATTGGTCCGTTTTAGGTAGAACAGTGTTTGGACCATTTTAAAGGTTTCACAGAGATCAGTAATGACTTGTTTACGATTTTACCGTTGCTGATTCTATGTTAATCATTATTTTATGTTTTACTTCACCTCAAATCCCAGTTAAGGTCAAAGAACAAGACTAAATAGCTCACTTGCAAACCATGAAAACTATTAACCATTGCTGCAAACATGCCAAGTGTGTCTGGTTGCTTGACTGCATTGATGTATAAGAGAACTAGTGACACACATAGACTGAACACACTTCACTTTATTCACAAGTGTTGCACAAGAGGCCAACCGAGTTCAAACACGTCTGATGTCTCTATCGTGGGTTTAGACGCTTACCCTTTAACCCTTGACCGGCTGCACATTGCGAATGACATGCCAAAAGGTCAAATGAGTTTCCTACACTGTTTGTAAAGTTTCTGTATTTACTTGGTGGTGGTGTTTAATCATAAAAATGGACATTAACTTCCTTCTCAGTGAAGATGCAAATATGTAGTATGCATTTGCATGTGTATGCATTTCTACTAGCGCTACTAGTACTACTCAAATTTCACAATTTCGTTAATAAGGAAGGCTTGAAACTGGATTGTGACATTGATACCACATTGACAATGAAAAATAATTCAGTTGAATCTGATTTAACATAAAATGATACTTTTTAAATTAACATTTGGACTTATAGTAAAATAAAAATAAATAAAATAATAATAAATAAAAAGCTAAATAAAAAATAATAAATTGGGGCTATTCAAGAACTATCCAGAAAAAGGTACAGAATTTGTCCTATTTCTGTGATTATCTTTCAGCATTAATAACTGCTCAAATGAGTGTCTAGTTACTGCTTTTAGTATCAATCAATTACTCATTAATTGATTGATACTAAAAGATTGAGAAGACTGATTTTTAACCACTCAAATTCACATAGGAAAATTATCTTGCATTCAATTATGATCCAAATATGTGCACAAACTGTAATTCTTATTTTTTCTGCTCCCATCACTTTTAAATTATTCTAACATTAATGAATCTCATTTATAAGAGTAGATCCAATGAATAACAGGTTAACTAAACTAAACTAGAAAACAAACAGAAATGAGATCTGCACAGATCCACCAGGTTATTTTAGGTCCACAGTGTCCCGGTTGTGTGTCACATGTCTGAACTAACGGCTTTCTATTTTGACAACACAATGCCTCTTCAGTCTTCAGTATTTCCCTTCCAGGAATAAGGAAAAGAACCAAGAGAGCCACAAACACAACATATGATCAGCACATGGCAAGAAGGGATGTTGTAATTCTTGTATTAATTTGCAAGACAGAGCGAAGGAATCAAAACGTGGAGAGGAAGGGAGGGACAAATGCAGAGTGTGGAGGGAGAGAAAGAAAGGGAAGTCCAAAAAAAGGCAGGGAGAGATAGAGAGGGAGTGAGAAAGAGGGAGAGAGAGTGGACGGTAGAGCAGATAGTGCATGTGGTTGTGGAGGGTGTGATCCGGTTATGGAGGGGGACAGATTCTCAGGTAAGCTATCACACATTTTTATAGTCTACTCCAATAGGGTCTTGTATAGTTTAGCATTAGTCTGTCTGCCTTCTCTTTCTCTATTGAATGGTATTTTCCACTCCCTCATTCTATCCTGTTTGCTGACTGCATGTTTTCTTTTGGGGTTTTGGGAGAAGCACGGGGTGCAGTGGAGCAACCCACAAGACCTGTTTTGCTGTATCCAACAGAATTTTATGGGTTTCCAGGATTGTAGTCTGACTGTTTTAACTTGTTTTGTCTTGTATACATGCCGACAACAAACAATGCATTTAAAAGCTGTTTATCCTTGGTGTATTCAAGTTTGTGTCTATAATCTGTGAATAGGAAAAATAATACTAAGTTCAAGTTGTTGTTTTTTTCACTGATGACAGGAAAGTCAATACGTTTTTCTGACTAGTGACAGTGACACACAATCAATTGTAATCGTACACTGGCATTAGCAAAGTCATCATATCAGTAGCATGCCTGTGTGTAACATAGCATGCATTGTAGCACATTGTCTGGAGATCTGGAAGTGTAGGTGAGGTCAGTGTCAAGTGCGTGTAGGGCAATAAAGGCTTAAGCACCGCCCATTTTACGGTGTCTTACAAGGCCTTAAAATCCAGGTGCTTCCTCGTGGGACAAATAAAGTTAGCAAGACATTCTTTGCTAGTGTATCGAATCTATGCAGTGCATTTGTTTATATAGCAAACACCAACTAAACCAACTAATGAGGAGGCTGTTATTGACAGTATGTGATTTGTTGTCTTTTTAAAATACCTCTACACTGACTTCAATATATCAAGAAACTCAAGAGTCAAAAATCTCTTGAGTTGTAAGAGATGTGGCCTATATAAAGAGATAGGTCACATCTCTTTATAAACCAAGACCACTTGCTTGATTGAATTTAACTCTCATCTCACACACATAAGGACTCATTACGCATCTTAAAGTAATCAGATGGACCAGGGTTTGTGGACAAAAACTCATAACATTTACTTATTCATAAGTTTCACAGTGATGGAAAATTAGGTCTGTTGCCATAGAAATTAACAATTTAAAACAAAATATTATTTCTTATGAATAGAAAAAGTAAAATATCAAATATAACAGCAAATGAAACCCAAGAATGTACAGCTTTATGCCAATCTCAACTTTGACTTCAAAACATATTATGATTGGAAAGCTTGGATTAAAAACTGATGGCACATTCAATTTACACATGTTGCCTATTTTAAATTATTTCAAGTTATCTCTTATTAACATATTTATTAAGAAACATTCTCAGTTTACATTTCCGAAACTTTCACTTCAAATGAGTCATTTGAAAAGATTTGAGATTGACACTAAATACATTTATGAAACTTGTGATATGTGTTTCCTCGTACTGCTGCTCATTTCTCAAGCTCTCGCTGTCCGCAGTAGTTTCCTGCAGTCATGGCTGTGTGGAAAGTCTTTGTTGGATTAGCCACAGAGTCATATTTATTCCAGTCACAGTGAGCTCAGCTGATGATTCTGGTGATGAATGAGTGCATCACCCGGCAAATGACCTGTCCTGACTTTTCTGAACATTTTAGACCAAATAACATTTACACAATAGTAATGTGTATTTCTATTAGAATAAAAGGCAATCAAACTGTATAAATAACTGTCAGTGTTTGCAGTATTATGTCTTTTCCACTAGATGGAGACAAGAATTTGAGAAAGACATGGCTACTTTTGAGCCAAGAAAGGGAGTGAACAGAGGCCAGAAAGCCATTTTTCTCACTGCTTGTATTAAACAAAGTTGAACAATACAGTTTTGAACTGGACCATTATGCATAAAGTTGCTGGTTTCCATGACCACATGGATCTGTGAATGTATTGTGCCATGAAGCAGGTTTCAATGCTAGTTTGTTGACTGTCTAAACCTTACAAAGTGTCTTGCTAAACAGTGGTAAAGGTGACATAGACCTATAGGAACTGTTTTTGATGGACGACAGCTGCATTGTGTAGTTACCAGGCAGAAAGTCAATACGTTTACAGCTTTTACAGTGCATGGGCGTCCCTCATTGTGGGTAAGACTTGGCTGTAGTTTTTAACAGGTGCTGTGTTTGATTAAAACTGTTGCTGTTTAACATTTGGTTAAGGCCAGCTGCTGTGACTACAGCTGTGCATATACTTTGGATGAATCTACTGCACCATGTGTGGCTGTGGGGCCCGGCAAGGGGGGCGTGCATGTTTGTGCGCCTGTGTCATCTCTGCTCTTCTAATTGTCTGCTACATGCACACACATTTACGACATAAAGACATTTAGGGCAACGCTGCAAGGAAAATTATGTGTATTGCCAAATAACAATTTTGAACTAGGATGAGTCATTGCTGCTATTTTATGATTATTGCCAAAAAATACTGGTTTGGTCTATGAGGTTGTGTAGTATTGTAATTGTAGTTATAGTGGTATACTTAGAAACAAAAATACAAAATGCATTTAGTATATTGGCTACATTTATATACTAAATACTAAAATCTAATGTATTCAGTCAGTCGGGGTTAGTCAAATAACTATTTTCAAAGGCATTGCTAATAACATCAGCTACTTAATACAAAGTTGCTTTACAATATTTCATCAATTTTACTGCTTAAGTTGGCAATTCACATTGTTGCCCCCAGTGTAATGCAAACTCACTGACTGATCTATATAGTCCTTATTTTATAATATTTAGATTGGATCTGCCATGTGGTTTTAGCCACACAGATCTTCAAGTACATGTTTCCAGCAGGTCCATCCTTATCCTAAAATAGCTATGCCAGATGCACTGCTTATTATGATCTTTGCCATGTAAACGAGGCAGTGCTAATTAATTGGCCACATCCAAAGTATATACAAACATGAATAAAGTCCTGTCATAGATGCCCTCAACACTGGCTTTTTTTCTCACAGTTAGCCTGTTGGGTCGACACAGACTGAGTCAGGGGTGAGCTGGCAACAAAGCCTTTGTTGTTTTTAGGATGAACTCAGCAGGAAGTTGGGGCTTCCTCTGTCGCAGATGCTGTTGATATTTCAAACTAACACACACCAAATGATCTCACTCATAAAGTCTATCACTGCAATATCTCACTATCTTAACCATATTTCTACTTCCTAATCTACTTTTCTCATCACAGTTTTTAAAATCAGTTCATTCTGCTCCTGGTTTACTATCTCTGTTAGCAACGTGTGAAATATGTTTAGCATAAGCAAATCTTGTAATTGCAGGATTATAAGAAACTAATGATAAATGTTTGTGCAATGTTTCATCAATTTTAAAAAGAGGTTTGGATATTAAAGGCAATGGATGAGGCAAGATTTAATATGTTAGAAGACTTGCAAAAAGCTATTTAAGTAAATTAACTGCACATGTAGATTGTCATATCTGCAGGCCTTTAATAACTAAATGTCGGAAACTCACCATCATACCCGAGTGTGATATTGAGTGCTGACATTCACATGGCCCTTTTAACAGTAACAGCAGCCTGGCATATGTCCCTGTGGAAAATCTTCCTTTGTCCACTCACCCATTACTCAGTTTCCACTGGGAAAACAACTAATTAGCGAATAGACTCGAAGTATAATAAATCTTATGATACATTTATGAGAAGGAACTCTGCTGAAGGATGTTGTGTTGTAGCATCACCTGATTATATGTCATCCCAGTTAATTGATTACAGTCAAAAATGTAAAATGAATTATTTATATTTATACTTCAATAACAAAAACTCACAAACCAGTGTACTTGTGAGAATTGTTTTTGGGTTTGCTCAACCTTAATACTTGTTCAGACTTGTTAGGACAGTGTAGTAAAAAAAGATAGCTGTCCAATGTGTTGCATGCTAGTTTCATCTTTCTATTTCTGCATCTATCTCCAGCTTGGATTCTGTATTTAAGTGGCGCGTACCCGTGCCAAAGAGTGCAGGAATGTGGCACGCTTGCACTGGGGCAGGATGTCGCATGTGGGTCGAGGGTGTGTCCCCAGCAGGATTCCCCCCATGTCTAAATCTGATCTATTCTCAGCTCTTATTACTGTATCCATGCTGACAAAGTGTTTATAGCAACAGGCATCGAAGTTACAAGACCTTCACTGACCCCTGCTGGGCAAGGCTTAGCAGTGACCACCAGTAATATGAAACATTATTGCTGCATAACTTATATTCTAATGTTTTAAATGATCAATATTCTGTAAATACATAAATACCAGGTTTAAGACATACCGATTTTAACCTGTGAACATTCGTTGAGGTTGAAAATCTGTAAAGTACGGTTGTGCACATGTGACCAATTATTATTTTAGTTAATTATATTTTAATATAAGAAGCATTAATGGTATAACAGTACAGTAAAATGCCTTGTACACAATACTGGGATACATGTTGGAAAGTAAGTTGTGATTTTAGAATACACACAGTACAAATATTCTAAAAGCAGCAACATTAGTATAAATACAATATATAGTAGAAGCTGCTTATAGCTGAGTTGTCTGTAGTGTTGTAGAAACTTTCCTGCGTTGCAAAGAAGGTATTGTGACATGTTGTGTGAATAGACTGAATTACTTTGTAGTAGTTGGTAAAGCAAGAGTAGTACAGTGATGTGGCAAAAGGAACTGTCTAAATGTATTATATTCAGAAGATAGGAGGGTACACTTTTATAGTTCTTTTCCTGCTTCTCTTATTTTACTATGTAGTCCTTCACACACATCCTTCTTACTTTCTCACAAGTGTGACCAACACCCATGATGCACCCCCCAGCCCCCTCGCCCCGAGACACAGAGGCTCATTCACATGCTCATTAAGTCATTAGCCAACTTATTTATTGACGTCTGTCCCCAGTGTGCCACTAAAGTAGGTTTGACGCTCCACTGGCATCACCATATTAGTGCATGTCAAAATCTCCTGTTTTTCCTTTTTCTCAAAGTTATTCTGAAAACTTTAGGGTGTTGGGCACATAGTATATGGACTCCTTCTTTTTTCAGAGATTTATGTTATCTCAACAACAAGGGTCAAATGCTATCCTCCCCCCAAACGTGCATGTCAACATTTGATAGTTTAGGCGTATCTATGCTTGCCTGGCCATCCAAAATGACTTTCTTGTTGGTTTAACAGGCTATCTATATATGTGCTTTCTAATCTACATACACTTGCATGGATATTCATATTTGAGATTATGGATAAAACATTAAACAATACAATTATATTACATAATGTCTATAGTCTTTGAAGGTACCAATACCTAGTCTTCACATTTGTGAAAGTCATGTGATTTAAGCTTTAAAGGAAGTGTGTTTGATCGCCAGCCTGGAAACCCCTCACAGGAGAAGTAGAAAAAAATGACAGAAAAAGAGCATGTGGAAGAGGAAAGGGGGGAGGGAAGAGAGAACGAGAGATAAAGCGGGCGAGTGAGCAAAAAGGGGAGGGGGTGGAGGGGTTGTCAACGCATTCTCATTCCCAGCTCTGGAAGTGTGGAAGGAGGAGGATAGGGCTAGAAAAATACGCTTAAAGAGACTGGAGATCTCGAGATTGGAGAAAAGGGAGCCTCGGATCACTGAGCGGCTAGCAACTCTAGTTTTTTTTCTCCTTATCCCCTTCTCTCCTACCCCCTCCATCTCCACTGGACTGGATAGACTCCTAATTTGGGATTTGTTTGAAAGCGGGGACAGCAAACTTTTCCTTGCTTGGGAAAGGGAACTCCCGCTGCTCCCTCTCTCTCTCTCTCTAGCATTATAAACACTCATATTCTCAAAAACGCCTCTCAAAATGTCTGATTCCTCTGTCAACGCTCACTTGGAAGGGATCATATCAGACTTTGAAGGTTAGTCCATCCGCTTTTTTGCACTTTTGCTTCAGCTAGTTTGTTTTCCATTTGACTCTTCTACACTTTAACCCTGTCATGAGGACACAATGGATAGTTTCCACATGTTTTTATTGAGAAAAAAAAGAAACAAAATATGGAGTAGGTTCACTGACATTTGCAGTGAGCCGTGCTGGTATGGAAAAGGAAACGTACTTGGAGTTTGAAGTTAAGTGTTGAGGACGAACCAGGGCGTATCCAGAGAGGAGTGTGGAACTGATTTAACTACATCATAGAAAGCCATAATGGCGCATGTGCGTATTGAGCAATCACAAGACAGTCACTGACCAAGCTGAACACCTGGTAAAACTCTCTCTAGTTTTTATTTTTTCTTCTTCTTTTTTTTTTTTTTTTTTACTTTTCTTGTCATCTTTCCACAGATTACACTGTCACGTCCTTCCTTCCAACCTTTCCTACCTCCTTTTCCCTCTCTCAACAACTCATCTATCCTCACATCTTCTGTCTTTCTCTGGCTTATGGATGCAAGGACTTTGGTGGGCGTGGCTTTGTCGTTGTGACATGCCAGGAACCCCCCCACACACCTCCATTTCTGCCTGTCTATCTAACAAACACATAGCCATTAGTTGCACATCTGCACATGTCCAGAGCTGTTCTTCTGTCAGCACTACTTTGCCTGTGGTATGTATGGTAAAAACCCTTTCCCTCTCTCTTCCTGTCTTAAACGTTTTTTGTTCAGATCCTGCTTGCTTACTTAAACCAACTGAGCAGAAAGTAAAATTGTGTTAAGAAAGAGGGATCAGACAGAGGAAGCATCCGAAAGCCATGTGGTCATGCTTTTCAACACCACTATATTGAACACAATGGGCTTCTGTTTGTTTTATATGTGAGTATTAGCAGGCCTTTTATTACTACCAGCACATGATGTTGTTCTGTGTGAGGCCTAGATACAGCAATAGATAAAGACGTATACAGCATAGAGTTGACTTGTTACAGTGATTTAGAAGTAGCCAAACACTAGACCAAAATTATGGTACTACTAAACTATATAATTCATGTTATAAAATATACAATACCATAGAAGTATATAATTCATGAATGACTTCAAGTATAGAATTCAAAACACTTTTTACTGGATCTTAAAAAAATGGTCACAGTCAAGTTAAAAGATAAAGGCCACAACAGTCTAACCAGTTAAGTAGTGGCACTGAGAAAGAGTAAAAAAGAGCAATCAGCTGTTCCAAATCCGAGGCCATGGCTCTCAACCGGAAAAATGTGGCGTGCCCTCTGCAGGTGGGTGGAGAGTCTCTGCCTCAAGTGGAGGAGTTCAAGTATCTCAGGGTCTTGTTCACGAGTGAGGGGAGGATGGAGCGCGAGATTGACAGGCGGATCGGTGCAGCATCGGCAGTGATGCGGTCGCTGTATCGGACCGTTGTGGTGATGAGGGAGCTGAGCCGAAAAGCAAAGCTCTTGATTTACCTCAATCTACGTTCCTACCCTCACCTATGGTCATGAGCTCTGGGTAATGACCGAAAGGACCGGATACAAGCGGGCAAAATGAGTTTCCTCCACAGAGTGGGTGGGCGCTCAATTAGAGATAGGGTGAGGAGCTCGGTCACACAGGAGGAGCTCAGAGTAGAGCCGTTGCTCCACCATGTTGAGAGGAGCCACCTGAGGTGGCTCGGGCATCTGTTCTGGATGCCTCCTGGACGTCTCCCTCGGGAGGTGTTCTGGGCATGTCCCACTGGAAGGAGGCCCCAGGGAAGACCCAGGACACACTGGAGGGACTATGTTTCACGGCTGGTCTGGGAACACCCAGGGGTCCCCCTGGAGGAGCTAGAGGAAGTGTCTGGAGTGAAGGAAGTCTGGGAGTCCTTGCTTAGATTGCTGCCCCCATGACCCAGCCCCGGATAAGCAGTAGAAAATGGATGGATGGAAAAAAGAGCTAGATAATATTCTTATTTCCTAATAGTAACTTATTAACTTATTAATTGTAAACTAATAGTATGCAATATAATTAAACTCAGTCAATGTAGTAGATTAGTCATAATCATGCAAATGAAATATTAAAGTGTACGTATAAGAAAATAGTTAAGGCTCCAGGCAGGCACTGATGTTATTGTGAGTGAGCTGACTTCAGCTGATGACCTGGACCACTGACCATCCACTGTTCACTAAGTGTCACACACCTCCACCTGTCTTAAATCAGTCCAAAAAGGTTGATACTGTTCTTCTTTACTCGGTCTGTGTCTCCCTTTGAGCTGCATGTTAAGGGCATTGACTGGTCCAGAGAGGAAATTCCAAAAGACTAGATTTCTGTGGTGGGTGCAAAAGTCTGGGTAGGCAGTGGGAGAAAGGTTCCAAGAGCAGAGAGCTAACTTTTTACAGATCTGCACTTGGCTTGGTCTCCACCGCATTGGCAACAACAACTAACACAAAGCACTGAGTTATGATTCAGATTTAATGGCAATACTAAAACATGAAGTCACAATTGTTTGCATCATTTTCGTGACTATATGATACTAATTTGTTTTGTTTGTGGTGTTTTACTTTAGGCATTTCATTTGGATGTTTTAGTCATGCTCTTAATATGGTGATATTTTACTGCTTTCATTGTTTTTAAGATGTAGGAGTAGTAGAACATGCCATTGTTGTTGTGGTAATAGTTGTCACATAAGATCTTAGTAGTAGCGGTTAATTCATCATGGACTTTCATGCCTTCTTATATGTAAACTGTTATTAGAACCCAGGCCAACTGCCACTTCGCTGTGTGGTTATAGGTTTTTCGTATCTAAGATTATTTTAGTCACTTGATCACAATTTAGTGGCTGTTTTTCCTCTGCAATGTTGTTTACAAGAGACAGTTTTATTCTGTTAATAATTTCAACTGGTCTTATGACTGGAATATGTGTGTGCATGAAAGAGGAAAATGGCTGACAATGGCCATCCTTATCAGTTATCAGTATTATCATGCATGCTCATCTCACCCGCTCTGACGGGTTCCTCCAAATAATGCCAGCAGCATGTGGGTTGATGGGAAACTCCAGGGTCAATCTAAGGGTCACAACACAAGGTTAGCTTGAATGAAGAAGACAGACTTTTCAGCAGATAATTTTCTTTAAGATTGATGCCTATATTGAATATAAAAGTCCAGAGTCAAGGACAATGTTTTGAAACCAATATTTAGGGTCAATTACATATAACCCATTACATGATATAAAACTTCCATTAACACTGTCAAGTCAATGCACTGTCATGAATCTGTTCTGCTTTGGTAGTTATTTCAAAGCAGTGCAGATTCAGCTGTGTAACCAGATTTAGGGCAATTAAAGTACTGCCTCCCATTTTTATGGATTGAACCACTTGTTGCAGGCGCAATATCAAAAAAGCATCTGCATATCCTCTAGTCAGATGATCAGACTAACAATATTAGCCTAAATTTTTAATCGTTAGGCGCATTCATGTATATTAAACAATATTCTATGTAAAAACTAAATCAAAGGAATTATCTGGGGGAAAAACAGGATACAGGAAAGTAACATATTTGATTTATAAATATTACATGGTAATTTGACCTAATGTAACTTCAGCCACAAGAGGGCAGTAATAGAGTAGGCAGGGATAAAAGATCTGTGTACTGTACAAAATATGGTATAGTAATACCACATTGGCACCGTCTAACGTCCTACTTTTGGACTTTTGGAGGTTTGGACGGATAGTTTTGGCCGGAATCAATGCGATTCTCTTCACTTTCCCTGGGCCTATATTAAAGGCAGAGTAGAATAATATTATTGATTATTTGTCTCTACAATGTTTCTTGCAAACTCAAGAATAATAAACACAAATCAACGTGGAAGATCCATACTGTGCAATGCCCACTTTATGTCCATGTGGAAATAAATCTTTATGCTAAGCTATGTGGATATTAATCCTTCAGAGGGAAGAATGGCCTACTCATCTGGAAAGAGTCTCCAAATTGTCTAGACTACCCTGAAAACTAAATGAAGGGGCTTTCTATTGTAATTAATAGCATGCACGCTGGCCTACCGCCAAATATCACGTTTATCATACATCGCATATTTCAATTGTACTATTGCAACTGAAATAACAATTTTCCGGGTACTTACCACTGACCGTGTATATAATATATCTTGTATACTTTAAGGTACTTACCGCGGTACTTACTCAACTCTCGCGATATTTGCTCGGCACCAGCGGCGCTAAAACACCAGGTGCGTCAGACCAAAATCAACATTGGGGAGTAAACGCATGGATCTATGAGTAGACTGTTCACAACTTGTTGCCTACCGATTTTATTTAATCTTCTATTATAGCAATTCGACGTGTTTTAGTGCGTGCGTAATCTGCTTTTAGTACATGTTAAGATAATTCATCAAGTGGTTTAAAGCAACATGCTGTCATCTTACATTAAGCGTGTTAAGTCCGGTAAGATTTTTATGCTTGTAGGTCTCCGTGTCCAACTGGGACCTCCCTGGTATGGGTTGGTTGGTAATAATAAAATTGTGAAAAGAGTGCGTAATTAAGGAAAATTGTCATAGGGCTCAAAACTGGGACTGTCCCGGGTAAATGGGGACGTATGGTCACTCTAATTTTGTGCTTGCGGCTTTGTCTGTTTGTCTCCATCTTTCCACAATTATAACTGAACCGTATCACACACATGATCACACACACACACACGCTGTACATTTGATTTTAGACTTTGAATAGTTAAATAATCAAAAATGTTTGAGCTTTAGTACCTACAATAGTCATTCATCACTGAACTATGGGTTGTTCTAATCACTTGTTTTGTGTGTGTTTCAGCACTAAAGCGGTCATTTGAGGTGGAGGAGAGTGATTCTTCACACAGCACTTCCCTTATTCGGCGGTCTTCAAACCCTGTCCGCTCCTCTTCCTCCTCCTCCACATCCAGCCAACGGAGCTACGACACAGCATCTCGAAATTCAGATTACTCCAACAGATCATCTCCTTCTGAGACCTCTAATCTGCGCTCTCCGAAAACAGGCATGAAGCGCATGGAGTTTACTGGTGGTCGCAACCATGACACAGTTTCCTCTAGACGCACAGAGATGTCCATTGAAGTCTCCTCCAAACAGATTGACAACTCACCCAGTGCTGGCATAGCGCGCTTTGGTCTTAAGCGGCCGGAGGTGAGCCTGAGTAGTCGGATTAACCCTGCGGACAGTTCCCTTTCCAACTCTTCGTCCAGGAGGGGTGACATAAATGCAACACGGCCTCTGGAGCCCCCTGCACCACCCAGAAGGATGGACTCACACTTGTCTTCCGGTGCCTCTTCAAGGATCCCTCGTGCAGAGTCCCAAAGTCCTGTGGTCAGTCCAGTGGAGACCTCCTTCAAAAGGCCAGAACTGCCCGTCTTCAAACAGAGTGATAATGTGTTAGAGAACAACAACAACAACCACCACCCTCCTGCCCCCACTGCTCCACTGCCCTCTCTGGTCGACTCTCAAGGGGACAGAGTACACTCACCTGTCTCTGAGCCGCCGCCTGTCAGAGCCATTGAAAGTAAGTGAGCTCCATATTTTTCTGGGTAGTTTGATGATCTTGTAAATTTCAGTTGTACTCTGTTTTTTTATTAGTATTATTCTTCTTGAAAAAAATTGTATTATTCCTAAACTTCTTATTATTATTTATTAGTATTAGTATTCTTCATGAAAAAATCTGCCAGATTTGAAATTAGATGGTTAATAGTTTTTTTTATTTAGTTGGACAAGGAGGTGATGATAAAAATCCCAGACTCTGAAGCTTCACTTGGGATGGTGCAATCAAATTGAATACTAAGAACTCCTATGTCACAAATACAGGTGCAAGTAAATTATATGTGGGCCAAAGTTATTTTATGTTTAAAAAAATAGCCAATTATACCTTGAAAGCATAGCGTTCCAGTTTGATGGTAGCTTGCTTAGCACACCAATTAACCATTGTTCCACCCATCCCTACTTGTAGAGGACAAAGTGTGAGCTAAGCCTACAAAAAACATCTAACAAAAATCCATTATTATACATGTAGCCTAAATTAAAGGTCTTAATATTTCAAGCAGGATCATTTGTGATTCACTTCAAATTTCAGTTTGAAATAGCAATTTTTTATCTGATTGCAAATGGATTTGGGAGCCACACCATTCACTAATTGAAGTGATGATATTGTATTTGTGTCTCTGCTGTCAGACCACAGCTGTGCTCATGGCTCGCTCTGAGCAGAAGCTTGACGTAGGCATTTGGGACTGGATACATTCCTTATCTGTAGGTCAAAAGCATTTAACATAAATAGAAATTCCTCAAGATTTCTCTCTGTGCTCACTCTCTCCCTTAACCATGGCCTTAAAAATTAAGCACTTCTGTTTTAAAACATTTATTTAATGATCTTTTTAAAACCGTGTGATGTGCACCGCAGTTTTTGGATGGAGGCCAGCATTTTAGTGTGTTACTTAGAGCTCAAATTACAACTTCTGCGCTGCTGCTGACATCTGCTCATGTGTATCTGCGGGGTGGAGGGGCATGCAACAAAAAGCTGGGTGCGGAGTGATCACTGAAGCCAAATTGAACAGAATAATAAGCAAACAAAGAAGAGAGATTTCCTGTAAATGCTGCCATCAGTTTTCACTAAAATTGAACAGTCTTGCTGAATTCAAACCAAGAATTGTTACTTAAATTCTGGTGCTGACTTAGTCTGAGATTCTGGCTTTTTGGATTGTTATGAGTCTTTAGTGTACACTGTTGCTGCATTATGGTTTCAGGTGTCCAAAGTCTATGTCCATTCCAGTCTGTTAAGTCTGTGTAGGAGATGTGATGTCAAGTCTGGTCGTCGTTTCATATTTTACCAAACAGCTTTTTCTGCTCCTATAATAGAGACACTCATGCAACCTTCCTTCTCTGGGGCTTTTGTTTAGTTGATTGTTTATTCTTTAATTGGCCATACTGGCTTGTGTGGCCATACCAGCTTGTCAAAGCCTGATCCCGTCAGATCTCAGAAGCTAAGCAGGGCCGGGCCTGGTTAGTACTTGGATGGGAGACCACTGGGAATTCCAGGTGCCACAGTGGGGTGCCAGTGGCAAAAAAAACTGTTGTTGTGTCCTTAGGCAAGGCACATCACCCACATTGCCTAGTATGAAAGTGATGTGTGCATGGCAGGACTCCCTTGAAAAAGAGATTAGTAATCTCAATGGGACTTTCCTGGGTAAATAAAGGTTAAAAAATAAATTAAAAAAATTGGCAATTGTACCTATATTCCTGCTTTAAAAAAGCCATGTCATTCTTAGAACTGACACATATAACATGGTCGTGTGCTGTGTGCGGTTTACTACCTTAGTTTGAACACATTTAAACTACTACACAGCCTTGGCGTGATAAGTTTGTGCATGTCATAGCGGAAGGAGATGGTCTCACTGTTGGCTCAAAAGTCATGCAAGAGAATGATCAGATGTTTTTATTTTCTTTTTACATTTTGAACAACATGCTCGACACAGTATTTTTCCATAGATTCCATAGAACACATTTTAATTTACATTATTGTCCTGCCTCAATGCTGTTTATTTCCCAGTAGCTCAGTCAATACCAGGTTGGAGTGCATGCTATTACCCTGTAATCTCTGAGGATGAATCGTGCTTGAACACCTGGAGCTACTGTCATACTCGAATGATACTCATAAGTGTTGTAGTCTCCTAAGTCTGGGCCTTGTGTGAATTTTGTCACCCATTGCCATTTCCACCATTTGTAGTCTGCTGCGTCTCTGTCTGCAGAATCATAAAACCCAACCCAGGACTTTTCAAATTCAGATCTCCACCGTCTGAATGACTTCTTCACAAATAGTTGCACACAAGCACTACCGTCCTTTACAAAGAGCTTTAGGTAAGCATCATAGCCTGTGATTAAAACTGGATCTGGACTTTTAAATGCCTGTCCTCTACAAATTTCTTCTTGTACTTTAGTCCAGAACAAACACTGTCTCTTTGCTCTGTGTAGCCGGACCTGTAGCCCTTCATTGAGTGGCACAGAGGTTTCATAACTCCCCTCGCTGTGCTTGATAAGTTTGTATGTGCTACTAGCTTCCTGGTCGTTCTCATGATTAAAAAGCACTACAGCAACGCCCTCCTTCAGCCGTGGCCCAGATACATTTCTCCAAACAATTGTGGCTTTTCCATTTTTTCCTGTTACTATGTCAAGGTTTCTCTGCTCTAACTGATTATAGTGCAACAAATCATTAGTCTCTTCTGGTATCTCAACCACATAATCTGCCTGTGTGTTTCTTCTGACTGGACTCTGGTGACGGTTTTTGGTTGGTTTCTTTTTAGAGTGTTTTTCCTCTATCACAATAAACAGCAGAAGACCGAGGCAGGCCAAGGAGTGACCCCAAATGTTCTTAAGGTCTCGCAATTGTGACTCTTGAGCGTCACTGTCAAACATGTCTCTGAGCTCCCTCAGAGTCCTGGGGTTGTACTCCACTGAAAACCGTCTCATCTCGTGCAGCAGGGTGGTGGAGATGTGGTAGGTGAGCTCTGGGTTGTATCTTGTGCCCTGATGTTCGTGTTGTCTGTAATGTTGTGTGAGATACACTCGGTCGATCCTGGAAGGCCTGGAGTTTCTCTCCTGAACTCTAAAAATGATGCGGTCCATGTTGGATCCCTCATAATCTCTGACTGGGGGCTGAAGAACGTACGATGGGAGGCTGTGGGATGTTTCTTCATGTAGATTGCCCACAGTGTAGTACTGATATCCCCTGGGCAGGATGTCCAGCATGCCTTCATAGTTGCCATAGTGATGAGAACCAAAATCTTCTTCATGTGGGTCAAATGTCAAAAGTAAAACATCATTATTGTCAATGTCAATGACATTTGCAAACCAATGTAGCAGTAGAAGGCTGTGTTTGGGCACAGATTGTCCAAAATCAATTTTCTTCAGGTCATTCAGAGATTTCAGCTTTGGATAAGCTGATTCACAGCTCAGAACAAGTGCAAGTAGACAGATGTAGATGGGGATTGTCGTCATTTTTCTGTGGGAAAAAAACAAATGATACTGCTCAGAGCTCATGCTGTACAGAGGCTGCATGCTTATATTAAATGTTAATTGAAATGTAATCCAGAAAAAATTACATTTATCTTGATATCTTCATTCTACTCAATTTAGGTGATTAGTTGCCACAGCAGGATCAGCTCTGGTTTCCATTTATAATAAAATAGATGATATATAATTCTCAACAAGCCAAGACCAGATTTGACATAATTTATAATAAGATAAGATCAACTTTATTATCCCTGTTTCCATCAAAGTCCCAAAGGGAAAATTTGTCTTGGGCTCAATGCCTGCTGCTTAAAACCACAGTTACTCACACATCACATTACAGTCAGACAACAGTCAGACCTCATCACAAGATACTTGAGTCCATTATTAATGTCCATTGTCCATTTGTGCACTGCACAACCATAAAGTGTTAGTTATTAAACCAGCCCTATTGCACAATAGCTATTGCTCCAGTCCTATTGCACAAATACAAAATAAATAGATTTTGAAGTTCAGTTCACAATTTTGGCTCCACCTTTTTTGATTTACATTCTGTAGTAATAATGCTGTCATGGCACAATCTTGTTGCCAGATATTGTCACATGATTTCTTGTCCCATCCCTACGTTGTTGTTTTTTTAATATAGTTCTGGTCTAGGTAATGATTAATGTTTTGTCATTGGTATTGAACCAAAGTTTTGTTCAACTCAAATGTTATTGTCCCTCTTTTGATACAGTTTATTCGGTTTATTTTTTTCCTGAAATGTTACAACGTATTAGCTTTAGTTAATAAACCATTCGACCTTTTAATCTTCCACACATGTTGCTTCTACTATAGCTACTCATAACTGATAATTCTGATATAGTTCCCTGAGAAAATGATTATAAAAGATTATAAAAACACTCACCTGCCTGACGGTTCTGTGCGAGCTGCTCTGTGTCTGAAGACTTTGCTGGATGTTAGGTTTCTGTTTACCAGGAAACGAAATTCATTGAGGAGGTGTGTCTTATTTAGAAATGTAACTGCATCAGTGCTGTTCATGAGACTTTGGTTCAACATATTAAAAATTTAACTGTTAATTCTATTAACAGTATACTTCAAAGCAAAAGTACAAAACAATGGTTTATAAGCTTGGTCTCCTACACGAAAATCTTCATCTGATATAAAGTCAGAAGGCTTACTCACTGAAGGAAAAAAAGTCATTAGGTTTTATTCATTTAATCATATTTCCTTATTTTTATAAGATGTGCTTTGAAGGTCACCATTTTAATGTCTCGCAATACAGAAAATATAAAGCATTCCAGGGCATTAATGTTGACATCTAAACATATACACAAATCCTAATTATACAAATACTTTGAAAAAGGATCTGGATTTCATAAAATATTAACATAGAGCAATGATGATCCAACATGGTGTGTAACCATGCAAATTATGTATTTCATGACATATAATATTCATGGTTTTAATAATTCTGACCAATCATAAAGTGAAGTTTCTCTTTACAATAACTAACCAACTACACTTTTAAATCCCTTAATACAATTTATTAATGACGATTAAGGTTAATTGCTCTAAAGAAAAGGGTCCTTTGGAACCTGTTGGCCCTGCCCCCACTAAATAAACAACAGATAAGCTAAGGTAAATTTATTTATATAGTGCTTTTCAAAGACGCATGTCCCCCAAAGGCTTTACAGAGCATTACTAACAGAGCATTCTTCATTCAATATGTAATTTTAAACCAGAACACAAAGTATATTAGGAAGCAACTTGTTCCTATCTGTGCCTTTAGGCTTCCTGTGTTGCATCAAGATTAGTTTAGAAATTTAGTTGAAATATTGCCAGTTTGGAGTGCGTGCAATCTCTATGGTGTCCTTCAGTATAAATCGTACATGGACACCTGGATTAGCCTGCAGGCCTGAACAATACTCAAAGATCAGATACTCCCACCAACTGCTGTTTTGTTTGAATTTGGTTGCCCATTGCCATTGCCACCATTCATATTCACATGTGCCTGTACTGACTGAATTGTAAAACCCTACCCAGGATTTATTAAATTCAGCTCTCCAGTGTCCGAAAGATTTCCTCACATATAGGCGAGCACAGGCTTTACCATTTTGCACAAAGAACTGTAGTCGTGCATTGTAGCCTGTGATTTCAACTCCATCTGGGCTTTGATAACCTGGAGTATGTGCTATCTCTCTGGTGTGCTTTAGTATAAATCGGGCTTGGACACCTGATACAGCTTTCATATTTGAACAATACTCCAAACAATATCCATTATAATCATCGTAGTCAGAGCATGGCATGAACTTAGTCGCCCATTGCCACTGCCCCCATTCATACTGAGATGTGTCTTTTTCTGCAGATTGATAAAACCCAACCCAGGACTGTTCAAATTCACATCTCCATTGTCTGAAATCCTGCTCCACATATAGGCGAGCACAGGCTTTATGCTGCTTTGCCATAATCTCTAGATGTGCATCGTAACCCGGGATTTGAACTCTGCCTGGATGTGGGTGTTGGGAGCCCTCTTCACCTTTGTTTCCAAACGGAGCAAAACGCACTGCACACATGGCAATCAACACAATAATAAATCTAATACTAAATACAGTTTTTTTAACATATATGTCAGTGGCATCTTGCTCCCTGTTCTGCAGATCATCCTGGGGCTTGGAGCCGTCAGTCACCCCTTCACACGTGCCTGTGAATGTACAGTTCTCTCCTCTCTGGTTTCTGTGGGAGTTGTCAGTAAGCGCTAATGTCACATTTTGTTCTGCTTGATGCCATTCATTTTTGCCTGTTAAATTGCTTTCATTGTTGCCATTGTTGTCATTTGATACACTGGATACAGAGTGCGATTGTGCCAACTTGTCACTTCTCTCCTCAGGTTTTAGATCATTTTGATCTGATTGCAGCTGTTGAGGTCTCATATTTGCGCTGTACTTTTCCTGTATCACAATGCATAGCAATAGGCCCAGACACATCAGCTCCTCTCCCCATGTGTGTGACACCTCCCTTAACAGCGACTCTTGAGGGTCTCTGACGTCCCACTGAATCCTGCTGTTGTCTAGTGAAAACAGTCTCATCTCGTGCAGCAGGGTGGTGGAGATGTGGTAGGTGAACTCTGGGTTGTATCTTGTGCCCTGATGTTCGTGTTGTCTGTAATGTTGTGTGAGATACACTCGGTCGATCATGGAAGGCCCGGAGTTTCTCTCCTGAACGCTAAAAATGATGCGGTCCATGTTGGATCCCTCATAATCTCTGACCGGGGGCTGAAGAACGTACGCTGGGAGGCTTTGGGATGTTTCTTCATGTAGATTGCCCACAGTGTAGTACTGATATCCCCAGGGCAGGGGGTCCAGCATGCCTTCATAGTTGCCATAGTGATGAGAACCAAAATCTTCATGTGGGTCAAATGTCAAAAGTAAAACATCATTATTGTCAATGTCGATGACGTTTGCAAACCAATGTAGCAGTAGAAGGCTGTGTTTGGGCACAGATCGTCCAAAATCTATTTTCTTCAGGTCATTCAGAGATTTCAGCTGTGGGTAAGCTGATTCACAGCTCAGAACAAGTGCAAGTAGACAGAAGATTGGGATTCCACTCGACCACTTAATTTTTCTGTGTGAATAAATACATCATAACTGAATACATGGGACAGAAAAGATGCACTGACTTATTTTCTCCATGTTTTTTTACTTACTTTGTCATGGTGCTCTGATTTGCTTAACAAATCAATCTTGTATTCACTTTATACAAACGATACATCCTACACAAAAGAAGCTGTTAAACCAACCAAGTCAATAAGAATTTTGCGTACACTCGCCAGAGTATATCTGCTGACTTCACAAGCCAAACTCCTCTTCCTTGTTATCTTACATATTCCCTTATGCCCATGTTTCTATTAGTGACCACAGCTATAGCAACCGATCTCTCTCCTATAAACCCTGTTCATTTGCATCTGATTTGATGTAAGGTGAGATTTAAATGGAAATGAACACAATGTTAAGTGTCATACTTCCTGATTGACAAGATTTTCATCAATCAGGAAGTATGATGCATGAAGTAATACTTAACATTGTGTTCCATGCTTAGTTTATGATAAATTCTAAAATACTTAAATACGCCTTTTATGCACCACTTGCCTGTTGTGCAACACATTAGAGTGCTTTGGTTGTTTGGGTGTTTTTAAATGTGCTTTAACTAAACTGTTTTTAAACATATATGATTGGGGCTAGAATGAAGCACGGACAGGCTTCAAAACTATATGGGCTTTTCATTAGTCCACCATAAACCTAGATGGCACAATTGTTATTAATTTACACGTTTTTATGAAGTAGAAAAAATCCAACACCAGAACCATTTTTATTGTACTCAAAATCTCAAAATCAAACAAAGTATTTTAACAAGAGCAAGCAAGGTCTTTTTAAGATGTAAAACAATCTGGCAGAGGCTAGCAGAAAAGATGTTCCTGAACAAATTTGTTTAAATGTAAATGTGGTTGGCTCCAACTCGGCTCCAGTCTTTATAGGGCTTCTTCATTACATGTCTCCAAGCACGAAACCTCCTGGGCCATTATTTCTGCTCTTATAATTAGCATTATCATCAAATTTCCATATTACATACTGATTAGGAAAAACAATATTTATTATAGTATTGTAGTACTCAAACCATTTATCAAATATAGATGCATGACAATATGGATTACCTTATTTTATAGTGGAAAGAAAGCTTATAATGAAGATAAACACCAAGATAAAAATTGTGAACATAATACAACGGAAACAATCACTATCATTTCCTGGTTGTAGGACTCTACTTTGGAGTATTCTGCTGACAACTGTGTCTGGTGACAGCCATCTAATGTCCCATAGTAGGCTGTTGGTTATTTCGTAGGTGTGAGTTCGATCGTAGTTTGATGCGTCAGGTCCTTCGTGCTGTGTGAGAAACATTCTATGTACCCTGTAGTTGTTGTTAACCCTCTGAGCACTGAACACAATGCGGACCCGGTTTTCCCCATCATTGTCCCTTTGTGGGGGGTAGCGGACATAATATGGAAAGTCTTGGTTAAGGTTGCCCACTGTGTAGTACTGGTATCCCATAGGTGGTTGGTCCAGCAAGCCTTCAAAGTTGCCATAGTGATGAGAACCAAAATCGGTGGTTGGATCAAAGGTCAGTGGAGAGTGGCCATACTGATCAAAGTTAACTTGGTTTGCAAACCAGTGCAGCAGCAGGAGGCTTTGTCTGGGCACAGATCCTCCAAAATCGACAGTCTTCAGGTCGTCGATTGAACTGAGATGCTGACGAGCTGATTCACAGATCAGTGTGACTGCTGCCAGTACACACAGGATCATGACTCCATGAGATGTCTTCATTTTTCTGTAGTAAAAGCAAATTAAGCACTTGAAAAATGCACATTTTGTTGGGCTTGGTAATTCTGATTTTATTTTACTTTCGTTTACATAGACATAAGATCATAAAAGGCAGAAATATTCCACACTAGACACAAGCTAAACATGTTGGTAACTTTGTTATATTAAGGGTTTTTAGCAAAGTCTAGTCTGTAAATTGCTGTCATAGCTCCAGTAAAGGCAATACTAACCACAGAAAAGTGTTTGCTAGAAAATATTTACAACACTGAAAAATATTAATTGAATAAAAAAAAAAAAAAAGACAAAATCTACATGTGTGTCATTTGAAGGTAATTATTAGGCCTAATGTTTTGGAATAATATTAAATCCAAATAAAATTAAAAACCTAAACTATGGTATATTTAATTTTAATCATTTTGAATTAAATTTATAAGTTTCATTACTGAAGACCTTTGGACATCTTTGACTAGTATAATATATTGTGCTTTTAATCAACACAACATTAGATTTAATTTTGGAGTGTGATTAATTTGCAGAGAAAGTACAACAGGTAACGGAATTAAACGTGAACTGACCTGTCTGACTGGGCGCAGCGCTGGCGTGTGCTTTGTGCCTGAGGACTCTTGCCAGTTTGTGTTCAGTTGCAGTTTCCCCGGAAATCTAAACTCATCGCTAAAATTGAATCTGAAAGTATTGCTTGTGCAAATAAAAAATACAGCCGTTGTACACTGGGGCTTAACAATTTTGTTAAAATAAGTAATGGTACTTTTTCTGACCAATGTCACTGTTATCATTCGATGTGTGATTTTGATTGATTTTTGTGACTTTTAAAATTATTTCCTTTCAGTCATAGACTGTCTATGTTCACAGTACATGTAAGTTTTCTGCCAGTAGGTGGTGCTAACATATTGCACTTGGTCATATATAATTCAAACACACCTTCACTGGTCAGTATTTGTGTAGTATTTGTCTAATGTGTTGTGCATCCACATATGATGAATCTGTGAGATTTAGGTTTAGATGAATATTGAGATTTTCACAAAATCTTACTGAAATTAAGCTAAAGAGATGCCACTTGAGAACAAACTGGAAAATATTTACAAAACTGAAAAATATTAATTGAATAAAAAAAAAGGCCTACATCTACATGTGTGTCATTTGAAGGTAATTATTAGGCCTAATGTTTTGTCTAACTCATAAAACCTTTTCCCTCAGCAGATGTTGATGGCATGGTTGGGAGTTTGTTATATAGTTCATAAAACAATTATTTGATTACAAATACTAGACGATTATTGATAATTGTTTCAGCACTAGTCTTAAATAATAATGCATCAGTTTTATACAGCGCTTTTCTGGACACTCAAAGACACTTTACATAGCATTATTCATTCACTCCAGACCCGGTGGTGGTAAACTACTATTGTAGCTACAGCTGCCCTGGGGCAGACTGACGGAGGCGAGGCTGCCAATCTGCGCCATCGGCCCCTCCGACCACCACCAACACTCACGCACACACCACTTTCATACTAGGCAATGTGGGTGATGTGCCTTGCCTAAGGACACAACGACAGTTTTTGCCACTGGCGCCCCACTGTGGCACCTGGAATTCCCAGTGGTCTCCCATCCAAGTACTAACCAGGCCCGGCCCTGCTTAGCTTCTGAGATCTGACGGGTTCAGGCTTTGACGAGCCGGTATGGCCACAAATAAATACACCTATAATGTTACAGTGTCAGTATGGTTGTGTTTAATCTTCAATCAGTTCTGGCCAGATCTCTCTAGGCAGCAAAATGCAGTGTCCACCTCCTCCACAACAAGTGAAGTCTCCGTTTGAGGAATGCAGGTGCTGTGCTAAGTGTCTGAGGCATGTGTCTGAGGCATGTGGCTGAGGTGGCACTCGCCTCTGCACTGCTGTGTAATTATACAGCTGTTTCCTCTGCTCTGTAATCACACATGGGCTATACTGGGCCCATAACCATAGTACTCTCCTAAAGTAATGGACTTTAAAACATAAAAACATCCTGCGTGTAACATTTAATGGTTTAATCACATATACAAAAGTCAAGTAAGACCGTGGGGCTATTGTCAGTGTAAAAAGTTGAAAACTAAAACAAATGCCACTGGGCAGAGGAGTTTTTGGAAAGCAGAGGATGTGACTAGAGAGCTGATGAGTCACACTGTCTATAAACTACTGCCCCACGGACCTGCAGCATTCACCAGAAATGAAAGCCATTGTTCCCTTGTGCTGACATTTTGTGGTCCATGTTGAAAAGGCATGTTTGGAAGTGGGTGTGTACATCTGGTGTCACATGACCTGATAGAGTGGGAGGGGCCGACAGGGGGCTTCAGAGCCACAGCAGAGTTTGGCCTCTCTGGATCGACTCTACAGCGGGACAGCTCACACACACTCCACTCACGGTGAGTTTTGGTTTTCTCTGACAGAAAAACAAGTGAAAGCAAATATTTGTCTGCAGGAAGGGTCAGAATCATGTCTGTTGTTATAGTATCTCTATAATGTGAATGTGTGCCTGATGGAGGAGCTTTAGTTGTATGGACTTGGCTTTATTCGTATCTGTGCCCTGCACTCTTACAGCTGTTTCAGGTGTTCTGCAAAAACAGATTGTCCTTAGCGGTCTTTTTTCACTAATTTAGGTGAAGTGAGTTGGACTTTACTTTCTGTCTGCCATCCAGGCCAGTACCACTACAAAATGTATTTTCTTTAAACGCTTATGTCTCTACATTGTATATGATGGCATGTACCAGACAAAGGGTAATGTGATCATGTCTTTGATGTTGTTTTTCAATTGTCAAATAACCTTTTGATGAATCAGCAGAATTCACTTACAACAGGTGTTTACAGCTAAGTAAATATTTCAAGTCAAAATATACGGCTAAACATGGATAAAAGGCAGCAATGAGCTTACTCATGAACATAAATGTAGTTTTAATAAAAATGCCCTGTGCGATTTTACACTTAGTAAATTTAACTAACTATTCACCATTTGCCCTGTAAACTATCAATTTAATGGCAAAACACAGATTTTTTTTTCTCTAGTGCAGTTTTATTGTTCTCTACCAATCCCTGTGTTCACCCCTGTGGTACTGTTCACCCCTTTCCTGCCCTGCTTATTGACAAAATTTGTTTTAGAACGATCTTCTTGAGCCATCATTGTGGTATCCATCTGTGGTATTTCACCTTATTCTATTAGCCTGTTCTCTTCCTTAGTATCAAAAGTTTAAGATTTCAGTATCGCGACAACAATAATGCGCTGCGCTCTTCACCTTAGGTCTGAGTGGGCTCTGGTCCTGCTCACACTGACACAATGCTCTGTTGAAAGGCTCTCTGTTTGGTCCCTGAGCTCTGGAGAGACAGAACAGACAGCAGCCTTTCTGCACTGCTTCACAGGACTCTGAAAAGGTCATCAATACCTCCTAAATCATGTGTGGCATTTGTGTTTCCGGAAGTCGGCACTGTTTGATAGCAAAAATGTGCTATGAATAAAATGTAATGCCTTTAGATTATCAGATGTTTTTTTCCCTTTTTTAGTACATTTTTATACAAGTATTTGAAAAGTTGAAGTATGCTTATAGATTAAAGAGAAGAGGAAAAATGACAATTGTGGAGTGGCACTAAAGACTAGTTAGTTGCAGGATCAACTAATTCTTAAAGCCGTGTGATGTTTTCAGTTGAGATACGTTTTTGTTGAACCATGTATATGTGAGATACTCGTAGCAATGCGTTCATTATTGTATTCAGGTGATTTAAGTTAATCGGCTCAATGAACAACTCTTATCCACACAGATGAGTGGGGGATATAAAACATTGTGCTAAAAGTTTGTCAAAATATATGTGCACATTTCCTCAGAGTGGACCATGAGGACGGACCTTGTATTCCAAATATAACTTCTTAACTTTGTAAGACTTTACTTTGCAGAAGTACTTAAGCAATGGTTCAATCTCTAGAAGGACGACAAGCTTGTTTTGTGCTCCACAAGTAACTCTAACTTAAGTGCATTCCTTTGGCAAGCGCATCATTACCACTGTGCTGTCATTACGGCAGTTTACATTTTGAGCTGACCGACAAAATACAGGACGACCAGAATATAGGACAACCAGAATCAAGTTGTGTGACATAGACAGGTCACAGGTGATGAGATGAGCATGTAAGGTCCTGCAAAAGGTCAAAGGGCACATTGCTGTGGATTCTGGGAAGTGGGCCTTGTTGCTCAAACACAGTGGCTTTAATAACACAACAGAGCATGTTTGTACTGCCACCACTCCAATTTCCCCTTTATGAGGGATTCACTGTCCCAGGGTGGGAAAGCAGGCTTGTGCTCCCCATGATCTGCCACAAACCACAGCAATTTTAACTCAAAAGACTAAGTGCACTGTGCATTTCCAATTTAATTTGCTTGATTTTAAAGACACTAGCCCTAAACAGTATGTGCTCTTTGCTTGAACAAGTTTTTTTTTTTTTTTTTTGTAGCAACATCTGGGTGCACATCAAAACAACATAAGATGATGCTCTCTGGCAGGACTCTCTTCTCTAGTGTGGGAATGTAAATAAATGACAAAGACACCGATGTTTTCTGAGTAGGCCCATAAAACCATTTGGGACCAAAGCAAACGCATAAACTGGAGGATTGGTGGGCTGATCTGAGTTTGACATGGATCTTTGAACCTGCCCTGGCTTTTCCCGTTTCTTTTCTTTCTGACCTGAACTGGGAACATGACCTATGACCTACACACCACATTGTCAAGATCAACAGTGAACAGTTGTAGCCTGGTGGCCTGGTCTACTGGTTTACTTTTCACCAAACAAATGGTTCTGTGCTGTTCTTCGGCTCTCTCTGTCTTCCTCATAGTTGAAAATAAATCTGCTGGACCAATACACAATGGCAACTTGACTAGAACAAGCTTTGCCTCTAATTGAAAACAGAATGTGTGTGGGTCGAGTGAGTCATTCCTGGTTTTCATTTCAAAATGTTGGGTTTTTGTAAAAAATTACATATTCAATGGCCAAGAGTTTATCTCTGGGGAAATAAATGAACATTATTAGTGGAATAGGAATTCAGAATGGTTCAAAAGACGGACAGAACCATAATGTTGTGGAATTAGGAAAGATTTTTATTCCTTCAATAAAACATTAGGAATACATGTGTCTGATGAATGGACACAGGACGCTTCACAATACAATAGCCTCTTCGAAATATCAAGGGCTTACAACAGCGGCACCATTTCGATAAAAGCACTTTACTTTCTCTGTAGCATTTGCTTTGTAGCATCTTAAAACAGATAATGCTGATTGTGTGCGACCATCAAAGTGATTTATTTTCACATTGAGAGTTCCCACAGTGGAGGCCCAAGAGAGAAACTGCTCTCCTCACTTTATGTTGCTTGTTTACTGTTTGCCTTTGTCGACTGTGACCCTGTGTTTTTAAATTTTGAGCGTTAACGTATTTGTTGAAAATGTAATGTCTCTTGCCAGCATGTGTGGGTGAATTTGGTGATTTGGCTATGGTAAAAAGTCCAGATATCTTATGCAATTCCTTTTCTTCAACTTACTATGACCTTGTAAAAAATATTCTTCAAACAATACATGATACATTCTGCCCCAACAGTGGTCTTAATACATGATTTACATACAAGTGATTGGCTTACCTCTGAACTGATATCCTGAAACAATATTATATTTTTATTATGTTTTGTATAATTTTTCCATATATTCTTGTGTATTTAAATTTGCCTGTTTGCTGTTGAAACTTGTCTCAACTTTTTGACACCCATATTCCTTCAAACCAACCAAGATACCATACGGGCGCCACCTTTGACCATCCGAGAGGAAAATAACAAGGCTCAATGTATGTTTATAATGAGCAAGATCAAAGTAACGACTTCATGGGAGTTTGGAGTGAGATTTGTACGCAACAACAGACAAAGAGGAAGAGGGAAAACTAGTGCGTGGAGAGATGTCTAGTGAGGAGGAAAGGCAGAGGAATGTGAGAGGAGGATGCACGGAGGTGAGGCCAGTGTGTCAGGGCGAGCTGCTGCTGCTGCTGGAACGGGAAGAGGAAGTGGTGAAGAAGGCCAGGGCAGAGCTGGGTCTCCATGACTATTAGACTTTACACTAAGCAAAGCATTTCCAGTGTGCCGTTTTCTAATCTATTCAAGGTGGAGTTAGAGTTTTTCTTTGCTTAGTGCAATATTTTACCACAGGGTTCAAACTACGGACCGTTGCTGTCGAAAGGTCCATGTTAGAACTTTAAACGCTTTTCTTATCTGGTAAAGAATAATGTGGATCCTTTAAATAAATAGCAGTGAAATTCCAGGAACTTGGATCAGTCTTACAGCGCGTTGTGTACAAAGCCACAGGTGTGTGCGGTCACCATTGTGTCTGAGGCTGTGAGTGATACAGTGTTGCTGGGAGAGGGTCGAGTTTCAGCCAGAGCACTCTGTCTTTTTTCACTCTGAGGACAGTTATGGTGCAGAGGGGAGCAGGGGAGGCCTACACAAGGGGAGCACAGCAAGTTACACAAGTTACACTGTACAGACACAGACTCAAGACAAGGCTTCTACATTTGTTTAACACTTTGTTAAACAAAACGCTATGCAAATCTTAACGTACAGTGAAATGCATTTTACAACCTACAACACAACTTCCCAGGCATTCTCAATAAAAGAACCAGCCTAATCACTGGTATAACAAACTTGTGATAAGCCCCAGCCAAGGGTGAGCCTGTAATATGATACACTTTGCATTTAAAGTGGAGTCAAATCTGTGCTGCTGGGACTGTTACAGTCCACTGTTTCTGAACTTAGGAGTGTTTCAAGAATGAACAAAGTTAATTTTGCTTTTTTTTTTTTTTTTTTGCATTTCTTTATTTCATGATTCAGTCCACATGGTTTTATTGACTTTTATTTTACTTTACCTTAAATTGTCAGAAAAGACATCATATTCACTAAATGTGAAAGACCGACATTCCACAAGTTGTGTAGAGAACATGTGATTGGAGAAGTGATTGGAGAGCTAAGTGTGCCCTAGAGCAGTGGATTCAACAGTGTCGTATAGTGTTTAGGCACAAGCACGCTGGGCATGGCGCTTTTTTGTGGTGATTGATGATTAGAGTAAAGGGATGGGTGTACCCCACAGTTTCCAACCAAACATCAACGGCTTTAAAATATTTGGTCAATGTGTCACATGTCAGCTATTATAATCACAAAAGCGTATTATCTTCTTTTTAAAAGAATGAAATACATTTTAACCTGTGCCAATATTAATGTTCTTATGTATTATATTTTATGTGTAATTAATTAACGTTACTCTGCACTAGATGCTGATGACTCTCTCTGTCCCTGTAGGGCCGGAGGTGACACCCAGCTACAGCAGTGCCATGTCGGAGCCGGTGCACCCTGAGGTGCCCCCCACAGTGGGCCCTGTGTACGGGGAAAAGCCCAGTGCAGTGGACTTCAGTTATGTGGGAATTGATGCCATTCTGGAGCAGATGAGGAGGAAGGCCATGAAGCAGGGCTTTGAGCTTAACATTATGGTAGTCGGTGAGTGCCACAACCTTTTCTCATTTCTTTTGAGACTTCAAAGTCTTTTAATAAGATACTTCACAGTCAGTCAGACTCGACAGTGTCTCATCTTTAAGCAGAAGCCAATTACAGCCACACCTCTGCAGCTGATGGGCCACTGTAAAACTCTGTTTTAGTGTAAATTCAAAATGTTAGCCTCAGGCTCAGACTGAGACATGCTCTTTTAATTGTATTCAAGACAATCTACTGATGCTAAAAGTAAGAATTACAGGGTTGGTATGGTATGGTGTCATGACTTGAAATGTGATAACTGTTGCTCATATTGCTGTTATAAAGCGCTTTCTGAGCAGAGTAGAATTTATACCTGGAGGTCGACCAATATTGCTTTTACAGCGTTTATAGTACATTAATAAAATCTAAAACTACTCTCACATGTCTTGGGCATTGTGCACTCTAAATAAGCTGATTGTATAGAACTTTAATACTAACGTACATCAACGTAATACTACAGAGTTTTTAAAATATATTTGCGTTGTGTTTGATGTCTTTGTTTTTTTCTTCATTTCTGTAAATGCTATTTTTCTGTGTTTAGGACTCCCTTGCAAATGAGATGTTACATCTCAAAGGGCCTCCCTTCTAAATAAATAAATAAAAAAATATAAAATGAAATGAAATAAACTATTCCTCCAAAATCTCTTACTCTTAACCACAAGCTTTTACTGCCAGAGGTTTAATCATGATATATGTTTACAGTAATTTGTAATTCATTTCATAACTCTAGATATCTGCCAAAATATTGTTTACGTTTGTTGTCATGGTATCAAGCCTCATTTGCCCTGGAGGTATATTTCAGCTTTAACAGCGCTGACAAATGAACAGCTTCAGTTTTTATATGTGTGCTCAGGGCTCTACAGTGCGCCCATTTCACTCGCATTTGCGAGTAAATATTTCGTCGTGCGAACGAGGAAAATAAAACAGTCGCACCAGTGCGAGTGCTTCTGCAGCCACAGTAAGGAGAACTGCGCACAGACGTAACGTGACAAGTTAAACATTCTAAATGTATCAAACATTAGGGGCAAACTCACATTAGGACTTCAGAATCGTGCCCAAGCCTGGATCGCCCCTAAAGCGCCGCACGCTTTCCCAGCGCGAGCGCTGACCCCAGCGTACGAGCTCCGCATGTGGCCGATATCACTCATACGAACAAACTCCGCTTCAAAACACACCCACGCCCCCTTCAACCAGGAGCGCCCCGCAGCAGGACCCACACCTGTCCCACCACTCAGTAAACAGCCCCACGCCGCTGGACTTCCTTCTCAGCTAAAGCGAGAGCTTTGTCTTGGTCTTGTCTCGAGCGCATTTGGACTCGGTCTTATCACGGACTCAAGGTCTGAATACTGAGTGTGATCATATTTCATTACGGCCGCTGCAATAAACTTGTACCGGTGTGCGTGACCACGCGGGACGTCTCTCTGCGGCCTGTGCACTGGAGCCCGCAGACAGTGTGCGGCCCGTCAGCACAGGCTCCACAGCGCGCGGCTTGTCCACAGCGCGCACCCTTTGTGTACCAACGTGCGTCACAGGGCAGATATCCCTACCTATCCTTCCGCCTCACGTCAAATACGCCAATACTAATTTTCTGTCAGTGTCCGCACAGAGCAGACCCACAGCACAGAGCAGGCGATACGTGGGCTGAAGTTTGCCTAAGAAAATGCCAAATAACTCTGTCACAATGTGCGTTTAGTTTGGTAAATGTGCAGAGGCTAAAAACCACTGTAAAACCAGTAAGAGAATGTAACTTCACCTAGGAATTTGAAAATACAGGTTTAAAAATCTTACCTATGTTTTTCACTTTGAAGCAGTTTTGTGTAAAGTGCCAGTGGAAGTTCTCTTAAAGAAGAGGTTCTCAAACTGTGGGGGAAGGTCCAAAAAGGGCCACAGAGTGTTTCAGTGCAGTACAGTTTGTTTGGCTTATTTTAAGTCTAAATATTAATCAGATAAAATGAAGATATATTTATAAAAACACTGCGATCATGCAGGAAAAGTACAGTCATAATAATTCTTTTGTTTTTTGTATTAAATTAATTCAAATTAGTTGGTGTGCGCAAGTTCTGCACTGTAATAATCGTTCGAAATGAAAACCTACTTGTGCCCCCATTTTTTTTTCTGTGCTCCTAAAATTTTTAACTTAGGGGCACATGTGCTCCTGAAAAAAAAAGTTAGCGTAGAGCCCTGTGTGTGCTTAAGTCTGTGCAGAGCAGGACTGGGCTCTGCTCATCAGATGCTGTTTGGTTTTTCTGTCAGTTTGAGTGCTACAGAAACCTGCTGTTTGCTTCTGCTGAAAGCCCACAGTTTACACTGCTCTGAACCATTTCCCAACAAGACTTCTTCAGTACTTTATGTTTCCTTTACATAAGAGCTGCTTAACAGTTGTTCATCTTTTCAGTTTTCTTTATTGAAATCTGATGTGGTTGTTCTTACAGGGCAGAGTGGTTTGGGTAAATCCACACTGATGAACACACTGTTCAAGTCAAAGGTCAGCCGCAAGTCTGTGCAGGCCACAGCCCAGGAGAAGATTCCCAAAACTATTGAGATCAAGTCCATCAGCCATGGTAAACATCATGTGGTCTGAAAGCTCATGTTCAGTAAGCTTATGAAATCTTAAAGTGTGTATGACAGATTTTTGTGATTGTCTAATTTTGACTTAATTTGGTGGGAGTGTAGCAAACAGAAATTATAGTTTTACACCAGTCAAGAAGAAATTTGCAAAGAAAAGTTGAAAATGTGTTGAAAATTACAGGAAGTGGAGAGTTCTAAAACATTGACCTCACATTAGGGAGAATTCTATCCAAAAGTTTCACATTTTACATTTAAGAATTTTTTTCTCATTCTTTCAACATTAATTCAGTAAAATAAACGTGCTTTCTTGTATTTGTATTTGTCAGATGATAATTTTTGTGTACATTAGAGGAGTTTTGCTTGGTAACAGTAATGGAGTTCCCTAGTGTCATAATTTTCAACAGAGTATAATTTTAAACCTATAAAATGGCTAAATTGGGAATATAAATGTGAACGATTGTGCAAAAATCTTAAATACAATGATCTTAGCTGTGTTTTAGTAAATTGAGTCATCTAATCTGTCATAGGCACTTTAAGTTTAACGGTGCAATGCTAAACACGCAGTGCACTGATTTGAAGTGAATGTTTGTATTTGCAGACATCGAGGAGAAAGGTGTGAGAATGAAACTGACTGTAATTGACACTCCAGGTTTTGGAGATCAGATCAACAACGAAAACTGGTACCTCCTTTTTGCAGCTAAATATTGCATATTTAAATTGTCTTTCTCTTATGCCTTCCCATTCTATTGTCCAGTTGGCAGCCCATCATGAGATTCATTAATGACCAGTATGAGGCATATCTTCAAGAGGAAATCAACATCAACAGAAAGAAAAGGATCCCCGACTCCAGGGTCCACTGCTGTATATACTTCATTCCTCCCACTGGCCACTGGTGAGCAGACTTTTAGTCCATTAAAACTAATGTGACATGACGCATGCCAACAAAATATATCTTGTGAGTTCTGGTGAACATGGCATTGAGCCAAAGGATTGATATAATCTTCTCCCTGGGTACATCCAGGGTCACATATGGGTCGCCTTGTGTGGGGCTCAGTAGTGACTTTTAGTGGCGGAGTGTTTATACAGTGATGCATTAGCAGGCACTTTATTGCATGTACCTCTGTTGAATCCAAGAGCATCTTTTAAAGGTCAGGCCTGTCTAAATATGGTGTCCTTTACTTGCATGCTGAGATGCCCCTGTCTCTGTGCCCCACTGACTCTTGTTGATCCAACACATGTCACATGGTCGCATAATCTGCTGGCAGCTGCTGCAGCTCCACTGCCTTAAAAGCCTAATGGGAGAAGGGCAGGAAGGACAGAGACATTGAGTCTGTGAGTTTGGGTGTGTTGTCTTTGTCATGACACTCGGTGCACAAACTCACGCTTCTTTTTCTGTGCAGTAAACTTATAGAAATACTTGGATAGTGAAGGGTCTTTAAAAAGAAAACCTTATTCTCTTTTAAATGTTTTTGATAAATGTTGGGCATAGGTAGGATTTCTGCAGGTTAAATTTGTAATACTGATGTTTGGTTTCAGTCTCCGGCCTCTAGATGTTGAATTTATGAGACGTCTAAGTAAAGTGGTCAACATTGTTCCAGTCATTGCCAAAGCAGATACGTTAACTCTGGAGGAGAGGGACTTCTTCAAACAAAAGGTTCAAAACCCGTACCTTGTACTTTTTTTCTTTTTTTGCTTTTTCACGACTGTTCAATTGTAAAACATTTCTATGCAACAGATCAGGGAAGAACTACGAGCCAATGGGATTGATGTTTATCCCCAAAAAGAGTTTGATGAGGACCAGGAGGACAGAATGATAAATGAAAAGATCAGAGTGAGTGCGGCATAAATTGTGATTCAGCTTGTGCCTATTAGTACAAGATTGTATTAAAATACATTTTTGTTTTGGTACAGGAGATGATACCATTCGCTGTGGTGGGTAGTGATCAAGAGTATCAGGTCAATGGCAGAAGGCTTTTGGGCAGAAAAACCAAGTGGGGAACAATTGAAGGTAAACAGTCACTCAAAGGGTTGTTATGTATGATAAAAATACAGTGTTTTTACAGACCATCCACTGTTATGTTGTACAGACACAGTCAACACGTCAGCATTCATAGCATTCATTTTTTCTTTATTAGGGATACAATTTTAGATGTGTCACAGGACAATATCAGTTAAAGTTATTTAAAAGAATCTTTTTAAACATTTCATATTAATGACACTGTAAAAGACTGATTAGCACATGGCCTGTGTGTGTATAAGTCAAATGTTAGTATTTGGACATTGCTAAAGGCACCACCTACTGGATAGACCATAGCAATGCCTCCAGTCTTTTCTGTGTGTTACACTGTTTGTTGTTTGCATTCCTGCCCTAACTTGTGTTGATGTGTTTTTCTCCATCAGTTGAGAACATTGCCCATTGTGAATTTGCCTATTTAAGAGATCTTCTCATCAGGTCAGTCATGTTTTTTGTGTTCCTGCACATATTCTAATGAAAACATGTTTGAGTGCCTTTATTAATAAAGATGTTTCCTCATCTTAAGGACCCATATGCAGAACATAAAGGACATCACCAGTACCATCCATTACGAGATGTATCGCGTACGTCGACTGAATGAGAACAACACAGGAGTGGTACACACTAATGGCCTCTCTGACCACTCTGCTCATGAGATGTAACCAGCGCCCCCTGCTGACTTTACTCGCACACTACTCCACAGCCGCATCGCTGGTGGGAGACAGGCTTCAGAGCTCGCCAGAGGGACTTGTGAGGGGCAGCGGCTGAATGGACTGTTTATGTCAGCTACTATCCGCTCTGAAGCACCATGCAGAGCTTTGTAATGTGCTGCTGTCTGAATATACATGCTTTCTGATCTTGTTTTACATTTTAATCTGTAACACCAAAGTTTAAGCATCTGCCAAACGATTAAAGACATTTGCCAAATTGTTTTAATGAAAATCTATTCCACGTTTTTAGCAGTATGTTAGGCCTACTTACCATGCATGGAGGAAACATGATTGATCAATCTGATGGATGTAAAAAGATGGACTGATTCAAAGCCAAAGATGGTAGCAGGTCGTAAAGTTGATCTATGTCGGCATGGCAGAAAATACATTCTAATTTACTTCACTTAATTTTAGCCTGTTTCTGTTTTTTGTCTTCAATATGAGCTTGAATGTGTCAATTTGTTATACACTTTGATGTTTGTTTAAATATCTTGGAGTGATTATTTTAAGATGAAAAGTATATGCACATTTAAAAATGTGAACAGTTGAACCACAGTTGCCCATTTTAACACATCAATATCCTTGCCTCACAGTGCCTTATTTATCGGCAATTGCTGGCTATTAGATGTACCTGAAACTGGAGTATAGGTTAGTTTGTACCACGCTGGCATGACTTACAGTTTGTGTTTGTACAAATATGCTTAAGATATATCTATTTTTGACCAGCCCAGTTATTTCTTTGCAATATACACCTCTGTCCCACAAAATGGCTCTTTTTGATGTCAATGTCATCTTGTATTTCCTAATGTGTCTTATGTTTTTGTACTATTAATAACAAATGTTTATCTTATTTTAAATAAAGAATATTAAAATAGTTTTATACCATTTCTGTTCACAATACATGGTGGAATACATTTGATATACAAGATAAATTCCTGCTGCACTAGATTCCTGCGCAGGTGTAACTTAGTGCAGCTCTTTAATCGTTCTTGTCATTAAGCTTTTTCCTGATTAGTTCCTCAAATCAATTTGTCTGCCTGCGAGCATGGTTGATTAGTGGTAATTCTTTAAATGCACAAGTGCATTTTTGGACTCGGAGAGGGGAGAGGTTGCTCTTAAATCACTGTTGATTTGTGACATACATGTGCAGGATTTGTACAGCATAACATTTATTGGTCTTGCAGTCAAATGTCTTGTGCAGTGTGCTGGCTCTGGTTTGACATGGCTTTTCTTTTAGTTTGTTCACTCAGACCATAACTGGTGTTCAATTGGGCTGAATAGTTTTATCTTTGTTTTTTGTCCTGGTACAAAGACATGAGCTGCCTGTCCTCAGAAACACTGCTCTGTTCATTTGGCCTCTGCCACATCCTCTGAATGGGATACCCTGGTTATCCCTGGATAGCCCTGGTTTGGCCATGTCTAACTGTGTGCAGCACTCATAGATCAGTTCTGCTATGATGCATTTTGTCCATGAGCTCCGGGGCTTACTTTGATCCCCATTTGATAGAACACATTCCTTTATATTTTTTTAGGGTAAGGGTTCTGGGAAAGATTTTGGAGGATCAGGTAATTATCAGAAAAATTATAATGGTATTTAGTGGACACTGTTTTAGCCTGATCCCCCTAACAATGCTCTTGGCTATTAAATTCTTATGTCCATCTATTTCTTACCCAGACAGTTTTAAAATGTATTCTAATGTCACTCTGACATTTTGGAAAAATAAATAAATCAGCACAACAGAACAAAAACATCTGCATATCAGACTTGGCACACTGTAAAGGAGGTTGTCTGAGCTCAGCTCACTTTTTAATTTAATAGCAAAAGAAAAAAATCTATTCTGTCACCTGGACAAAAGTTTAAAAGTGAAGACATTTCGTAGCTCATCCAATCGGCTTCTTTATTTTTGGGGGAACTGGTGAACAGATTTACATTGTTCTTTTGCTGTGAATCATACTGAGATGACTGAGGGAGTAAACAGACATTCAATAGTTATGAGTGGGTACTGTAAAGCTTTAGGTGTGAGGCAATTAACACCTTTATTTAAATAACCAGTTAATTGGCTAACTTGGTGGATATATTGCATATTGCATACATGTAGGTGCCACTGTAATTTTATGAACTCCTTTGTTGTCAGACATTTCACCTCCTCCATTTTTCCATCCTCCTTTAATCTCCCTCTCTCTAATGCCAGTGTAAACCCTTCTCTCCCTTGCTTTTGGCACTGTGCCAGGTTTCAGACACTGCAGGGCAGGAAGGAGCCCAAATTATATGCAAATTCCTCAGCAGTATGCAAATTAGACTAGCTGTTAATTAAAAGTCATATGCAAATTGTATTACGTGTGTGATTCATTAAAGAAAGAAGAAGCTACATTTGAAGCCTGGTGTATAAGAAGGTTGAGGTGGCAGGTTAGAACGGTTGTAAGACGACGTACGATTAGCAATAACATGAGACCAAGGACATTCATGCAGATAATTCAATCAGTTGTGCGCATTTCATTTTCTTTTCAAAGTAGAAAAGTCAAAAGAAATTGAAATGTGTTAAACTAGCACTTTTCCATCTTCTACAGAGATCCATCAGTGTGGTTCTCAATCCCACTGCATATTTGGACTTCATGAGGCTTTTGTTTAGTTTACAGTAATTTGCGTACTGATTTTTCTTTGAACTTTCTTTTTTGTTGATTAGGGTAGCCTTAACAAGCATTTTTGTTTATTTCATCCCTTAAAAACATAGGCTATTTACGAATTATAATTAAATTGTTAGTAGCCATTGCTACTGCAGTTATAAAATTTATAAAAAATATCAATTTATTTGATATAAAAACTTCATAGTAGACACTCCAAATTCACTGCAGTTATTATCCTGCTAGTCAATAATAACTGCACGTTTTTATTGTCAATAAATTGACAAATTGGCAATAAAGGAATGCAATTCGCCTTGAGAAGAAAATATACTTTGCAACACTTTGTATAGCAATAGTCATAAATTGATTAACTGTAAACTATAACTAACCCAAAGGAGAAAATGCACCTTTAAACCGGATGAAGCTGTGGTGAACATGGTGTCATGAAGATTCGGGAAGTAAACAGTCTCACAGACAGGTGTGTGTGTGTCTGTGTGTCTGTGTGGGTGGGGGGTCGAGATTAATTTTCCACATGAGTGCACAGGCACAATAAGAAGAGTGTGAGAGTCGGCCCACACAAAGCCTTCTCCACTAATCAGAATTGGAAAATGTAGCTTAAGGTCAAGTGTGAAAGGATGGAATAAAACAACAAAATACTTTTACTTTGCTGGAAGAGGTCGGCTATAACTTTGTATTGAAATCTTATTTGAAATACACATATTAGCAGTATTTTATTATCTTAGTAAACTGACAGTATTGGGATGTAGGTGTAATAAGTTGCGTTCATGTTCAAGAATTTGATGTGGATGTCACATTGTGAGAGGGAACTGGGGTTTAGAGTTTAAGTTCTTTCTGTCTATTTATAATTCCTTCTACATTACATTTATTTCTGCTTTATAATGCATTCATGATTACCTGTTTTAATACATTTGCATTCAAACTAATTAAAAATCTATCTCCATCCATGTTTTACTAATAAGTATTATTTCCCTGGCGGCACGGTGGCTGAGTGGCAACACTCAGGCCTCACAGCAAGAAGGTTGCGGGTTCGATCCCCGGGTCGCCCGGGCCTTTCTGTGTGGAGTTTGCATGTTCCTCCCCGTGTCTGGATGGGTTTCCTCTGGGTACTCCGGTTTCCCCCATCAACCCAAAACATGCCTGCACCCCTATGAACTAACATCAAGGACCATGTTGTCCACCCTCCTGTGGGCTCACCACCTGCAGAGGGGTTCATAGGGGGGGTCAGGTGCTATGAGGATTGGGCAGCAAGCTGCCCCTGCGACCCAGCTGGATTAAGCGGGAGAAGATGGATATTATTTCCCTGTTACATTAGATGTTAACATAGCCTACTTCTTGCAACACATCAGATTTGGGAGCATGGACCCCTTCTCAAATTAACCTTGTTACATTTGCCACAATTATTATTGAAACATCTTTATCTGTGTGTAGCTGTCAGTCACACACAAAGCTATAAGAGCTGAAGTCTCAAGGAGAATACATTTGTTGTACTGAAAATTGTAAACATTTGTAATATGAATATACATGACTCTTTAAATTATTAAAGGTGCACTTTGTAACTTTATTGGTGAAGAGTCCTCCAACTACTTCTCCTCACAGAGGTCTTATTTCTTTGCTTAGAATGTTTCACAGTATGCCTTTAAACCTATCTATCTATGTATGTTTTTCAAGTTTGTGCAATACAAATACTTGAAATTGAAGAAATGCAAGATATAGTAGAAAGGTTTTTTTGCCACACTATTGAATGTTCCAAACACAGCAATACGAGATGGTCATGCCCATAAACTCCAGAAAAGTTGCCTTTAATATTTTATTTATTACAGCAAATACAGTAAGATTTAAACCTAAACTAATGAGGGAAAAAACACCATCACTGGAGTCATTGTTGAACTGATAACCTGTTTAAAATGTGTATTGTTTTGTTCTCCTTTATAAATCAAGTCATTCTATTTCTATCTTTGGTGCCCCTGCAGAGCATCATTTACTCAGGTCCTTGAATCAACATTAGCCTCCTGCTGCCTCTGCTTGTTTAAACACAATAGCCTCTTATCCATTAGCCTATAGTGGTAATCTATACACTGCACCAACAAGTGGATTAGGGCCTGACAAGCTTAGGCAGCCAATACAGTTTGACAGATATTGCCCTTCACCTAAACGGTAGAGAAACACATTCACACAGAGGGGACTTAATCTGATTTAGGGCCCTAATGATGTTATGAAGGAGTACTATGAGCAGCAGTACTTTACATGGGGTGACATTGACTGGGACAGAGCAGGTCCATCTCAAGGCATCTAAAAGTAAGACGTGGTTCACTTTTCGCAAGAAGCAAAGCATTTTTAGAACCTCTCTGTGTGGAGTCTGCATGTTCACCCTGGACCTGGGTAACAGATATGCCCTACAGATGCATAAAACAGAATAACAGGCAAAGATTACGCACTGCTCCTGACAGGATGCCCCAGTGACATTGAAATATGGATCAAATGCAAAGTACTAAACTAATTTTTGAATAAAGTGTACCAAAAAAATTAAAGGCGTAAATTTTACTGTCTTAAAATGTGAAAAACAGAACTGGGCTTATCTCTTTTAAATTGTTAAATGGTATATGGTCACATTTTTAATATAGCGCTGTTCCACCTTCAAAGCACTTAACAACACGGGACCACCCATTCGCACACCAGTGGGGGCAAGGTGGGTTAAGTGTCTTGCCGAAAGACACAGCAACAGCATTCATCTGATGGAGCTGGAATGACCCCTCAACTAATAATGTTTACATCGAGAGCGGGATCCGAACCACCAACCTTGTGATCAGTGGAGAAACACCAACTGAGCTACTGTCGCCCAAGTTTGTTTGCAGTGGTTCAAAGTTATTCCTCATTTACCTTAAGCATTCTGAGCATCCTAATTTTTCACCGCAAAGAGTTTAAAAGCATTTGGTACAACTTTCCAAACCTATAGAGTTTTCCCATCACGGTAATACTAAGGACAACTAGCATGCTAACCACGCTTCCTGATTATTGGACGATAAAACCTTTATTAGATGTAGACAGTACGCAGCAGACTTATTTTGCTCATACATTATTTGTACTGGGGCAAAGCTTGAATTGAATATTGAAAAAAGGTCCGGTCCAAGCCCTTTAACCTCACTTGACTGAAACAACATTAGAAACACAAAGTCCATGTAAGTCTAAAAACAAATTGGAAATGTTCTTGTATCCATGTTGTGCTAAATCATTTGAAATCATTTCTAACCCAGTACCCACTTTAATCTTTGTGCTGGAGTAGCAGTGTCAGATACAGTGCTTCCCTCCCTTTCTCATCTTAATTAAGAGCAGCGCACTTTGGAGTCGCCATCTTGTTTAACTAATTAGTCATGAATATCAATAGCACCCATTTTAATTAGCCTGATATTGTCACAGAGGGAAAAAGATTGCACATTCTCTTTTTCAACTGGTCTAAGATACAGTAGGTAAGCTCAGAAACAGTAACTCAAGCATGAATCGAAGTCCACTTCTTATGTTACTGAAGCGTGCTTACAGTGAATGATTGACCTTTTGGGTATTTTCTAAAAGGATAAAAAAGGGATGCACTTTTTTTTTACTCATAGTTTCTTTAAAGGGCCTGTACGACACTATTTTGTGATGTTATAATCCTGTTTCCTCATCAAAAACATACCTGGGGTTGTGTATTGTTTCATTTGCACATGTTTAACACACAAACCCTGTGTATTTAGGGTGTGTTCTTCTCTCAAACCACCTTGTGATGTCATGTGGTTATACAGGTGCTCCACTGTGTTTTTAGATCTTTATAGTGTGTTAGATCTTTATAGTGTTTGTCTGTTTTTAAGTAAGTCTGTACTTCTATTGCTGCCCATTGTGGGACAAATAAAGGATATCTTATCTTATCTTATCTTATTTTATCTTATCTTATCTTATCTTATCTTATCTTATCTTTTAAACCCAATACACCTCCACTAGGTTCATTTCTATAGTTTCAGGCCTGAAACTGCCAATCTCTACTGAACTGAATTTTACATAATAATTCAAATTCAGATCATGCAAGATTATTTTCAGTAGGTAGGCTTAACATTGCACAGAAAATAATAGCGTGATAGACAGGGATTACCTAGAAGTCTGTTCACCATTCCTGTCTCGTAGCTCCAGCCCCTCTGCTCCATCCATCTCCATTTCGCTCTGTCTGTCGTCACGTCTGCAGCACAGCCTTAATCAATCTAATTACCCACCACAGAATAGAGCAGGTATAAAGCCAACAGCTCCGTAGGCCCCATCCACACTAGGTTTAAAATTGCCTCTGCCTGATTAGAGAGAAACAGATTAGAATTTAAGGAGGGCCTTCCATAGGGCAGGTCCGGAGCGAGATGATTTGTTTGAGTGCATTTCTATTGGCTAAAGAGACCAGAGGCCAGACCATTCTGAACTGAGCCAAACTTGTGCTCCAGCTCATAAGCACTGGTAGAAGGTAGTACTTAAGTAAACATTTATGGTATCTACACTTGACTTAGTATTTTAGATAGTTTGAGAAAGCTGAACAGGCTTATGCTTTATTTTATGCTCATAAGTTGAGCAAACAAAAATATACAAATGAAAAACTAGGGGAAAAAATCTTTGTCAAAATCACTACATTTCAAGTTTTATGAAATCAGCGTGAAATTTACTTTTTACTATTTTTAAATGGATAGATTTTTTTCATGTGATACTTTTACTTGAGTATTTTTTTTTGCTTCATCTGTATCTGTATTTTTACTTAAGCAATATAACTGAGTTCTTCTTCCACCATTGGTTATAAGTGTATTAGCTGATGGTGATTCCTAATAATAGCCCAAATAAGACTACAAAAACTAATTTATTTTATTTATGTTTTTTTTAAAAGACTGAATTTACTGATGAATATATAGAGACTATTGTAAAGTCTGTTACATTATTTATTTCTCTTAAAAAACCATTGAAATCCAAACTTCATCTATATTTACAAGCTAAAATGTAATGTAATGTCATTACTTCTTCAGTAAAAATAACCAAATCATTCAAAAAGTATTAACCTAATGACAACAGTCGTTTTATAGTGACCCAAAATTTAGAGCAATATCGAAAATTCCTGCGTTTTCTTGGCAGCCATACTTTGGGTTGTGTATTATTTCTCTTGTTAGACTTAAATACACTTCACTGATCCAAAAGGGAAATTATGGACATAGTAGCTTATACATACTATACTAACAAAAAGCAACAATATAAATAAATGTAATAGAACATTCAGAATAAGTAGCAAAAATAGAAAGAGACTGGTTTCAATGGCATAATTATATAAATGTACAAGTAAAAATAAAACATAGAAATACAGTAATACAAATATATGTCAGTTAGATCAGAAGAGCTTGTAAGGAGAAACAGGGAAAAGATGAAATAGTGATTGTTAAGATGAGGCAGCAGATTAAATGCTCTTGTGGATAACGTGGGTCTGAGCCTCCCTGCAGAGCTCACATTTGATCAGGCAAAGAGGAGGTATAACTCTCCCTGACTGCGCCCCATCTTGAGCTGTCCAGTCAGCACTGTACTTTTTTAGCCCCGCATCAGTCTGTTTTTCCTTTTCACTCACATTTCACCAGGGAAATCAGCATCAGGGCCTGTCTGTCCATCTCAAAACCAACTCTTATGCATTTACCATTACATCATAAGCATGCGAAGTCTATGGCTGCAGAAAATGAAACTGCAATTAATTAAGTCAGGACCTAAGAAAGAGAGAGAGCATTATGGGTGCAGTTATCAGGGACACAGAAGGCAGAAGTTGGCAGTTAATCTGTGGAGAGTGATTCAAGACAAAACCAGATGTCTTCAATATGTTATGTTAATAAAGTAAATAACACATCTATATGTTTGTTGTATTAGTAATATAGGTCTAATTCTTATAATGATGTATTAGGAAATCAAAATGGCTCTTTCTCATTTTTACAGGAGATATGCAGTGTGAAACGTGGTATAGGAATCAATTAAACCTTCGAATTTCTATGTATCATATTTCCTTAGTTTTTTTTACTTTACAGCCAAAAAAAAACAAAAACAAAAAAACAGAATAAATAAATATTTTTTAACTCAACTAAAATGCATATTACTTGTAAAAATGTATTTATTACTGTAAGATTACTGTAAGATATAACGTTATTTATAGTACTGTACAAACTGTAGCCACTGTATTCAGATAGCAATTTACTGTATATAGAATTTTATTTAATTTTATAATCCTTATCCTTATAGATCTTTATAGAGTTTGTCTATTTCTAAGTAATTCTGTACTTCTATGCTGCTACTGTTTTCTTACTGTTCTCTTAACTGTGCGTTGCAACACTGAAATTTCCCCACTGTGGGAGAAATAAAGGATATCTTATCTTATCTTATCTTATCTTATCTTAAAATAAACCTCTGTGCTCTAATCAAGTGTTTGTATCTGAAATTCTAATAATTTAATGAGCAATAGATAATTTCATTGTCTGTTGGTTATTGATCAGACCCCGGGAGGCCTAAAGGTCAAAGGTTGTGTCTGGAGTGGTCCGTCTCATGCCTCAAGTCCCATGGGAGTCTGGGGCTGGAGCGGTCAAGATGTGAGCTCTTTAACACTTTTTACCATTAAATCCAGAAGAGCAAGAGTGGGAGAATTGTCGGTTCTTATGTCCAAAAAACAAAACAATGTATTTTTAGCATATTTGCCCTTGTATTTGATAAATGCCTCTTGCTTAAAGGCCCTATATTACAAAATTGACCCATTCCCTGCTGCTGTGATAGTCAACCGTGAGAATACCCAATGCTCTGATTTCCTTAATGTCCACTCTCATGACAGTTCCCATGAATTTGATTGAACTGTGTACAATGTAATTTCCAGCAGATATTACACACACACACACACCAAATAGCGTAATTTAACTGACAATAGTTTTGACCTACAGCAGTATAATGAGATGACCACCCAGTTCATTCTCTGATAATGCTTCTATAGCTAAAGATCATTACCAAGTGTGACAGCTAACCATAAAACTGCAATGAATTACAAACATGTGCCCGGTTGAATACATGATTTTATTTGCATTCAGAAATGGTCTCATTGTGAAGCCTGCATTAGTAATATATGACAAAGGGTTATAGCTGAATGTATGATGTAGCTGCACGCATGACTTCATCTGCTAATTATACCTTATATTATACCGGTGATTCATGCACTCATTTGTTATGTAATTTAGTATCTTGGTAAATTATATTCAAAATGTATAAATCACTAACTGACAAATATGTGACACTGTAAACCAGGTGTACCATTGTCCTGTTACATTCAGATGAATTCAAATTGAGTTTTGTGTAATGTTTTTTATTATTATTATTATTACATTGCATACAAAAAAAAAAGATAGTGGGTGATGACAATATGTGATGGCAATAATAAAACTTGTTATTATTTTTACTATTATTATTGGTATTATTTTCCCCTTTTCCTACATTTTACTCAATGCACACACACACACAGACATACACACACTCACACACATTAAAAAAAAAACAATACTGAATAATGCATGTACTATATCTTACAATGTTATATGCGATAACGGTACAATGTTAACCCCCTCGCCACGCCCTTTCTGTAAATTGTAAATATTGTATATATCTGCTCTGTCACTGGGTGTTCTTCAATAAAAAAATAAAAATAAAATAAAAAATCATATAACAACATCCCAATATATATATATATATATATATATATATATATATATATATATATATATATATATATATATATATATATATATATATATATATATATAATAATAATAATAATAATTATTATTATTATTATTATTATTATTATTATTATTATTACATTAATATACATATTGGGATATTCAATTTCCCCACTCAAAAGTAGACCTCAACCTTAACCTATTGTGCACTCGATTCATCATTATATTGTATCCATAACACCTCTAAATATCATAAGGAATATTTTGCAGAATTAAGGCTTTTAAAAGTGGCTCTAAAGGGATTCCAGCTCTCAACTTCTGTACATAAAAACTATCAGCTAAAGGGTGCATGAACTAATATGAAGCATTTTAAATAAGTCTACAAACAATAGCTGCTAACACCAGAAATGTTTTGTGGTGTAGATTGGGGCATATTATTTACATTGTACATATATGTTGCACATCCATGTTTGGGTAGTAAAAAGAGTAGATAAGCACTGATGTTTCAATTTTAATCATTCTGACATTCACGGACACATTCTCACAATCTAAACTATATTGTATTTTAACCTCCAGAGGGCACTCTACTTCAAAATGTGCCACTAAATGCTTTACCACATTCTGTGAGGGAATGCAAAAAATCTGCTTGAATACCCGTGATCTTTAGTACAGCCCACTCATTCTCCTGCCCTGTCACTTATCCATAGAACCACAATTAAAGGCATGTCTCCTTATCACCTATAACACACTGGCACGCACTGTAAGACCCCCCTCAGATCCCACGAGACACTCTCCTTCTTCCTCTGCTGCTGCTGCTGCCTGGTTTTATTGCCTGTATTGATTTTGGCTGGGTTGCAGAGGACAGATCAATGAGTGGATTATGGGGGCGAGTTAACTGCTTCGTGCTAACCCCCAGTTCGGTGACACCTCTTGCACCTGATCACAGTGGTTTGTAACAGACTGAGAAAAGCAAGAGAGCTGTCAGGGATGGTGCTCTTGAGAACTGAACTATAGGAAGAAAAATGGCCGCCAGTGATTGGAGGCCTTTTTCGAGGAGTGCACTAAACACTCACCAGGGTTTTACAGTGATTGTGTGGCTTCTTGATTCTCCGATCCGTCATTTAGTATCACAATTTTATAGTGTGCCTGTTTCTGTTTAATCATTAACCCTATTATTATTATTTCTATGATATGTTGCTTTGATGTCTCTTCTTACAGGATCACTGCTTGTCTCCATGGAGATATTACTGCTTTGCATTTATTCTTATAGCTTAAAAAAGAAACATGCATTCTTACTGAGTCTCCTCCACACAGATCTGACCTGTCCCTTGTCCCTTGGCCTTGTGATGCAGCCTGTTTGCCACCACAGAGAAAGATAAGGGCATATTTTGTAACATATCAGGCAAAGCAATAACATCTCTATCGCCAAATGCAGTTTAGAAACTTAAAAAAGATAGATCCTGTCTCCTTGAACCACGACATACAGTCACTCTCAGATTCATTACTGCTGTCTACACAATCCGCATCAGTTAGTGAATCAGTTGATCATTATAATTCTGGTTTACACAAGATCCTCGAGGTTCATGCACCTTTAAAAACAAGAACAGTCTCCTTTTCTAAATCAGCTCCCTGGTACACAGATGAGCTGAGGAGGATGAAAACGGCAGGTCGCACACTGGAGCGGAAATACGTTGTTAGTGGCTTGGTAGTGCACAAACAGGCGTACCGCGACCATCAAAAATCCTACTCTAAAGCTCTTTCACTAGCCAGATCTATATTCTATTCACATAAAATCACCAATACTACTGGTAATTCCAAACAATTATTTTCTACAATAAACTTCCTACTCAAACCCCCCACCTACATTCACAGTGACACCACCAGTGATGCTCAGTGCAACAAACACATGGACTTTTTCACAAACAAGGTAGCTTCCATACGGTCATCGCTCCTGCTGCAGTACGTCCTTCTGTCTGCAAACATGTCCTGAAGCCAGAGAATATCTTCTCTGAGTTTACAATGACCACACACAATGAGGTTGAGAACATTTTAAAAGGCATGAGAAGCTTCTTCATGCCCGCTGACCCTCTCCCCAACACCACTGATAAAATCTAGCACTGCAGTTATCAAACCACTTATTACTGCAGTCATAAACAAATCATTGCAAACTGGTGAAGTGCCCCCTGCCCTCAAGACTGCTGTCATCTACCCCCGTCTGAAAAAGCCCTCATTAGATCCTGAAAACCTGGCAAACTATCGGCCCATCTCCAACTTACCTTTTTTATCCAAAGTCCTAGAAAAAGTTGTGGCAGCACAACTTAATAACCACCTTCTCACTCATAGCCTGTATGAAAAATTTCAGTCGGGCTTCAGATCAGCCCACAGTACAGAGTCAGCCATGGTCAGGTTCATAAATGAATTACTCGTGATCAAGGATCGGGCTCACCATCTCTCCTCATCCTTCTGGACTTGTCAGCTGCTTTTGACACGGTTGATCATAACACTCTGCTCCACCGACTCCAGACTGTGGTTGGTCTCTCTGACACCACACTCCGCTGGTTCCAATCCTATCTTAAGTGGTAGAACAGAGTATGTGGCTTTAGGACAGGCCAAATCACTCCCCACACTGTCACTCATGCGGAGTGCCACAAGGGTCGGGTCCTAGGTCCGCCCCTTTACAATTTACATGCTCCCGCTGGGTCAGATCATCCGGCAAACATGGACTTTCATTCCACTGTTATGCTGATGACACTCAGCTTTATATGAAAATGGACCCCACCTCCTCCTCAGCCCTACCATCTGTCCTCCACACTTGCCTCGAGGAGATAAAGGCATGGATGGCAGATAACCACCTCCAACTAAACAGCAATAAAACTGAAGCTATGGTATTTGGAACTCCACATCAAACTCAGTCATTCTCTAATTCAAGTATTCTTCTCTCTGGTCACAACATCCCCTTTTCTTCATCTGTCACAAACCTTGGAGTCAAACTCACCCACATCTTTCATTTGACAGTCACATACACCACCTTTCCAAAGTGTCTTTCTTCCATCTTAAAAACATTTCTAAACTCCGTCCTTTCCTTTCCCAATCTGATTCTGAAAACTGATCCATGCCTTTGTCTCCTCACGACTTGACTATTGCAACGCCTCCTCGTTGGGGATCTCTGGCAGGAGCCTTCAGAAGCTACAGCACATCCAGAACTGTGCTGCCAGGATCCTGACGAGGAGGCGTAAATACGACCACATCACCCCTGTTCTCCGCTCACTTCACTGGCTGCCCATTCAACATCGGATTCATTACAAACTCTGCCTCCTCACCTATCAGTGCATACATGGAACTGCCCCAGCCTACCTCCTCTCAGAGCTTCTCACGCCATACACCACCTCACGACACCTTCGCTCATCCTCCACCTACTGTCTCCATCAGCCAAGGACCAAACTCTCCACTATGGGAGATAGAGCTTTTCAGGCTGCAGCCCCACGCCTGTGGAATGCCCTCCCAGAGTCCCTGAGGATGCCTCAGAGTCTGGAGGCTTTTAAGAAAGGACTTAAGACATTTCTGTTTAAAAAGGCCTACTAGGTTTTTACATTGTTTACCTTGTGCTAGGATGTTTTAAATGTACTTTGTAAGTGGGTTTTTTTTAATCATCTTTTTATGCTTTCTCTGTAGCACTTTGAGATTTCATTGAAATGTAAAGTGCATTACAAATAAAATTTATTATTATTATCGAGACAAGCAGGTGGCATACCCTCCACCTGAAAAGTTACACAGTGCCTTTAAACCTCCTTTTTTCACTAGCTTTAACTGACATGTGTTTAATAAGTCAGGGTGAATAAAGAATCCTGCATCTGTAATAATGTGAGGAAACAGCAAGTAGTGGTCCCCCAAACAGCAACAATGGCTTTATTTACTGTTTTTGTTACGGTAGAGTTTTAAAGGTCCTACATTACACAAAACTGACTAGGCCTTGTTATAATGTTGTTACTGGCGTTGTATTTTGTTTCATTAATACATGTTTTTGACCTTTTACCTTTTGGTCAGTAGAGAGGGGCAATTCCAGAGGTGAAATCATCCAAATGTTTCGGATAAAGGTGTATGGAGTTTAAGAACACAGTGGAGCAAGGAGTAACAGTGTGTTTACCATTTGAGAGAAGAAATATATGCCTAAATACGCAGGGTTTACGTGTTACATATGTGTGAATGAAACAAAAACACAACTCAAGGTATGTTTGGGATGAGGAAACAACATTATAACAGAGATTAGAAAATAGCACAATATGGGGCTTTATACAAGTCCTTATATTAACATGATGTGTAAATGACTGAGGCAGGCTTGCACTTTAAATGGAGATACTCTGAGAGGTATTTCACCAGCTACTATCCATCAACATATGCACATGATAAAAAGATTACAGCCTTGGTATGCTAACATTCAATTATTCATTAAGTGTTGACAAGTACAATCTGTACACAGTTACTTTGGCACTACAGATCCACCCAACTTTTTAATTGCATGCTTCTCTAATTACAGTGTGGCCATTTTAAAAGTAAACCTTGTCAAGTTAACAGCTCTTAGTATATACAGGAATATCTTGAGTGGTCCGGCGCTGCAGACATCAAAGACATGACTGGATGCATTGATGGTAAAAACACTCTCGGTTCTTGAGATGGAAAAAGGCTGCATTTGAAGGGTGCACAGGGCTGTAATGGGGGATTTAACAGCACTCGTCACCTTTTTCCTTATGTAAATGCTAGGCTGGCCATGCAGCGGCTGTTCTCTTGTAGTAATAGCTGCTTAGAGTCTCTCGCTTTTTGGCCACTTTGCCCAGCAGGTCGTTGGAAAACCTTCAATTGTGGTTTCTATTCATGTTGAGGGCCTTTGAAAAACACCTGTCACATTATCATAGCTTGTAATTACCTAGAATACTACGAATGAGGAAGCTTTTACCTGGGACTTCATGGTACTTTCCGGCACTACACCACTGAGGTGCAAAACTAAAGACTTCAAGATGTCAAGAGAAATCTGAGCATTATTACAGCCATTTTAACATCTGTCATTTTTGTTTGAACTGTAAAAGAAATAAAACAAAAAATAACTTTATACTTTATTACTTTATTATTTACTTTATTTATGAGCATTTCTGTACCATATGTCAATTTTTTTGTTTACAATACATGCTTGTTAAGATTGCACTTTGGTGACAATGGTGCAATATAATTTAATAAAAGGAAAACATTACATTTAATTGAATAAAAGGCATACATAAAAGAATCACAATTTGTCCATCTGTTTTATTAAAGTCTCATAATTAGTTTCAAGCCAAATCAAGAAGGGTGTGGAAAAGCATCTGGGCTAATTTGTTGAACTCTAATAATATATATAAACTCTTTTTTAAATTTTTTTATTTGACCTTTATTTAACCAGGAAATATCCCACTGAGATTAAGAACATCTTTTTCAAGGGAGTCCTGGCCAAGATGCAGCAGCAAGCACAAAACACAGTTACATATTTACACAGATAAGACATAAAAGTTTAAAGACATTATGAAAAACAAGTGCAGATAGTGGAATTGGTCTCAAAAGCTCTGCAAAAGGTGCAGATTAAACTAGTCAATATACTAATTTTTACATTCACATTTATGCCCCAGTTTCTACATTCACATTTAAGCCATTTTATTATTTTTTTGTAATATAGCTAATTCAAGGGTCATGTCCCTCATATAAACATTGGATACAACATTTAAGGATTTTTCTCTTTTTTATCCTAATTTTAGCATGTAATTAATCTGATTATAAGCCTCTCCCCCTCCATATGGGAGTCTGACACCAGGACATACTATTGAGATGCACTATATTACACTCTGAGTTCATCAAACCTGCCCCTGTACAGATCTGTGCAAGGTTTTACCCCTGTTGTGAACATTGTATCTGAAGCCATTTTATTCCAACTCGCCTGTCACGACCCTCCTCGGTCTTGTCTGCTCCTCCACTCTCTTTCTCTCTCTCTCCCATCTCTCCAGGGCCTCATGTGCTGCTCTGAATGATTCATGGGCCTCTGTGGTGCGTATGTGCTTGGACTGTAAAAATATTGGAGGAAAATACTCAGTTGTGGGACAGGGCGAGCTGAGGTGAAACTACCATTCAGAGCCAATGCACCTGTCTGAATTTATTGCATTTTTGGCACTGATTTTTTTCTATTAATTTTTGGATTATGATGCCTTTCACTATTTTATCTTTATTATGAATACTGGAGAAATGTAAGCAAATGGAAGTGACAGGGATTATTTGGGGAAAATTGAATTGAGAGAACATTTACCCCCAAACAGTCAACTCATTTAATTTTTTTTTTTAATTTTTTGTGCACATACTGGCAGCACGGTGGCTGAGTGGCAACACTCAGGCCTCACAGCAAGAAGGTTGCGGGTTCGATCCCCGGGTCGCCCGGGCCTTTCTGTGTGGAGTTTGCATGTTCCTCCCCGTGTCTGGATGGGTTTCCTCCGGGTACTCCGGTTTCCCCCATCAACCCAAAACATGCCCGCACCCCTATGAACTAACATCAAGGACCATGTTGTCCACCCTCCTGTGGGCTCACCACCTGCAGAGGGGTTCATAGGGGGGGTCAGGTGCTATGAGTATTGGGCAGCACGCTGCCCCCGTGACCCAGCCGGATTAAGCGGGAGAAGATGGATGGATGGGTGCACATACTGTATATTCTAATATATTTGCATTGTATCATATCTAAGCTTGTACAATACACTTTGAACTTTGATGTGAGGACCTATTTTTCTGATTTATTTTCTGATTTATGTCATAATGTTTCCTCATCATATACGTGCATTTGTGTTTTGTTTCATTCACACATTTTTAACATACAACCCCTGCATATTTAGGCTGAGTTCTTCTCTCAAATTAAAAACACTCCTCATTAGTCTGTCTGCATCCCCAAAGCTCAAAATGCTCTATTCCACCTTGTGATGTCATGTGGTAATGTGCTCCGCTGTGTTTTTAAACTCCATACACCTTAAATCATTTGGGTAATTTCAACCCAGGGATTGCCAATAACTACCGCTTCATGACATCACAAGGTGGAACAGAACATTTTGAGCTTTGGGGATGCAACCAGACTAATAATAAAGGATTACTCAAACTTTTGACTATTTTGCACATGCTTTTCCAATGTGTTTTTAAACTACAGCAAATAACAATAAAAAATCCCATATCCATAGCACTGATCATAATTCATAAATGTTCGTACAGATGACACACTGAAATAAAGTTATCTGTCCCTCATCTAATTTCCCGTGACCTGGAATGGATTATCGGCGGGGTAATTAAGACATGCTGAATAATTAAGTGGACAATAATGCAAATGTATGAATAATGTATGTGTTTATGATAGAGAGGAGCAGATAGAGCTTTTCTGCACCACTGACAGGGAGATGGATGCTTTGGCCCAGATACGATCTCTCCAGTGAGGGGATGCTGCTGACTGCAAAGATGCCTGTATTCATTAGAGCACTCGCTGGCACTGTCTTTTGTTATGCAGCAGTTGGCCTATACTTGTATCATTTACTAGCGCAAATCTGAATCTACAATGTTTTCTTTTATGCCATGTTTAGCCCTGCCACCATAACTACAGTATATTTCAATATATGATAGCTGGAACAGTATATTTTGGGGCTCACTATTTATACTGTGTACTTTTTCTTTGCAACAGTGGGGAGATATTTGCCATTTTTATGTAACAATGTGAGATTAGAGATGTAATAACTGTAAATATGGCTATTAGTAGTTTTTTATTATTATTATTTTTAGTGGCTGCAGCTTTTGCCTTTTAATAATACTGCATATTTAAAATGTGTTTACTTGGATTATCTTGCTTTGTGACGTAGGTAAGTTTCAATATTGTTATTTACTGCAGTATATCTCTGTGCAATATGTGATTTTTTTTTTTTACCGTGACAGGCCTAGCCATGTTTGCAGGCTGATAACTATTGGAAACACTGTGGTGATGTAACTAATCATAACTCATATTTTTATACACAAATTTAACCCCACCTTCTCTCTTCGTGTGATTGGACCTGTTTTTATGATCAGTGTTTTGTGAATATAATCTTTAATCAGACTAATATGGGACCATCCACTGGGCTTTGTCTGCATGTCCATTGGGCTGCTGACATTATTTCAAAAGTGAAATATTACACTGCATGGACAAATTATTATTATTATTTTTTTTTTTATGAATTAATGTATTTATCTCTCACTGTTATGTTATGTTATTTTATTCAAATGTGATCTGATAAGGACATAAATGCATAGATGGATAAACAGACCATCCTCGTGAGCCTCCTCCTCAGACATTTGCCAGGAGAGCTGTGTTGGATAATCATACCCAAGCTGCTCCCGGCTGTGCGCACCCCACCACCCTGACCTCTGGGGTCATATAGAGGAAGGGGACATTCATCATGCAGACACATCACACATGGGTGCTGTGGGGAGAGAGTTTGTGTTACAGTGAGAGCACAGCAGGCCTAAAGCATGTCCTAAATGCTTCAGATACACTCCATATGGACTCGTATGCTCTGGCCTTGTTGTAGATGCCACTTATAATATGCTGCAATTTATATTGTCATCCACTATGTCTTACAATTAAATTTTATGAAAATACAATGTAATCAATGTGGAACATACATATTTCTAAAAATGTAGATATTTGTTAAAGGTACAGTATGTAATTTTCTGGAGGTAGCATGGCACCCGCATGATTCCATGAAAATACACAGTTAAAACCACACTTCGGAACATTCTCCATCCAGACAGATATGTTTTATGCCATATTATGGTCAAAGTAACAATACTTTTGGGGAAACAAGCAGCAGAAGGCCCTTCACTGGGGCAAATAAGAGTCAGGTTAGCAGAGAAGCTAACCCATTCAGAGTGAGGACACATGTTTTTCTGTGTTTTTCAGTGCAATAAACACAACTAAAATAAAATAAAAAATGCTCTCACTGTCTATTTATGGCTTAAAAGTTACATACTCTGGCTTTAATATTTAATGCAACAAATACAAATGTAAACACTCAAACAATCCTCTCTTGCCACATTCTTCTTATCTCAAATTCGCCAAGATCAAATATCACACATCATGTAGAATTCTTGCCTTTGAATATGTCTTTGTTCCAGACATTTTTAAGTGCCACAATAGACACACGGATATTGACCACAGCCCATTTTAAACCAAGCATCTCATTAACTTCCTGAAAGGACTCATTATGCTGTGGGAGATTGATATCATTGTTCATGACGATTTAATCTTTCTTCAAATGAAAACACAAACAATCATATCACTCAGAGAGGCAGCACTCCCTCTCCTCTCTGCCGCTCGACCTTGGAGTTAAGGTCACAATTGTGGATAAATGACTTTGGTATAGAGAGCTTTCAAAATTTCCCCTCCATCACTTGCAAACGGAAATAAATTGTTGTTTACGCCTTTGTTTGTGCACACTACTCAAAAAGATGAAATGCGGATGATAGGAAAATGGCCAGTTGGTGATCTAGTGAATACAAAGATGGCCAGGAGAATAAATGTTTACCAGAGCTTAATTGTCCACTTTAATAATTTCAGCCCTTTAATGAACACAATTATGTTTATGTGTGTCATAAATCTGATCTACGCAGTGGGCTTGTATGGAGGACTAATGTCCACCCACTTGGCTCATGTCTGATTAGCAGCACGCCTCATAGCTTATCCCTCTCTTCCTATTAAGGCACAACAGATGAAGTCAAGTGTGAGGATGTGTCAGTCATATTAACAATGTAGCCTTCCTCTATCTGAGACAGTAATAGTGGTGCTATTTGATTGTCACATCTGCCTCATTGGAATTTTGGGGACAATAAGAGAAAAATTAGTGTGACATTTTTTAAATATATAACTGACTATACACTGTGCTCCAAGAATGCTAATGAAAAGTTCTTGAAAGCCAAAAAATGTTATAATCGCAAAGTTAAAGGTGCATCGTGTATTGTTATTGCTTTGCCTGGTATGTTCCACATCCATAAAGGAACGGCATCAAGTTACAGGTCAGATCTGATTAATGCCATACTGCAGAACATTCAAAGAAAAGCAATATAATCTCCATGGAGACAAGTAAGTGGCAAATGCCCCACCACAAAAGTTACACAGTGCACCTTTAAAGTAGCATTTCCAGTTAAAAAATCTGCACAACATAAGAAATGAAGAATACTTATTGATCCCTATCATTTGTTGTGACAATCTGATTCTGATTTCATAAACAACAGTGATTTATTGTGTGTAACATAAAAAACTGCACATTTACATTTTACTTTTATACTTCAGTAAGTAACATAGATCATTACACAAACCTTGCTGCTGGGCCTCTTAACACTGTTTCCTCTATGATGCCATCATTAGTTCTAATCCACTTCATACATTTAAGGAGATCAATACAAGTCTTCTTCCTCCTGCTGCACTCGCCATAGTCTGTGCTCTGAAATGGCACTTTGATTCACCTCTCTGCACTCCCCACATGACCAGGGTTGATATGGTAACTACCTGACGTGAACTTTGAACTCACTTAGGTCAAATGGCCACGGTCATAATTGAATTCCACCAAGTGCACTGACTCAAACTAATCAATGCAGCAAATACTTGCAGTACAGACAGGGGAGTCAGGTTTTCTTGTAAGTTACAGTGAGGTAAGCATGGGAAAGAGGAGACTGGACAAAGTCATCAGGAAGTCCAGCTCTGTCCTGGGCTGTGCCTTGGATTCGGTGCAGGAGGTGGGGGACAGAAGGGTCCTGGCCAGATTCACTTCTATGCTGGACCTGGAGTCTCACCCTCTTCAGGGCCCTGTCTGCTCTGGAGAGCAGCTTCAGTGACAGACTGATCCACCCTTGCTGTGTGAAGGAGAGGTTCCGCAGGTCTTTCCTTCCTGCTGCTGTCAGACTTTACAATGAACACTGCTAACTCTGCTGCCTGTGCAATACTGGGACCCTGTGCAATAATGTAAGATAGTAATTTATTGTATATATAGTTTTTAGATTGCAATTTATTATATATATAGTTTTAAGATAGCAATTTATATGATACATAGTTTTATAATCCTTATCTTTATAGATCTTTATAGTGTTTGTCTATTTTTAACTTAACTGTACTTCTATTGCTGCTACTGTTTCTTGCTGTTCTCTTTACTGTGCGTTGCAACACTGAAATTTCCCCATTGTGGGACAAATAAATGATATCTTATCTTATCTTATCTTAAATACTGAAGTCCCTTATAGGTACTACATGCCTGGTTCAATACTTGAGAAAACACTTGAGAAAACATCATTACTGTAAGAAAAAGCCCATATTACGCTATTGTTTCCTTATTACAAACGTACCTGGAGTTGTGTTTTGTTTCATTAACACACAAATCCTGCATATTTTATTTAATATATATTATTTTCTCAAAACATTCTGTTCCACTTTGTGATATCATGTAGTAATTCAGGAAGTGCTCCACTATGATTTTAAAATACACCTTCACAAGTCATTTGGATAATTTCAGCCCTGGAATTGCCAATCTCTACTGAACTAAAGCCATTAACTTGAAAACTACTGCTTCATGACATCACAAGGTGGAATAGAGCATTTTGAGCTTTGGAGATGTAGACAGATTAATAATAAAGGGTTACTCAAACAAAAAACACAGCTCCAGGTATGTTTTTGATGAGGGAACAGCATTATGAGTCAGTTTACCAGGATGCAACTTTTTAAAATCCACAACAACTTCTGTCATCTGTGCCGATACTATTACTACAACTATCAAGACTACTATGGTAAAATATCCTATTACTTCTGCAACAGGCTTCTACTGCTTCTACAGTAATATGTTCTATAAATTAAACATATTTATAAATGAGACCTTTCCCTGTCCTAATATTGTTTTCTTTATGTAGAGGGATCACCCATGAATGCACATAGTATAACATTTGAAAATGACTTGTACAATGGATTATTTATATCTGTTCCCATGACACACAGATTCATCACATCTGCCTGATTAGTGCCTCCCTCCTCCACTCTCCACACGCCTCTTCACGCACACTCCATCATCTCGTGGACTGAATAATTGTGTTTTGCCATCATCGCAGTAACGCATATATCTCGTTCATTATCCAGATGTGTGCTACACTGTAATCCATATGCCCACCACGCCAGGTACAGATGGGTTTGTAATTGTCTGCACACGGTGGCTATTCCTATGCTTTGTAATCACATTCATAGTTTTTTTTTCTCACTATAGGATGCTTCCAGATTAATTTGCTCTATCAATTGCTGCTCGAGACATGTTTAGGGTGGACTTCAGTAATTAGATAATTTATTTCACTCCCCGGTCTGTCTCATTGGGTGGTGACATATGGCCCTGAATTCCAGAGGTTTCACTGAACAATGCACAGGAAAGCCTACACTAGCTAAATTTGAATTTAATGGGTTTGCATATATAATAATGCTAATTAATCTCATATATAAATGTATAAATATAAATTGTATAAACTCTAGACTAATTCTCATATAGCCTACCTATTAAAGAATCAAATTCCAGCACATTGTCACATAGCCTAACAATTACGAGAGGCCTACACAATTATGTATCAGAAAATTAGATGCTTTCCAATGGCAGAATAGGCAAGTCTACATCGCCAATAATATCTACTGGTGGACCCCTGTGCAATCTGTATGATAAAATAAAGCTCTTTTTTAGTTCCTTGTTTTTAGGGCTATACTAATCCAACTATGGAGGCCTATAACAGCATTCCCAGTGGATATTTCCGGGCTAAAACAAGCTGACAGAGTAAAGACCACAGTCAATCATGATGATGGTAAAGACCATTAAAGTCTCATCAGCCTCCTTCAACAATTGCGCCCTCTATTGGGCACACAGCCACGGACAACTGCGCCATAACCACGCAGGCCAGCGCACATCCAGCTTTCGTGCGTCTGTAATGCAGCTTGCAGCGCATGGTGTTTATGGACTCGCACAGTACATTAGTTGTTTTAATATTATAGGCGTTGTAAATTGCGCAGACGGACAGGAGAGGCGCTGACAGCGGTGGTGCAGTTGTCATAGCACCAGCGGAGCGGAGGTGGAGCCGGGTTTGTTTTGTTATTGAAGGTCACATGACAAGGCCAAGCTCCACCCTTCCCCCCGTTACCAGCGATTCAACTACAGCTCCAGCCCCGGTCAGTTACTACAAAATGGCTGCAGAGGATTCGCCGCCGAGGAGAACATACTGATCGCTTCATGGTAGGATTTATCTTTACGCGCTTGGCTACGCAACACGACAGAAATGCAACGCGTCGGTTTACAGACTCGGAAATACCTGCACCGTTTTCAAGTTTACGTTCACAGCTGGACGAGGAATCCATACGTATCAGCTCAGCCCACTTCTGGCATCAGTGCCCCGTCCTCGCCTGCTCGTTTTCTTTCGTCGTTACTGGTTTATAAGCTCAATCGGTTATCCACCAAACCAAAGAGAGGATATCATTTTCTTATGAATGGCGCCTTTGTTTTGTATCCGTCTCTTCAGGTCCAGCTGCTCCACTGTTCAAATATTCAAGGACATCCCTGTTATTGCTTGTTTGAGTTGTCACGGGGATTGGTTTAGCAGAGTTCTTCGTGTTGCATTTGTGTAGGACAGTGGGGCATGTTCACAGTTGCAGCTGCATGGTCTGAAAATATATTCTGAAAGCACTAGAATATTATATGACTTCCATATAGAATAGAGTTTATTTAATATTTTAGTATCAGCTTTGAGGTGATCATTAATTAAAAAAACTTGCCTCCCACATGAATTCTAGTTTATTTCAGATTTCTCTATAAATCATAAAAGAAATCTTGTTTTTTGTTTTGTTCTTAAAATTCAAAATATTGTCTTACATCCTCTTTAATTGCTATTGCCTACAATCCCCATATTAACATTTCCATACTGTCTGCAGCTGCTCCTGCCTGGTTCTTATGTTATTCCACACTCATGGCCATGCATGGGGGACAGCCACAGTCAAGCAGATGCATACTGAGAGAAAGGTGACGTCAACCCCTGGTCTGCTTGTTTAACTAATATGTTGGAGTCCCTAAATTAGGCCTGGAAGCAGCCAAAGGGGGGAAGGACTGTGCTGGTAGCGATGGTGGGGGTCTGTCACTAGCACCGCCGGGTTGGGGGGCAGCCGTCAGCAGCACCCAAGCCCATGAAAGAGGCATTGTGTGTTCACAGAGAGGCACCAAAAAGGGGGCTTGATAACAAAAACAGGCCACTAAATTCTGAGATTACTATACAACGTAGGTCACAGGCTCACACAGGGTGCTCCCGCCACCAGATTGTGTCATTTGATGTGGTGTCAGTGATGAGAGGCAAAGCAGGAAATGTTCAACTGTGAACTGTCAGCATTATATGTTAGAGTGGTATGCATGGCCTTTTTATGTAGCTAGTATAGTCCTTACCATTCCATAACACTTCCAAGTTTTTTTAGGCAAGGCAGTTCGTAAATAAAGTAATTCAAAGTGCATAACAGAACAATAGGCCTGTCACGAATACTATTTGTTGTTACTGTTTGGCTACATGATATACGATGTAAAAGGCTGAATTAATCATTTCATTGACCCATTACAGGTGCAAACCAAGAACTAAAGTGTTTAATTCTGCTGTTTATTTATTGCAGCTCATGATTTTTTAACAGTACTGTACATTTAGAATAGTTTTTATGATTTATATCTGCAAAACATATATGACTTTAATATTAATTTTAAAACTGAACAGTGCAGATAATGTCCTTTCAGTCATAGGCACAGCTACCGTAAACAGAACTGTTTTGAGCCTGGATTTGAACGTTGTTGTTGCTGAGTGGAGGACTGTTTCACATCTTCAGAAAGATTTTAACTGCATAAAAGTGAAACACGTGTGCCCCGTGATTTTATTTACACTTAAATATATAGCGTATGTCTTTCCAACAAATCTGCATGCAACTTCAAATTACAGTTATGCTTTAGCGACCTTGTGCCTTTTATCAGAAATGATGGCGAGTTGAATTAATGATCTGCAAATGAAATTCTCTGATCTGTTGGACGTGTCAGGGGTCTGCTCCTGTTGTAGTCTCTTGTTGTTGGCAGATGACGGATGCTGGACGGAAAGGCAGCACATTTGGAGTGTGTCCACAGAAGTTATTTCTGGTCCGGTTGTGGGTGCCAAGAGCGCAGCATTTAGTTTCTTTTTTCCTTGTCGTTACTGAGGGTCAGAAAGCATTAACATGACTGCGCTGAGAATAGCTTCAAGTACATTACTGCAAGAGCAATCCTCTTTGCACAAGGACTTTGTCAGTGTGCTGCGCTTACCTGGCAATTTTTAAACATAATGTTAACTCACTCATTATTAGGGATGGGACGAGTCGACATACGAAACAAGATAATAAATTGTGCCATTCTGTTTTTGGTTCGATTTAATTTAATAGTTTTGCAGTCATTTTAGCACTGCAAGGCAAATGTAAAAATCTGAGGGAAAAAAATGTGTGCACAATCTTGTGGCAGTTTTGTCTCGCGAGATCTTGTAGCTCTTGTCCTATTCCTACTCATATTCTGCATAGTTTTAGCATTTGACTCTTTGTTTTTTCCTGAGCTTTTGTTTCAGTATTCGAATGTGCAGAACAGAACAGCAGGTTGTGGTAAAGGCTGCAGTAGCTGTTCCCAGGGCTCACCGCACTCTTGTTTGGCTGGCAGCGGTGGCATTCCTGGCATTGTGCCCAGTCACTGCTGTCTAGCACCTCTTCCCTCACTCTCAAATCCAACCAAAATTACATCAGCTCCTTCAGCCCTCATCACATCCCTATGAGCAACACTGAGTATATTTGCCTATCAGATAACATCAGATAAGCCAATAAAAAGATCAGATTTTTGGTGTGTTAACAAGCTCCAAAAAAACAATAATACAAATAATAGAAAACTCCTGGTGTCAGTTAATCTATGGATTTTTAATAACTGGAACTGTATTTGAAAGACAAAGTAGAATGAATTTTAAAGAAGTATCAATCTTTAATATTTTATCTTTAATTTTTTTTCCAAATTACTTTTTTTTTTTTTTTACATAATTTGACATGACAAAACCTGGAAAGAAATTCATTTGTGCATATTATCAGAAAGAAATTCATTTGTGCATATTATCAGAAAGAAATTCATTTGTGCATATCTGTTTACATGACACCTGAATAACCTCATAACCACAGAAATGGGATAATGATCATATTTTTTTCTGTAAATGTAAACATAGACAGTGTAGTTTAGTTTACATTTCAGAGTCGTTCACTTGCGTTCTGTTTACACTCCCCAATGATTTGTTATGTCCGTGTGTAGTGTTTGGTTAGAGGGATACAAGGCTTTAATCCTGTTGTTCTGACAGGAGCCTGTAATTCCAGTACAGTGTGGAGCTTATTGACCTGCGTCCCTAGTGTCCACATACGAGTATTTCCCCAGACAAATGCTGCAGTTAACAGTCAGTATGCTAGCACTGCCTTGATGATATAATTAATACAAACAAAATAAGATTAATTGGGGCGAGGGTACATATTTTTACTACATGAGGTCAATCGGTTGGTTTGTTACAGAGGTTAAATTGCAGGCATTATGACCAAAAGATTCGATTTTAGTTGTATATAGATGTATAGATGTAGATGTAGATGTATATAACACATCTCTCCTTGCCAGTCAGCTGTTTGAAAATAGGCCGCGCTCTTGTAATGCTGTCATGGGTCAGAGGTGTATCCTGTGTGTTATTTTCAGCTGTCACTCACTGAGGTCAGGGGCCAGTGGTGGGTCACATATATCCGAGCACCTCTTGCCCCTCACACAAGCCTCACTGAGCGCTCTGAAAGAAGCTGCTATATTTAGAGCAGCAGCTGGCTCGATATCCAGCTTCAGTGTCAATACAATCCTCTATAATGCATTCAGCTATAATGCTGTATAGCTGCCAGTGTGACTAATTGTAAACATGTATGCAGCAACTTAAAATGCTCTTTTTTATAGTGCATTTCTTAATGTTGCCACAGTTATATGTAATGCTTTTGTCAGTTGGAAAAAGTTGTTATGCTCTTTAACTCATTTTGCAGTGGTTAAAAGCAATTACGTTTTGAAATAATCAAGTACAGTTTTGGAGGTAGAACTTAAATTTGTTGAAAATGATAGGTCTGGATTTTCTTGTCTGCCTTTTGAAGTTTAGATTCACTGGTTCTTCTCCTGTCCATAGGCCTGTGGATTAATTGAATCTTCAGGTTTGTGCCACAGTTTATGAGTCCTGTCTACGTTTATCCTGTGTGTTCATTGTTGCGACTCTGTGCAAACCACTGTAGCTGTAGAGCTGAGCACCGCGCTGGGGGCTGTCTCTACCTCGCTGCTCGATGTGCCTCGGGGAGCGCTTGTTGCCAGGCAATGGCACACACCACTGTCGCCTGCAGCAGCCAAGGCTTGGCAGCTCAAGAGACGTGGAGGTTTCACTTTTTCTAAACCGTATTTAAACTATTTTTGTAACAGTTGTTTGTTTGCTAAAATATGTCTTTTTGACTGACCTTAAAAAACCCAGCCATTTATGTTTGAATACATGCTTTAGAAGTGAATGAGGAGGCAGGTGGGCCCACAGGGAATGGCTGGGACTGTACAGCTTAGCTTGCTGTAAACATGTTTCCTCTCAGGAGCTGGCACTAAAGGTGTGCATGAGAAGTGCACAAGTACTCTGAGACCAACTATCATTTCTGTAGAATATGAGAATATGGACCATCATGGTTCAACAAATAAATACCCACTGTTTGTGAAGTACATTACATTGGTATTTACAGCTTTGTTCTGTACTGTTTGTGCATGATATACTACAGTCAAACACAGCTGCTTTGAGCACTTTGAATGAATACTTTGTGAAAAAAAAGAGCTGTTGACATTTCGTGTGTAGGAAAGGACTTAATTTAATCTGACCCCATGTTCAATATTAAATATGATAAATGAGTGTGGAACATTTGTGACTGTTGTATGTTGACCAGTGTATTCTTCCAATAACGTTATGTGCATGTGCTTTTTTACAGCTGTGAGGTAAATGAATCAAAGAGGAGGACTAGCTGGTGGGACACAGATGTGAAGAAAAGCAAGGAGCTGCTCCATCAAAGGTAGTTTGTTATTAGTGTACAGTAGTTAAACTGGCTAGTGCCCCCTGTGCCCTTTATCATCATGAGGTACCAGTTAAACAGTCACCAGGGCATGTGTGTTGCAAGTAAGACTCCCTCACCTGCTGCAGATCCTTTCAGTCTTCTCACCCCATGAAACAGCTTGGATAAATCCAGTCATTAAAGTTTTCCGTGGGCGATTAAAGAGTTTTTCTTGTGCTGATTGCTCTGCAGAGATTGCACTGTGTTGGTAGGCAGCTTGTAATCATTGACCTTTAGACCCCTTTTCCGCTCACGGCAACTATTTTGGCCATTTTACTCTAATGACATTTTTATGAAAGAATAGCATTTAAATTAAAGCTGTTTCTCAATGCGAGTGTACCATTTGCCAAAAATAAATTTGGACTTAATTACAATTCATGTAATTAGTATTATTATACTAGAGGTAATTAAAGCCATGTGCTGATTGGTTGACTCATCCTGTCATACACACCAATAGAGGGTATGTTTGAGCATACAGCTGCATAGAAAGGAATCACAATACAACAATATAGTCAAAATAACCCATCATCACAGGGATTGACATCAGATCCAATTTTTATAATCCTAAACCATCAGTTAGAGTTGAATTTATTTTCTTTTTAAAATGCTGTTATGGTTAATATAGAGGGGCAAAAGGGGGACTAACTAACTAGCTTTTTGTTTTGTTTTTTGCAGGACACAGAACAGATAACCAAAGGTGGGTGTTTTACCTTTCACTTTGCCTTCAGTGCAATGATGGACAGCCTGTTAGCCCAAACACTAGCTCTCCTGGCTGACATAAGCAGATGGGATAGGGTCTTATGTCTCGTGAGGGGATAGACATGCACAAATCTGATTACTACTGTTGAATGATCACAGCTTTTTGTAGGAAGAAGTAGGAACATTGGAACATTGGAACATTACTGTGGTTTAAGTTCACTGGTTGTTTGACCTTTTGTTTTTTTCGTTGTGTGTTTACTGTTAATAATGGAGTAGAAATAGTAGAAAGGAGGCATCACCAGGTTTATCATTAATATATAATTGTTTTTTAGCACTACAGAGATTTCCTGAATATACCCATTACTGAATGCACTTGTATTTGTGTGCCCTATATTGCATTTAGTTTCTATCATGTCATCATCATCTATCATCTACAGTAGTTTATTTTGCTGTTATGGTAGGCTATTGATTACATTTTGAGTTTTGCAGTAGTGGTAGCATTTCTGTAATGTGGTGTCCTTTGGATTTGATTTTGGGCTGTGACTACCGAACATAAGCCTTTCCTGCAGAATAATGTACTTGTACTTCGACATGTCTATTTTCTTACTCAATACAAAGAAGAGTCTTGATTAATGACTGTGGCTTTGAATAACGTTAACGCAAGGCAGATTGTGAGACTAATCGACGGTAGACAGGGAAGTAATTAGGAGGTTAGAACTAGTGTGAATAAACAGCCGTCTTCAGACCTGCCATGGTAACGATGCACTAGCTCCGGGGGCCACCAGGGAGCCTTTGGAGGAGTGAGCAGAAGGTGGCGAGAGAGGAGATAGGTGGTGTGTAGTTGGTGCTAGGTTTGTGAGCAGGTGGGCTGTTAAAAACACAGTGTTTTAGGTTAGACTTGAGGGCTGGTAAACAGGAGCTTGTGAGAGCAGTTGTAACAGATGGAGCTCTGAGAATCTGCGAGAGCACACTCCGGTTTCCTGTTTGCAGTCACAGCTCAGGGGCCCTATGTGGGATGAGTCTCCTGGCCCATTTCTGTGTGGTGCAGCAAAACACAGCGACCACCTGCAGCATGTGACCAAGGCTAGAAAACAAGCTTCAACTATATAGACTCTATAGAGTAGAGCTTGTGGTTAAAGTACTTTTTCGAACAGAAAGCAGTCCACCTATGTTCCATTGTGAATAGTCAGATGTCTTTTGGGACTGATTGTGTTGCTGTTGTGCAGACAGTTTGCAGATGCTTTGAATTCAAGGATGTGTGAGGCTGCTGTACAGCTCAGGAGTCCTTTTGTGCTAATGAGCCTTTCACATATTGTCAACATTCAAAGCAAATGTAGTGATGAAAGAATTCATGTTTATCTGTCACTTCACATTTACCAACATATAAAAGCAGCTAGCTGTGTGTTTGCTTTTCTAAGATTAGAATACAAAAAAATATGGTCCTCTTTTTGTTACCATCTTCAAACTAATTTGACTTCTCACTGTTTGGAAATTGAGGCTCCATCATGAAATAAATACAAGAATGGAAATGGCAATTATAATGGCAGCACTTGAACCACCAGGCACATATTCTAAAAATGAAATTCTAGGCAATGACAAATTTTGAAGTGCAACATTGCTGAAGACGATAGTATTGCATCCAGACCGTTTTAAATATACAATATTGTTAAGAAACATGAACTGCAATAAATATATAGCAGAATCTAAGACTTAAGTAGTTTGTGTAACGAGTCATAGGAGTCATAAAAGTTCATAATTCAACCCTCTACAGCTCAAGTCTCATTGTAGTACAGAAAATAAACTATTTTCCCTCTAACACAAAGAAAAAGAATTTGTGTCTCACCTAAAGTATATTGAATGATAAATCGAATCGATATAGTATTTATTGTAACAGAGAATATCCAATTCTCTTCATAGCACCTTGAACCTCTGTGCCCTGTGCTTTTTTGCGCTACTCTCATTACAAAGAACGCGCCGAATACTTTTTTATGTGAATGTGACAGATGAAGACAGAGCTTTCCTCTTAACTACAGTGTCATAGTTATGCATTTGTAATTAAGCCTTTAATGGTGTCTCCGGTGAGGCTAGCGGCTGCTCACATATTAAAGCCCACAGGAGGTGCAGAGACAGCGGACCCCAGACACTCGTGTCCCTCATTATACTCTAGACCTATCATCATAAACCGCTCATTCATAATTACTCTACAACTGTCACACCACTGTTTTCTAATTATAATCAAAATTCTAGGCCTGCAATGATTTGTCAGAGTAATCGTGACTAGTCTCCTATTAAAATAATCTTTTATTATTATTATTATCAGACTCTAAAACACATGCCAAAAGAACTTTTTAGTTACAGTGCTATTACATCAAAATGTCAAAAAATTATGAATTTGCTTGTAAAGATTTTTATGTTATTTAAAAATGCATTCTCAATATGATTTCAGTATAACCTCAGTATACAGTAGAAGTAATTTTTAGTCGACTAATCAAAAAAAAACTGACAAATCTATTAAAGTAATCATTAGCTGCAGTCCAACAAAATGCACAATTTCAACTAAAAAGAAGGGATCTTGTCAGTCCTTTAAAGCAAACGGGAGGTACACGCTTGCTGTTGTATTCATAGCAGAAGCAGTCTCCTTTTTTCGTATCAATAATTACAATTAATTCATGTTTATGTATTTAACACATGTGTCACACCACTGCTGTTTTTTCCTCATCTGATCAGTAACTGTGGATGATGAATCAATAAGGTTTCTGTGTAACTGAACAGACAATGAATAGCACAGGCAGTAATGGGATACTTATTATATGAAAGCATGGAGTTTCCCTCAGGGGCCTGAGCAGTTGCTGTGTGTGCACTACCACAAGGATACATTATCTTCAAGGTCGTGTGCCATGTTTTTCTGTTTTTTTGCCCACTGTCACTGCTCCATACTTTCTCCTGACTCTTCCCCCTTAAGGTCTGACACAAACCAAGATCGTCTTTTAAGCAGAAAATTGGTTGCTGTTTGAATGCACACACCCCCAAGGCTGCTGTTTGATGTGCATCTCTAATGAACTGGGAACTCTCCTGTGTTCTCACTTTGCTCAAGACTGTGGATTTTCAAACAGTCTGTCAGCAAGAATGTGACAGCTCTATTTTGATGTCTTTTTTATTACCACCACGAGACGTTGTAAGTGATCAGTAATAAAAATAAATCCTCGGCTTTGGTAAATGCGATGTGATGTAGTTTAAAACAAGCAATGCATTAAGCAAAACAATTACCACCATTGAGCTTGGGCTGGGCTGAGAGTTTGTGTATAGACAGCGGTAAGATGCAGGGATTTGTGAATAATTAAAATGAATACAAATCTGCTCTAAATGTGCATTTGCTTATTTTATACATTTAGCAGTTCATATTTTAGTCTTCTCTCAAATATTAATTCATCCAGACAAGGTGAAAAAAAAAAAAACTCGGAACAGAATCCTGATTTTGAAAAATTGTAACATGCAAATCAAATATTAATCACAATACAATACAAAGCTTCCTATTGGATATTGGCACTCACATCTTAACCACAAATAATCATACTGTTTTAAATTGCATTCATATATTAATAAACATAGATGTAAAGCATATAAGTGGTAGCATAGCCCTTTTATTTATGTACCCTATAGATAGCTGCGTAATCCAGTCCCATAGCCTTGTGATTGTAAGTGGATTTGGATTTCGAGCACAGAGGAGGCAGCATGGGGGAGGAGACTGCCACACTCTTTATCAGTGACGCGCCGCTCACTGCTGCACGTCGCCTCTGTGCTCTGATTGGCCGACGCAGCTGCAGTCTGTGGCCCCCTTCCCCCATGCCTTCAGTCCGACGTCACAACAGGCCTTCAGCTGTACAGTACAAACCTTTTTGTAAATACGCATCTCAAATATAACTGTGGTGTAATTATAGCAATGCCAAAGAATCAACTGGAAGTGGTTAGTCAAATATTGCTGTTGTAGAATCGCAGACAGAGGTGTTTTCCTGAATACTGAGCCAGACACAAGTGAAACTCTAACTGGATCATTAGACCGTTCTGTGAGGTGCTCAAATCAGCAGTAAATTTGTTTCATGTTACATCATCATCATCAGATGTTAAAAATGAGAGGAAATCCAATGTATTCAGAAAGTGTGTGTGACTATGTGCTCTCCCCTCCAGAGTGGGCCTCCACATTACATAACTCTTTGTTTTTGTTCCAGACGCATGTGTGCCAGTTATTCACTGCTCCACTGCGCACACTGGGGATGGCGGCCAGCAGCAAAGCACAGCTCTTTGAAACTCATGTAGGCCACACAAAGATGGTCTTTTTCCCTCGCGTTCTCACTGCACTCACATTTCTTTGCACTATATAAATCATGACTATATTGTGAAGGCATATTTAGCATTGTGTAATAGTGCTTTATTCAGTTTATCTGTAATTTGACCTGCTTTGTTATAGGGCTAATAAGTAAATAAACTAATTTCAATTGCAATTTCAATGGATGCAATAAGCAAGACTGGAATTTTTGAAGTGCCATAATTTCCTCCACGAACAACAAAATATTCTTCTGCATAAAAGCTTACAACTTTAAAGGGACAATTCAAAATTTTGCACATAGGGCCTCAGTTCCTAGTGAGCCAGAGTTTTGGAGACATGTAGAGACACTTTTTAAAATATTCCATCCAGTCCTTGTATTTGGAGAGGTTGCTGGTGCTAGGCTAGCGTATGTCAATGGACATAGTTGTACTCTCACTAAAAACAGTCTTACCCACTCCACAGTGCACCCGAGGTAAAACAATTAGAACACCAGACTATCGATGTAAATGTCTGTGCCGATAGAATAATTTTAGAAGTAAAACCAATTTTGCATTTGAAGGATTTATGTCTCAGCAGCAGCAGCGAGTTGTATTTCCTGATAGAAACCTTGGCAGCGGCGGACTGATAAGAAAATAGTCCCTCAATATGCGATGATTCATCCGATGCAAGGTTAGTTTTATTTCAAACATTATTCTATCAACACAAACATTTACATCAATAGTCTGGCATTATAATTGATTTGCTTCGGGTGCACTGTGGAGTGGGTAAGACTGTTTTTAGTGGCAGACCAACTATGGCCATTGACATGCGCTAGTCTAGTTCTCCAAATACAAGGATTGGATGGAATATTTAAAAAAAGTGTCTCTACACGTCTCCAACACTCTGGCTCAGTAGGAAGTGAGGTCGTATGTCCAAAATGTTGAACTGTCCCTTTAAGTAAATCTGTACAAACATTTTCTAAAATGTGATTTTAAAGTGTGAATTGCAAACCTCATCCTATTATAAAACCTAAATCGCAAATCGAATTGCAATGCTTGTCAGAATTTTTTTTCCCCAAAAATCATGTAGCCCTACTTGTATACATATTTGACTATTACCGACTTGTTTTATAGATGTATGCTCAGTAATTGTAATAGTGTAAGGTGCATGTTTTTGATGAAATACTTTTTTAGAAACAGACAAGACACCTTGAATGTGTTTGTTTGTTATGTGGGTTTGATAGAGTTAAAGGATTTTCCAGCCTCATTTTGTTATGTAATTCAGCAGACTAAAGTGATTAGTGCGCTTTGTGTACATACTGCCCTCAGTGGGCAGCGGTGTGGCCCCGGGGCTGATCCCCCTGCCTGAGTTAGTACCACTGACCTGTCACTTGAACTTCCTCAATGGACGCTCTCACATTATCTTGCTGACATCTAAGGCGTTACACGTTGTGACAGTGCACTCGTATCCAAGCTTTCATTGTTTCATTCATAAGAGGGTGCATTCATGTGTCTAATGCTGCTACTGAGTGGTGTATGTTGAAGGCTATTTCCTCTTTGTTATCTGAGCAGGCTGATTAGAATCTACAAGCTCATTAAAGTAATTGAGCTTCATCTGCTCAGCTCTAACCTAGTGTAAAGTTTACATATTGTCTATATTCTCCCAGTTTTAACATGTTGCTAATGGAAACAGAAGTATATGCTCACATGATTATAATGATCAGCTATGGGTCACTGGGCAGTGACTATGATCTGATATCAAAAGCTTTTATGGAAGGTGCACTGAGCTCTCATGTCCTCATGGCCACACTTAATGCGCAATAATGCAGCAGCTTACTTCAGTCCATTATATAGTCGAGCACATGATTTTTCTCAAGAGTTGAAGTAGCCCACCTAAAGAACAAGTGTACTTAGAAGTGCGAGATTACAGTTTTCTGCTTCTCTCTTTAGACAGATCATTTAGTGCAAGCAGTTTGTGTCTTGCTGCTGTGAAAATCACTCCTGTTTCATTTCTGGTCCAGCTCTCACCCATTGCATTTTTTGCATTTGTGAATGGGGTAAGAAACCTCAAAAACTGATTAGCTGTTTTGACACTAATTTGTCTGCATCTACGAAAAATAGAGCTTCTTTTTTATGTTCAACATTTCTCTGTCTGAGATAGAAAGTCCCTCCTCCTTATGACACCCCCCCCAACTCAGTGTCCCAACTTTACCCCAGAGCGCAGCGATGGCAGGTGCATCCCTCTGGAGTTCAGCCACAGCCCCCCTCTGCTCTGTCATATAAACCCCCCCCCCCCGAGAGCATCAACACAGCTGTCAAAACCAGGTCATGCTCTGCCCTTTGGAACTGTGCCACCGTAGTACCTTCACCAACAACTGAACCAGCCACAAAGTCAAACAACCACCCTTCTCACCTGCTCCTTCTTACTCACCTACGGCTGCTGCATTATTAGCAAATTATCACAGTAATTTGGCTCATAATTCAAATCCCAATTATTTCTAAATTAACCTGTAGAGAAGTATATATCTATTATATTTTATGTGGTTTTGCATCAGGTTGCGCAGGAACAGATTGTGATTATAAATTTGCTTAATTGTACCACTGGAATTTTCACTTTAGCTTGAGGCCTGTTTCAGGTTGAGCTCTATGTTAATCACAGTTGGATTGCAGTTTGCGGACTTGACCTGGTACAGGAAGACTAAGGATGAGGGAACTAATGGAAGAAAAGGAGCATAGAGTTAGTGTGGCAGAGGTCCAGTTGTGTGGGCTGTAGTGACTCATGACTTACGGTAAAAGCTGCATTTCTCTCCGCCTCTCTCTGGCAAGCATGTACAATTCTGCTGCCTCTCGGTGCCTCTTTCATACGTGTGGTGACACTGGTAGACTGAGGGACATTTAACAAGGATTTCGGTCTGTTGTGTTCACCTACTTTAGCTCTAATGCAATACAAAACGCACAACTCCTCGTCAATTCTTCTACGCCCATTAACCTTGTTTAGTACTCTGTATAAACATAAACACTCTTTTCCGCCACAGCCCTTAATATTTACTTTCCTGGTGTCTTGACAGAGCTATATTTAGACCACTTTTGAAGTAAGAGCTAACTAATGTTTAGGGAAAAGCTGCAGATTTTTCATAGTAGGTATTTCCTCCACAACAAAAAAATTGCTTCATTCTTGTACATTTCTAGCCCTTTTGTACCTGCTTGTCCAGACAAGTAAAACAAAGTCATTGGAGAGTTATGTCTATGGCCTAATTGCTTGTAATAGATACCAGTGAATATTTGGAGTTTTCTCTGTGCCTCTATGAACTTCTTGTGGTCAGGATTACTTCAACTTTAATCACTTCTGCTGCAGATGTAAACATGTACCCCAATTTTTATTGTATTACTGTGGTAATTCAGTTTCATTGAGGTGCCTTTTGTGTGACAGTCACAGACCTTTTCAAGTTGAGAAGGCATAGGAGGGCGAGCTATTTTAGGAGAGGCATTCTGGAAGAAACCTTTGGCCTTTCAGAAATGAACAAGAGATTTAGTGCATAGAAAAAAAACAAGTTTCTTTCAAAATAATTCAAGGAAAATACTATATCCAATTTGGTATTTATTATTGAATGCTCACTACTATTAACAGTGTATTTCTCATGAGTAAAAAACAAAAAAAAATTTCTCTTACAGTTGACATATACAAAGCTAGCAGTAAGGCTGGAGTGCTCATTCATCTGGCTGGTAGAGAGCATTGTCAGCACGGTACCATCCAATCCCTCAGCCCCAAAGGGATTTCATTAAAGGCAGGACTCTTCCAGCTGAGGTTCACATAGTCTATAGAGCACAACATGTCTTGTCTCTATACTTTTTCTTTAGTCATTTTTTGCCATTTGTTATTACTATATCGGACTAATGTTGTTGAGTGTTAACAGAGATCTGGAGTAGAATGAGATGACTTCACTTGCCATGGAGCAGCACACAAGCTCAGCCTGGGCCATAAAAGGACTCTGTTCTCCACCAAACATTGACTTATTGTATTGTTGTGAGGGCGCTGGGAACATTTGTAAACAATACCATCCTTGATCCAAGACTGCCCCATTTTTCAGGCTGCTGTCTGTCTTTAACTTAACACAATGTAATCCAGGCCTTTCATCAAACATCAGGTCACTGTTTAGTTTTGTCTATGCCAAGGTTATTTGAAATGCAGTACATTTAAATAGAAATAGATTTATTTTATGACTTCTGCCTTTTGCTGTTGTTGTATCCCATGTACTAATCTTCTCATAGTAAGTGATCTGTGATTTGTGTTAGCATTTGGATTGCATTGGTATGGGCAGGACTCAAGGCATTTTTCAGTTTAGTAGACCCATCATGACAACAAATCAGAAGTGTTATACAGGGCTACTGTTAATTCTTACTTGCTGAATGGGTTAAGTTTTTGTTGTTTAACATCATTCACTTCCCATAGTGATATTGTGAATCTCTACCTCTCTGACACACTCCCTCCCCCAAACAGACCTTTTCAGAGCTTTTTCCAGTGAGAGTGAATGTCCTCCGTCAGTGCAAGATATAAATAAAGCCAGGGGGAGGCAGTAGCGCTGTTAGTGGGAGGGACTGCGAGTGAGGCTGAGGAAGGAGGAGAGAAGGGCTGTCTCATGTCGTGCAAGAGCTGTGCAACTTTTTGACTATATTTGCGAAGCTTGGTGGCTCAGCAGACATGCTCTGAGAAAAGGATGGTTGTGTGGTACATAACCTAACTCTCCGCAGGATGGTTGGCAGACACCTCTCCTCAGGTATTTTACAGCTCTGTCCTTTAGGTTTGCACTCCTTCTGTGTCATTACTTTTCAGGATAGCTTGACTGCTTGCAACAATTTGTGCATTTCTGAGGTTTGACAGGTCAGGGAAATAAAATAAGGGAGACTTGCAGCTTTAACTCGCTGCTCAGGTCTTTTTGGCTTTGGTTCAGGGCTGAGAAAATGGCGGTCCAGCACTTCTAAGCAGAGTGACGCTTCTGAGCCTCAATGCTGTGTTTGTCCTTTTCTCTGCTCACTCGATGCCTTCTCTTGTGAGGTGTTTATGGGCAAAAATGTGATTTAAGAATATATGGTTTATCTATGCAGTATTCTCTTCTAAAACAGTTTAGTACCTACCTAGAGCAAGTACATTTTGCTAGGTATTGCGTATTCAAACTTTCCATATTACCTTACTTCCAAATATGTTACATTTCCTCATCAAAAATATGCCTGTGATTAGATTTCTTTCATGCATGTTTGAGTAATGTTTGCAGAAGCTGTCTCCTCAGCACACATTAATGTTACTGTTAATTTTGCCCATTCGTTTAGTGTTTGTTTAATGCTCTCAAAACCATGGGCAACAGGCACTAAACATGCACTCAGAGAAATAATTGCTAAGTTAAAAGTTATATGCCAAATGGCCTGTATGAAGCAGAATTAACTTTAGGTTTTACACCTATTGTATTTTGTCTCTTTTGTTTCTTTCAGAGCTGCCCTCACAGAGTGGGCCTGGAGCGCAGTATGATAATCCCCTCTGGGGCCCACTGCCAAACAACAGGAGTGCCACAAGTGTTGCAACTTTAAACAATCTCACTTGCTGGGATCAACTGATCATTGACCAGGAGGACACTGAGGCTTGGCCTTCTACATCCTATAGACAGAGACAGGCCACTCCCGAAGGATGCCCTGTAGACACTGACTTTGGTCACTGGACCAGTAAAACCAGTAGTATTTGTAGTACAACAAGTATGGCCACTGGGGCTAACAGCCAAACTGGCCACTTCTCTGCCAACCACCTGAACAGCAAGACCAATAGTGGGCCCAGCCCTGGAACCAGCATGCTTTCTAGCCAGGTGGCAGCCAATCGCAGTTGGGGGTCTGGACCGCCCCACTGCCCCCCTCAGTCTTCAGTGGGGACTGAGGGAAAGGGTGACAGCCCAGTTACTGGGGGCAGCAGGGGCTGGGGCTCATCCTCATCTTCCACCACTAACTTTAACTTGAACTTAAACCCTAATGCCAACCCATCAGCCTGGCCCATGTTGGGACATGATGCGGCTGGCAACGGGGCAGGCAGCTCAGGGGGAGCCAGCTCAGGGTCTCCCCCGCCATCTACCCAGACCAGCACCTGCACTGGAGCCAACACTAACAGTAACCCTACAGGGGGCAGCAGCGCCTGGGGTGGCATCATGGCCTCTGACAGCTTAGAGCCAAAAACCACTCCCTCCACGAATGTGTCTTTCAGTTCAGAACCTCAGAACCTTAAAACTGATGGACCAAATTTCTCAAAGCAGGAACCCCCAAGCCCCATTCACAGTCTACCTGGTTGGGGTAATACACCTGCTGGCTGTCACCAAGAAGGCCCACAGGTTAATGGGGAAGATGCCAGCTCAACATGGGTCAAAAGTGGGGATTCAAATGCACCTTCATCTAAAGATGGTTGGGACTCGGGGTGGAGCCGTGGAGGTAGTGGAGCAGGTACCTCTGGAGGTTGGGCAGAACCACCCAGGGGGGATTGGGGAAAGCCAAAAAGTGAGGATGCTCAAGGAGGCTGGGATGCTCCCACTTCTCCTCCCCAGGATCAACAGACCAATCCCTGGAGTCGAGCTGTGAGCACAGCTGGTGCCAGTGAGGGGAGCAGTGACAGCATGGATGGGCATCCCCGACGTAGAGACCGCTCATCCAGAGATAATCCAGCTCCTCTCATTCCCTCCCAAGACTTGGATCCTCGTGTTCTGTGTAACACTGGCTGGGGTCAGACCCCGGTCCGCCAACACACCACCTGGGACATGGAGGACAGTAAACGGAAAAATGTAGGTCCCGATTCATGGGGCTCAGGGCCGGCTGTTTCAAATGACACACAGGGGCACCCCACTAACATAGCCCCATCCCACAGGACTGACTCTGTCAGTAAACATGATGGGCATGCTCCTCCAGTGGCTTCAGGCTGGAATGGAAGTGCCCCTGCTCCAAACCAGAACACTTCTGGCTGGGGAGATGGACCTAACAACAACAAACCATCTGCTGGGCCAAGCGGTTGGGGCAGCCCCACACCAGGAGGCCAAAACACTAATATGCCCCAAAAAGGTCCTCAGTCCTGGGTAGAGGAGAAATCTACTGGTTGGGAGTCTCATGCCAAAACTACATCACAAGGTTGGGGCGATCAACCCAAGCCATCTCACAGCTGGGGCAATAGTGGTGGGAGCAGTAATGCAGGAGAATGGGGAGAATCAAGTGAGAGCAAAAAGAGTCCGACAAATGCTGCCTGGGATGGAGAGCCAGGAGGCTGGAAAGAAAGTCCGCGAAGCTGGAGTTCATCAGCGCCCGGTTCTGGAAACTCTGAAACTGGAAGAAACGCAGGCTGGGGAGAACCTGTCTGCCCACGCCCCAGTGGACCACCTCAAGGATGGGGAGGCAAATCTAATGAGGGTCCTGGTGGTGGTGGAGCTATGGGTTCCTGGGGAGGATCAGGCCCAGTCAAGCAGCCTGTTGGCTGGTCTGGTGGAAAGCAGGAGCGCACAGAGCCCACAGGTTGGGAGGAGCCTTCTCCTCCTTCAATCAGACGTAAAATGGAGATTGATGATGGAACCTCTGCATGGGGTGACCCTGGTGCCCACAACAAAAGTGTCAACCTGTGGGACCGGAACAATCCAGGAGTATCCCAGAATAAAACTAATGCTATCGGAAATAATACACCAGGGTCTAACACCAACCACTCACAGCCTCACAGTCAGCCCTATCATGGGCCCCCTTTACAGAGCCACAGTCAAAACCCTCCAAACCCAGGCCTCACCAGTGGCCCTATGGATCCTGCTGCTCCACAACCCCCTGTACTACCTCACAACAGAGGTCCTCCCTTAGCTCAAGGTAAATACACTCCTTTTTTTGTATGTTGATGCTCGTCTTAATGTACTGTTTGGTACATATTCATTCTACAGTCTTCACAAATTTAAAGTGTTAAACATGAAAGCTGATTAGACACTGAGCCCAGTGAACTGTTAAGCTTCAAGTTGTTGATCCACTTAAAGAAGAAATCTTGACCTACTTTGCTCTCTTTGGATTTACATTTACTAGTTTATTCAAATGAGTTAAGCAGTGTTAGTGCTAGTTTTACTGTATGAGTGTCTTTCTTACATTTTTACGTGTGTAGTTGCTGTGACAGGCTATAGGAGATGCATCAGTGTGTGATGATATTGAAGCTGCTATCTGTAAAAATGTGCAGTAGTCCCAGGAACCTGTGAATCTGTGCACTTAGACTTATATTAAGACAAACTGTATTGCTCCACAAGGGAAATTATTTGGACACAGTAGCTCATACATCACACTATAATGTAATAACAAAGAGTAAGAAAATATAAATGGTAATAATAAATTCTAAATAAGTAGCAAAAAAGATAGCAAGAGAAGATGTCAAATAAGGCATAATTATATACATGTATATGTACAAGGCAAAATAAAATAGAAAAATAAGGAATAAAATATAAAATCTCAGCTTTATAACTTTGGTTATAGGAAGACAGTGCAACAATGATATGATGATTGACAGAACTTAGAGTTAACTGTTACATAAAGGTGAATTGTTGTACAGTTGTATGGAGTATGGTAGAGGCCTATATCTCTCACTGTTTGAGCGGAGCTGTAGGAGCCTGTTGGAGAATGAGCTCCTCTGTCCCTCTATAGTCTGGTGCAGTGGCTGAGCAGGAGTGTCCATGATGTGACCCATTCTGCTCACAGCATGCAGACATTGTTCTCAGGAAAACCTCATGTACATTGTTTATTATTGTACTTTGTGCTTGGGAGAAGGGCTGGTTACATTACAGTCATTTTTGGCATATCCCTAAGGATACACCCTTCCCATAGTGAGAGCTATTATCAATCTGGCACAGGTGAGGAACTTGCAGCCAAACTTGACCTATTAGTGCCAAAACGTCAAATGTTATTTCCTCCCTTAAAAAAGCAAACCCCATCAAGAATGTAAAATGAATTATTTATGCTGAGATATGTAAGTAAAAATTTGTTCAAATAATATATATATTTTGACAATAATGCTTAATAATAATTATGATGATGAATAAGTATCACCTCTACAATATGGGCAAATTATTGATGTGATGGTGACAGATTATGTGTATTTGTTGTACACATTTTAGCGTCTTTGTTTATCATTCAGGTTGGGGAGATATGCCTAGCTCCCACCCAAAATCAGAGAGCTCTTGGGGAGAACATGCACCTTCTCCAGTCAGTGTGGACAATGGGACTTCAGCTTGGGGCAAACCAACCTGTGGTGGTTGGGGAGACAACAGCCCAGAATATGGCAGGGGCAATTCAAATATGACATCTACATCTTGCAAAACTGGTAAGGAGTCAAAATGTTTGATCATTTATTTTATATTACATTCTCATAGACCTTTGTCACTTGAGCCTTCTAAATATTAGCTGACACTGACCTCTAGTGGACATTTGCGGAAACTGTTTGGTCTGAGAATTTTGGTTTTGTTTCTTAGCTCCAAAACCTATGCAAGACAGTTGGGGAGGAGGAGGAGAAGAGCTGGGCCTGTCTGGAAGTCAGTGGGACACGGACGATGGAGATATGTGGAATAGTGCAGCTTCTCAGGAGAGTAATTCTTCATGCAACTCTTGGGGCAATGCATCCAAAAAAGCTCCCTCAAAAGTAAGTTCCAAATATGGAAGTTTTATTTGCATAATATTGATACAATGTTATTACTACATACAACATTTATAGATTATGTTTTTGGTGTGTTACAGGTTAAAGTACCAGGGAAGCAAGAAGATGCCTGGATAATGAATCGTCTAATCAAACAGCTGACGGACATGGGCTTTCCAGTGAGTAAATATTGTACTCTAAAACATATTTACATTATTTTACATTAATGTTATGGTTAGTTTATCATCATTGTTACTAAATATTGCTAAATTTTGTCTGTCTGTAAAGAGAGATCCAGCAGAGGAGGCACTAAAGAGCAACAACATGAACCTGGACCAGGCCATGAGTGCCCTGCTGGAGAAGAAGACTGAGCTGGATAAGCGGGGAATGGGCATAGGCCATGACTACAATGGGCTCATCAATAAACCCATGAACTGTCCTCGGCCTCAGCTTCTGTCTAAAGACCCTGTGACAGACCCTCGCTTGCCTTTCATGGATAAGGTGTGCGCAGCATTTCAGAAAAAACAACTTCCTGTGTTTAGTGTTGATTTTGCTTGAGCAAAGTCTCATTACCTTTGTTTGTGCGGCAGATGCAGAGTGGAATGTTTGGTGGTGGCAATGCACAAGGCCGTGCCATGCAGCCCCCTCCCCAGCCTCCGGTGCCACCGCTCAGCTCGTCTCAGCCCAGTCTACGTGCTCAAGTGCCTCCCTTTCTGTCCCCTCAGGTATTACACTACAGTGACAGGGCTGAATACTGCACACAATACCTTAAACGCAGACTAACCCATGATAATAATGTTTTTACAGGTTCAAGCACAGCTCTTACAGTTTGCAGCAAAAAACATTGGTCTGAATCCTGCACTTTTAACCTCACCTATAAACCCTCAACATATGACCCTCCTGAATCAACTATACCAGCTGCAACTGGTGAGTTCACTCCATAAACTGTATATATAAATGGATATAGCAAATGTGCTAGCCGCCACATTCCAAATAGGAAGTTCACATGGTTCGCAAGGCTCATCCGGATCCTTCTGACTCTGGCTCCCATTGACTTACATTGGAATATTGTCACCCTTCTTTCTGTAACTTATGCAGTGAGCCTCTTCATTTTGGTCTTAAAATGTCTGTATTTACCCAACTGCATGATTGGTCTGTCAAAATATGCATATTTATAAACATATTGCATTTACTATGTAATAGATATTTCCATTTCAAAACAAGGTGGAACCAAAAATGAATTACATAATTATAATACAACAGAATTTTCACTGAGAAAGAAAATTTTTCTGTGTCATATTTGAAAGTGCTTTTTAATCTAATATAGATGTTTTATTACACTTTTTAAATTAATTTTTATGATGCATTCTTATTTTGTTTGTGTTTTACCACAAAGCAGTTTTCTATAGAACAGATTCCTTTATTTTACCTGTCCCACAGGCATACCAGCGTTTACAAATTCAGCAACAGATGTTACAAGCCCAACGCAATGTTTCTGGCCCCATTCGACAACAAGAGCAGCAAGTAAGTTTCCATCAGAAATCTGGTAATAATATATTTATTTTTTGGTTGAAAGCAGTTATTCCTGATTTTAACATTCATATTGAATGTCTTTCAGGTTGCCCGTACAATCAATAACATGCAGCAACAAATCCAACAGCACCAGCGTCAGCTGGCACAGGCCCTGTTAATGAAGCAGCAGCAGCCTCCTCCAGCCCACTCTGGCATGCATCCTGGAGGGAACAAATCCAGCCTGGACTCTTTTCCAGGTCACCCCCAAGCTCCTGGTCTCTCTGACCTGCAGACCAAAGACCCACAGTCATCGGCTAATACCTACAGTCCCTACTCTCTTTGTAAGTAGGATAAACCACAATTTATATTTCCGTGCATTTCAATACATTTCTTACATTTCATAAGTTAATTTGCTGTTGTCGTTTTTATTCAGCTGGACTGAATTCAAACATGAATGTAAACTGCTTAGAAGTGGGAGGCATGTCTTTGAAGGAATCTCCCCAACCTCAATCACGCCTTTCACAGTGGACACATGCCAACTCTATTGAAAGTATCTCCGAAACATCCTCCCCTTTAGAGCCCAGCCTGGGAAAGCATGGTGAGCAACTAAAATGTTTATTCATGTCCCTTTTCACAGCAAGTGTTTTATAACAGTAATTATTGTCATTTTAAAGACCTGAATTTAGAATAATTCCTTTTCTCATTAGGTGCCAATCTGGGCCCCCCTGGAAAGTCTCCTCAGCTGGAGGATTCCTTCAGCACCTACAATCTCATGTCAAACTCAGACTCTCCCACAAGCCCTCTGGTTCCTCCTGACAACTGGGGGCCGCCTAAAGGTAGCAGTGAGAAGATGGCCAATGGGACCAATATTAACTGGCCTCCAGGTCAGTGACAATTTCATGAATACTTTATTTTTAAGTGTATAAAAACAAAGTAGAAAAAAAATATATCTAATGTGTCCAGAGTTCTGCCCTGGGGTACCCTGGAAAGGTCTCCAAAACATTGACCCTGAGACAGACCCAAATGTGACTCCTGGCAGTGTCCCCAGTGGGCCCACCATCAACACCAATATCCAGGACGTTAACCGCTACCTGCTGCGGGACCGGAGTGGAGGTGAGCTCAGGCAGCGGTGGGAGCACTCTCTCAGTCAGAACTTGCACGTTGAGCTTGGGCTTTTTTTGCACAACCTTCTTGATTCTGCAGCTGGTACTCTTCTGTTTGGTTGGATTTTCTTTTCCTTGAACAGCTTTAATATTTCATACCCATTTACATTTCTATTTTAACTATACTACTTTGTCTTTTTCTACTGTTTGTCATTGGCCATGTGCATTTTCTTTTATTTCATTTCTATCTGCTACCATTCCTTATTTTTGTCTGTCTATTTTTGTGTTGCTGGTATCTGCTTAGGCTCTTCTCCCAATTCATCTCAGGCTCTACCTTCCTCCACTGATTGGCCAGTCAATGCTTGCACTAGCTCGTTCAGTCTGTCGCCCCCGGAGGCGGACGATGCAGGTACACAGTTTGCATATAACCTGAACACAAGTTTCATCAAAACCATTATTTTGTTTCTAAAAACTTTCTCTCTTGTCCTTGCGTTACACCACATTTAATTAAATTGTCTTGCTACTTCAAAGATCTTGTTTTCAATTGTTAATGCAGTTATTGCCCTTTGTTCTGTTGTCCTCCCATTGTGTATAGGAAAAGGGATATCATACATGTAAGGGTCAGAAATATGGTCAAATTTGTTTTGCAATTTTCTTCAACATGATTGCATATTGCCCGGCCCCTACATACATATGTATTTTATCTTTTAAGGTTTCTCTGTGAAATGTGAAAGCAAGTATAAAAACTCTACCTGTAGTTACAGTCTTGTATAAATACCCTTATTTGTGCAGGTAAATTGTCAGAAATTAAATCAACTTGGTCACCTGGCCCCATACCTCACAGCCAGGCATCTCTGTCCCATGAGCTGTGGAAGGTCCCACAGGGACCCAGAAGCAGCAGTGCAGCACCGAGTCGCCCCCCTCCCGGTCTTACTAACAACAAACCCTCTGCTACGTGGGCTGGCACCACACTGGGGCTGGGTCAAGGCTGGAGCAGCTCCTACACCACAGGTAGGTCACAGTGTTAATATAAAAATGACAGTCAAGGAACAATGACAAAAGCTTGAAGATACTATAACATCATTTTGTATTTCATTTACAGCAGGCACTACATGGAGCACTGACAGCTCTCCCAGGACCAGTAGCTGGTTGGTTCTTAGGAATCTTACTCCACAGGTACAGTTCTACTGTGTCTTGCATACTGTAAAGGAGTAGATCATTATACTTACACTTTATCCACTTGAAGATGTTATAACAACGCATTGCTCCCTGTGTCATAGATTGATGGCTCAACCCTGCGGACACTGTGCATGCAGCATGGCCCTCTTATCACATTCCACCTCAACCTGACACAAGGCAACGCTGTCGTGCGTTACAACTCCAAGGATGAAGCTGCCAAAGCTCAGAAGTCTCTTCACATGTATGGTCTTAATTATTAAATGGCCACTTGTGTCTTGATGAAATAAAACCAATTACTCAAGCCATTTTATATGTCCTTTTGGCAGGTGTGTGCTTGGTAATACCACCATCTTGGCAGAGTTTGCTGGAGAGGAAGAAGTGAACCGATTCTTTGCACAGAGCCAGTCACTTGGTGGAACAACCAGCTGGCAAGCCACTCCTGGCACTAATCAAACACGGATGGGCGGGACTGGCTCAGGAGTCACTCATCCCATTGGTCACTCTCCGCACTGGAATAACAACAGTGGAGGCACAGGGAGTGGAGGTGCTCTGGGCACAGGAGGACCTAAAACAGGAGAGCTGCTCTGGGGCGGTGTACAGCAGTATTCCAGCCTGTGGGGTCCTCCTAGTGGAGAGGAGGCTCGTGTGATGGGGAGCCCCACCCCAATCAATACACTGCTTCCTGGAGACCTGCTTAGTGGGGAATCTATGTAGCCCTCACAAGAAAACCTGAGTTTGCAAATCAGTGTGGAGATAATCAGTGTGGTATACGGTTACAGAGGGGCAAGGAGAGGGATCACTGCTGCTCACCATCCTCTGCTTTTTACCCCCTGGTTTTAACATCTCAGTTAAAAAATTTTCTCATTGAGATATTTTATTCAGTGTTGAGGTTTTTTTTTTTTTTGGAGATACAAAGAAAGTGAATTTTGCAACGCAATGTAAGAGATGTGGAAACTTGCACCTCAGAGATCCATATGAAGCATCATTCCCTTCAATCAGAGCAGTTTGGACTCCACATCTGTATTTCTCAGCACTAATATTAGCCTTAACCTTTTCCTGGTCTGTTCTTGTTCACTCTGTACTTGGTGAAGAAACATATAGACTCGTGCACACCCTTATTTCTGAGCCAGTGAAACCTGAGTGAGAGTCAATGCTGCTGAAGACTACCCCAAATAACCACAGCTCAAACTCCATTACACAGTGCTCAAAGGGAATGATGCAACTTTGTTCACTTTGTTCAAGCCATTTATTTTTTCTAGTGTGTTTTCCATTGCAAACAAAGCTAAGAATATTATATTATTCACATGTGTCTCAATCTTACTTGGTGGCATCATTACATATCCAGATGATGGATATGATGGACAATAGAATGAACCACTGCTATTACAAGTGAACTGCAAAGACAAACACTTAATGCACCTCAATCTACTGCAGGACTCCTGCAGTTTGGTCTCAGTCTTTGACCCTCTCACTGATGTTGTGGATAACCTCAAGTCGGTGCGTAGTTCCTCACTCCACCAACAAAAACACCATTTCATGTGATGTGCAATATAAGCCACAGACTTTACCGTCCATGCAACCCATCATCACCTCTCAGAGAAGAGGAATACTACAAGGAATGATTGAACTGCAAACTATTTCTGCCCCCACCTTAAAACTGCCACTAACACCTTTCCTCTCCCCGTGTGAGTGAAGGGGCTTCAGTGAGGGGCTGGTCTTAAAACATATTCTGCCTAAAACACAAAGGTAACTCAAAGCACTTGTTGGACCAGCCCCCTCTGCAGCCACGTATGCCAGTGACTAGTTTGGGGGAGAAGATTGGACTTGTGTGTACATGTGTGTGCATGTGGGGAAATGGCATCAAACCAAATTAACCTGGAAGACCAGAATACCTTTTTTTTTCCTTTTATCCAAATTTTCATCAATAGCTATTTGTAAACAAAGATACTGGTTTGTGAATATGTGGTCAATCATAGCACTTAGCAAGAGCATCACTGATAATACACCTTCAATGCCAACATCCTGAAGAAAGGAGAAGTGGCCGTGGCAACAAAAAAGCAATTTACAGTGGCTTCTATACTTTTTTTACTCAACTTGGATGTAAGGATTTTTTATCCTTCATCTCACATGTCTGTGAGAACCTGAAGGATGCTTAACATGGTAGCAAAGTGAAGGGAAATGCAAAGAATGAACTGACTCATCTGATGAGGAGTGTCGTGCTCTTTGTCAAGTAAATATCACTGTTACATCCCATTTTTTCAAATCAAATCTCTAGCCTTGGTGTCTGGAAATTTTCCACTTAATCCTGCAGGGGGGCTTACTTTCTTGACCCTTTTGATTTCTCTCTGTGAAGAGGCCCTGCCAACTTGTGGTATATCATGGTCACTGAGTGCCTGTCTGCTGCAGAGTGCACTGCTCCGCTGCGGCCCTCATCCTTCTCCCTGCAGGCCCCTGTCAGACTGGCTTCTCCCCATCTTCCCCTGGACCTCCAGGCCAAGAGCAGCTCACTACTACTACTACTGCACCACCCTCCTCTTCCATTCTCTCTCACTTCTGCATTGATCACTTTAGCCTGATGCTGAGGCACTTGATGTGTTGTACTTATTTCATTTGTCTGTGTACATTTTTTGCCGTAAAGTTGGCTGATGCAGTTGCGTCAGTCTGATGGTATAGTTTTAAAGTTAAATGCTGTTTTAGTTTGATTTCCCAGGCCCCCGTCTGCTTTGTCGGCAGAACCAGTGTGTAGTTTAGAGGTACGGCTTCTGGTCAGCCCATACAGACACTGATGATATCAGTAGAAACAGGCTTTTGGTTCTTAAGCGTTGTGCCATGCAGGATAAGGTCTCCACTCCACAGAGTGAATGCACCTTGTTTATAGTGGATGGGGCACAGCCACAGTGGTGCTTTATGTTTTAACTCTGGGAGTGCTTAGTTTCAACCACCTCGATTGAGAGCAGCCTTCCAGATCTATGCAAAATCAAGGAGGGATTCAATCACAGCCATTCAGATTTCACAGCCATGCTCCACATCTGCCAATGTCCACTTCTTTAACCTTTACTACCAGGCAGCTTCCCTTAGGCCTCCAAATCAAATGTGGGGGACACAGCTACTAAACACTAATGACCTGCTGTGGGAGTTGTTGGTTGGCAAACAGTCATTTTTGGGGTCTTGTGCCAACTGGCTTTTCCTCTCTGTACTTCCACCAGGCAGTATCCTAGTGAAGAATTAAGTGTGTTTTTGTCTGTGGGGTATGCACAAAGCTCTGTCAGAAAAATGCAAGGAGAAGCGACAGGACAAGCCTATGGTGCTGGTTTCTCACTGTCAGGGGATTGACACTTTAGTGGACAAACACGCTGCAGAAGTTGGGGCCAGCTGGTCCCTGTATGTGTCTGTGCACTGTTTATTGATCACATCGGGTACATCTTTCTAAAAACCAAAAACATTATCTTTTTTCATCATCAAAGTTTTTGCAAAAACTGAAAAAATGTTGTTTCCGCTGTGCCCTCCAAAGCTAAGGTGTTTCCCTGTGAGCTCTCCTCCATTGGAGGGAATGCTGTAATCAGGGTGTATGGGCCTACAGTATGAAGGTCATCACATAATCATTTCAAAACAGCTGGCTTTGGGGTCAGACCTAAGCTGTCAGCAGAAACAAGAACACATTAAGTTTGGTACCAAGTCTTAAATTTTGGGGCCTGTCCCTCTTCCAGAGTCGTGCCAGACTCGAGTAAACAATCACTATTGCCTGTTGTGTGTGTCTATTCATGAAATCTGCATTTACTCCACACTGGACTTGAATTAAGAAACTGAGTGTAAAGTGACTTTGGACTTGGGTGTTGGAAATTAAATGTTATTTCGTTAGTCTTTTGGTTTCAAAAAGCATCTAGAATTTAAGCAATAGATGCGTATCAATCACTGATCAAACAAGGGTCGGGCCAGAATGATTTTAATTTGCAAATTTCAAAAGGCCTAGGCTGAATATGCACATATAAGCTCATGCACAGTGCACCACCATAGTACACTGTGTATGGCTCTGTTTCCACTTAGTCAATGCCCACTCCCTGACATTATATTCCCTACAAAGTTCATATCAACATATCAGAGTAATACAAAATAATGAACGAAATACTTGAATCAAAAGAAGCGCCAATAATGTAATGTGAACACTTTTTGTAGTCGTTTTTTGTCTCATTCATAAACTTAAGAGATTTTTAATAGTATCAGAGTGAATCCAATTTGAAATGCGAGTGTTACAGAAAACAAAGAGTCGATTTTTCATCTTGAGTGTTTGCACAAGACTGCGTGTACTGTATGTCGTATGAATGTCTGTGTGTGGGTAACTGCGGTGGGACCTCCGCAATGTGTTTAGGTTAATACAGTATACTTTTGTTGATTTGTTTTACTTATTGCTTGTCAAATGTATATTCTGATGTTAATTGTTACTAGCCTCTAGCGTTGCACTGAGTGTCAGCCTTGCCCCTGATTCAGATAAATGAACAACATGATACATGTACTATGGGGAGGTCAGGACAGTTCATGTGTAAAAGTTTACTCAAGGACTAAAATAAGTGTGTTTTACAAATGTTACATTTATCTACCTTAGTGGCTTTCATTGTGGAATAATCCAACAAAGTGTGGATCATATTTGAGTATTGCACCATTTTCAGACTAAAAACAAAATAAACAAAAAAATCAAATACTATGTAAAAATGCAGCAAAAAAAGTGTTTTGCAGACCAGTGGCCATAGTAAGGATAGAAGGACTTCATCTCTCCCAAATCTTAGCAGTGGAGAATGGAGGTGGACAGGAGACTGAGCCTGGGCTGTGATGGCTCTTTCATAGGTGCCTACCTTTTTGGTTGTTAGCTTTTGTTCTGTCACTTTTTGTTCAACTGACTCATGTTCTTTGTTTTCCTGAAAGGCCACTGACGGTTTACGTAAATATATTTTTCCAGAGATGAAACACAAAACAAAGTCTAACAATGGGATTGTAAAAAAAAAAAAAAAAGGACAAATGCTTCCATTTAAAAGTGCAACAAACTTCACAAAATGAAGATGGTTGTTTTTTCAAGCTCTGGGATTGAACAGCGTGTTCTGTTACAACTTTGTTCTGTGTTAATGTTAATTTCTAAAGCCTGTATGTTTTATGTTTATTATATATTTTCCATTATATATGAAAACTGAAAAAAATATATATTGCTCACTACCTTGCACACACAAAAAGTGGATCTTGTCTCAGGAAGGCCAGGGTTCCAGAGTATCAACTCCACGCCATTTTAATGTACATTTTTTATGATTAGTTTAAAAAGGTGATTTTAAATTTAAGCACTGAAAGTTATGGATTTCCGAAGAAAAGCAAACTTTTTGTTTCTAAATCCGTAGCAGTTACATAATAACCAAATACTGGACTCTGATAAAATGTGCTTTATATATAAATCTATATATAAAAATTGCTTTAGGTTAAAAAGTTAATCATTTTGATTGTGAGAAAAAGACATGAGTAACATGCAAAATGCTGTTTGAATCTTTTTTGTGTGTTTTCCTGAGGTCCCGTCCTGACTGAATCAGGAATATTGTGCATTACTCTTTCCTCTTTCTCTCCCACAGCGTGTATTATGAAAACAACTTAAGAATGAAAATAGACTTTTTGTGGAACATTGTTCGCACTGAGCTGGTTGTAAAGGATCATGAAACTATGCACAAGTGTAGGGGACAGGTCAGGGGAACTCTTATTTGGGCTACATTCAGGTGGTCCACTATTGCAGGGGTGAGGGTTTTTTTTAAATGAGAGGGTGAGGGTTGGAGGGATCTCTGCCTCCTGGCCCCTCCTCCTCTGATCCGGATTGACCTAGCTCTACATCACCATGCTGTGTATTCCTAAAACCAATGAGCATCTCACTCTAGCACTGTGGGATTCTAGCCTGTTGCCCTCAAGGGTAATTTTCTCAGTTGTTTATGTGGGGATATTAGAGGGTGGGCTATGTGGGACTAGGGCTGCTTTTGCCTTTTTGTTTTTGAAATAATAAGTAAAATGTCTGTACTGAGATTTAATGAAAAGTCAGTGGCTTGTAATGTTTTATTTTTCTCTGTATATCTTTCTCCTCATAGAATGTGATTGTTACGACATGCACCGAAACAAATGTTTTCATCAACTATGGAGCTTCTTTCAAATATTAATAAAATAGCATTTTTCTTGGCTGTTACAATGTTGTATTTTATTTTTATTTTGTTGTTAGTTGCTTTTAATCTCCCATTTTCAGTTGTCTGGGGCAGGCGTAGTAATTGTCTTGCGGCTGTCTGTAGTTTGGGTTGGCGTACACAGGGAACTGCACTTCCTCCAGGTGTGAAATCCGATCAGAGATATTCTGGGACACAGTCTGAAACTTCCTGCTCATTTCCACATAGACGGAAGAAGAACGAGGTCGAAGTTTATGGTGCTGATTGGGCTTGACCTAAATAGTGCAACACATAAATTCACATTTTACAAATAGGTAGGCAACATATATTTTGTTAAGCATAACATTGCTTACATGGGGTGTTGGTAAGAGTAAATTAGTCTTTGGGGATTTTAAACAAGGTTAACAGAAAGGCCAAATTGCAAGTGAAATCAGCCAAAAAATGGACATCTGTATGTTTTTGTAATAGTCTAGTATTGCCAAATAATGAAAAATAGTTTGGTAGCAGGTTGAAAGTTTGGCACTGTGTCCCTGGGGAAGACACTTTACACACATACTGGTTATAACAAGCATAACTCCAAGTACATTACAGAGAGAAAATGTTTTAAATGTTAAACGTTATTGAATGTATTATGGTCTATCGAGATGTTCTGAAAAGTGACATACAGCAGTACATTGTAATACTCACAAAATGTGCTATGCCTAGCCCACAAATGACTAGCAAAATAAGCACAGTTGCTGCAGAGATGGTGAACAATACAGGTGGATAAACAGATGAGCATGGGCACAACTGCTCTGTAGAACAATTATATAAAAATAATTAAACGAGAAGCCATAATTGCAGGGTTGTACAATGTCTCACAAATCTAACAGTAGAGCAAAGATTTTAACAGTCACTTTAATACAGGAATCAGGAATACATTAATCGCATACCTGTTGATTCAACCAGTAAGAAAATCTTTTGGTCACTGATGAAATGCTTTGATGAGTTGTCCTCTGTGATCTCCCACAGGTACAGCCCAGTGTCCTCAGACTCCAGGTTCAATAAAGTGACATTAACTTGTGCAGAGTGGAGACTCCCACACAGATCCACACGCCCTTTGTGTTTGGGGCTCACCCTGGGGAGATCACCCCGGCTTAGGGAGAGCAGGGTGCTCTGACTGTGGGTGTTACGGTGGTACAAGTGTAGGTGGGTGCTTTGCTTCGTGATGGGACAGGATAGCTCCACAGACTGGTTCTCACTCACACGCCAGAACACCACCTCTGTACAAACTGAAAGACAACACTGCATTTGATTTTAATACATTGTGACTTAAAGTGAAAGAACCAGCAAAGGCTTGTAAATAATCTCTTCCAAATCTGGTGGACTGTTTGGATAGAAAGATCAATACAAATTAAAGCCGCTCGCGGCAATGATGGCCCTCGCCCCGGTGCGCACGCCCATGCCAGGCAACCGCTGAGGTCTTGTGACCGCCCTGGCACGACTCTCTCCTCCCGACAGCTCGTCCCCCAGAAAAATTACATAGGGCACCTTTAATATTTGAAAATGGGAACGATCTAGAGCCAAATTATAGAAACTAGGCCACAGGTCACATGACTTTTATAATCAAGAGCACTGTCAGACTAAGACTGCATAAAAACAGATCCTCCACCAGAAAAGTTACATAGTGCACCTTTAAACATATTTTGGGGGGGGGAGTATTTGCGCCCTTTGTGGCCAACCATGGAAAATACCCCATATCCATAATGTATTTTTTGGGTCGGAGACATGCATAGAATGTATTCCCCAAATCTGGTACAAATCCGATAATGTTGATGTTTCATGTCTGGATAGGTGGCGCTATAGAGTTCACTTTTCCTATACTTTATAGTGTATTATATTCAGTCCATGTTCAAGCTTTAGTGATTCAGATTTCAGCACAATCAGACAAAGTCTGTGCGTGTAGTAATTTTTGAACTATTTATTGGGGGAGTCTTTGCGCCCCTGCTGGCCAACCGTGGGAAACACCCCATATCCATAATATATTCTTTTGCTTGCTTTGATACAGAGAATTTAATCCCCAAATTTGGTACAAATCCGATAATGTTGACGTTTCTTGTATAGGCTAGGTGGCGCTATAGAGTAACTTTTCATATGCTTTATAGTTTATTATAATCAAGCCCTAATCAGGCATTAGTGATTCAAATTTCAGCACAATCAGACAAAGCCTGTGTGTGTAGGCATTTTTAACTATTTTTTTATTGAGTCTTTGCGCCCCTGGTGGCAAACAATGAAAATTGCACCATTTCCGTAATATAAAATTTTGCTTGAAATCATGCATAGAATTTAATCCCCAAATTTGGTCTAAATCCGATAATGTTGACGTTTCACGTATACACTAGGTGGCGCTACAGAGTTCACTTTTATTATATTTCATATTTCATCACATTCAGGCCGGGATCACACAATAGTGATGTGACTTTGAGCTCTGTAGGCCAAAGCCTGTGGCCATGAGAGGGCATCAAAGAAACAGGAAACGAAGGTGTTATTCGCCGGCGTGCTACGGACAAACCGTGAAAAAGTGCGCTGAGAAAAATGATGGCGTTTGTGGACCCACATCTGTAGATGTGACGTGTGAAATCTGAGCTCGTTTGGACCAAAACCAAGACACTTGAAGACTTTGGCGTACACGCAGTCAAAACGGCGGTGAATTTTTGATCCAATATGGCCGACTTCCTGTTGGTCATAGAGACGTGCTCCTATTCATCTTTTGGCTTGTCTCATGGTTCTCTGTCACTGTCCCGAATTTCGTTTCCCTGCGACAAACTTTGCTTGTCCCCTCTCCCATAGGGGTCCAATTCTAGGGGGCGCCGTTGAGTGGGGTCACTTTGGTCATTGTTGCGATCTCCGTTTTATCGAATTTTTCGCCGGGCCGGTCGATTCTATACCCCCATGTGAGACTTTTCGTCGACGTTCAGGGGGTCAAAAATGCGATCATTTTGGCGGAAGAGGAATAATAATAATAATAATAATAATAATAATAATAATAATAATAAAGAAACCAACGAAGAACAATACCCCTCGCCATTAACTTCGTTAACTGGCGAGGGCCAAATATACAATACAAAATTCAACATAGTTTAGACAATAGTCCCTAGTCTACAAAAAACATTAAACATAACTACAATAATATGAAGCCTAAGGTTAAGGAGCTGATAATGCAGGTCCTACTAGTAATAATAAACATTTTTAAAACATTTAAAATAAATTCACTGTGTATTTTATAATGTGTCGTTTTATCATTTTACTGTCTATTTGCACTATTTTGCATCTGTTTTATTTATGATGCACAGTTGCCAATTTTTTATTTAACAAATAAATACAGTAGACCAATATAATTTATGTTCCTGTTTCTTACCTTTAAAAATTTGAGTGAAGAAAAGAATCCCAAACAGTACCATCTTCATTTATCTGTCTACACAAAAACGTATTACGCTATAGGCCTATTGCAAGTTTAGCCACAGGCCAACCCCACCTGTTTCCTGATCATTCTCTTCCGTTTCGTTCTTATTTAGTTTATTTTCGCTCACAGCGGTAAGAGAAGTCGTGACAATCAAGTCACCCACCCACTTCTTCTTCCTTTGCATGGAGTATAGGCCCCCCAGCCTACTGCTTAAGTATAAAATCAAAATATCATGACATGAACGTGAATGGTGCATTTATGGAGAAATAACACAATATACAGTGTCACAAAAAGAATGAGTTTGAAAACTTGATTAAAACGATAACCATGCGCCAATCAGGGTTAAGTCAGCGCAGGTGTGCACGCGCGTCACTTTAAACTGCGCCACCGGCCACGCGCTTTTGTCTCTTTTCTATGCAAACTTTACTATTTTAATGTTATCTATGGAGACTTTGAATTTTGTGGCTCTGTTTTGCGTTTTGTTGACTGAGCTTTATGTAGTCCATTCTTTTATTTCACCGTCAAAACCTTTCAAACAGAACCCATTTGCAGAGAAGCCTCTGCTAACAAGAGGCCAGGACAGCAAGCAGGGCCACCGGGAAGGGGCTGCTGAAGAGCGGGAGCAGGTCAACTCTGTGACCGTGAGCTGCCTTCCGGACTCACTGGAGGTTGTGATCCAGGCTGATCTTTTCGGAGTGGGCGCCTCAGTAAAGGGCAGTGACCTGCGACTGGGAGTGGACAATGATGAACGCTGCAAAGCCGTGTCGTCTTCTAATGATGAATACAGGATCACTGCTGGGCTGTTGGACTGTGGTACAAAACACTGGGTAAAAAATAAACTCCTTATCTCAAAATGCTAATTTGGGTGGTTCACGACTGGAAACAATCTCAGCTATTATGGGGCTTAGGTGAGGTACATATTTATTTGGCAGCTCAGACATAAGAACAGACGACAGTTTAACTAATTTGAAACACTTATTTGTTACCCAAATCTTATTTTGTTTGTAACCTTACTTAATGTGTGCAGATGACTGAAGAGTCCCTGGTCTACACAAACCTGCTCATCTACTCCCCTGAGCCCTCTGCAGGTGGTGTGATCCGGATGGAGGAGGCAGTCATTCCTGTAGAGTGCCACTATGAAAGGTAAATTTTTTACCCAACACTTAAATTCCAATTTTGTTGTACTTGGACTTTCTTTCGTCAAAATAGAATTTCTGGGCCATAGTAGCTCATAAACGACAGTAATATTTCTTTGGTTTTGGCTCCAGAAAATACAGTCTGACCAGCTCTGCACTTTTTCCTATCTGGATTCCTTTTGTGTCCACAATGGCGACCATGGAAAAGTTGAACTTTGCGCTGAAAGTTATGACTCGTAAGTGTAAATCTGCCTATTAGAACTAGTGTCCGACGCTTATGACTGTGATTCTGTGCAGCTGACTGGCTCTACAAAAGGCCCTCAAATGTGTTTTACCTTGGCGAGCCCATTCCCATTGAGGCTTCTGTCAGACCTGGGCACCACATGGGCCTCAGGGTGTTTCTGAACTCTTGTGTGGCCACTCTTACCCCAGACGAGCACTCTTCACCCAGATATGTGTTAATTGACGATGGGTAAGCAATCAAAACAACTTTGGCTCTAAAAGACAAGCCTAAAACTCAATGTGGCACTCATCCTACAGGTGCCTGCTTGACTCCCAAGTTCCTAATTCAAGGTCCCAGTTTTCGTCAAGAGTCCAAGATGACAAGCTCCATTTGGTTATAGATGCTTTTAGGTTTCATAATGAGAACAAAGGAGAAGTGAGTTGAATAGCAATTGATCTGTAATTTTAAAGTATTTCAAATAACTTGGCATTGTCGCTTTGGCAGCTTTACATCACCTGTCAGATGATTGCTGTTCCAGTTAATGATGCAGATTCACCCAGTAAAGCATGTACTTTTATTAATGGAAGGTAAGTCTTATCCACTCTGTGGTGTTCTTGTGACATCCTGTAAATTATGTCTGAAATGTACAGCAGACAGCCTTCTCAAGCAGTGCCTTAATTTATGAATCATGACAAATGTGCCAATCCTGTTTAAAATATGCCCAGAGGACACGACATAAAAATGCTAAAATTAAAATTCCACATGCGTCTGCGTTTGTGGAATCTTTAGTGGAAAGGGTGTATCTCTGAGGATTTGAATGTAATTTGTGCTTCATTTACAAAAGGTGGCGTTCAGCTGATGGCAATGACTACTTGTGTGGTTATTGTCAAACCCAAAATGAAGAGGGCCTCATCAAAGACAAACTGAGTGGTCTGTTCAGTCCTCGAGGGTTTGGAAGGCCAGCAAGACCTGAAACCCTCTGGAGAAGTGGATTAAAGACAGACCAGGGTAAATCTTTTCGATGGCATTTTGTGGTTAAGTTCTCACCACTGGATATCATCAGTGTGCGTATTCTCAGACTGACTTTGGTCTTTCAGAACAGGACAAAGAGGCCATAGTTGGTCCACTTCTAGTTCTCCCAGTTGAGAAGAAAACAAAGACCAAGTTTAATCTACCTTTGTATGGCAGCACCTGGCGAAGTGGAGTGTCTCAAAATACAGGTGATTTGAATAATATTTATATAATAGTAGCCTACCTTTTCAAGTCTTAATTGGTGGAGTATAGCCATTTTCTGTGACAATTTCTAATCCATGTTTAAATTGTTCTCAGTGAAAAAGATTTTGGCTCCTGAAGTTTTGTCCAGCTCGGAGGAGGAAGTAGAGAATGTCCCTGAGACTCAGAAAGTAGAGAATGTCCCTGAGACTGGGGAAGACTCTCCAAATGTGACAAATGGTGATGAAAGTAAACCAGTGAAGATTGTTCGGTTGGTTTTAGTGAACTTCAGATTTTGTTTTTTTCCACAGATGATGCTGACTATGAAACTTCAAAGGAAGAAGATGTAGAACATGGCTTTGATGTGTTGAAAAGTGAAAAGATGGGCCCACTGTATCTACCTATCCTGAAGGAAGGCCTGGAAAATGAAACTACAGCTAGTTCCAGTAATGTCAGCACTAGTCCACTGCCAGATATTGATTTGACTACCTCACTGAATGACACAGACTCTGTTGTTACCATTACAGTGGAACCAAAGAGATAATAAACATGCTTTGATAATCTTTTTAAGTGTGTTTTGTTTGTTTTCTGCAGCAAAACCCAGATGTAAGTTCATATCTGTATTTGCTGAAGATGTGAAGAATGTATTAAGTATTTTTGCCTACACTTAATAAACGTCCATTTTTATATATACTATGGTTAAAATTAAAACTGATTTGTGGACTGTGGTGACCTCTGCTGTCCATTGTTATAACAAATTATATTTTTTGTTAAATTCATGGAAGTAGGAACTTCTGAAATATTTAGTGCTTTTGTTTGAACATTGCTTCCCCTCCTGTATCGTGATTCACTTGAGTAGTGGTGAAACACATTTAATTTATTGAACGGAACCAATGTTTACTGGACTGTGGTGACCTGTGCTGTCCATTGTTATAACAAATTATATTTTTTTGTTAAATTCATGGAAGTAGGAACTTCTGAAATATTTAGTGCTTTTGTTTGAACATTGCTTCCCCTCCTGTATCGTGATTCACTTGAGTAGGGGTGAAACACATTTAATTTATTGAACGGAACCAATGTTTACGTTTACAAACATTAGCCGGTAAATTTGGAGTGAACACGGAGGTAGTTGCGCATGCGTGGTGGACACTGAAATGTAAACACCTTGCTAGAGCCTATATTTTGTTGCTTTCTTTCATCATATACAGAGATAGACACCAGAGATACAGGTTTTAGTGTGTTTGCTGTGACCCTAGTCTCGGCAGAATCATGTTTACTTCACAAACGTCGTCCTTCGTCCAGGATTCAATCGATGTGGACGAGAGAGACGATTTTGATAATGAAGACATTCCTGCATACAGTCAAAAAATCCAGCTGAACTGCTATTATACCATCTACCTTTATCAGGGCACAAGGTAATCTGAACGTTTTGTAAATGTGGTGTAATGTAGTGAGATAGTTGCGATAGCAAAATGATTGTACAATTACAACTTAACCTTTAGGCAGTCTTATTTGTGCTTTAGTCTAACCTACAGATATACTAAATTAAACTTTTTTATGAAAGGTTCGTCACCTGCTTGTCTACATCAGATTGTATATATAAATGGTCTACTTGGAGATGTTATTGCTTTGCTGAAAGATTACACCAGATTACATTTTATCAAGCTTCCATTTATTCAATTACATGTCTTTAGAGCTCAAAATAAAGTTAATCATTACTTGCATAACTCTCAAAAGATTCGATCTGTGCGTGGCCTGGTTGCATCATGTGCTTGTTTCACATGGGAAGTTTATTGCCATACTATAGAAAATTCCAGGCCAAACAAAGTTGCATACATAGAGATTTGATATCTGCTGCAACAACTGAGGTTATTTTTTCCTGTGACATTTCATATGTTTGATCAAAAATCTCTTGCACATACTTGCTATAGACCTTTTATTATCATTATTGTGCCATTCTTAATGTATTTTTCTCAATTATTTCTAATTTTTAATTTTGTACATTTTCAAAGGTACTTCAATGCTTTTACTAAAGTAAATTACTAAGTAAAAACTTATTCCACTATTTGATTTAAGATTTTAAGGTTTACCTAATTTTAAATTTCTTTACATACTACCATCTTCCCTATGACCTCCTGAGAATGACGGTTTATAATAAGCAAACATTTGGCTTCTCAGCAATGAATTGTTGAGAATTTTTTTACATCTTGAAAAACAGGGAATAAGTGAACTGTGAATTGTCTTAGATCTGAGAGTACTGGGGAAAATGTGGCATGGAACCAGCGAAGAGCAGATTCTACAACAAGTCAGGAGGACTTTAGGTAACAAGGCGTCTCCTCCGGCCCTTGTAGTTGTTTCTTTTTGAATTTCAATGTCTTCATCCATGAGCTGCAGTTGGAAATCAACAAGTCATCATGGAATTACTCTTTTATCTATGATTTTGTTTTTATTTATCATTGCTGTGTGGCTGAATTAAATGTAAATTATTTTTTCAGATCTTGCTTGCTGTGCTGTACACTTCTGTCTGTTCATGACTGTTTTGACTTGCAATACTTGGTTGGTGGTTCTCTACTTGAGTGTGTGTTGTGATGGATGTGGCTTTCAGTCATTGGCCATAATCTCTCTCCATTGTCATGACTGACTTAAAATAACCACATTACATTATGTGCAGCTCTGTATTATTTAATTCTCAGTCTCCTCTCTCTATAGTTTGACACTCATAGACAGCAGCCTACCAGCAGAGGCTGAACCAGAGCTGAGAACCTACATTTCAAGGAGGCTGAGCAAAGGAGCTCTGCTCGGAGGGATGGGAAACATTGCCACAGTAGAGCTCAGGTAATAATGTGCAATACTGTATCATTCAAATATGGTGTTTACCTGTGAATTATTGTTAATAAATGAGATATTTATTCATTCCCAGTATTCCTGAGCAGGCAGTGGGCTGCTACTGCTGTCTCCTGGAGCAGGAAAGATCTCCTGAACAGCCCGATTCTGATGGCAATGGATATGTCATCTGCTTTATGGGTGGCTCTGAGAAGGGGCTTAACCTATATCCTTACCACCACAGGCATTATTTTGGGGTATATGCTAGAACTGCATTGTTGTCACCCAGTATCCAATAACTTACAACAATTGTTTACATACAAGCTCTAATAAATTCTTGAACTAAGTCTACATTCAGATTAGAGCTGGACAAATATGTCCAGGGCTTACACAGCAGTCTGCAAACTCCAGTGGTAAGCACTTAAAAAAAACAATGCAGTTTTGTTCTAGTTTATAGTCATTTCTTGTTGCTCCTTTTTGACAGCTGAACAATCTTGAGACAGTGGTGCAACCCTATCTGAGCCGCTGGTACGAAGAGTCTGTAATGCACATTCACCGTGTTGTGCAGTTGGTCCAGACTAACATAAGCTTCTTACTACATGCAGTAAGTTGTTCTGTTCTTTACTTTTTATTTGACACTCACTGAACTTGATTATGAAAAGAATTTGCAATTGTTTTCGTAAATGTTGTTCACATAGGCTTTGAGTCATACACCTGTAGAAGTAATAAATTCAGATGAGCGGACAAAGGCGGATGTATCCAGGTGAGAAAACCCTGTATGCTTCACACTGATACTCCTAGCCTTGTCATTATGCTGTTAATAATTATGTGCTTTATATTAGGTTTATCAAAGCTGCCAGTTTACAGGGCTTATCCCAACAAGACACTACTGCAGCATCTTTATGTAAAGCCATGTCTGAGGATATACATACAGATCTCATCATAGACTGTACTACTAGCCCCCCCACTCTGAGCAACTCGGGTAACCACCACTTCATTACATTACGTTTGAAGAAAAACAAATGCATGTGCCAGTCTAATGCTTTCCCTCTTTTAGTCACCAATCGGTTCTGTGATGACTGGATTCAGGCCTTTCTAAATGCGACAGAGCGCTGTAACCCTTTCCTGCTTCGACAAATTTTAGAAAACTTTAAATTAAAGGTATATGCATGCCCTATTTATTGTGCTGTATTAAAAATAAGTTAAAAATATATTTATAGTGCTGAAAATTAAGGACTTGTAATGTGAAAGGGTTTTTATTTTTTTATCTTTTTAATTGTGGCAAATAAAGATTTATCTTTTTAATTGTGGCAAATAAAGATTGCAGTAGTAATACTTGGTCAAAATGAAAATTGTATTATATTGTGTGCCACATAATAATTTTGGGCAGGACATACTCATTTAATCTCATTCTTAGGACAGCCGTTTGAAATCTTTAAACTGTGTTTTAATAGCTGTGATAATCATAGTATAAGCCATATAAAAATGCAATTTATATGAATACTAAAGCAACCATTTTTGTGTTATCCAAATTAGGGTCTATAGGAAAAGAAAGAAAGACATTTTATTGTGTTGATATTTGACACTATAATGTATTTAACACGTCTATGCTATAACACTCAGGCCATCCAGGACATGAACAGTCTGAAGAGGTTTGTGCGTCAGGCAGAGATGAGCCACTACGCGCTGTTCCGCTGCTGTCAGTTCCTGCAGACCTGTGGGAACGGCGACGTGCTGCTGCAGAACGCCCGCTCCGAGCACAGTGACAGCACCGAGGCCTGCAGCATCATCAGTGTCCTGGAGGAAGTCATCAGAGAGCAGGCCTAATAAACACCACAGGGCTCTAACAGTCAGCCAGATTTAAAGGTGCACTCTGAAAGTTTGAAGAGTGGAGGGTTCGCTTCCTGCTTGTCTTCATGGAAATGTTATACTATTCTTGGAAAGTTCCATAGTATGAGATTGAGAATATTTATCTTGCACTTTAAAGGTGTGCTATGTAACTTTTCTTGAGGATACAGCACCTTCTTGTCTTCATGGAGATGTGATTTATTCATTTTTTTGCTGTTGTTGGTGCAGTATGGTTAAATATATCTAGTATCTTGCTTTTATTTAATTTCAGGTGTTTGTATTGCTTAAAAATACCCTGAAAGCATGTGCACTTACTGTGAGCAGGGTCGCCTCTCCACAGACCTGAGTTGTAATTTGGCCTTGTGGCATCACCTGCTCAATGTGGAGGGTGATTCATTTAATGTCATACTGTGGAAAATTCCAGACAAAGTGATAACAATTCCATGGCAAACGGTCGGTGACAGGCCCTCTACCAGAAAAGTTACATAGTGCAGCTTTTAATTAGAGAAATAGAGTGTGGTGGTAAACATCCATCAACCATCCATCAATATTTTAGTGTTCTCTCTACAAATGATTCCTTTGCAATTTTGGCTTTGTGGTTATGGGAAAAAATATATATAATTGTTTGTAAATGTCCAGTTCAGACACACTAATCACTAGAACATCTGGCCAGAGTGTCAACTGCCCTTAAATAATTACTCTATATTTACTGCTAATAACACTACACTTGAAACAATAAACCAGTGTGTAAATTCTGTGATTTTGGAGACCATTTAAGGAGGTTAGCAAACTACAAAAAATAATGACTAGTAATGAGCCCCAAAAATATTGTTCATTTTTATTTGTTGAACAATATGTTGATATAGTAATTAGTAATAGTAGTATTAGTAGTAGTCATTGTCAGGAGTAAATAACACAATTGATGCTCTACATGTATGTCTATGGCAGAATGTTCAGCAGTTACCATGGTGACACAATGCGCACAGCCAAAAATGTTTTAAATTAGTCTGAAAACACAAGATAAAAATTGTGAAAAAGTTCTTTCTGGTCAAATTGTTAAACAAAGCTCTGATTAAAGTTGAATTTGAGGAGCAGCGCTTCAGACAGACCAGAGCCTACAGCATCACACCCACAGGGAATTTTTGATGACTTGGGCTGCAAATGATAATACTGTTAATATTCTGGACAGCTAATTAATTCAAGTTTCCTCAAATACCTAATGTCTTTGTTAAATGTCAGTGACCCATGTGTGAATAGATTTTTTAGACTTTTACATATATAGAAATAGTAGGCACTTTTATAGTGCTTATCATTTTGAGTGCACAAATCACTTTGATCCCTTGCTTGTTATCTTATGTCTCTCAAAAAAAAAACACTACCATACTTAACTGGAAAATATGCATAGAATATAATATATAAAATTTAATAAATACATTGTTCTCTTTGTGTAATGTTTAAAAAGATTTTTTTTCCACATGTCATTCTCAAAGTTTAAACTGAACAAATGTGCTACTATCTTTTATCAAGTATGGAGAAAATACTAATGCAAAGATGTGAATATATATTTAAATGAGTTGTATTTAGTAATCACATTACATAACTGTCTCTCTTAAAGAAAACCTTACATTTTTATTTAAAAGTTATTTCAGTCCAAAGTGAAACAGCAATAAAAAGGTTGTTGTAAATGTTTAGCTGTGAACAAACCTGACCTGTAAATGCAAACTGTGGTGTCTGTATTTTTGTGAATAGTTATAATGGCTGCATGGTTGTGGTCTTGAATATAATGTCTTTAAATATTGTCACCTGAAGCATTATGCATCTAATAAAAATGTGAACCGGAGTACAGCTTAAATTTTGTGCAAAAGTAAATCTGATGCTTTCTGATTATATTTTCCAGTAGGGTCCATCCTCAGGATCTGAAACCACAAAAATAAAATATTACATGTTTACTCAAACTCTTTTGTAAAAACATGGAAGTGTTTACCTATGCAGTCATCTGCTGACTTCCTCAAAAGGGCACTTGGTACATCATAGGGGTTTTCTGTGGATGTATTCATTATGTATAAACATGGATTGATTGAGAATAGTTTAATACTCGTTCTTACCTTGATCAAGAAGGTTTCTGTAAGACAAAGGGTGATCATACTCCCCTTTGTCTGTATATGTGGGTTGGTCAGCCCTCTGACAAACTATTTTAAAATCATTACTTAAATGAAATACAAGTCATAACACTAAACCAGTAACCATAGTGCTATTATTGGCAGTTTACTTACCATTTCGAGCAGGCAAAACATCATAGTCTCCATCCAGTCTAATCTCTTCATTTGTTTTGTTAGCTGTTAATATACACAACAAATATATGGCTGTATATTTGTAATAATATATTGGAAACGTGAATGTGAACATTACCATTGGACTGGTGAAAGTTTTGGTAGATTGGGTCCTCTGATGTGGGGGATGTAGAGTATGGCTCAGGACCAGGAGGGCTACAGTTGGTTTGCATGGGTTCTACAAAATATTCCACATCTGCATACATACTGGTGTTTATGCTCTGCTCCTCACACACTTCATGCCTAAGAACAAGACTTTGTCAACAACTTCACTTTGACATTCTGTTTGTATGCAAATATCAGCATGAAGTGAACCAATGACAAAACCCACACCTGCTTACAAATAAAAGTATTATGTAGGCCCATCTCAGAGGAAAAGTGATTTCTCCTGAATTGGAATTAAACAACCCATTTGTAATTAGACAGACCGACCCCGTTATAATAATAATGCATCAGTTTTATATAGCGCTTTTCTGGACACTCAAAGACGCTTTACAGAGCATTATTCATTCACTCCATACCCGGTGGTGGTGAGCTACTATTGTAGCTACAGCTGCCCTGGGGCAGACTGATGGAAGCGAGGCTACCAATCTGCGCCATCGGCCCCTCCGACCACCACCAACACTCACACACACACCACTTTCATACTAGGCAATGTGGGTGATGTGCCTTGCCTAAGGACACAACGACAGTTTTTGCAACTGGCGCCCCACTGTGGCACCTGGAATTCCTTGTGGTCTCCCATCCAAGTACTAACCAGGCCCGGCCCTGCTTAGCTTCTGAGATCTGACGGGTTCAGGCTTTGACGAGCCGGTATGGCCACAATTAGTTATAATCTCACATAACTTGCTCTATCTATGTTCCTGCTGTCTAATAGGCTCACCTGTGGTCTCTGTTCTTCTGCCAGACTGCAGTAGCAGTGTGACAGTAGATAGCAGCTAGTTTTTGCTTTAAAGTTTGGTCACTTGGTTTGATTGTGATAAATAAAGTGATGTGATTGATAAATACATAAATCAGATACTTCTACTTATTTATGTATACATACTTTCTGTGTGTAATCTTAAGTCCAGAAGTTGAAAGATGCATGGCTTTCCACAAGTATCTGACCCATTCTTTTCTGAGAGCAGCCGAGTCTGCTGCCTAGACAAAACATACTTATGATATAGAAATAGCCTTGTCCTTCAAAATTTTTTAAAAGGAACTCACAAGCATTTTCTTCTTTCCATTGGTCATGATGATTTCAAACATAAAGCGTTTACTGTCATCATTTTGGACCTCTCGTACTGACTGAATCTAAGATAAAACTTTATTTGGGTTCCATGAAACAGAAAATCACTTTATATACTTGCATACTTATATACTTACTGTGTACATGTAGTAGTGACCTCTAAGGTGTAACTGTGCAATGTCAAAACAAGTTAAAAATTAAAAATATATTTATACATTTAAATTGCAAATACACTTACAGCACTTCCATGTTTTTGTGTGTAGAAAAACAAGGTGGTGTTTTGTAGTCTGAACCAATATGTCACCCATCTTAATTTCTGTAAGATGTCCAAAAAATTATCATGAACAAGTTACATTGAAAATATACTATACTACATATTATTAAAAAGTACATGTAATATGTAATTGCAATGACATATGTTTGTACACCTGGTGACAGCAAAATAAATAAAAAAAAGTATGTATGTTTGTTTTCAACCAATCTGACACATGTATTTTTCGACAAAATTTGCATATAAAAAATGACCTTACCAGAATATCTTTTCTCTTCTGGAGAAAACTCTCAAAGCTCAGCTCATTATCCTCATTCAGTGACATGTTGAGTGATTCAGGTGTTTACTGTAAAACCCTTTTCTACCTGTCTGCAGTGTCACTTCCCTCGATTCAAAGCTGTATCTTTGGCCTCGTGTGCGGCTTTTACTTCTCTATTCTGTCCACACTACCTAAATGTGTCACACATTTCACTAACCAACACCACAAAACTCACATGAAAGCAATAGTTCAAGACCAGAGCTGCAGGTTTATACTGTTTATTGTAAATTAGATTGTAAAGATGACCTAAAACACATGGGTCTTCTGATAGAAGATAAATGTACTAGTTATCTATAAATTTTCTCTAATCTCTGAGATCTAATAAAATGCATTGATCAGGCCATGATGACATGACTGCAGACATACAAAAACAATTATCTCTTCTTAGCACCTGTTTTTAGGTTGGATGCATTGGGCAAGACATTTTTTTCTTTTGAATATGAATGTATACAGCCTATGCATGAGAACTGCCAAAGGTCTGCAATGGTCAGTTTGTGACATGGGGTTTAACTGTGGGCAGTGGTCATCATGTTGTTCCTGATCAGTTAAAAACAAAAACTGGATAAAAGGAATAATGTAAAAAGCAAATCATATACAAAAATACATGAAAAATTATATCCCTTTATTCGTCTTTTGTGACGAAAATAGGCATTTTGACAAACAACAAAGAAACCCAATATTAATAAATTAATGAACACAAAAATAAACAGTGCTTGACACCCAGGACCTTTCTGCTGTTCAGTTGCTGGGGGAGAGAGACTTTCTGACATCTATGGCCCAGGCCTATAACAGCTGAGTACATATTTATATTTATATACTGCATATACATATCTATAAACAGTGCGACACCCTTAAGGTCACCCCTCTAAAGTTTAATAACACTGAGGAAGAAACATCCTTACGGATCAGGATAATGCATGTACAAATAGATTTACGGGTTCATGATATATCAAAAGTAACCAACCCCTTTCCCCATAAAGCCAAACTTTATGCTGTGTAATGTCTTTTTGCTCTGTTCATGATGCATCAGAAAGAAAAGCACACGAGTGTGGGTGGGTGGTCAGTCCTTTTGAATGGAGGCATAGGCCCACGGAACAGGTGGAAGTGAGCAGGGGAAAATGGCACATCTCCTCACCGCTGTTTGACCAGTGCTCTGTACATGGCAAAGCCCAGAACCGCAAACACTGTGGCACCAACACTCGCCCGCAGCCAGAACGTAGAGTTCTTCAGGTCAGCTTGAGCCATGTGTCTATGGAAACAGAGTAGTTAATGTTTACAATTAAATTATTCTCCACAAAATTTAAACATAATGGCTTGTTATACATTATAAAACATTGTGCAAGTCTAATAACAGCAAAACAAATTGGCAGTGTGTGTACGCTACTGAAGACAGGAAGGTGGAAGTGCATGGAAATATAAAGATAGGGAATGAGGGCTAAAATACAAATTCTTTTTAAGATTACAACACTAGTGAGCTAAGTAAAAGGCATTTGAAATGTCCATAGTCAAAACCTACGGCACAAATCCACATTGGATCTGATACTTTGACAAATTCAGCCACCATAAATGATCTCATTTAATAATTCAATATCCAAACAGGCCTGTGGCTTCAAGTGCATGAATAAATACCACTAAAATCCCCGTTTTTACCTGGGTCAGTTGACAAGTGGCTCCTTATTGATGGACCAATTTGTGCTGAAGAAGCTGGGCCCCCACCAGCCCACCCCTTATACACATGCATCCACAATGAACACACAAGCCATTGAGCAGGGGGATCTCTCACAACATAACGGCCAAAAGGTTTTCCCCTCGCTTCACTACACACAAATCACCCAGCTCCACCAAGCATCCACTCCAATTAGATCTAACAGTGGAAGCAGCTGCAAACTGACAAAACACACCACCAAAACACCTAACATGCTTTTAAATGATATTTGGGAACTACTAAGGTAAAGCCTCCCTACATTTCTGATCTGAATAATTCAGTAAAAACTGTAATTAAATTTTACATGTTTTTTAATCAGGTTTGCATCCAGTTTTAACCAAAATAAAAGTCTTATCTGTCATTTTCAGTTAGGCCTCCTAACAAACCAGGCCTCAATTGTTAAGGGACATTTTTGAAGCCCTGGAAGAATAGCCTTTACATGGGTTCCAATAAACAATACGCATGCTATTATTAGTTGCAAAAGACAAACTTATTAATAATGCGGCAACAAAACAGTCAGTGGTTTAACAAGTGAGGAAGCATGCAACCACACCAGTGACTATGTAATACAACTGTGTGAAAAGAAGCCCCCAAAGTATATCATACAAACAAGCATTATAGTTGACAAGCTTGTTATTCATATTTACCCCAGTAGATGGAGCCATATTAATATCTATGGCAGCTAAGATGTGAGAGGAGCTATGCAACAAAGTTAAAGGAGCATTAGTAAAACGTGATAACATGCAAAAAGAAGAGGAAGAGAGGCAGCCAGAAACACGTGTATGGATACCTATATCAACAATATGACAAGACAGAACAAGACAGAAAAAACAGGATCAAATCTCCATGGTGATTGATGATAAAGAACAAAATCATAAAGTATATTGGGTTATTATCATTACTATAAATGTAGACCAGATCAACAAACGAACACAAAGTAGCTTCAGAACTACATTTGTCCACGAGTTAGTAATACATATAAATGTAAAAAAAAAAAAAAAGACTGGCACATATTCAAAATCAGAACTCAGCATTTCTGCAGGATTTTCTGCAAGTGAATTGAACATTTTAAGACAATTGAAAATAAAGACTTAATTCTATTAAACTATTTATCTACAATCTAAAGAGGTTTTTGGAGAAGTCCATTTACATCTAAAAATAACAATTTCACAAGCTAGCAAAGGGAGTGTTTCTTAAAGTGATGAATGCCCTTGTAATTTCTAGATGTAGGGTTTGCTAAAAAGTATGCACTCTAATTCTGAGTTCTAGATAGACCCTGCAGAAACCTTGAGTTAATGCCATTTAATCAGATTCAAGATTTTGATTGTGTAATGAGACAAATGGTTAGAAATGACTACATTTTCTCATGTTAAACAATAAGGACGTGAATCACTGCAGGGCATAAGCCATAAACTAATTATAAAAAGCCTGGATTAGTTGAAATTGAAAATATTAGTCTACTGTACTGGGTGCACTTAAAGCCATGCATTCCCACACACCGTTACCTAAGCAGCCTAGGTGTTATCTGGTACAGCGCAGACACACATTGCACTGTTAAAGTGTACAGAGAGAGGGAGGCCTGGCTGGAAATGAGACAAAATCACCACTATTGTACACAGTGAACTCCCCTGCAGTGAGGTGCTATGAAAACCTGATATTAAGAGGAGGATAAAAGAGGACCACTACTACCAGCACAGTCACCACAGTTAAACAGAGCTGGGGTCTAAACTAGAGCTCTAAGGCAGCTTCACACGACCAAAGAGGAGCACAAGAGAGAGAAGCGTCTATGTTAACACTACAGTTTGTTTTGGGTATGAACCTGTTCAACACGACCCTGCGGAGTTGGGCCTTAATATTGCTCAGCAGCTCCAACTTGAGGAGTTTTTGATACAGGCAAAAGGTGCACCTGTTGCACGCACAAATGCAGCGGAGACGGGCGTGGCTGTGGAAAGACAGACAACTACATTCACCTCAATTACAGATAATCCCCGCACAGCTAACATTTCTACTGAGTTACCCTAGCGTTCCCCTATTTTAATGGTATGTCATATTTCGCTGTTTAACATAAAAAAAAAATCTCCAAATACATCTCCATTTCGCTTATCATCAACCTTGCTGTCTTAGTAAAAGCTTCCTCAGCACAGGCATGTTTGTTCGTCTATGTACATAAGTCATTGATAGTTAATTTTTCATTTATGTATGTTTTACCTTTATGTCATAAGGCTACATGTAAATTTTACATGTAGCCCTATGATACTGCCCCATTTCTGACACTAGAACACCGAGTTTCATCATGTTTGCCAATCTTATAGGAAGTGACCATAATGTTGCTGTGAATACTTACGGATACATGGCCATAGTTGTAAGTCTCGTGTAGATTTCTTTACTGGGTGTGTCGGTTGTGTTACATGTGAACGGCTGGGGCGGGTGGAGCTTATGTTTGCGACAGAAGTCATGCGGTGTCAGACTGTAGTGTTGGCGGACTTCATGCAGATCAGACTTGGCAGCGATAAGAACACAGGGTGTCTTGCTATCTATAAAGTATTGCTGTACAAAACAAGTTGGGACAACATAAATATAATAACTGACAAATTATATTTCGTTAACAAGGCATACCTTGTAGACTTTGGCAGCATATTCAAAGGAGCGAGGATTATTGACGTCGTAAACCAGACAAACAACATCACAGGCTAAATCAGCCTCTGAAAGGAAGTCAAAGTCTGGCATCACCTCGTGGAGCTAGTGGGCACATTGTTTGAATAAAAGGAAACAAAGATTCAATAAATCAATGAGCAACTCTCAGACCAGTATTAATAGTAAGATAATAAAATAATAATTGATTAGAAGTGTATATATTAATATTTCAGCAATAGAGCAATTACACAATGATATTTTAACCAAAGGTCTTTACCAGCAAGTATTTCTCCTGACCATAGACATATGTTGTGCTGATGGCGTAAAAAGACTTGTGGTCTTCCCTAATGCGCCTCTGTCGCTGTGGACAAAAAAAATCCTCATCAAACATCCATAACAAACCATCTATTAACATGCAGCCAAATGTAATTTATTTCAACCTGAAGATTCCTGCCCAGAAAGGCCTGAAGAAAGCCACTCTTGCCACTGCCTCTCGCTCCCAGCACATTGCAACGGAAAACACTACGCTGGGTCTGTTTCTTTTGTAGGTCGATACACTTGTTACGAGTTACTAAAAGAAAAGAAAATCTATTCAACATTCTGACTTCTTTTAAAGACAGCACCTACTACCATGCTGTCTCACCTGTGATGGCAGCTGCCTGAGACTCCTGTTCATAGATGATGGAGTATCCCAGGTAGCCCAGATATTCCAGACTACGTTGTACATCTAAATAGGTTGTAAGCCTAGAAAATGGTATGAAATACATAAAGAAATAATATAACAGATATGTGACCAAGATGCCAGTCCATGTGTGTATTTATAGCTAATACATGTGGGCACTCACGTCCACTGAGAGAGGTATCCCTGGTATGTGATCCACCCCTGGTCATTAGTGCAGACTGTGTTGTTCACATCAGGACCCCAAGGCATGTAGGGGAACACTTTGAACAGGTCTTTCACCTCTTCTGGAGACAAAGCACAATCTCTGTCCTGCAACACAAATGTGCATGAAGTTAACAAACATGCAACAATATGACTTTGTTTACACTGAAGGAAACTTTGGTCATATTAAATCATACATTTATTGCTAAATAACAACCAGAACCAAAACATGCAATTCACCTACTTGACTTGATTCAAACAGGGGATCTTCTGGTCTAGAGGTAAATCCACTACATCCCATATTTGGTCCTAATTATTTTTATTTTTAAATAAAAATGTATTTAAATTGTATAAACTGTCACTTACTTTGTCATGTTTGTCAAAGACACTTTGGAGGAAGAGGTAAGCGTTGTGGTTGAGCTCAGTGGTGCAGTCTGGAGGGATCTTTATACTGGAATGTTAGAATTCTATTAAACAAAAGCCATTTAACTGGTCAGAATTATGTTACGTCCTCAAGCTCACATTGGAAAGAGGTACTCCTGCGTTAACTCCAGGTCATCATCATATCCAAACCTCCTCAGGACAGTCCATGTGGTCTCATGGCGTCCCCTCTGGATGAAGAGAGTGTGAAGGAACAGGAATCCTGCAATAACACCATTAACCTCAAGGTCAAAAGGTTAAAAACACAAGGAAAACTGGTAAACATAAAATATAACATATACAATTCACATATAAATCTAACCTTTAAGTGTGAGTCCATTGTCCTTGACCCCATCATTCATATTCCTCCTAACTACGTTCTTTACGTCCTCCAGAGCCTGGGGTGCTAGTGGTGTATTGAAACATGTCCTCTAAAAACAGCAGACATAAAAATGTTGGATTCAGAATGTTTTAACATGTCTTAACCTGCTCCACTAAACTGGTTTTGTCATTTTAAATGCAAGTCATCTGATATAGTATGTAAATCTGCAAAATGAATGTTACCTGGAAGAAATTGAGTTCATTGTCATTTAAAATGCCATCATTATCCAGGTCAGAGACTTTGAAGATTCTGGTTAAGGCTTTGATGCAAGAAGGCTTCAGCTAAAAACAGACAGTAAAAATGACATAAGAACAAGCTTTTTTTCTTTTACAGTCAAGAGGGTCTGTGTTTAATCTTTTCACCTCTTTCTCCTCTGGGCAGTACAGGGGCCCTGTTGGGTGAAGCACAGCTTTCTGGGCATAATAAAACAGCTCAGATATGTTCTTCAGGTTTTTGGCAGAGCACTGAAAGATTTAAAAATGTATAGTAAAAATGTATAGCAACATAAATCATGACATTTTATTTTATACAAAAATCATATATTTTAATTTCATTTAACATCACTGCCCTTTGAATAGCCTACCCCTCAGAGCCTGAGCTTCTGTGTGCATGCCCTCACGTCTCTCCTATGCCCCTCCTTTAACCTTGTAAAGAATCCAGATCAGTGCAGTATGAGAGGCTCTCATGTGACAAACAGTGACATAGAAGGATCCCAGTTTCCTCTGCTCTGTCTGGCCTCAGGTGCTCAGCCCACAGCGCACTCATATAAATCTTTTAATGAGGTGGAGAGTAAGTGGAGTCAGGAGCTGGACTGAAGTTTGAGAGCAGCAGTTCACAGAGGCCAGTAATTCACAACTACAAATATATCAATGTAAAAGATTTGAGAAGACTCAATGAACTATGAATGTAAATAATTCTATGATAATAATTTATTTTCATTATACATATTGTGTTATTTTAGTGCTCCAGGACTTACTTCTCTCAATCAAACTGAAACCACAATTTAGATGGTTATGATTAGCCAATTTCCATTTTATTTATGCAGCAATTATTATTATGTAAAGAACCTGCTTTAGCTGAGACCTCAAAATCCACAAAGTGCATGCTATTTTTTTTATTCTAATTTAAATGTATCAGTTCATACTTCAGTCTCCTCTCAAATGTCAGAAAATCAAATTGCAAATCTGATTACAAAATTACAAAATGAAAATTCAGAACATACATAACATATTTTTTAAGACCAGTCACTCCTGCTCTTGCTCAACAACACTAACACTCTATAGCCGTATTCGTGGGCATGAGAATTAGTTACTACCATAATTGCATACTATGATATATGTTTCAGTTCAATGTTTCCACAGTACTTAAATCATATATTTGTAATGAGTATGTGTGGCATGTCTCTTACCTCCACACATGTCTCAATATCCTGATACTGGTTCATGATTGGCAGGATGGTCTCCATGCTGCTATGTTCAACCAGATCAGACTTGTTCCCAACAAGTATCAGTGGTACTCTGCACAAGTTTCATAGTTTTTACATTGTACTTTGGAGAGAAAAATATCAAAATGAGAACAATTAGCACTCACCTGCTGTCTTTGTCTGTTCTGTCATTTATAAGAGGAATCCAATGACTTGTCACCTACACAAAGAAGTCAGAGTCAACAACACAGAACAGTCTATGGTATTTTGTCAGTATGGATAATGTGCTAGTATAATTACTTACCTTTTCAATTGATTTCTTATTGTTGACAGAGTAAACTATACATATCACATTTGCCTATAAAGAGAAGAAACTTATGTTAGCTTCATGCATACGCAGAATAAATATATACCAGGATATGCCAACCTTTGAGATCTCTTGATAGAGCTGCTCTTCTGACTGTTCAGCCTCTGCATGAGAAACATAAAGGAATTAGTTAACTTAATTTAAAATTAAATCAAATGAAACCTTGACTTTTACCTGAATAATCAACAATGTGAGTGGGCACCCTCTCAGGCGTGACATCTGCTGGGATGGTGATCTCCTCAGCCCGCAGTGGAACCTAGAGAAGACATAAAATGATAAATACATAAACACACGTTTTAGACATTAAAGGCTTATTTAACAGCTACAACGTCCGTTCATATATGTTGATACATACCTCATCAGGGAACTCCTCACTGACCAGAGACATAATCAGTGATGTCTTGCCCACTTTGGCTGTAAGGACAAATGAGATGTCAGTTGTCTTACTTCATGTAATTCAATAGTCAGAGACAACTGAATAGTTTACTTGTAACTGGTGATTAAGGGACAAATAATTTGCCTGAATCCGTCTTGCTACCATATACCAGGCACTACTTAGCTGCACATTGACTGACAGACATTCCTTCGAGCTAGGGCCCTATAAAAGGTACTCCTCGTAGCATTTGGCGCATCAACACAATTAAGCCACCTAAATGAAAATGTAGGTCAATCTTCTGTGTGAAATAAAAACAGATCTAACAGGATACAAGCCTCTAATAACAACAGCTTCTCACAAGCGTTTGATAAACACTTATCCATTGTCCATTTTACCAAAACAACTTTCAATGAAGAGACTTTTATATCACTGAAGTGTCATTGGTATTTTGGCTAACTTAAATATCAAGAGACAATTATGCAGGTAAACGAATGGACATGGAATCATGACATACATAAAACGAAAGAGCAATTTAAAAAATGCAATTCATCATGCATCATTTGTAATACAGTGGCAGTATAATTATAATTATAACAATAATAACCTTAAGTCTGCTAGCTGTAGCAATTAGCTCCCACAGTGCGCACGAGAGAATTTCACCATTACCATAACACAAACTACTTACGTTCTCCCACGAGTAGTATCCTCACGTCCTTCCTCATGTTGGTGTAGTCGCTGCAGAGATGACAGACTTTATTCGTTCATGTAGTCCTCCTCTGAAGCCGTCCTCCTCCACACTAGAGCCAGGCCCGCTGCTGTCAAACTCTCCGCGCCTTTGTAGGGCAAACCGGACGGAGCGTACGTGCCGTTCTTTTTAGACTTTCACGCGTCCGCTCAGTCTAGCGATGTACATCCTAGATTGGGGATTTGCATCTATACGTAATACAGAGTCCTCAACTCTTTAGTTTGGTGTAAGAAGACGTATTTCTGTTTTCAGCGCTTACATAGCATCTTCCGCAGTTGTTTCGTGTGCATGCTTTGACCTAACCGGCTCCTACAGCAAGCCTGAGGAGACAAAACGCATGTAGGATTTTGAAACGCATTTATTTGCTACCCCCTGGCGACAATTCATGGAACTGAGCATATTGATGTTCCTAAATTTTAATAGGTTTTCACATGGAAAAGATTTTCAGTCATTGCTCGTGCTCATCATAACTGTTTATGTTGGTACACATTCAAACTAAAAAAGCCCTGTGTTAAAGGTTCACTGTGAAACTTTTCTGGTGGAGGCCTCAGTCACCACTGTCTCATTGGTTTGTCTGGAATGTATTAAATGTACCCATCTTGCATTTATTGAAATGGGTGTTTTTAAAGCAAAAAAACACTTTACCGGGTGGCATCATGCAGCCTATAGGTATATACATGATGAACTACTATTGCAAATTCTGTTATTCCACACACACAGTTTATCAAAAATATAATAAAATAAAATACTCTTGCGCAGTCCAATCAAGAGGGGAAATAGTCTTTAAGGACAGCCATAGTGACTTGGATCACTTTTTGCGGTTGAGGTTAGCTTCAGCTGGAAAAGAAGAAACAAACAAGAGTTAATCTCCTATACTTATTTTTACAGTACCTGACCAAAGGAAGTGCATTTAGTTTAAATATGCAGATGGGACATGTAAGCAATTTAACCCACTCAGGGTTGCGCATATGATTATTATAGCTGATTAAGCTGTAAAGAACAACATAAATGCATTCCTAAAATGTCAGTAATACAAATCAAACAGTGCCACAATGCCATAAGCAGTTTGTGCTTACTAGCATAGTCCTGAGGTGCCATGGGCCGAACCAGCACCTGTTGCAAAGCAGACAGCCACTCCTTCTGCTCCTTCTCCTCCTCGCATGTAAACACATACTGCCGCACTGGTGTGTCCACCATCACACCAAACTTCCACTTGTTTCCGATGGAAAACTTCAGCACATATTCTTTTACAGAATAGTTATTTGACTCTGGGCCAATGAAAATGGCCCCCAGCTCCACAGCGTCCTATAAAGATCATGAAGCCACAAATGAGAAATACGTTCAATACTGTCTTTAAATAGTGTTTTTTTTTCTCTCACCAATGGGCTTTTATAATAGACCAACTTCCTATTTTGAGCGTCCAAAACAAACCACCTTTTTTTAAATGTCTCTTTTTGCTGTTCAGTGGGCATGCATATGTAACATAGAGATATTATTAGGCAGTAAATATATATTCTTATAAATGATAATTATAATGTGCACATGATGTCAGATTTACCAGTGGTCCTGTTTTTTCCATAAATCCTTCTTTGAGGTAGTTCCTGGTGATCATTGGTATTAGCTGACATAAAAAGAGATAAAAAAAAAACAACATAAATTGTAGTTTTTACTTCGTAACTTCAGAACTACAAATTGTGGAGTAATACAAATTTCTTACAAAAGAGTTTGTTCATTGTGTGAAAAATCAATTTTGATGCATGGATAAATAATATTTATGGATGGATAAATATAACAATGCGTTTAGAATAATCATATTTCCAATAATAAAGTATGTTGTAATCTTTTGTCTTGTGGGTCCTAACAATAGTGTCTTACATTATTGTTAGGACCCACAAGACAAAAGAAACAGCGCTATACAACCTAAACAATCACTATTATTATTATTATTAGGCTCGAGCACCTCGGCGGCGTAGGGCCTATTGTGATTGTTCAGCAGCGCGAAGCACTGCCGCGCAAACAGAGCGCGAAGCGCTCTCCCCTTTCCAAGCACACTGGCATCATCATGTCACTGACTGGTGCCTGCTGACCTGGCACAGTGGCATCGCCATGGCCGCGTCAGCGGCATAATTGTAATTGTTCACCCAAAAACGTAGGGCGCACGTCATGTGCCCCCGCGAAAACCGAGCGCGAAGCGCTCTCCCCCTGATCAAACACTCAATGCCACTCATCATTGACACTCATGGCATCCAGTAGTACAGACTGGCACTGCCCATTGCCGCGACAGCGGCATAATTGTAATCGTTAACTCGGGTAAACGCCAAAAACGTGCACTGGGGATGTCAGAAACCGAAGAGGTCAATTGACCCCACGGGTGCGTTACTGGACGCGAGTCCTTTCCAGTGATATGTATATGTGCCCCCATTCGTGGCGCTATATTGTTATTGTTCTGGTTTTTCTTCTTCTTATTATTATTATTTTTCTCACCCCCCCAAACACAGTTCGCCAACTTCATCGTGCGATGTGGCACCGAAGGCACATTTTCATGTCCTCTTATTTTAACGAACTCGTCCTAGGGTTTTTGACGTAGCCTCACCAGAATCATTCTGTGTCATCTTGACGAGTGGAACATTAAAAGTTGTTAAAAGCTTTTAAAAAGATCAAACGGTGTTGCTATGACAACAACTCAAATTTCGGGTAGGCCTACGTTTTTGCGGATCGCCATCAAAATTTGACGAGTGATAATCCACACAAACTTTGGCCGATTTCACTCAAACTTTAATCGTTGGTGGACGCCCCGACCCTGAACAGATTTCTATAAGAAAATCTTAAATGGGTGCGATAGCGCCCCCTAGGGAGATTGCATGGAGCAGCAAAATTTTACTTTATCGTAGACATATAAAATTTGGTACACACGTTCGTGACATGGTCTCGATCAAAAAAGTCAATGACGCCCCATGCCATTTCCCATCGTGTTGCCATGGCAACAGTCCAAACATTTGTCTTCGTCAATAGGACGCCCGACAAAAACTTTGGCGTAGCCAAACCAAATTTGATACACAGATGCATCATGGGAATAGGAACAAAAAAGTATATTACCCGGTTGCTAGGCATACAACAGGAAGTCGGCCATATTGGATCGACCCTGTAACCTGGTGGCAAAGGCGCATTTTCTTGTTGTCGTACTTTAACGAACTCGTCCTAGGGTTTTTGACGTAGCCTCACCAGAATCATTCTGTGTCATCTCGACAAGGGGGACATTAAAAGTTGTTAAAAGCTTTTTTAAAAAATCAAACAGTGTTGCCGTGACAACCGCCCAAATTTCGGGTTCTTTTTTGGGCGATTTCACTCAAACTTTAATCGTTGGTGGATGCCCCGACCCTGAACAGATTTATATAAGAAAATCTCAAATGGGCACTATAGCGCCCCCCTGTCGTAGACATATAAAATTTGGTACACACATTTGTGACAGGGTCTTGATGAAAAAAGTCAATGACGCCCCCAGGCCATTTCTCATCGCGTTGCCATGGCAACAGGCCAAATATCTGCCATTGTCAATGTGATGTCCTGAGAAAAACTTTGACGAAGCCAAACCAAATTTGGTACACAGATGCATCATGGGAATAGGAACAAAAAAGTATATTGTGACCACGCCCCCTCCCAAACTGCCAGTCCGCCATCTTGGATTTGAAAAAAAAAAAAATCAACACAAAAATGGAGAAAAATGGTAGGTTTAAGGTTAAGGTGAGGTGTTAGGATTAGAGTTAGGGTGGGGTTAAGTGCTAGAGGTTGGGGTTAGGGTTAATATTATGTTAGGGTGAGGATTAAAGTTAGGGTTAGGGGTACAGTTAAATCTAATGTTAGGAATAGGTCTGGGGTTGGGGCTGGGGTTAGATCAGGGTTAGAGTTAGGAGTTCAGGTAGGGTCAGGGGTTAGTGTAAGGGGTTAGGGTTTATTTAGGAGTTAGGGCTGGGGGTAAGATGCGTTTGTGGGGCATGTGCAGAGCTCAGCGTGGCTGGGGCGGAGCATAGGCACGAGCGAGGGCTGATCATCGCCGCTTGCGGCTATATTTGTTTTTATTATTATTATTATTATTATTATTATTATTATTATTATTATTATTATTATTATTATTATTATTATTATTATCATCATCATCATCATTGATATGTGCTCATATGTTTTTTAAAATAATTTATTATATGTATTATTATATGTGTTTAATTGCGTGAAACAGCTTGGTCAGCTCAGCAGCAGTGGTTTTGTCATCTGTTGTGTTGGATGTTGGTGGGGCAAAAAAAGATGTTAAAGAAGAGTGCAGCACTGCTAGCATTCTCCTTGTGGCATTCTGTGTCTGTGTGTTGCTCTAACGCACCTTTACCTTGGCTACTCACATCAGTGTGAATACAGCAGAGCTTTCCAAAGACATAATATTCTCCTTTGGTGCTCTTGCAGGCAAAACATTGCTCTGAGCACCAAGCATGTTTGAAGGATGTCTTCCTTTTTGGCATTTGTTTTTGTTCAACAGCAAACAGTTTCAAGCATTGCTATTGCAACATCGCAGGTGCAATGTGGGTGGAGATTTGTGGTGATGCGTGCAACAGTGGCAGCCGAGGGTCCGAAATGAGGACAAAATGTCAAAAATGAGGACACATAACAGAGGTCCGGACAGAAGGCTCTAAAACTGGACTGTCCAGCCGAAATCCAGACGAATGGTCACCCTACTCACACACCACTTTCATACTGAGGCGGGATGGCCGCTTCCCTGTTACGGTGTACCTCGTCATCACTTCCAGTAGGGTACGCTGTCTTCAGATATGCATAGCGAGCAGCTCGAATGCAGTTGAACCATGTTCCAATGTCCTGTAAAAGAGCAGATCCTCAACATGTGTATGGGGTGTGGTTGTTTTGCATTAGCTGTGAAAGAAGTAGCACCTCTGACTTCTCATGGTACACAAACAGATTTCTTGTGTGGTTTTCATTCTGGTATGTGAGTTGCAGCCCATGTGAATGTCCGATCTTTTTAGGCTGGAACATAGCATTAAGGTCTTTTATGGGGATTACAGCCTTGGGCCCTTTGAGCTCCTGAACACAAAAGAGGCAAATAAAAACAAATAAACAAATACAGTTTTAAATATATAACTCTATATACAGCTGCTTTGTATATCTGTTCTACATGGGTAAAAAACTGACCATCATACTTGATTTGCATTTGGTTTTGTGTATAATATATATTAAACCCTCAGCAAAAGTAGTTAATTTTATGGGACAATTAAGTATATAGATAACCTGAAATTGACTATTATTTTTTCCTATCATACAGTTTCATGTTTCTGCTTTTGTCACTGTTTAAGTCTACAAAATAAATACACTTTTGAGTCCAGGCCCATGATTTGAACATTAGACAACTCCACATTTAATAATGTCATTATGACTCACATTGTCTTTGCGGTAGTATGTCAAAGTAAATTCCTTTTCAGACAACACAAATTTCCTCTGATTAAACTGTGAACCCTCCTTTTCCTTCTTCCACAGTAGCCCTTCATAAAAACCTGTGAAAAAAAAAACAGAAGCAAATCTAGCAGACCGGAGGGACTGCATTTTGATTTTGGCATCCACTTCCTGTCAGAGAACAAGTTTTTCTTGTGCAGACCTGTATCGCTCATCTCACTAGTGCTTACAAAATTACTATCTCACTTCAGGATAGGTATTTGTGCATATTAGTAGACTTTACCTGTGGTGTAGGCAGGTGGTGGGTATTTGGTTTCTCCAGTGAACTCCAGTCGTTCATATTTAGCACGAATCCACTGTTCTCTAAGAACACTGAGAGAGAAAGGGAGTCAACAGACGCGCTTGATAAAACACATGATTTTGTTCATATGTCAAAGTACTTACGTGCAGTCGTATTGCAGGGGGCGATAGTAATAGCATGGAACTGCCTTCTCATACACCTCACATGCCTTTGCATTACCATGAGATCTCATAAACTTTAAGAAAAATAATCCTTGTAACAGTAGCTACAACACAGACACAACTGAAGGCCAATTTTAATTTTCTTTTTGTGAATCTTGAATAATTTTGTCTTGGAATGTGCTGATGCCATTATGGATCTTTACGTAGGCCGAATATTTATGTAGGATTATTTAAATATTTCACCCATTTTTATTCATTGGCTTAAAAGATCTTAGAATATTTGTATACATAGGGCTGAGGACACCATTATTACCTCCACAAGACTATCCTCCCAGAAGTCCAGTTTAATAGACTTGACTTTGCTTGATAGATTGCGGTGGATCCCAGAGCAGTTGAGGCACAAAAACACACCCAGTTTAAAGGATGCCCAGTCTGGATCTGAGGTCGGCAAATGATTGAGAAATTAGTTGTTTGAAACATAAAACGCATCTTTGCAAATTAAAATGTACGTTTAAATGTCCTGTAGGCTAATTCGAAAAGTAAAAAATCTAAATGTGTCCACATGGGTAGCCAAGACGCGTGATGGTAATGCTGGCACAGAGCACTTACCGGGCGCACGGCAGTCCGCGCACACGCTGTTATCCGGCTGCTTTATCATTTCCAATAAAATCTTCTTGTTTCTTTCACGACCAGCCATTTTGCAAACAATGTTGAGCCCCAATCTGTATAGAAACAAATGAACATGGCAGAGTTGTCACATAACCACGAGACAACGCAGAGCGCTCGGCTCAAAACTGGAAGCTGAAACTCTGAAGCTCTGCACCACCCTCCACGGAAGCGCGCGGTTTAGCAGCGCAATGGCCCCAATGCTCAAAATTATTTTATTAAAATAAATAATAAATATAAATAATTAGTAAATAATTAATAATAAATAATTAAAATAATAAGTTTGAGTACAACACATCACAACTTAAGACAATATATTCTAGCACTGAACTTTTATTTGGCCACACAAGCAATACAAAAGTGTAATTAAAGATAAAGGAAAAAAAAGAGAAAAAAAAAGGTGAGCAGTGAACTGCGAGTGAAACCTAAAAAAGCAGCATTTTAACTGCTTTTGCAACAACCACATATCCAGAGTATATGAAAAACTGTGAAAAGGTATGTAGCCTTTACAAAATTACACAAATCTATTTTACAAATGCCATCGTTATGCAAATTATTTATAGTTTAGTTGTAAAAACAATCTCTATTTTGATTAAAATGCTCTGCAAAAGGCAAAGCTGTAAGTAATTAGTAATACCATGTACGCACAAAATGTACAAAAATATACACAGCTTGAAATACAATATTTATATTAGGTTGAAGTAATCAGTGCATTTGTCAGAAGCACCAAAGGTCCCATGTTCATGCAGGGGGTGACTGTATAATTTCAGAGCTACTTTGTAAAATCCTATAGACACTTGATACTGACTCTCTTTTTGTACAAAGGTCCAGACACAAGAAATGTATCAAATGCCACTGTGGTTTAGGGGAAATCCTCTGCAAGGTGCTCTAGAGTAGACTTCTGGAGACCCAAGTGGATTGCATCAAGATAATGCAAAAACCTAAAAAGAAATAATACAAAAGGTTAAAATAACAGAACTTGGAATAAGTAAAATATTCTGTGATTTAAATGGTGCACCTTCTTTTGACTTTGCCTTGTTCTTTTAGCTGCTCAGATCTGCTGATTGCCCGCAATGCTGGTAGATAGTCCTGAGCCATTGCTGGCTTGTTCACCGCATAACCAAACACTCCTTTCAGTTCATCCATTACTTCTCTCCTTTGCTGGAGAACCCTGAAATCAAGACAATTACACATGTGACAAAAGAGCAGTCTAAAGAAACAGCTAAATGTGTGGTTGGTGACGTACTGTGAATAACAAAGGCGATTCTGTATAAAGGTAAAGCTTTCATTATGAGTGGCAATGGGAAGTGTGAGTAGATCTGCAGTTTCCTCTCTTAGCGCTCCATCCAACTGTTGAACCTTGTGCCAGGCACTGCTGACGGACGCACTGCACTTGTTGAAGCTGAGACTCTCCACTTGAGCGTGAATCTCTAATGCACATTCCCGCATTGGCAAATTCCACCTCTTCGAATCTATCCTAGCCTCATCTGTTAAACCATCTTTCATCACCACAGTACTGCATCTTTCCTTTACATTACTGTCTTCATTGCTCAAGAAGTCCATAAATGACATATCGTCCAAAAAGTCAGCTAATGATTGGAGACATTGCGAAACAGGAACGCTTTTGATTTGTTCCTCGTGACTAAGAGGCTTTCTTATAACTTTCAAGGGCACCAAAGTGGCAACCTCCTTCTTTTGAGCAGCATTTTGTAGCTTCAGGGACAAAAATTCATCTTCGGAGTCTGAGTCCGACTGCAAAGCTCCTTGTTCAGCCGGGCAGCGTCTCCTCCTAGTCTTTTTCATTCGGTTGGAGACTTTCACTGGACTGGTGTCATCTGAGAAATCCTCTTCATTTTGTCTGAGTCTGGCGTGTGATGGGAGTTTGTGAGGTTGGTCCAGTGGAGGAGGAATGGGTTGCTGCAGTTTTGATATGGCTAAAGTAGTGGTTGGCAGAGGAAGTAATGTTTCTATATTAGAGTAGAGTAGGTTCACTCCTTGTCGCCTGCTCATCATCACTAAATCTGAGAACTCTGCCTCTCGCCTCTGTTGATACAAAACATTAAATGAGGGAATTCCACCAAATACAAATTACGTTTTAAGTAAATATTTTTGTTACCTTGAGCAGTTCCCAGATGTTGTGCTGAGGTGCAATATTAAGCAGACCCAGCATACTCTCAGTACATCCAGTCTCACAGGCAGGAAGAGGGTCTGAATCTGCCATATTTGTAACAGCACCGTCTGTTTTTTGTTGCAACTCTTCTGCAATGATTTATAAACTGGGATTAATACCAATTATCATATAGGTCAGCTTCCAAACTGCACAAGCCATTCTCAAAACATCAGGAAAATAGAAAAGAAAAAGTCAAAATGATGATTGGTTGTAAAACATCTTTGAGTGTCCAAAAAAGCGCTATACAAGTCTGATGTATTATTATTTAGGTTTAAGGAGGTTTATGGTTTTCAGAGTAGAATTAGACAGAAAACTCAGTTTGGCCAAAAAATTTGTTATGTTATGAGGCCGGCGATTTGTAAGTTAAAGACTAAAACGGTCTGCTGCTGTTATTCTTGGAGATACTTTTAGTCTTTCCTCAAATTATACAAATAAATTAGTAAATCCAATATTGATAAAAATTTGTTTGTTTTATATTTTCCCTGCTCTAGACAGTTGAGCTCACCATTTTGGCCACTAGGTGGAGTGGTTGTGAGTTGACCTCCACTGCGGGCCCAAAACTGCAACTGCAACAATGTCTTCCGGATGTCACCACGGTTTAGATTGAGCAAAGAGCTTATGTCCTTCAGGCCTGTTCTCACATTTTCAGCTAAACATAAGAGCTGCAGGTAACTGGCCACATTCAACTGTAACACAGAGAATCATGGCATTAAACAACATTTCAGTTAGTTACTGCATACAAAAATATATAAATCAGCAGTTACCACAGATGGGGGCTTAAAGACAATTTCTTCTAAATTTCCATCAAATGTTGCACTAAAGGCTGGATCTACAAATAGAAAAATAAAAGTTCTACACATGGCAATAATTAAGTCTTATTCATTATGAGCACTAAACTCACCACTGGTAGTGAGAATTACTGGTCTCTTGGTGGTCATCATGAAGGTTTTGATAGCATTTAAGAAGCCAGTGTCCTCCTCAAATATGACATCTACCTCTTCAAACAGGATGAGGGAGGTGGCCGTCTTCTTGCTCAGCTCCTCAGAGTTACCGTCTTTTGGGAAAACACCCGATGGTGACTGGAGTGATGTGTTCTTACGGTCCACTTCATTTGACTTTTTCTTAGAAATAGCTGCACGAATAAATTGAGTAAGGGGAATTGTTACAAACATTAATTTGTTAGACAAAATAACAATTCATTTAATTATCTACCAGTCTGTTCTTCTTTAGCTTTTGGTTGCTCTTTGTTTCCAGGTTTAGACATTTTGAAAAAGTTTGCCAACGCGGTAGGTGCCAGCCCTCCTCGTTTGGTGGTTTTTGGAGATTGTGGTGGTTTTCTGGGTGAAGAGACAGCCCTGCGTGGAGAACCAACTTTTCCTAAGGATGACAAATTGAGGAATTATATCACGAAAAAATAACAGTAGAGGTAAAAGGTTAGAGTTGATAATACATACTTGGAGAGGACCCAGGTCTAACTGCACTGCTGCTTGCACTGTAGCTGTTGAAATAGGTGGGCTTGTGTGCGTTTACCCCCTGAGTGTCCACCTGATGTGACTGAGTGGCCTCTTTCAACTGTGAGAGGATCAACCGACCACTTCGCTGCGATGAAGCGTTCACCTCAAATATCTGAAGCCACAAAAATGTTAACCAATATAGTAACATTTTGTATTTTTGTAGATAAAAATAAGAGATAACCTTAAAACCAAGCTCCTGTGCGCAGGCGTAAACTGCAGCCGTCTTCCCTATTCCAGAGGGTCCTGTTATAAGCATTGTATTACACAGCATGTCCTCTGCATCCTGAGAGTCCCCTTCTCCACACTCCCAGTCAGAGTCTAAATGACACACCAGGAACCAGGATTTAAATACCCATATTTCAGATACAATCCAAAAGTAAACTGTCCTACCAATACTTCCATCTTCTTGTTTCTGTTCCTTAAGTTTGGTTTTGTCTTCTTTGTCTGCTCGAAGTTTCCATTCTTTGAGCCAACTGCAGTAACAAGAGAAATGTGAGCCACAAATACAAAAAGTCCAAAAAAAAAAAAAAAAACAGGATTCTTTTGTCACCTGTACAGTTGTCTGACTGCGGGCGTGTTGCCTATGACTTCAGATGAGTGCTGGGGCTGGTATTTGTCTGTCCACAGCACATCCTCTGTCAACACATCTGAGGATTTGAGAATGGCAACAAAAATGCTTAGAGTTGTCACATGCTTAATGAATTGAGACTGGTTGTTAAAGCATTTGTAAAGCACTACCTTGTCCGGCAGTCTTTGGCGCTAAAGGAGAATCACCCAGCACAATAATGGCGTTGTCTACAGACTGGACAGGTGCTGGGTCCTTGGATACTGACTTCGCTCCTCGTCTGGGCGGTCCTTGTTTTTTGGCTGGCGCTCCCTCTGCTGGCCTCTGAGTATTGCGCTGCTTCTTAGCTACTTTAACTACTTCCTGTTCCTGCTCAGTTCTCTTCCTTTTCCCTCCAGTGACTTCAGTCAGAACCTCTGGGCAAATGCCCTTTGAAACAGAAGGTGTTTCTGAAGACAAAAAACAGATACATAGTTGTTTAAGAAATTTTAAAAAAAGCAATGGTGAAATTAAAATACTGTACATCAACTAACCAGAAGCAGTGCACTGATGAATGAGGTCAGCCTGTTTTTTAAAAAAATGGCTCATGAACTTTTGAACAGGGAGGGCAGGGTTACAGCTACTGATTTCCTTCATTAGAGCCTCACGAGCACTGGCAAAAATTTCAGGCCTCCAACTAGACACCTGAGAAAAATTATAACAGTTTTAGTATTATTCACAGTAATATTTATTTGCTCTCATGCAGCTATTGTAATTTTAGGTAATTGCATACCATTTTGCCTGAGGTTCTATGAATGGGTTGTGTCTTCCAGTTTATTGGCAAATTGATTCCTGAAGGAAGGCTCGATAACTGCCACCAAGTTTCTTTAAGAGGGTGGAGAAATGCAGATTGGGGCCATGGCAAACTCCAGAAAGGACATTCTATGAACAAATAACAACAAATTTTTAAAAATACAGCAACAAGTAAATCCTCACTACAAACTGCATCGTATAGTATACCATTAGACGTTTGAAAGATATGCACAACTGGGTGAAAAGAAGCACAAGACATAGTATAGGCCTCTTTAGCTGCTGCAGTTTTAGCCATTTGCTTCTTAAAAGATTCAGGCAGACCACTTTTAAGGAACTCTCTTCGTGCTTTAAACTGCTCATCATCCTGGGAGTTTTCAGAGCCCTCTCTGCTGCTGTCATCAAATATAGAAACTGGAATAGGCTTTCGAGGGGCCTTGTCTTGAATTTTTTCTTGAAATTTGGAACCTGTCAAACAGATTAAATATTAGTTTGGGACAACGTTGTAATAAAAGAGTAGGATTGTACTGAGACAGACTACCTGACTTGGCCTCTTTGTTAGAGGCAATTTTACCCAAAACATCATTCAGACTCCGCAACGCTGTCTTTGATTTATTCTTTTCTGGCACGGACTGTGGTGTGGTGACCAAGTCTTCCTCAACACAGATTATGGAGTCCTGAAAAAATAAAATAAAATTAGGAAAACAAAATGCACTGGACTAAAAATGAAAACAAACAGCTTTCACATATCATAATATACCTCATCTTCACAGTAGCTGCGCTTAACAGACGCCACAGATCTTGAGGAACGCCGTAGCATTTTCTCCACTGTTGAAACTGTCTTAGTTTGTTTTCTGGCTTTGGCCTTCTCCAACAGCTTCTTTGCCTGCTTTGTTTTTTTGGACTCCTTTGTGCTCTGAAAGGTTTAGACTCAAATTAATTCAGTGCCATTTCTATGAATTTAACAATTTGTCTGCATTTTCATACCTTTGTAACCAGAGGAGTTGATGATGGATTGCCTTCTTTATTTCTGGTTAATCTTGTAAATTTAATTCTGAAATTACACACATGTATTATATCAATTATGTCTTTATTTGTGGATTCACCATATCCACAAATAAAGACTGATTTAAAATTGCATGCTGTACCTTATAGGACTTTCCATCTCATCCGGAGGGCAGGTCACCTCTGCTTTGAACACACCATGTTTTGCCCTGCGTTTCTTTGGTGTAGACAGGTCCACAAGCTCTTCCTGGTTTAAAGCAGAATCGTCCTCTGTGGAAGCCACTTTCTTGGTTTGTTTTGAAGGAAGCTCGGCTACATTGGGTTTAGGTATTTGTCTGGTTACTGCCTCTCGTCTGGACCTTCTCACCATTGGAATTGGGGGAGGAGAAGTAATAGGCTGATCCTGCTTTTTACTGGCAATCTCTAGAATTTCCATAAGATCAGATTCTTTTTCAGGAGCAGTAGTTGGTGTCGTGGTTGGGTCCTTTTTAACGATTGCCTTCTTTTGTCGTTTCTTTTTAACTTCAGTATTTTGTGAGGCACTTGTATCTTTCTCTTGAACATCAGTACATTGAATTTCAGCCTCCTCCTCACTTACTTTGTCATCAGCATCTGCTGTATTGTCTCCACTCTGCTTCTGTTTACCTTGGCTCTTAATCGGCTTGTTTTTAGTCCCATCAAAAGCAGGTTGCTTGAAGGCAGCCATGAACTGCTTCCTTTCAGCCTGACTGCACTTAGGAATGGATGAGGTCTCGAGAACACACAACTCAACATCACTTTCTTCAAGAACAACATTTGATTTCCTCCTTGAAGCTGCTGCCTGCACTTGGAGATCAGGTTCTGGTTGTGGAGAAACTACCTGTACTGGACTAGTGCCTTTTCCTTTGGTGAAGATGTAGGCTACTTTTCCTGCGTTTTTGTCTTCCTCTTTAGGTGAAATGGCATGCACTTCTGCCTGTATAGTGACCATACATGGTGAGACGGGATTATCCTCAGCATTGGTGATTTGTAGTTGTTTATTTTCAGTCACTGATTCAGTTTCCTTACTAAGTTCAGCGTTTTTGCTGTCTTGACTTCGGACAAAATCCTCAAAAGAAATAGTGACCGTGCTGTTGTTTAATTGTGAGGTGTCACCCACATTGACCTCCATGCTTACGTCATCCAGAGATTTCTCAGCCACCTCTGGCTCAGGCAGTTGGTCTTGTGACTGCTTCCTTTTCTTCCCAGAAGTTCTGCCTTTCTTATATTTTGATCTTGTTGGTAAGATTGGAGACAAGTCTATGCTATTTAAGTGTTGACTACTTTTGACGAGTAAAGTCTTTTTGTGTTGATCTGATTTTTCAATTGTGTTTGATGACTCCACAGATATCGAAGATTCAGTATAAATCTGTCCAAGTAAAACAGCTGTATCATTGCCTAAAACACCACACATTTTAGCTCCGTTGTCTGTTGAATCCATCTCCTCCACAATAATGCAGCTAGCGTCTTCAGCAGTTTCTACCAGTTTTCTTGCTGTTTTGGACGTCTTCCTGCTGCGTTTACTAGGGGGCTGTTTAGGCACTGATGGAGGAGTGGAGAGTTTCTCAGACTGGCAGTTCTCTTTGGCCTGATTTGGGGATAGTACCGTGTTTTTAGGAGAGGGGCCTTTGCGGTTAAAATAATCCATTATATTATTAGAGCGAGGAGGAGAAAAGGGTTTCTCAGCTGGTTTAGACACAGGTGAGAAATAATTTGTGATAGTCTTGACCACAGGACTGTCAACATTTTTGCACGTCTTTTTGCAAGGCTGCAAAACCAAAAACAACAAAAACATATATCAGAAGATGCAACAATGACAATTTGAGCTGACTTAAGTGTAGTTACCTGAGTGTCAAAGTCTTCAATGACAGAAGTCATAGCCACAATACCAGCCATACTTGACAAGCCTTGAACAAGTAAACAAAAGCAACCTAGAGGGAAATGTCAACCAAACGCTTCAGCACGACAGTAAATAACAAACTATTGTACTACTATTATAATTACATATATCAACACACATTCAACATTCGAAGTTGATACGACTCACTTAGGACTTAAACTTTTTTGATTCATGGAAATAAACACCCTTACCCCAGCAAAATGCCGTATCCTAGAGAACTGTCTGCTAAAATACATAAGCATTACAACAAACACTTACCTTCACAATATCGTGTGCAGATTCACAGTGGCTCGTGGTGAACAATGAAACAACTAAACTTCATAATGCCAAATAAGCGAACAAAGGCGAGATACATTTTACCCTACAAGTTAGTACGCCACAGTTCCTGTCATTTTAGATTCACTCTTCTCATAACACACGATAAAAGCGGTCCAATTATCTCCCTCATTGCCGTCACCGATATATTAAAAGCATCCCGTTAAATATGTCAACTTCAAAATAAAGACAACAATAGTGTTTCTTTAGGTCCTCTTTCAAAAACGCGCTCTGTGGACGAAAAGCGCCAAATATACATGACCCCGACAGCGACTCTCTGCACCAATCACAGCTCGGAACGTGCGTGCGTCACGGCTTTACGTCAACGTAGTGGCGCAAAAAGAGAAGTGCGGAAAACTCACAGCGTCTCCTATTGGAATATTCATATACTACAGTCTGTGGGTATAGTACACATGCACACACACACACACACACACACAGACGCACACAAACGCACACACGCACACACACACACACACACACACACATACATACACACATTCACACACGCACACACACACCTACACACACACACAAACGCACACACACACACACACACACACACACAAACGCACACACACACACACACACACACACACACACACACACATACATACATACATTCACACACGCACACACACACCTACACACACACACAAACGCACACACACACACACACACACACACACAAACGCACACACACACACACACAAACGCGCACACACACACACACACACACACACACACACACACACATAAATATGCTGGATATCTATACAAATATGGACAGAGCAATGCCTTAGGAACAAAAGGATGCCACCTCTTTCAATTGAAATAACATTTTCAGCCTTCTGAGGGCATCCTAGAAATCAAAGTGAAATAATGATGTGGCAGGCTAGTCCATTTTGCCAAAATTTTATTTCTGCAACGGAAAATGTTTCTCACTCTCTTGTGTGGCCCCCACGTGCTGTCATTGTAATGCTTCTTTTTGGAGCTAAAGCTTTAGGTGTAAATCTCCACCACATAACCTCTTTTTTTACCAATCCAAATGTAAAAATCATGGATTTCAGAAGATCATTTTTCTCATATGTCCACAATCTTGTGTCAATTTTGTCTTGCAAGATCTTGTGGCACAAGATCTTGAATGTGAATTAATATTTATCATTGGCTAATAAAACACAGAATTTATTTTGCTTCAATTTATAATCTGAAACCTTTTTTAAAAAAAACTTTGAATGCTGTTTTTTGTGCTGTTAAAAGAGGACAATGGACAAATATTTGATACATTTTTGAACAATTATTATTATTATGATTTTAAGTTTTCAGGAGTTCCAAGTTGAACAAAGAAACAAAAAAGCTGTCAAAGATCAAGCCAGCATCGACAGACTGAACATGACTGTAGTGGAGGCCCCGTGCTGGTCCACAGACACAGCCCTGACGATTGGGTGATAAACGAAGCAAAGCAGAGTGTCAGTATGTGCGAGCCAGGGTCCCACATCTTTCTTCTTGTTGTGCCTATGTCACAGGCCTTTAGTCAGAGTGACCTGAGGGCACTGGATCAGCTGTTGGAACAATTTGAAGAGAGGTCTGGAGACACTTCTGTTCACATGGGGAGACTGGCTCAGCAATAGATCTGTTGAGGAATACATTGCAAGAGGAGGAATAGCACTTCAGCCACTTGTGGAAAAATGCATGTACAAGTATCATGTTTTGAACTCCAACCGCTACAATGATGAGTGTCAAGACATAAATCTTTACTAGAAGGTTGACAACATAATTACAAGAAATAAAGGTCACTACTATTTCTATAGAGGACAGGTTGAGGAAAGGGCAGGCTGTGCTGACAGAGGAGGAGTGGTACACCAGAGAGCAAGAGCTTATAAATTGTATGTTAAAGGTTTTGGCTTAAGAAACACAAGAGCCTAAAACACTCCCACTGAAAGGGCAGCAAGCATCAGTAAAACATTTATTGCAACTAGTAAGTCTGTCCTTTTTTCAAGTAAATCACCATTAAAGGTATGGTATGTAGAATTCTATCTGTGCTTTTGATATGAAGTAACATTTTTAAATCAAATATTAATTTAAACTTTATGAAAACAAATGTAGTGTTGATTTATTTTCTATTTCAAAATAATGAGTCTACATGTTGGTGTTTTTTTTTTTAGGTTTTCATTTGATGTTTTGGTTCAGCCGATTATCCAATCAGAAAGCAGTGTAACATTATTTGTGATTTTAGTTCCTCTAACTCACAAGGACGCAGGTTACATACCCTACCTTAAAAGAATGTAAATGTTTCAATCTTAATAGTGACATTCATTTGTTTTTAACGTGGTTGCTGTTCTACTGTATTTACAGTGAGCCAAGAAGTGCCTTCTGAGTATGGAAGTGCATAGTGGGCGCTACAGAGGGGTCATGCCAAAGTGGCTGAATGGTTGGACATGAGAGTGTGGTCCTCGTGTCACACCTCAGGAGTGTACAGTTACAGTGAAAATCTGACTGATGAAGATTATGCAACAGAACATTTCCCAGAAAAAATCCAGAAAGAAGTTTGTCAACACAAAAGATGAAGAAACTTGACATGTTGAATACAAAATTAAATGTCATGTTTAACATTGTTGACTAATATTTTATTACAATGTAGACTGGTTGTTGAAATGATTTTGAAAAAGATTTTTTTTCAAAATGTAATCATATTTTGATATTATTTTATTAGTACTTGTTTTTGTTTTTTTTACTTGTATTACTGCCGGTAGTTGGTTGTTTCAAATAATGAAGGCATAAGCAAAATGTTTAAAATTATTTTAATGTTAAACTTAAAAACATCTGCATTGAATTCTACCACCTCCAAAGGCACAGTCATACTTACAGACCAAATTCATTAAACACCGCCACTAAATCATTTTGTCATACAGTTATGTTCACTGTAAAATAAGTAAATTGTTGGGAAAAAACAATCTCTTTTAAATGCTAATAAAACAATTTGACTGATATGTAAAAAATAAAAATAAAAGTGCTGGTCTAACAGTTGCAGATCACCTGCTGATCGCAAACCCACTGCAGCTGATAAGTCATTGAAACCTGTGAATTCCAAAAAAGGAAATGCTTACAATTAACCAATTAGAACTTTAAGTGTTTGAAATGAAAATGAAGCAAAACACCATTGGGAAGAGATGCACCAAGATGAGAATGATTTGGAGAGACAAGGATTGATATTGGAGGACTGTGCTCCACTGTTAAAAACAGAAAACATTTCAGACATGCGCAGAGAGGCAGGGTCCTAGTCTGTATGTGGAAAAGCAATTACTAATAGGATTCAAAACTGAACATTCAACCACAAACCAATAACGCACACAAAGATTGCCAATAATGTGTGACAACACACCACCGTACACTGCACAAGAGGTTCACTTAGTGACAACAAAATTCAAAATATTTAAAATTTACAAATATATGAGGCACGGTCCTCTGTTAAATAATAAGGATCAGTGAGATTTCAGGAAAGTAACAAGGCTTGGCACAAACAAAGAAATATTTAAATAAGGCATAGAAATATGTCAGGGATAGTGAGGTCCCAAAGAGATGAATGAGAGTAAACATAAATATGACACACAGAACCTCCCAGAGAAGCAGCTGTTCTACAACAGGGAGGATTTTGCAGCAAATAAAGAGTGCCCCAGTCAACACCTATGACAGGCGCTCAAAGAAAAAATCTTTTTTTTCTTTTACAGCCAATTCAAATGAAACATGAAAATAAAGGAAAATCTTTTTTTTTTCTATCAACGTCTTTCAAAATATGTACAGTTAGCATTCAGCACTTCAATCACCTAGACCTGTAATCACACACAATATAATGAAAGGGCTCCAGAACAATGTGACTTCAGTGCTCATTTAGACAAACACAAAACACTCAGTAAGTGCGCACAACAATACCAACTACCCTTCAATGTTTTCCCCCATTAGTTCCCTTTAAAAAGCGCAGTAATTTAGTGCCCACTTATTATATGTATAGATGGTATTGGTACCCTCCTATCAATGTAACCATTACACAGACACTGTTTTTTTCCAAGTCCACTTTGAGACGGCAGTGAGAGTTGCAGGAGGAGTTTCTCAGCTACGTGAATACAAGACTGCAGGATGCAATGTAGTAAGAGAAATATTTGCAGCCTTCAGTTAAGAGCTATACAACAGTCTATGTGTAGAAGCCACAATTTGCCAATGAGAGTGAATAAAATCATTGGTAACAGGCTTTAGATATAGCAGCAGCACCACTACTATGTGTGTTAAAAGACAATTACTTAAAAAGTTTACAAATAAATACAGTATCTACATGTTTGAATTTGTGTCTCTGTACATTGACATGTGAACAAGGGACGTTGTTTCTATTTGGTTAGTTCTCAGCTGATCCAGTGGCAAAGAGGACTCTCTGATCAGTTCTGGCCAATTTGGCAGGAGGCTCCAGAGACTCATCACCCAGGACGGCGCCATCTGCTGGAAGAGATAATTCTTGCCCTTCCTCATCACTCTCCTCTTCATCTTCCTCTTCATCTTCTGGATAAAAAAAAAAATCACTGGTCACATGCAACTCTCCCATACATACCATACAAAATGTGTAGTATGTTGATGTAGTATAATGACCTTTGTCTGGATCCAGCTGGTTTAACCCTCGACCAAGGCTGGCAAACTGTCAAAAACAAAACATCCTTTTAACTTGCATCACTGTACCTCTTTTAGAGGTGCAAACTGCTTATAATGTAAATAAAAGGACATGCATGTTTTTTTTTTTTTTGTTTTTTTTTAACAACATATGGTATTAACAATTTTTTTCTCCATGTTTGTCAAGGTATTTTTGAGCAGTTTAATAAATCAATTATGAAAAGCATGTGGCGATTCCTCCATCATAAATGTTTTTTTTTTAAATGTCATGTTGTCAAACCAAATTTGAGCTTATATTGTGCTAAAAGTTACACATGTCTAATGACATTGTTTGTACAAAAGCAGATTGTCTGACAGTGATCAATGGCAATAACTAAGATATGTGTGGTGTATGAGATGGTACCTCTCCCATAACAGCAATAGGGGTCTCTCCTTTAGCCTGGGCCACTCGGTGCTCTATCAGGTAATACATGTACTCATCATACAACAAGCGGATCAAGTGAAAGGAACCAAAACTGGCTGCACTGCGCAGAGTCAGATCCCTGATCACCATGGAACTGCGGAAAAGAGACCAAAAGAGGAACACAAATAAAACAGTGTGAGCAAAAATTACAACCACAGTTGAAATTCAACACAGTACTTTGCTTACAAGAAGAGGAAAAGAGTGCATTGTGGGTTACAAAAACAAAACTATTTGCATATATGGGGAAACAGAATTTAAAGAACATGCAAGTACAAAAGCCCTGAGGCACCGGTAAAGTATTTTAACTGTCTTGTCATCTAATTGTATTATTATAATAATAATAATAATTATTATTATTATTATTATTATTAGTGTTATCATTATTATCATTATTATCATTGTTATTATTATTATAATTATTCTTATTATTATTCTTATTATTATTATTCTTATTATTATTTAATATTAGTATGGGTGATACCAAGATATTGGCAAAAAAATGGGAGGTATAAAAAGGCACTGAAGGTTAAGACACCAGCAGAAATCTGTAATGTTAAGGAGAGCTAAGCAGGATTGAGCCACCAGTGGCTCATTGGTAGGAGACCAGTCTGCTCAGACCACTCAGACCAGTCTGCGTAGTTATAGCTCATGCTAGTTCTGAGGTATCATCTTTGAGCAGCAATAAATCTAACCACTGAATCACAGAGCTCTTGTATTTTACAAACATTCTTTGTCACATTGGCCTGGCATTTTCACTAGAAGCCCTTCATGTCACATTACTGTGATAGAGGTGAGCAAGGTGATGTGTTGTGATGTGTTTACCGTGTGTCTAACTGATATTACCACATTTAGAAAGATAAATACCAGTTAAAAAGGTAAATGCAAGTTGACAGTCAGTACTACTAGGTTCTAGTTACCTGTAGAAGGACCACTTGAGTAGGAAAAGCTTAGCAGCCTTTGGAAATGCAGGACTGTGTTGATAGGGCTTTAGGACCTGGGACACCACCCCATCGAGCCACGCTGCCCACTGCTCCAGGGAGTTCTGCTGCTGGAGAGTCAGTTTGAAGTCTTGCTCCAGTCTTTGGACAACACGGTCCTCACACCGGCACACCCATGATGCTTGCTCCTGCAAATAGTGGTCCAAATCTGATGACTCAAAGCATATTATTTGTCATGACCTTCAACTTTACTCCAGGAACAAACCTGGACATTAGCAAAGTCCACTCGGTTAAGGTCAGATAACATCTGGTTGATTTGTGCTGTGTTCTGGAGGACAGCACGAGCCGCCTGAGCCAGATGGTTCAGACTGGTGTAGCGTCTCAATGTCTGGGCAAATGCATTTGCTGAAGTAACCTATGAAAACAGCAATGTTAACGTTATACTATACCATATGATAATATGAACAAAATAAAAACAATCTATTATACCTTGATGCGCACCATTTCCTCTGGAATATTCATCATTGCATTGGTCAGCCAGCTCTCTAAGCTCTTGGCAAAGTTTCGGATTGCTTGAGTTAAGGCACCTTGATAAATGAATAAATGAACATGTCCAAAATTAACATAAACAAACAATGATGAATCAAAGAAGTTTTTTAAGCAAAGATATTTGTTTGTGGTCAGTGTCACCCTTAGTAATGAAGCTTAAATGTCAATAGACAGTTCAAATATTTTTAGTAACACTTAAGTGACCTACTTTAAAAAAAAAAAAAAAAAAAAATTAAATTAAAGCTATATGCAATAATAATACCAATATGTAAAGAAATTTAGTTAATATGATTGACTGAGGTTCAGGAGCAGGACCACGCCTCAACATCTTACTGCTCCTCTCCAGAGAACCACAGGTCAGCCCAATCACATCTCAGAAGCCCTATTTAAAGAAGCCCTATCCCGACAACACCCACAGACTGTTTCCTGTTTGTCTTCAGCCTTAAGACATCACTATCTAAAAGTTGTTTACAGGGTTCACTATACAAATGCGAGACTGGCTAAGATATATCCTTCTGTAAGTGATGCCTGTGGCAGATGCCAGTTCTCTCCTGCCAATCATGCACATATGTTTTGGGTGTGTCCCAAATTAGGACCACTGTGGACTTATATCTTTGATATACTAGCTAAGGCTTACGGTTACCCCATTGTTGCAAATCCTGTCTCTGCAATCTTTGGTACCCCCCAGTTCAGATTTGCCTAATGCACTTAAACGGGCCATGGCATTTACCACCTTACTGGCACGAAGGCTGATCTTACTTAATTGGAAACTTCCCCATCCCCCCTCACATGTCCACTGGGTTCGTGAAGTTCTATACAATCTTAAACTTGAAAAACTGAGGTATTCACTCAAAGGCTCTGTTAAAATTATTTCACAATATCAGGGACCCCTTTTTACGACACATTGATTCCTTAACCCTTCCTCAGGATCTGGAGGATGACTAATATGTAGGAAAAAATCCTTTCCCCCTTTCCTTTTCTTCTTCCTTTCTTTTTTTCTTTCTTTCTTTCTTTCTTTTCTTTCTTGTTGCTATTGTTTATCATTATAGGTGAGATTAGTAATAATATTTCTTCTTTATTATTTACATTATATGTATATTTAATTTATCTATTACTTTTAACCTTATTTACCTAATTATTTTCACCTATCCTGTTTTTTTTTTTTTGGCCAGTGGGTGGTGGGGCGGGGTGGGAGGGGTTGACATTCAGACGTGTCCCCTTGTATCACTATTATACTTGTAATAATATTATTTAATACAGTGCACTCTGTCTGTTAAAGTTCAAATGTTCAATAAATAAAGTTGGAAAAAAAAAGACATCACTATCTACAAAAGGGAGGTCTCTACTCTTCCACCACATCTATCCATACCATCCATAAATAAACATTTATTGTATACTGTTGTTGTGGCATGGTCCTTGCTAGTGAAATAGATACACTAATTGTATTTCAGTGTGTGTGAAGACAACTTAGTTCTGATGTTTCTGCTCTAATCTTACTGGGGATAGGCCGGAGAACATCTGGAATGAGAATCTCCACCAGGCCTTGGTACAGGCTGTTGTCACAATCACGGCTCCAGCGCAGCACAGGGTCATATTTACACAGCAGGACAAGGCAAGACTTTGGAAGGCGCTTCTCTGATTCATCATGACTATGAAATATAAAATAACACAATTTAATCATTAATAGTCAAATACTGTCAACTAAAGTGTCAATGATTTTTTTAATCAGTTTGTGACGTACACAGATATTGTAGCATCTCCAGATGCATCCTGGCTGAATCTCCAGAAAGTCTTCCACAGAGTCTCTACCAGAGTGAACTGAAGGTTTACCATAACATCTAGTATAGCCTAAACAATAAGGGAATTGAACTGGAGTTAATAAACTGAAGGGGAATAGTGCTCTATTTAATTTCTATTGTATGTAATTGTCCACCAAGTATAATAATGCATATTATCCAAATCTAATCACATGCTTATATAATTTTTTTTTTTAAATCCTAAACTAACTAAGCTGCAAAATATAAATATGCTGTGATCAAAGTGGTAGTACAATAGAAACCCAACCACGTTTTTACCTCACAGTGTTCTCTATAAAGCAGCTGAAAACTCTTAATGTGCTCAATCTCAATGCCATCAGGCAGAGACTTCCCTATAAGGTCAATGTCTGGAAACTCAGGGAGAGCTCTAGATGCATCTGCAAACAAGAACAACATTGGAATGGTAGTGAGGATGTTACTCAGTCACTCATGGTCGGGCATGGGCATTGGCATCCACAAATGAAAACACACCTAAGAATTGTTGGTATTGCTGAACCTGGGTGCTGATGTCCACATGAGCTGAGCCCTGCTGCTGTTGCTGTTGTTGAGCTGCTCCTGCTGCAGTGCCATTTGTCATTCCCTCCACTTTATGCACAGGCTTCAACCTTTAATAAAACATAATAGTCTTTCAGTGCTCAGCACTATAAAAAAGTATGTGCAATAAAAACGCACAAGTAAAACTTTTTTAACCTCTGTTTCTGAGAAAATGGCTGTTGTCTCATGGCCAGATGTTGCTGATCCTCCATTAGTCGCAGAAGAGTGGAGCCAGCCTTGATCCTCAGCCCATAATAGTGGTACTTTGAGTTACCCCTTAAACAACAACACAAACCTATATCAGGAGTTAGTCATAATACTGACTGCAGTTTACAAAAAAAGTAGCAGAAATGTACTTCAAGTAGAGTATATGATCTTATGAACAATCAAACACATCTCATAATTAACCAAATCTAGTTCCCACCCACTGTATGTTTTTAACTTATGTCCACTGTCCACATCCTTTTACACCTATAAATCATTTCCAATTGTGAACCAATCACACACTGACCTGACCAAACAAACTTCCTGTCTCTACCAGCCACTACACACAAGTCTGGGAAGAAATGAGAATGTGCTTTGGTGGGAATCTAACTGAGAACCTTTCGGTTCGCTAAACAAATACAAAAACCACTACACCACTGCCCTGTTCCATGTCCTTTGATCTAAACTATGATACTTGCAATAGTATCTACAGTACAGTAACCAAACAACCAAGCAATATCAGTGTCTGTTATATGACATAAATGACCTGTGAATCATGCTAGATCTTATTTAATATAGACCAGAGTAAACTTATAACAGATTCATTGTTCATTCATTGTGCCCTTTGAGAACACTGAGTTTTAACATTTGATTCCTCTCTTACCGTGTGCCGAGACGTCGTGTCCGTAACCCCATGAACACAGATCGAATAAGTTTGCCAAAAGATGCAGCATTTACAGGCTCAAGTTTTTGCTCCTGGCAGTGTAGCAGATAGTGGCAGTAGAGAGTGGAGCGTGGAAGACTAACACCTTCCGCTGTCTCATAGTTGTCCAGCAACCACTGTACCTGACAAGCAGGCAAGGAAAGAAGAAAAGAGGCTAGAACAGTTAGCAAGGCCCAAAATATGTGTTTGTATACCAATAAAATATTAGCATGCTTGTTTGTTTAAAAAAAACATGCACATCCATTGAGCTAGTTTTTACATTCCTATATTTCTTTGCGTGCCGTGGCATACAACTCTGGTATGCAATGAATCAATGGCTTGCAATACTGATGGAATATCTGCCAAACATACTGTATGTTAATACCCATTATATTATGGAAATCACAAGGATGAAAATTAGTGCTGGAACATTTCAGGCAAGATCAAAATGCCCCTTTCACATGCAGTACTATGGTATATGAAAATGATGATGTCATGCTTTTGTTTTGTTAAAGAGGAAATTACAATTAAAAACAAGGTTTAAATTTTCTTGTTTAAATTGCTGTATATCATGATTTTGGCATTACTGTTTATATTTTTAATTGTGCTTTCCACAGAACAAAACACAACTGACACCGTCCTCAGAGTTGAGTGAATGAGAACAAAACAAGGAGAAATTGCTGCGCTTCGCGCCTCTGCATACCTTCTTGTCTGCCGACGGCACGCTACTCTCCTCGCCCTCTGTAATACTCACAGTGGCTGGGGAGGCCCGGGCAGTGTGTGAGTAAGTCTGATTATTTCCTGCTGCACTGCTACTGCTGCTGCTACCGCTTCCAAGCATGTAACCCCCCTGGATCACATAACTGCCTGTGGATGTACCATTGCTGCCTGTCACATCTCCTGCCCCATTTGTGGCACCAGTGGTCACCACAGTTGCAGCAGCAGCTGCAGCACTGGGGGGCTGGGCCACGAACATGGACACCCCTCCTGTGGTGCCTGCAGTCACAGATACTGTGAGAGGAGTTCCAGGTGTCGAAGCCTGTGTACCGGAGGTTGGCTGGCCCTCATAGTACTGGCCAGCTGTGGTCTGTGTGTACAGGGGGGTTTCAGTATATGGAAAGGTGCTGGAACGGCTAAAAGACAGATACAGAGGACAGAATGTATTGAAACTATGACAGTGACTAAATAAGTTATCATTTCAAATATATGATGACATGGTTCTCACATTGTACTGGTTGTGTAGTTGGGCTCTCCTCCCTCCACATACTGTACTTGATTGGTGTATACATGTTGAACTGGCACTGTTGTGAGCTGCTGCTGGACCTAAAGAGAATATCACACACATATACACAACACTACATAATACATGTGGCACATTATATTCTGTTCTTCACAAAAATGTCTGCCCCTGTGACTTGTACACTGTGGTCTTCCTTCTGCCCCTGACCTACTTGGAAATTCAAACCCAGGGAAGGAGGCTGAATGTGACCTGAGCTGGCACCTGCAGTGTGGACTTCTGGCCCTTTCTCTGAATGCATAGAGGCCTGGTACATTGAGTAATACTGCCAAAGGAGTGGCATGGAGAAAGTATTGTAATAGCAATCTCTTGTGTAATCACTGAATGTCAGGCCCTGGCATGCTTGCTCTCCTGTCTCATGCAGCTGCCATTCTTCTATGCTCCTGTCTGTGTCTAAAGCTGTGTCCATGCAGCTAGGGGGTAACTGAAATCCAAAGAGACAAAGTTAAGTCTATAACAAGTTGGAAAATATCGGGAAAAACCTAAGATAGATTTAATCTTAAAATGATGAATGAAATATAACTCCTCTCACCTCTGGACTGATGTGAACAGGCTGTAGATTAGTGACACTGATCTGGGAGCCTGGTTCAGTTTTGGCAATCTGAGAGGTTGCTTGTAAAACTGACCTCTGAAAAAAACAAAGATTTAATAAATCCAAAAAGGTAAATTACTCGTAAAATTCAGTTGATAATTTTTGAGGGTACCTGTTGAGACGTTTGCACCTGCTGAACCACTTGGGTGGGAACGCCGGTCTGTACAACAGCTGGTGGGGGACTTGAGTCTGACACACTGTCATTTGAGTGAAGCGAGCCCTCTGATGCAAAGATGCCAAAATATATGTATAGAAAATATGAATTTACATAATTCTGAAGTACATTGCCAAAGATCAGTCAAGAGCAGGCTCTAAATTATTTCCCTTTAGAATAGTATTACATTTAACTTGTTAGAGATACAGTAGTTGGTTGGTCGATATTGGCACATTTTAACTTATTGGCTATGGGCATGTCAACATAAGCTGTACCATAGTTTGATCCAAGCATCTGGTGAGAGCGTGGTTTGAACAATTTAATGTGATGCAGGCACTTTATTAAATTATTACACTGCTCTTTGTTTGCAATGTAACAGGCCTGTGAATGTCTAAAATCATTGCTATAGACAGTTTTTAGAAGTTTCATATAGGCCTGATATCATTTTGGGAGGGTGTGATATTGGCCTCAAAATAACAGCAGATTTTATCAGCCATCAGAAGGATTCTTAAAAATTGGCAACAGACATGGAAATTCCCACATTGGTCAATCTCTAGCAGTTAGGAATTTAGGAATCCAGATCACTATTACAGAACAGTTATGCATCTATCACCTTACCTGTTACGGTAACAACAATGTACTGTGGAGTGCTTTGAGAATTTCCAGATTGTGAGGGAGAGCCTTGGATTTCTGCTGTCACATACTGTGTTGAGGCAGGCTGAACTTGAGAAGTGGCCTGACTTCCAGCAACAGGCTTCTGTGTGGAGATGGTAGTAACTTGCTCAGTGGGAGCAGTTTGGCCAGTGGGTGTGACTACAGTGGGAGTGGCCACAGATGTCTGAATCTCTGCCAGAAACTGGGGAGTAGATGCAGGAGTGGAGCTGGCATCGGATTGCCCAGGTGGTACTGAAACAGCAGTCCCCTGGGGCTGCGCTGTGGGCTGAATGTCTCCTACATAGCCTGTGGTGGCCATTATAAGATGTGGGGATAACCCTAAAAAAGACACAAATGGTTGTACATTGGGTTAGGTTTGCTTTCTGGACACAGATTAAGTCCAAGGATCAATATTATTCATAAAACACTAAAACACTATTCTAACACTATATAGAAAATTCAGTAGAAGCTGACAACTGTGTGGTTAAAAACATCACATATTCTACTTCAATTTGACTTGAAAGTTTATTTTTATATTCTTAATAACATGTTAACATGTAATAACATATGGATATATGATGTAAGAGTTATAGGGGGTTAGAAAGTGTTATAGGTGGTCTTGAAATATATTAAGCTGAAAGTTCCAGTTTAATTATGTAAATGCTGGTGAAGTAGATGAGGCAAGTGAGAAACAAAAGGGAGAAGAAATACTAATTTCATTGCCTGTAACATGACAACATGAAGATGAGCGTGAAGTTGGGAAGGTCCCTTACCATTGCAACAGACTCAACTGACACAAGTACTAGCCTGCATATTGTATTTAATATTGAAAAGGCATTTGCAATTTGGATGTTGAACACCTGCACCCTCCTTTATTAACGTGACTTTATGAATGATATAACGCTAAATTAACACTCAATGAAATAAATGTAATAGCTAGATATTTTAAAGAGTAGCCACACATGTCATTATAGACTAGGTTATATTAGGTTAACAGCTGCACTGCGAACATCCTATGATTTTGAATGGGCAGTTAGCGATAGACAGCCACTGCCTTATTACAAAATTATTTACTTTTTTTTTTTAAATTGAGATTCCAACGGACGTAATGGTGGATTAAATATATCTTGTCGTGACAGAATTTGTGCTAACTGCCTAGCATGGTAACTGTAACATGGGCAACAAGCTAACTGGTCTCTACAACAACCGCCATTTTGTACCTTTTGCATTTGACATCGCCATAACAACAGCCTGCTTGAGTATGCGTCTATGGCTGCGTCGTCATGGTAGACGCATTAGAGCGCCTCGAAACAGTAGCATGTACAAACAACCCCATCGCCACCCAAAGACGACTCAAGAATCAATGTGATGGCTAGCTTCCCACGCTAACCTCGGCTAACAGTGAACGGCAGTTGGCTGCTATGGCTACTGTAACAAGATGGAAAAAAGCAAAAGCACAATTCTGTTGAAGCTTTGATTAATGTAAACATTTCTAATATTTTAAGAGCTTCACCTCTGGATCCACTTATGTGTTTCCCACTGGTTAAAGTCTTCTGTTATATTTATGGCGGATTCAGTTGTTGTTGTTGTTGATTCTCGTTGCTGGGTTCTTGTCGCCAGGGCTACCGTGGCTATGGCGCTTCGTTCTCACCAGGGCAACTGTTGCTACCCACCGGCTCTCTTCCCTCCTCCTCGGCTTTTCCGATTGGCTCTCTCCTGCCAAATCTTCTTAAAGGCACAGTCATGAAGCGTCTTACTACAAAGCATCATTACACACACCCTATTTGGGTGTTGAAGCCACTGTGAAGCGGGTATGCCTATTTGACATAGAACAACACATAACATATTTATTATTTAAGATATACCTCCATACATAAACTATGGGTTATTTAGCCTACTCAAATTAACAACAACAACCATAGGTAAAGTAAAGACTAAAACATCAGAGTCAGAAACCCTTAGCCCATCATCTAAACATCAGCTGCTTGACCAGAGTTGTGTGACCCTATAAACAAATGCAAATTATCTTTTATAAAATATAGGCATAGAAATAAAGACTGGGATTGTTCTGTCTGCAATATAAGTTATAGGCCTGCTTTCCGCCCACATGAATGTCCCCAAAAAAAGACAGATCAATTAACAAAATAGCTAAAAATCTGCCATGTCTGAGAAGACAAATGTATGCACTGCGCATATAGGCCTATAAATCACTTTGATATCACATAAGTTAAAGGTCTCTTAGACCTGCTTTTATACTTCATACAGGTGCACTGCACAGGATATAGTAGATGGTTAACAAGCATTGGCGCGAACACATTAACACACATGCACAGTGCTGGATTTATACAGCTGAGTTATGCTCAGCCACAAACATTAAGCATTTAGTGAGCGAGTTATGTGCACAAGCAAAAATGTTACCATCTGTTTCCCTGGTCTGTAAAAGTCTTGGTATTTATCATGACATTATCCCATTAAAAAGATATAGGCTAATACTTTGAGTTGTGTTAGTGCTAACAGTAGTAGACAGTTGCCATGGCAAATCCTTCATATTTTTCTAAAGAACTGACACAAATAATGTACAAAACATGTTTTTCCTCATTTAAATTTGTAGTGACTTAACAGCCAGTATTCAGTGTCTTATTGGTCTGATGAAGATGGATAATTCTAAAGCATTTCAAAGAAATGTAATTTAAAAGTTCAATTAAATTTTAATGAACATATACTTCAATTAGGAATTAATAAAATCCTATCAGATAGCCTATCATATGTTTCAGGTTCAGTCCTATAACCTAGCCTATAACCTTTGATCCTGCCCTATAAGTCCTATAGAATTTTAACCTTTAAGCCTGAGCTAGAGCATTTGAATGGTGATGGTATTGTCCCAGACCCATGGGCCATGAACACCTAATGCCATTTTGTTTGCATGTTATCATCACATAATTAAGGTTCATTATTCCTATTGTACATATTAAATGAGTGACCTTTGACTAGTGGGATACATTTTAGATGAGGGACCTTTGCCAAACATAATAAGAGATTTGCGTTATCTGACTTTGAAAATGTCACTGGCACCTAACCTTATATTCCTTTTGTCTAGACAATAATATGCATATATTTACTTTAAAGTTAAAAATATGTAAAAAATATAAAATATGTTATTTACATCTTGCATATAAATAAATGCTTAACACTTTCCTATCATATAGGTTAATTCCATGCAATCCATTTATAATACATGCATTCCCATTCTAAAATAAAATTTAGGCTTAGCAACTGACCTTTGCTGACATATATGGTAATTATGCCCATCCCTGACTGTTAATTATTCATCAATGTAAAATAAACCTAAGTGAGGTTATTGCATTGATAGAAATTTGTGTTTTGTAGTTTTAAATAATTATGACATTTACAATATTTATTCCACCTTTGGTATTTTTTTGTTTTTGAAAAGGTCTTTGATTGTATCTATTTCAAGTAGCCAGTCTACGTCGGTCTAGTGCGCAGTACAATGCCTCTAAACCTCTTTATAAACCACTGGATCATTAAGCCATCTCTTGCAAACAGAGAGGCAGAAAGCTGCTCAAAGCAAACTTAGCGTCACTATGTGGAAAGCTGTAGTACTTGTGGTGTGTTTGCTGGTGGCAGGTGTTCAGCCAATGGAGAACCCAGCCTATGGAGTTAAACTCTGTGGCCGGGAGTTCATCCGTGCAGTCATCTTCACTTGTGGAGGTTCACGCTGGAAAAGGTCACTGAGGAGTACAGGTAAGACACTAAAATATCTTTTATGTCTTTCTTTACTGTCCAAATGTAAGGAGACGCAAGTTGTTGTTTTTTTTTTTTAGTGTTTCTGTCTATGTTGTCTTGTGCTGTTTTTATGTGGTGGTGAGCCAAAGACCAATTTCTACCTTGGTAGACAATAAAGCTATTCTATTCTATTCTATTCTATTCTATTCAATCACTGTTAGTTTACCTGTTACCTGTCCATTTTTCCTTTAAACGAGCTTATGAATGAGAGTGAATTTAGTTTAATCAAACTTGCTCTATAGCTTTATAAAGTCCAGATTTCCCACCCTTTATACTGCCCATACTCTCAAAACATCATTAAAGTTTACACTGGATGGACCTTGAATTGACTCATGAGTTTGTGTGTATATTCTGTATAATTTAATTAATGTTTATAATCAAATTTTTCTGTAGATGTTTTAGATGATTCTTTCACCTCACAACAAGATTATTCAACAGATGGTTTGGGACAAAACTCAGCAGAAACCATCCTCCAAAGGAACAAAGACTCAGCTTTTACCTCCAAGGACAGTGAAAACAGAATGTTTACCAGACAGGTTCGCTCCTTCATCTCAGAGGAAATTCTCGAAGCCCTGCGCAAAGCTGACCGCAAGGGACGAGACCTGGTGTTGGGACTGTCTACCGCCTGCTGCAAATGGGGCTGTAGCAAGAGTGAAATCAGCTCTCTCTGTTGAACATCTGCTACGGTCTGGTTGAATAAGGAACCGATTTGAAATATTTGACTTTTTACCTCATTTATTTGAATTTTGAATTTGAGTATAGTCAGATTATTGTTGTTGAGCTGCTTTCATTTTTAAAGCCTAATGGGTCTATAAACGGCTTGTGTGTAGGCCTATATTATACCAAAATGTTAAAATGTGTATGCAGGATGTTTTGTCCATTTGAAGTTATTTACTATGAAATAAATGCATCTATCCATATTCTCCTCGTGCATAGTTTGCACTGCTCTTCAGTGTTCAGAGGTGGCTTATTGAACAGATAGGGCTAGCATATCCTGTGTCAGGGCAGTTTGAGAAGAGGAAGCTGCACATCACAGCAGAGTCCAGGGCGAGCCAGGTGAACACAACAACCTGTAGCATCTAGATCTATAGCAAGCTCGCCTCTTACAGGAAATACAAACTGCACACAATCCAACAGTCCCTTACTTGTATCTTTTGTTGTACTTCTTAAATTAAAATCACATGATATTATGCTAAGAACTGAGCTCAGAAAGTTTCATAACTTGGCCATTGTGTGAGCCAGGGAGCCACTTTTTTTTGCCAGGGAACCACTTGAGCAGTCAACCACTTTTTAGTTAGCATCTATGTCTACTTGCATTGAATTAAACAAGATCATGGTTTGCACAGAAGACGTTCAAAGAAAACCATGAATCCATAATAAGAACTTATTATACAGTACTATGCTTAGCCTACATGTGCTTTACTCACCAGTTAGTTAGAGGCTCTAATTTGGAGCCACACGTGGATCAAAGTAGTCATAGCGCAATTGCGCATGCGCAACGGTTTTCCGTAATGGGCAGAGCTAGTCCTAAATGTAGGCTTTTAATCTCTTAACTTGTACGGTCTTCACTCACAATCGACTAACAGTTTACAGAAAAAAACAGAAAAAAATCTCTCTAAACAGAGGGATGTGTTGTGTACCCATAGACCGTATATATGAGTGGACTAAGTGACTGTGACGTCACCCATAGCGTTCAGCGCCGCTCAAATGAGGCTCCCGATGCTAATGGTTACAGGAGCGAATTTGGAGCCAGGCTCCATGTTTGGAAATCCGACCACGAGTATCATAGCAACAACAAGGCCAATCATGATTGAGGTGGTTAAATATGCCCGCCCTTCTGGCCTGGGAGTGCCCGCCCTTCTCAGAGCGATGATATTCTGCACCATTCTTCACGGACCGCTGGAATTTGATGATTCTTGAGAATAATAAGGAAACTTTTAGCTTTTATCATCAAACTTAAGTATAAGTCATTGATTTATGTTATATGTTCTGTTATGTACGAACAACAATACAGTTGACAATTTAACGAAATTCACTTTACTTTTTGCTAAATAAGTTATGCTAGTTAAGATTCTAGTAATGTTAGCTATTGTAATAGTTGGATTTATTTTGTCATTTTATTTGAAAAATAGTCGTTATACTTATTTTCTTCATTTTACTTTAAAAAAAAATTATAATAAATCTGACTAAATGAATTGTAAAAAATGTCAGATTGATGAGCTAGAAATTATTCTTAAATTATTACTGACGGGCAAGAATTTAACATTTGTGAAAACTAGGTGTTTACACGTCCGTACAGGTTATTTAACCAATAAATCAATTGCCATCAGTTTATTTCATTTATTTCACTTACCGGAAAAACTGGACATCGGGGGTCTTCGAAGGTCTATTAACACAATTAAATGCCAAACAAGCCATGACGAACTGTAAATGAACGTCTATCGCAATATTTTAAGACTAATGGAACAAATAAAAAGTAGAACAACCCTAAACAAGACATGCATATTTGTTCTTGCTAACAAGTCATCGTCGCCCATTCACTCAATGTTGACAAAAGTCCTCTCCCCAAAACACACTCCTGACATCAAGCTGTATTCAAGCCCCCATGCTAAAATGAATGGAAATCAATGGGGGGTCAATGGCAGACCCCGACGAGATGGTGAATGACTGGCAGGTAAGCGCCCGTCATTCACCAGTGACCACACGGTGACGTGGGGAATCTCGAGAGCTTTCAAAAAATGTATAATATGTCTTTCCTATGTAAAAGGATATATTGTTTTTGCTAAAAATATATATATATTTTTAAATTTATTATTATTTATTCTTTTTTCTTCTGCTCTTTGAGCTCTAATTTGACCCCCTGAACACGCTCAAAAACTCACCAAATTTTGCCCAAAATTCAGAAGTGGCAAAAAATTTGATAAAATATATGTGGCATGTATGGGTATAAAAAAGTGGCGCGACAGCGCCACCTGCAAAAGTCAAAATACATTGCGCCTATGGGAGACGTCCCGACGTAAAGTTTGTCGTACAGTCACGAAATTCGGTACAGACATTCCTCATGTCAAGACAGAAAAAAAAATATTATTATGGCCACGCCCCCTGACAAACCAGAAGGCGGCCATCTTGGATTGAAATAAAAAACATGCTGACTCAGCATTTTCGCTCACGTCGCATTTGAACGAACTCTGAAGGCGCTTCACCCACAGGGGTGAAAATCGTCGTACATCAACTAGAGAAGTGGGGCATCAAACAATAGCTGAATTTTTTAAATAACTGTCACGGTTTACATGCGGCGAAGCTGCAAAATTTGTTCAGATTTTTTGCAATTTTCAAATGTCAAAATTTGCTCCCGTTCAGCCATACAAAGTCCGATTCGGCTCAAATTTTCATCACTTGTAAAACTTTTGTGCCAAAGCCGACTAATTGTGACACGAGCAAAAATGGTGTGATAGCGCCCCCTGCAGGACACAACTAAATTTTGCATGGAGGGCCAAATTTTAGTTTCTCTAAAATGTACCAAATTTGACCCAAAATTACTTTGGGTCATCTCAATCAAAAAAGCCAATGTAAACCATATGGTATTTTTAACCGTGTTGCCATAGTGATGCCCAAAAGCTCCAATGTTATCCTAATGGGAAATATCAGATAAATTCCCATTCATGACAAATATTTTACTTTCACAGAATATTCTCAAATTTGGCACAATGACTCTTCATGTCATCCCGATCAAAAAAGTCAATGACAACCATATGGAATTTTTAACCGTGTTACCATGGTGATTAGGGGTGTGTTCAAAAAATCGATACGGGGATACATCGTCGTGGGCCTCTTGGCGATACACGTATCGATACGGAGGCATCAGTATCGATATTTTACATGCAACAAACATTATTTATCAAGCTTCAGCAAACTGCATCTGATAAGTGATCCTTGCTTGCAATGCGCATTTCGTATTGTCAAAGGCAGCATTCCTTCTGCACTACAGCCTTGTTAAGGCCATATCTTAAGTTTACTTTCATCAAAGGTAGCTGCATGTCAGCATACAGCCTTGTTAAGCCATGTTTACATTAAAACCACTTAACACCCACCCGCCCGCCGGCGGGCGATTACACAACATTAAAAAGTCAAGCCAGATATTCACCGTACTTATTCTTCCAATATTGACATACTATACATCGTTTGAAAGCTTAATTCCTCAGTAAAACAACCATATCATTCATTTTATGCCACACAGCGAGCCCAAAGAGCCATAACTTATAATTCCCGAAAATATTCATCGCATTTCTTACCTTTGAGCCGGTTCTGTCGGTCCGAAACGGGTCCAGGAATAGCTGTGCTCAATTAGTCCATAACAGTCCACAGAAAAAGAATATCCAGTTGCTTTTTTCATAAAATAATTCCATGTGGAGAAATAATCCAGAAAGTCCGAGTTTGTCTGAATGGATGAGCGACGCATCTCTCTACTACTCTCGCTCTTGGTCCTTAGCATAGCTAAGCGCTTAGCTCCTGTTAGCGGTGTGGGGTATGTTTGTTTTCTCCACACTCTTAGCTACAAAACAAGCGTATCCAGGCTTCGGTCCAGCTACGGGGCGCCGCGCTACAGCTTGGGGAACAAAACGAGTGCGTCCAGTTAGCGGCGTATTACGCATGACCGAGGGACAGTTCCACGGCAAAACCTCTTCAGTCATTGGTTCTTTCAGGAAACGATTGACAGATCTGAGTAGCCTATGAAAAGACGATTTCAGCGGTGGGCCCCATGTGGGGCAGAGGTGCTGTAGTGATAGTCTAGCTCCATGCGCTCTGTGTATGGAGACTCTCTCTCTCTCTCCTCCTTTTACGCACACTCACTGGTGGAGGCACACGAGATATATGGAGCGAGATTTTTTGGCTTGTTTTAGTTATTTATCTTAAGAAAACATGCCTAAATTTCATAAGATGGTTTATTTATTATACATTACATCTTATTACAGTTTGGAACATCTGGTACATATTTGAACACGAGTGCGGGTGTTAACAGGTTAATCAAGGGCAGTTTCTGCCTTACAGCCTTCTTCTGTTACATTGTAACTGATGTGCTACACCAAAATAAAAATAACATTTGAGTAAACATCTGTCTTTTTTTTTTTAAATTCTAGGTTACGTAATGTAAAATATCGGGATACATATCGCCTTGAAGACCATGTATCGGGATACCCCTGTATCGCGAATCGTATCGAGACCCCTGTATCGCGAATCGTATCGTATCGCAAGGTTGTTGGCAATACCCACCCCTAATGGTGATGCACGAATACTCCAGTGTTATCCTAATGGGAACATTTCAACAATTTCTTACTTTTCAAAGTGATATAACGTCTTATTAGTTTGATTGAAGAACGTGAAATTTGGCACAGTGATTCTTCAGGTCAGCCGGGAAAAAAAAGTCCGGGGGCCAAAGTTGTATTTTGCACGGTGTTGCCATGGCGATGTCCCAAAGTGCCCACGTTAGTCAATGTTAACACATCAGCATTTCCAGTGTCTGGACTTTATGTGTTTAGTGACAATTTCAGCCCAAAGCCACAAACACACAGAGACAAGAGGCTCATCAGCACCACCCGGGGGAGCGTCAGCGCCACCCGGGGGAGCGTCGGGTCGGCCGAATGCGATGCGCGGCCCGCGAGGGCCATTTGATGCCGCTTGCGGCTTTAATTTCTTATTGCTTTGCAATGGAACCAACCAGGAAGAGATCTCAAGTCTGGGAGCATTTTGAAATGTTGCCGCCGAACAAGGTTATAAGTTAACATATTTGTCAACTCCTATTCACACACAAAAAAGAAACCGGCTCAAACCCTCTACTGTGCAGAAACTGTTGTTTTTGAATAAAAATGCATAAGCACCCCAGTTCACCTAAGCACCTTAAGCCCATCCCCACCCCCAATCTTCATGTTTTTAATATGGGTGGATGACAATTAAGTGGACCATCTACATATTTGGTAAGATGGAGCAAGAAGGAAAAGCAGCACATGAACTGAAGTGTGCTTCAGTTTTATTTACAAATATATGCTTTATTGATCCTCAAGAGGGGGAAATGATTGTCTTTATTGGCAAACATACATACAAAGACAAAGAGGAACAAAGAGGCATACAATACAGAGTAAAAGTGCACACTAGGGCCATCAACCTTTTGCATGGCTGCAGTACAACCAATGCGCCAGCAGATGACACCCACGTTCAAATCAGTGAACTTCGAGTAATGAACGAAATTCCACAATAGTCCCAAAAGGTTCAAAGCTCCATGAAGCCCCATTTGGACATCACTAGATGTGAGACGCACTCCTTGACGAACTATCAATCTACACAGTTAAATCCACGCACAAAATGGCAGCGGTCCAATGATAGTTTTATTAAATGTCTTTATGCTAAAGCCATGAATCTGGTTAAAGCCCGGAAAAGTCGCGCTGTCATTGGATAACTGTAAATGTCATTCAAACCTGTCAAAACAGGGTGACCCCCCACAGTAGAAGGGGCAGAAAAGCGCGAAGGGGACTTACTTAGCAACGAAACACACTAGCTGTCAATCAAACCTGTTGCTAACGCTAGATGGCAGCGACCTCGGGGAATGAAGGCGTCTGATTGGTCCGTTATTGATGCTTATATTTGGATTTAGTAACAAGATAGCGTAATAAAAAATTGAGGATCATGTAGAGCGGGTTCATACGAACAATTTAAGACCAAAATGACGCGGCTCAGTGCAGCAGTTACGGAGAGAGAGGCGATAAGATCTTAATGTAAGTCAATGGGAAAAAGGGAGAGGAGGAGCCGGAAGAGCCTGCTGGCGCACTTCCTATTTAGCACGCAGCAGCTAACGGGATAGCTTAGTCCACTCATATATACGGTCTATGTGTGTACCCCAAGATGGTCGAGTCCTACATCGATAACTGTAAGGTACGTAGGCTAAATGCGTATACTTTAACTAGGTCTCAGCTATAGACTGCATAAAAGAAATATATACGGTCTATGGTCTCAGCACGAGACCTGCTTTACTTTCATCCGCTATTCAAGCTTCTTTTTTGTCATTTTAAATTCACTTAAAAATTTTGAAAAGGCAAACTTCCTGATAACCAAATCTGTATTATCATGAGACGCAAAGGTGACTAGTAATGCACAGTGGAACTGCCTTTGGTATAGCAATATTAAATATCCTAAAATTAGTCCACCTCCAGTTGTAACATGTCTCTGTGCCCTTTTAGATTCTGGATGTTATGTTAATGCAAATGAAATGGCCACAATCGTATCAGCATGGTTTCTGTCCATTCTGATGGCTGGCTGTGCTGTTTCTATCAAAGGTATGTGGGTGATTCTCTTTTTGCGGCAACATTTTGGGTTTGTAAAGTTGGAGGTAAAAAATGCTAATGAAATATATTTTTCATGTTGTTTTTTAATACTGACATGTTTAACTATAAGAAATGCATAATGGTCAAGCTCAAGGATGAATATAGTAATAATTACAGGTAGTTTTATTAAATGTTGTTGCTGAAAATGTTCCACCCTGGTAGGGACATTTACATTTAAATTGCACATAGTTAAACATGTTAATATTGTTGAATAACAACATTTTCCTAGAGAGAATTTGTCCATTTTGATGCCATAATATGCTTTAGTTTGAAACTGTTAAAGGTTATTTAATAATAAAGAGGTATATGGCTGTATCCTATATGAAATGACATTTTAACCATCCTTTTTTACTGACAGCACTGAACAAATAATCATCTCTACAAATATACCCATATATGTCCATTTAATGTTCCTGACCTTCCAACATAGCACAAACATTTTAACAAAATTTACTGACTATGTCAAAATATTTTTAAAAACATTTAACTTAACAGGGTGGAACGGAACATAACAGGGTGGAACAGAACATGACAGGGTGGAAGTCAGTGTTTCAGTATTTAAAATCTGAGCAGTATTCCAGTGTGAAACTCTCTTCTTCTTCTTCTTCTTCTTCTTCTTCTTCTTCTTCTTCTTCTTCTTCGCCCGTTGTAATAAGACAGGACGTATTATGGTATGGCGCTGTCCGTCCGTCCGTCCGTCTATCCGTCTGTGGACACTTCAAAGCTTTGTAGTGTCTTTAACAAAGCTTTGTAGTGTCTTTAAGTTCTGGTGCTAGGTTTGACAAATTCTAACTTAATTCTATATACAATAATTCAAAGTACGGGCGTATTTTGCCCCACTGGAGGAGCTCTTGTTATTATTATTATTATGTGATCTTAGTTTTATAACTGTGCCATTGTATTATTTGACCATAGTAGGTATCCAGATATAAATCTTCTAGCTCATAGTGAAATAGTGGAATGAAAGAAGGTAGGGAAAGCAACGTTTATAGAAGCTGTGAATAAAAAGAGAGAACACCTGTTTCTGCACACAAAACTTATTTGTATTTGGCTATCAAACAGTAGTCCTTATATCGTTCAATAAAAGTGTGCCAGACCGATATTTAAAAGTAGTCAGTTACAAAAAACACACAAAAGCATCACATATCCTAACATTAAATTTGATCATAGTGGACTATGGTATAGAATGAAATGAATGGTATATAATGAAAAGTTGAACAAAACAAGACAAACTTGAACAAAATGCCTACATTTTAAATGTAATTATTGTTGTTATTATTATTATTATTATTATTATTATTATTATTATTATTATTATTATTATTATTATTATTATAGGTGTGCACATTTACTCCTCAATTAATTTCCATGTGGATGGATCTAGCTCCAGGTATCTTGCATGAGCCATTGGTTCATCTATCAGGCCAAGCACCTGGCTGTCATCATACCAACTCTTATCTCTTCTTGGGCTCGGCCAGTAGTATTTGTTCACACCCTTTTTATGGAGGCAGTCAACTTCGATATTACCATCCTCCACTTGAGTGATGATACCAGGGTAGAAGTTGTATCTTAATATAATATCATACTAATATAATAACACAATAATAATAACATATTATATAATATGTGTAATATACAATAATATACTAATGTACTACACATTAAAGCAGATAATAATAATAATAATAATAATAATAATAATAATAATAATAATAATAATAATAATAATAATAATAATAATAATAATTTCCACCCTGGAAGGATCCCATTCCCTCCTGTTAGGCTCATAGGTCTAACAGGGGGGAACCCGACAGGGTGGAATTTTTTAGCTAATCTCATGCTAGCTCTTTACCAAATGACCTTTTAGCTCTCTGACCCACAGTAGATTAACACTACTTAAATAACTAAATCAAATATGTTTTTAAAAAAATAAACTGAATTAACATTCCTCATAAGTTACCCTAACAGGGTGGAACTTTAAGCGTGACCCAGAAGGGAGTGACATGTTTAAGATCAAAAATACTAAGGAGGAGTCTCAGTAGAAGCTCACCTCAGTTTCCACAGTTTGAAATGCCTTCCAAAATGATGTCACTTCCTGTAAATGGCTTGTCTGGAATTGTAGTTTTTTATTGCACCTCAATAACAAACATTCTAACAGGGGGAAAATCACTACTGGGACATGTAAAGTAGGAATAAAACGATAAATAAAAAATAGAATTTTATCATATTAAATTACAGGATTAAATGAAATTTAGTGTAGCCTATTTAACAGTGAAAGGGATTTTTTAATATATATCATTTTCTAACTCATTCCTCTAGATGAAGTTGATTACTTGCACTGTGGGACACAATACAATTAAGTGCGTGTGTTACCAAAAAGGTGTATTAATTATGAAATAATATTTCAAATGCATTTGAATTGAATCTAATGTATGAAAAACAGTTGATACACCATTGATTTACCTTACTTTTAATATTTGGCACAGTTCAGGCAAAAATCAGGCCAAGCAAAACATGCGGACATAAAATGTTGATGCAAAAAGAGAATCACCAATGTATGTCTGTCAAAGAGAAGTTATAAAAACCAAAAGAGAAGTTATAAAAACGACTTAAATTTAAAAGCTTTATCTGCTATGTTAAAAAGGAAGCCATGTCCAAAGAAGCTTTGACTTGCTCGTTTCCTGTTTTTGTCACTTGTATTGCTCATCTGCAATTCTAGTCTTTGAGGTGTTAGATTTACAGAAAGTAGTGGTATGATGCGGAAGTGCGGAAGTCATTGCTTGGTATTACTGAAAAAGATGTTACCCACATTAGACATTATGTTTAGTAAATGCACTGTTAGGTTGTAGATTGTGAGTCTCTTTACTTTCCTCAGGTCGAAATATTCCCCCCCCAAAATGCCACATTCCATGTGATGAGACCAGCTGTAGTCCAGATATCATCTGTACATTGGATTCAAAGCATGTCCCAAGGAGCAATTTAATTTATTTACACTGGTAAATTAATGATATTTGAGGCATAATCTACCATGAAATATTTATTTTATTTGTTCAGTTTTCTCTTGTTGTTTTTTTTTTTTTTTTTTTTTTTTTGCTTAGGGGAGACCATAAGAAAGAGGTAACAAATCACAGGGCAATAATCCAGCGTGATTTCTTTGCTAGCCACAGCGAACTACGGGTTCAGATTCGGGATGAAAACGGAACTGTCATATCTCAAACTGTTTACTTTAATACAACAGACATCAGTAAGTTCATCAAGAATGTGTTTTGTAAATATTTGTGTGCATTATTCTCTTACTTGCATGGCATCCTTGACATCAGTATTTACATTATTTACAACTATTGGAACTATTTCTGTAGAAAATATTAATATGTAGAAATTACAGCATGCCACAGAGGCATAAATAATAATATTAAAAAGTAATACATCAGTAAAACACATTTTATATTCTTACACATTCAGATTGCACCAGTGAATACAATGAAAAATATTTTGATTTCATCCTATTATTGTAATATTGGTATTGAGTGTCTGCATGTTAATTAGTGTATAATAATGTATGTCTACCCGTTCAAGAAAAACTGACCTTGATATTACAGTTGAAAAATACTTAATCACACTATATGTCTTCACAGTTAAGCCATTTCCACCAAAGATAGTAGATTCAACTGTTCAAGACACCATAGAAATTCTCTGGACACCTTCATGTGACAAATTAATGCTTGACCTAGGGCACTGTAAGGTCCGCCATAGCACAGATGCAGAGCCAGCATGGACTCAGGTGTGATTTTCTTTTATTATGGGAATTCTTTAAAAAATGAGTGCAGTAAGTTGCAAATAGTGCTGCAACTAACAATTTTCTAGCTGGTAGCTGGATTCATATTTACAAGTTGATATTTATTAATATATATATTTTTTTTTATCACAAAATATATTTTTTGTTTTGATTAAATAACTATGCCACCTACTAAAAGTTAGTCACAGTTACTAAGATTAATTACTGGCCTAGTTACTATTAATTCATCACTGAATGATTTTTCTATCCTAAATGCTCATTTCTAGACAACATCGTTCCTCAATCTATAGAAAGTCACTCAGTATTTCCCTTTTTCAGCAAGAAGAAGGAGGTGTGTCTGGCAGCTATATACTCTACAATCCAAAGCCCAACACAAACTATTTATTTCAGGTCCGTTGTGCTTGTGGCACAAGCATGATGAGTGACTGGAGTGATGCCCATGCAATAAGGAGTCCAGAAAGAGGTGTGTGTTTGTAATATAATATAAATAGTATAAAACAATGAAAATGCATAAGGTGCAATATTGACTCTTTTTGTGTCTATGTTTTGTTTTCCTTCTTCTCTTTGTAGCACCTGTTGGAAAACTAGATATCTGGAGAGACTGTGACATGTTACCTCCAAGCTCAAACTGTGTTCTCATCTGGAAGGTAAATAAGGGAATGATAAGTATGTAATATTATCAACTATATTTACAACTGCTTTTTATTTTGTAGAAGCTTCCTATGTCTGAAGCCCATGGACGCATTTTAGGATATAATTTGAGATTTTATTATAATAATGGGACAAACATAGCTTTGAATGAATCTGCTGCAGAGTCAGTGTATCTGATCTGTAGTGAGGTCCAATGTTATCATAACTCCTCACTTAAAGATGTTAAATCCGTCAGTATTAATGCATACAATGCACTTGGTATGACAACATCTTCTCATCTGACCGTACAAACCCCAGGTATCATTCATATTAAGTAGGGTTTTGGGCCAAATTAAAAAAAAAAAAAAAAAGGTTTCTAATTGATATAATATATATTTTTTAGTAAGAATAACCAATCAAAGAGCCATTGATCTGAAGATGAACAAGAACAATTTCACTGTCACCTGGAATACCACGTGGATTACTGAAAATATCAATGAATTTGTGGTGCAGTACAAAGAAGCAAGATCTCCACTGGGCGAAGAATTGGACTGGGTCAGAGTTAACACAAATCTAACAAAAATAACAATCAAAGGTTTATTTTTATTTTTATTTATGAGTGACTTTTGTATTCTCACAAAGCTGAACATGCTTCTGATGTATGGGTGCGTGTCTCCATTTATAGGACAGTTCAAGAAATACACAGCCTATCTAGTGTCTGTGTTCACTGTATCGGATCACAGGGTGCAGTTATATTGCCAAGATATCATACACTTCGTCCAAGGAAGTATGCCTTTTTGTCTTATTATATTTTTAATTATTTATTGCCAATTTATAAAACTTCTAATGACTGTATTATTTTTTTCAGTACCTGCTAAAGTACCTATGTTTAAAGTGCTTACATATGGTGCCACACATGTGACATTAATATGGGAGACTGTTCTGATGTCAGAGCACAATAATGTCACTCCATATTATCAAATAGGATATGGCAAAGATAATGGTAGGTATGATAATGCAACTGTTCTCATGCATTTGTTCTGTTTTGTGTCTCTCTATTTGTACATATTCTACCATTAACCACTTTATTTTTTTATAGTGTATACTGTAAGTGCATACCCACAAATGGGAAATAGGACTTTTACGCTGACAAATCTCACTGAAGACCATGACTATGAAGTGTGGATAAAAGCAGTGAATCAGGCTGGACCTGGACCTAATACTACTGTACTGTTTAAGACGCAGGCCACTGAAAACATAGGTAGGAAATAATTAAGTTCTATGTTTTCATGTTTTTATTTTGTCATACAAAACATTTGAAATATTTTATTTTTTAGGAACAGTCATACTATTGTCTTTTGGATTATTGTGCCCCTTAGTCTTACTTCTATTTTGTCTGTTATTCTGTTGGTGAGTATAATTCAATTACTTACTATAATGTGATCCGTGGAAGATATTTTCATATACAAAAACAACTTCCTGTTTATGTGATATGCCTTATTATTTAAGTAAATTTCATATGCATTTGTATACATTGAACACAAGCAATAAATAGTATAAGACATGTAACACTTGTGTCAAAATCATGAGATAAAATTTTCCACAGAAATTTTATTAAGAACTCAGCTTTTTTGTACATACAGTGTATTGTGTTAATTTGACACCAGATTAATTCCCCATGATGCTAATGTTCACAAGAAATACACTAATATAATCAATAGTCAAATAATATAGTTTAGTTTGCTATGTTTCTAAAATACTGTCCATTCATTTGTAGGAAAAATGAAGCATGTCCCATTGCCTCTTTGTATAAGAAAGTACCAGATCCCCATAATAGTAGCATATACAGTATACTGTTCCAGGTAAGATTTGAATGGCATTGACTTGATTAAACTGAATTTGATTAATTTAACTATTTTCATTTGTGTCATCTATAGATAAATGATTCCTTGGCCTGGCTCTGCATTCCTGCAACAGAACAACAACTTCACAAAATATCAATAATTGAAATAGTGAACATCTCACAGTGTGCTTTCAACTCCAAAATGGACAGTGAAACTAATTGTGATGTTGGTGACAATCCAGTGGAAGAGGAGCATAAAAAGACACGATGTGAATCTGGCAAACAGGAGTACAGTAAAATGATTGACTCTGATGAAGAGAAAAATGAGGAGGAAGCTGAGACTGATACCTATTCATCAAGCTCAGGGGGAGGCCATGCAGATTATGAACAGCATTTTATGCCAACAGAACTAGACTTAAGAAAGATAGAGGAATGGAAAAGGATAGAGAAATCGTGGGACGAAGAGTGACAGATTGTAGACAGATTGGTCTACAGCTTTTGCTTTGTAATCACAATAATGAAGACTGTAGGAACATTAAATTCTGTGACATGACTGCTGGTTGGACATTGGTGGACATTTATATATTTTTTTATATTATTATTGCCAGGTTGTTGCAGAATTATTTTATACTTTATATTTTGTTTAACAGTTTTTAAAGTATTTCACATTTTAATAATTTCAATTTTAAAGTATTAAAGTTTTTTCACTTTAATGCTGTTTTTCTTGTAAGTGTTTTATTTATCTAGCGCTTTTCACAGACAGATGTCACAAAGACGCTTTACAGAGGATTATTTACAGAGCATTCTTCATTCACTCCATACCCGGTGGTGATAAACTACTGTTATAGCCACAGCTGCCCTGGGACAGACTGACGGGGGCGCGGCTGCCAAGCCAACAGGCGCCAACGGTCCCTCCGACCACTCACTCACAACTTTCACACAGTGCATGTTTTGGGTTGTAGTTTCTTGTAGTTTCTATCTCTTTTAAGACAATGTCACACGGCATGTCACATCAACAAATTCCAACGAAATAACATAGCCTAGGCTGAAACAAGTAAAAACTATCATACTTGCTTAATTGTCGATTCACTGTCCACATAACATATCATGTCCACTTTTTACAATTTAAGTAATTGAAAGCATTCACATTCCCCTGCATCTGCTGATACAACTTTGTACAGCGCAAAAGCAAGCAGGTTGCTGGAAATATCTACTTCAACCCTTTGGCTCGCTGTAAGAGCTGTATTTTTGTGAGCCGCAAATTGCGAGTTCGAGCATAGTTCATGCTCGAGCTATGAGTTCATTCGATTAATCTACAAGTGGTTATTATTTCTCCGAGAACATGATCATTCTCGCGTGGATAGACCTTTGAGATTGAACGGAAGCCGCAATAGGCCAGTCCTCCTCCGCGTGCGCGTGCTCCGGGCTCATTTGAAGAACCGCTACGAAATATCGGAGGAGCGGCCCAGTTCCCATCTACCGATTCGAAGTCGTCATTGTAAGTATTATTTTAGTACGATTTAGCTTTAACAAATCGTTTTTCTTTTCACGCGAATAGTCTTTCAGTCTTGATAAGAGTAGTGTAGTAAAATTTATCCGTCTTGTGGCACGATTCCTTTATTTAGCTTTAGCTTACAGGCTACGTAGCATTAGCATTGTCATTGTAACCCATGGATCTTTTGTAACCTTACGTCTGTAGCGGCTATCTCTGCTTTGCCGAGTGTGTTCAGAGTGTGATACACGTGGTGGTAATGTCGATTCCACTTGCCTTATCAACTGGATGCATTCATTTATTTTTGTTGGCGCAAGTCTACTTGTGTGGTTTAATACATATAGAGTTTTGTAGTTCGCTTATCCAAGACCGGCACGTTGTGACCACCCAATGTGAAAATGCCTTGGATGACCAGGCCTGAATCCAAGCAACAACTATCTAGGAGGTCAAGTGTGTACAAAAACGCTCGTCAGTGTGTGTATTTACTTAAACGTGACGGTGTGTGTGGTGGTGTAAAGCAATCATTGCTTTTATACGAGGAGGACCAAAATTGTCGATAAGGGTTTAAAGTGATTAAGGCGAACGGCTTCATTGCTAACTTCCTGACGCCGCCTGCAGCCTGGACCCTGCAGGTAACCCACGAGTTCAGCCCACGTGCACGACACAACGACGTTAGCTTCTTGTACAAAAAAAGTACATTTTGACTCAAAGCGTAAATATTTTCCCGTAATGGTCTGGTGGAGTGGTGGTGGGGGCAGGATTAACTTGAAGCGATTAAACTAGGTCAGAGATTTTAGCTTGCTCGTGTTGTCCTCATTTTTTGTCATTTGTTCTACTCAAATTATGACGTTTAACTCTTTTTTGCCTATATTTTTTATGCGACTGTGGTAGTCATTCCTACAGTAGACTTTTGGGGCTATCAAATTAACTGTATTAACCATATAGTGTTTTTCTTAGGATGGAGTGGCAGCCAGATGAGCAGGGACTTCAGCAGGTCCTCCAGCTGCTCAAAGACTCCCAGTCTCCCAACACCATCACACAAAGAGCTGTCCAACAAGTATCCTTTCAGCTGCTTACTAAATCTTGTTATTTTGTTGCATCAAAATCAAATGTTTTCTTAATGAATGTTTCAGAAACTCGAACAACTTAACCAGTTTCCCGACTTTAACAACTATCTTATCTTTGTACTTACACGTTTAAAAACTGAAGGTGAGTTGAGAACAACCAGCCAATTTTGATTTCAATGTATTTAGTAGTAGCGACAATATTTGGATTTCTTTTTCTTTATAGATGAGCCAACCCGTTCTTTGAGTGGTCTTATTCTAAAAAACAATGTCAAAGCACATTACCAGAACTTTCCCCCAGCGGTTGCAGACTTCATTAAAAAGGAATGCCTCAACAGCATTGGCGACCCTTCACCGCTCATTCGTGCCACAATCGGTAATAAATTGAAGTTTATACTGGTTATACAGTCATTTATTGTACCTGGATATGATGCATCATTCATTAAAAAAAACTGAGTGTTTGTGAAGGTGTTTGTATTCATACTGTCTGATCCAATTTGTATAAAAGGAAAAAGATTAGTTTTTGTTCTTCCCCTTTATTAACACAACTTCTCTGCCCATAGGTATACTTATCACAACTATTGCCTCAAAGGGGGAACTACAAACATGGCCAGAGCTTCTACCACAGCTCTGCAACTTGCTTAACTCTGAAGATTACAACAAATGTGAGGTCAGCATATGCCTAATCTTTTTATTTGCCTCATTTTCAATTACAGCCACCAAATATGAGAATAGTTTAGAATAAAAAAATCAACCTGATCATTTGTGGGGCTCAGTAATGGTTAAGTCTGATTGAGATTCATTCTCTCCTCTGTCTCTGTATGTTTGCGTTTCATTTGACAGCCTTTCTGTGTATGTCCGTGTCTCAGGGCTCGTTTGGAGCACTGCAGAAGATCTGTGAGGACTCGTCTGAGCTGCTGGACAGTGATGCGCTTAACAGACCACTCAATATCATGATCCCAAAATTTCTACAATTCTTCAAGCACTGCAGCCCAAAAATCAGGTTTACTCTTGACGCATTTTTATTACTATTTTATCCCCATAATAAAATCTGGAAATGATTAAACCTAGAAACTGACTATGAGTGAAGGTGTTAGTATTCATACTGTCTGAGCCAGATTTCACTTGTTAAAATCATGGTCTGAACTTGATAATAAAGATTTAAGTTAAAAAATGTTTTCTCTGTAGATCCCATGCCATAGCCTGTGTGAACCAGTTCATCATTGGGAGAGCCCAAGCTTTGATGGACAATATTGACACCTTCATTGAAGTAAGTTGCTTGTGTAGATTTTGTTGACATAATCTATTTAATGACATAGCATCCCAATTTCTAGAGCCTGTTTGCACTGGCAGCAGATGAGGACTGTGAAGTTAGAAAAAACGTTTGTCGAGCCCTTGTCATGCTACTGGAAGTCCGTGTTGATCGTCTTATCCCTCACATGCACAGTATAATCCAGGTAAATTTATGTTTCTTAATGTATATCAAAAATGCATAAATCCATTCTCAGATTTTCATATTCATTTCTCATGGATTCAGTACATGCTGCAGCGTACTCAGGACCCTGATGAGAATGTGGCTTTGGAAGCCTGTGAGTTTTGGCTAACACTGGCAGAGCAACCCATCTGCAAGGAAGTCCTCTCTGGGCATTTGGTGCAGTAAGTCTCTCTTAAATGATTAGTAGGGATAGGTTGGTATTTAAATACTACAGTATAACTGTGGAGTAGCATATTGTAGAATGCTAAACTAAAACAACAAAAATAGATTTTCTCCCTCAGTCATCCAGGTCGGAAACGAATTAAATTCTGTCAACTGGACAAAAGAGTGTGTGTGAGAGATTCGTGAACTTAAGGCTGCAAGGAGTCGGCTTTTTCCACAGACCCAATGAAATACTGTCCCATCCCTAATACATAATGAAAGACATGTCAAGATTTTGATTATTTGTTTGTTATACCAGATTAATACCCATTTTGGTAAATGGAATGAAATATTCAGAAATTGACATCATACTACTGAAGGTAAGCATTGTTGGTTGGGTAATCTAAAAAATAGCCTTTTTTGTCGTATCTAATTCCGTATTTGAATCCACATCTCTAAAGGGTGATGTAGAGGAGGATGAAGCGGTACCAGACAGTGAACAGGACATTAAGCCCCGTTTCCATAAGTCACGCACTGTCACTCTTCAGCATGAAGGCGGTGAAGCTGAGGAGGATGAAGATATTGATGATGATGATGACGATGATGATACCTTGTCTGACTGGAACTTGAGTAAGTACCAGTTTTATTTGTGACCTATAAAACAATGAAGCATGAATAAATTATAGTTTGACTATTCCTTGTTTTTTTTGTTTGTTTTGAAGGAAAGTGCTCTGCTGCAGCATTAGATGTGCTGGCAAATGTGTTTCGCGATGAGCTTCTCCCTCATCTTCTGCCACTCTTGAAAGGCCTGCTGTTTCACCCAGACTGGGTCATTAAGGAGTCTGGAATCTTGGTGTTGGGAGCTATAGCTGAAGGTAATGCTTGTGCTTTCAATTCATTCCATACATGGTTTCATGAAAAATGTCACATAGTCCAAACAACATTCACTACATTGGCATGCACACCAGGACTCTATTTGAACTGGATTTACAAAATACAAATGCAGAAAATGTTATTTGATGTCTTTCTGATCAGTTTCTTGGTTCCAAAAATCTAATTAAAAAGCATACTCACTTCTCTGTGCATTTAAAAAGTATGTAATGATGATTGAATAAACTTAGACTAAATTGATAATGGACTGAACCAGACCTAATGAGTAAAGCGGGTGAGTTTTTTTTTGTCTGTATATTGGCAAGATCTTTGGTATGCAATACACTGCATATACATTGCATATTTTTCTATATCTGGAAATGATGAGAAACCCAGCTCATTGACATAAAATGATACAATTTGTTCCTATGTTTTCTGATCCAGATAATATGTATTAATTATTAATTTATTATAATATATTGTAATATGTGAGCTACTGTGTTCACAGTATATTAGATAGATATTTGAATGAAAAATATATTTTTATCTCAAGTAAACCCTCCTTTCTTGCTCTTATTCAGGCTGCATGCAGGGCATGGTGCCATACTTGCCAGAGCTTATCCCTCACCTGATCCAGTGTCTTTGTGACAAGAAGGCCCTGGTGCGCTCCATTGCTTGCTGGACTCTGAGTCGCTATGCACATTGGGTGGTGTCCCAGCCCCCTGACTCCTACCTCAAACCCCTTATGACAGAACTCCTGAAACGAATCCTGGATGGCAACAAAAGGGTGCAGGAGGCTGCATGCAGGTGAGGAGAACATGTAATTAAAAAAAAAAAAGTTTTTTAACCTGGACATGATGACACACCCAGCTCATTGATATTACAATGATACACTTTGTTCCCATAATTTTGCCTGATCCACATCATTGAATTTAATGTGCACAGCCCGAATGGAGTCAGGTTGGTCAGTAAACAGTTTTATTTTGTTTAAGTGCATTTGCTACATTAGAAGAGGAGGCATGTACAGAATTGGTGCCGTACCTGGGTTTCATCCTGGACACTTTGGTCTTTGCCTTTGGAAAATACCAACATAAGAATCTTCTTATCCTGTATGATGCTATTGGGACTTTGGCAGACTCTGTGGGACACCACCTCAACGAACCAGTGAGTTATCAACACTTTTGACCAATATGAAGAAATGAAACGTATGGTTGAATTTACTCTTAAAATTATTCTGTTCTCAACAAAACAGGAGTACATTCAGAAACTGATGCCCCCACTCATTGCCAAATGGAATGAGCTCAAGGATGAAGACAAGGATCTCTTCCCACTTCTAGAAGTATGCAAGTGGTTTTGTTTGACCTAATGCTTATTCTGTTTACAAATGTATTTATTTCTCCTAAAGTGCCTGTCTTCAGTCGCAACAGCCCTGCAGAGTGGTTTTCTCCCTTATTGTGAACCAGTGTATCAGCGCTGTGTTACGCTTGTACAGAAGACGCTAGCTCAGGCAATGGTAAATATGAATTTGAAGATTCAATCTAAAATCCGAAACACAGGGCTTTATCTTGCCCTCTATCTTAGGAGTAGCACAAGTGTGGGGGGTGGAGCTCTAAACAAGAGGTGCGCCGTGCCTGAATATCAGGTGGTGTGGAGCATTCAGTGAATTGCCATCGTAAAAATAAATATCAAACTAGTCCACTGAAAAGCAACGTGCAACATGTTCAAGACTTCTATTTGGAAATATATTAGGATGATAAATACTTAATATTCATAACATGTTTGTGTGCCGTCTGGATGCCCTCCCACATAACACAGCCCCTCGTCCGCTCCCTATATCGGCTTAACACTGCTCTATAGTTTGGTTTGATCTGGATGTGTACAAAAGCTGCTCATTCATATGAGTAACTTGTGCAGGGCAAATGCAGGTCATGCGGCCACCCTTCCCTTGTGTTAATGGTTTAATCCAAGTCTGCGCAAAGCGGTAACATCAGAAACATTTAACATTAACAATAAACAATTACATAATCTGCGAGACATCCAGCTGTATTGGACCAAATGCAGTGAACACCTGTGAGACGAGACAGTGAGTGGTCAGCAGGAGCAGCAGTTGACACTTGTACGTCAGGTGTGAAACGTCTGACCGAAAACGGGACAAGCGGGGATGGCAGCGGGTGTGGCCAGAGGGAGAGCAGTGCTCAGTGGGTCGGCTGTGGGATGGGGAGTGTGTGAGAGACGCTGGTCTGCTGCATAATGGGATGAAGAACACAAAACTAAAGGTTGATGTAGTGCCAGTTCTGTCACGGCCCACCTAAAATTCTGTATTTTTGCACCTCTATCGGTGTGTAGTTGCATTGTGGGGCTCCGGAGCTTTATTTACCCCCATATATAATTTTTCCCCACATCCCTCTGTGCTGCCTGTAATGAGGCAAACAAATTGCAGACATTACCCAAGCGGGCAACGCTTTTAAATGTCACAGCGATCACAGATGGGTTCAGACATCATCACCATATATGTACTTATACCGTTCCACTCCAGCATCGAAGTACCTGGACCCGCCCCCTCTTTAGCGCTTGTGCTACTGCTAAGATTGGGGGCAAGATATGGCCCACAATGTCTTGTAAACATGCATTAGCAGTGGACCCTGATCAGTGCTGTCACTATCAGATGTACAGCCAGCATCCAGACCAGTATGAGGCTCCAGACAAAGACTTCATGATTGTGGCCCTGGATCTCCTAAGTGGTTTGGCTGAAGGTCTGGGGGGCCACGTAGAGCAGCTGGTGGCCCGTTCCAACATCATGACCCTACTTTTTCAGTGCATGCAGGTATGACATCTGCCTTTGCTTAAATTGCATTTTCACTTTTAAGTTCACATAAAGAAATGAAACGTGCATATTATGATCTTTGCTTGTCTTTAGGATACTATGCCTGAGGTAAGGCAGAGTTCTTTTGCTCTTCTGGGTGACTTGACAAAGGCCTGCTTCCCGCATGTTAAGCCATGCATTGGTAAGTTGTGTCCTTGGCAATTGCTGATGTTACTGCTAATTTTGCAGCATTATGTTGAAACATGTTTTCTCTATATTTTAGCTGAGTTTATGCCCATATTGGGACTTAACCTAAACCCAGAGTTTATTTCGGTGTGCAACAATGCCACATGGGCAATTGGGGAGATCTCTATACAAATGGGTATGTGTTTTTTTTGCATAGTTTAGTATTAAAACTATATTCTGTGTCTGGAAATGAAGACAAACCCAGCTCATTGACTTAGAATGATGCAATTTGTTCCTATTTTGTTCTGATCCAGAATTTCTAATTACTAAAAAGCTCATTTTGACCTGAACAATGCATTGACTTGTTAAGTTGATGATTATAAGGACAAAAGAAAGTTGTTATGCATGTCTGTCTTTGTGGATTTTCAGGTACAGAGATGCAGCCTTACGTGGGTATGGTTCTGCCACACCTGGTGGAAATCATCAATAGGCCCAACACACCCAAGACCCTCCTGGAAAACACGGGTAAATGTCCATATAGAAGTTGTTCATATCTTTGTCAGCAACGGGTTAACGGATGTTTTTCTTTTATGTAGCCATTACAATTGGTAGACTGGGTTATGTTTGTCCTCAGGAAGTAGCTCCACAGCTGCCCCAGTTCATTAGACCATGGTAAATCCCTTTTTTTAAATGTGCAACATACTGCCACCTTCCCTTTGAACACAAGACTGAATAAATTGTTGCTGTATTTGTTTTCAGGTGTTCTTCATTGAGAAATATTAGAGACAATGAGGAGAAAGACTCTGCCTTTAGAGGGATTTGTGTAATGATTGGTGTCAACCCAGGCGGAGTTGTGCAGGTGTGCTTCTCATTTTGCAGTTAATGATTTTGTTGAAGTTGATATTGGTTTCTTCATGCAATTTTACCCTCAGGATTTCATCTTCTTTTGTGATGCTGTAGCATCATGGGTAAGCCCTAAGGATGATTTGAGAGACATGTTTTATAAGGTAAGATGTGAGTTGGTCCTTGGCTGTTTTATCACCACACTATGATGATCACTTCATCAGACATTCGAAATCTGACTTGCGCTGTAGACATAATTCTTCTGATGTGTGGTTGGGCTTGTTGCAATTTTCTAAATACAAAGATGCACGCATCTAAGTCAGTTCTAACTGTTTCTCTATTCTGAAGATTCTGCATGGCTTTAAGGATCAAGTTGGGGAGGAAAACTGGCAGCAGTTTTCAGAACAGTTCCCTCCTTTACTAAAGGAGCGTCTTTCGGCCTGTTATGGTGTCTAACCTGTTTTCCCGAGTCCGGACAGGACTCTGACCTGCTAGGTAAGTCCCATAGAGAACCTGAGAATCTAGTCCCTATTTGGAAGTGATGACAATCCCAGCTCATTGACATGTAATGATACACTGTGTTCCCAATATAAACTCTGATCCATATATTTTGATGGTCTTACATTGGATTTGAATGGCGCACTGCTAAAACTGCTTGTTTTTTGCAGGTTATTGTGGGGGAGGGTTACAGCGAACTCATTGCACTAGCCATGTCATCGGGAGAAACATGAGCTGAAGGGATGGGGCTGGCCTTGACTGTCCACTCAGCGGATGTCCTACTTCTTCCCACCCCTGTGCACCCTGTGTTTATCTGTGAGGGAGGGGGGTGGAGGGTGTGGGAGGGTACACTCGGGATATACAGTACATATACCTCTCAGATTCAATGCCTCGCTAAATACATTACATTCAAAAGTGACTAGCCAACCACACCATAAGAGTTTTTAAATCATGAGGGAAAAGTCTGGTTACAAATGTTCCCTTAGCGAAATAATTGTTTATGCTACATGACCTGCTGGAGGGGTAAGGAAAGGTACATAAATATATTCTGAACCAGCAATAGGATGTCAGTCCCAAATATTGCCTGTAGTCAGTAGATTGACACAGGTGTTACTGGGGCATAAAAATGTGCTTTTACATTTAATATTGCAGGAAATGTCATTCTTGACAACGTAACAGCCAAACCATATGTTGTGCATATGAATCTACATGTTAATTTCGCCAAGTTCACTTTGCACCCTTTTCTTGTTGGAAGAAATTTGAATCCATTGCAGTACAACTATTCTGCATGGTTTTGATCACCTCCAAATTAATGCATGTTTGAGTGAATGTCTGTTATGACAAGTTGGTATATTAGATTTTTTCATTGTGAGGGATGCCATAGTTTAAAGATGGTTTTGTCGCGGTCTCTATTTAATATTTAGGGAGTACAATATAGTTTTAAAGAGGCTGATCAAGAAGATTATAGATATAATTTAGGAGAATTTTCATTTGATCATCGACTACTGTAGGCAAGTGGAGAATCCTAATGCTGCTACTGCTTCATTTTTCTAGTATTTACAAAATGTAATGACAGCGATTAGACATCACAAAGAATGAATTGGTTCATCCTAATAAATGCACTTTTTCTTAAGAAATTTAGAATTAAAACTGCAAAGACAGTTGTACTCATTTTTGAGATAGTTTTTGATAAGTGATTTTAGGATTGTTAATGGCTTGCTAAATTAAGCCTTATATTAAGCAATGGTTAATAACTAGAGATATGACATGAGCCCTCATAGTTTTCTAATGTAGCTTACACAATGAATTAAATAGCATTTATTAAGAAAGGACACATCAATTTTTCAAACTTGCATTGGTCAGTACATATCTGGCTTACTATATAGATGAGATTTTGTTGATCTACGAGGGCTTCTTTTTGTCACGAATGTTGCATGCTATATTTCTTTCATTTTATAGGCCCTTGTAGAGGGCCATGCCTAAGAGCTTTGTTAATGGCAATGTAATGCACTGCTGGAGAAGATGCTACTCCACCTCCTGATATTATTAAAGTGTTTGCAATGCCATATACTCATCCGTTAAAACTGTGTAGGATAATGCCACAAATGTGAACAGTCTGTCCCTTCTGGACAAAAGATGACTAAACTAAAAGCAGTGGTTTTTATCCAGCTTTACCTGACATTGTCCATAGTGGATGACTGTAATTGAAGTACTATGGCTTTTTGCCTTTAGTGTTTTATTACAAATATACGGCGTGTATCTAGATGTACTTTAGTACCAGTCCTACTGTGAGGTTTAGGTTTCTGGAGTGTCACCATTTCCCTCTGTCGAGGATCACATCTAAAGACTGTAGATCACCCTATAGACCTTTTTATAAGCTGAGCCTCGACATCCCCTCTGCCTTTTCAAAGTTGTGCATTAATCCTTTTAGCAATTGAAATTTTTACCTGTCTGTGAAGTTGATGCTTCAGTGGCTCAGTCTCTTGTGTCGTCTTTGTATGTGCTCAAAGGCAAAGCTCAGACCAGAGGTAGCTTATCACTGATAATAAGACTATAAATTCAACTTTTTTCCATGTTATTTTTTTTATTTATATATTTTCTTTTTTTTTCTTTTGTGCTATAGAGCACAAATTATTTTGGACTTTAAAAGTTTTTTTTTCCATTTTCTTTTTATTTAAAGATTTTTTTTTATAGCGGACCATTTGAATCTGCCAGATTTGATGTAGTTACAATAAAGCAAGTCTGTGCTTGGCGCATACCTTGAAGATGACACATTTGCTTAAACAATCCATTTGTTTATCAAGGCTAGCATGTACTGTTTCTTAGCTTGACTGTGCTGCAGGTGGGATGTCTGATGTATCCCTTTTTATTTAATTCTTGTGCATAGGAGCGAATAAAGTGTTTTATAAATCTTGATTCATTACATTTTTCTTTTGGATTTGTTTAATGTCTACACTTTTCAAGGGAAAATGCTTTGCATGTCACCATCTACCAGATTACATGTAACGTTTGACCGGGGGGGGGCGAATATATTATTCCTAAATTGACTAATTATTTTTGTTCTAAATTGATTACATAGAGCCATGTGACTTATCTTGTGATGGACACTGTTGTACCAAAAACTTTTTTCAAGAACATTGCTGTGATTGCAATTTGCTTTCCATATCTGATTTCAAAATTTCAGCATTTAAGAGCTGCTGAATAAGTCTAGGTAGTTGGACAATAAAGAAAACTGTCAATTTAGAGACCCACAGGCACATTATTTAGGGAATGGGAACATGGAATGTTCTTCCTATAATTGTTGGATTTTAATTCCGGTTCTAACAAAAGAATTCACATGTCCGAGGCCTGGCTGTGGTTTGGCCTGAAATGGGTAGAGGAAAGTTAGTGTTACGAGGTATGGGTTTCTCGTTGCATAAGGGAGTGTTGGGTTGCATTACTGGTGCTGTTAAGTGAAAAGCCCATGTGCTGATGGCTGCAGTAACACTAGAGGTCGTGGTCGTCTGTACCTTTCAACAATGGCCTCCTGTCACAACCTTTATGCCCGTCTCATATTGCCACAATTGATCAAATGTGGAACTCTGGACTTGACATGGAGGATGCAGAAATACTGAAATTTGAGGCACAATGGTTAAAGATATAGGTATAGACTAAAACAGGTTAAACAGGTTAGGCAATTAGTAACTAAGGTTGGGATCAGTCTCCTGAAAATGAAATGTCACTGAAATGTCGCAAAAGAATGAAAACGCAAAGTGCAACGTACATCACGTCTTCCTGTCAGAACCTGGCACATATTGTGACAGGAGAGGCTAATGCGCAAGTTTACATCTTATTAGGGTATTAACTTTGCCTACCCAATTCTTAACAAATCACTATTTGTTAATATAATTTAACAGTAAAGTTAGTTAAATGATTTTTTTTCCCCATGGGAGCTTCGCTACCAGATGTTCGACTGGTGGTTAGGAAAACTGAATTGAAAGAAAAGTTATGCTTGCAGCCTTTTTTTCATTCTCATTTACAATGATGACCCGGTTATAGCTATTTAACTATAATCTGGTGCGGAACATCTGTTTTTTCATGGGCTTAATGTCTCTACATTGTCCCTTCAAATTAAGACTAAACTAAACTATATTCCACAAGCTTAAATAGTTTTCTTTGCTTACTGGGAAAATAACAATACCTAGTTTGTGTAAAGCAGAATGTCTTAAAGTTTGGTGTGAGTGTCAGTACATTTGGTGCTGTATATACAAAAAGTAAAAAAAATAAAATTGATATTGATAAAAATTGAAAGTGATATTTCTTCATACATTTCTGACAAACAACAAAAATGACAGAGACCCAACACAACCTGACCCAAAGCAAGACCAAATATTGGAAAAACAGGAAAAAGGAGCCGCAAAAAATGCAGATTGACTGGATTCTGCATATTCTGCTCATTAACTATTTAAACCTAGGTTGACAAGGTTGCCTGTATGCTCTGTGGGGAACTGACAGAGCAACATCCCAAGGACAGACAATTCTAGGACAGCTGCTTACTGTATACCAGGTATTTACATCAACTTGTAATTCATTATTGACTATTATTGCAAGTCTTTATTGCACGATATTGATTCTTGTGAGGTTTAAGCCATGTGTTAATGTTGTTAGCTCATTGAAAACATAGCTGGAGTTGTGTTTTGTTTCTTTCATACAAGTAACCCTTTTTCATTAGTTTGTCTACATCTCCAAAAGGCTTTCTCTGTTCCACCTTGTCATAACAGCTACCTTTCATCTTTTGTTCAGCAGAGATTCAGCAAGTCTGAAATCATTTGATATCACAAAGTGGAAGTGTTTTCAGCCTAAATATGCTGTGTTTTTGTGCTGAATAAAACACAACACAACTCCAGGTATACTTTTATTTGTGATGACGATTTTTAACATAGATCAGAAAATAGCACAATATGGGCATTTTAATGTTAGAAATCTTGTTGATGGGAGACCAGTGGGAATTCCAGGTGCCACAGTGGGGTGCCAGTCACAAAAAAACTGTTGTTGTGTCCTTAGGCAAGACACTTCACCCACATTGCCTAGCATGAAAGTGGTGTGTGCATGGTAGGACTCCCTTGAAAAAGAGATTAGTAATCTCAATGGGACTTTCCTGGGTAAATAAAGTTTTTTTTTTTTTTTTTTTAAAGGCTATTTTTCTTATCAATTGTACAAGCAAATTTGTGTTATTTTGTTTAGATTTTCAAACAACATGGCACTTCATAATCATGGTCATGGTGATGAAGATGTGTACCGTAAGTGTGACCCTGTTCCAGAGGAGACCCCTCAGATCAGAGGCTATGACTTTAACCAGGGAGTGGACCACAAAGCCCTGCTCCAGTCCTACTACAACACAGGCTTCCAGGCCACACACTTTGGTCTGGCGGTCAGTGAGATCAACAACATGGTGAAATATGTTTTGATTTATAACCTGCTGCTGTGTTAAGTACAGCCTTTAATCAAAATGTCTATGCACAGATAAAGAAGAGGAAGGAAACAGTGAAGAGAAAGAATGGACGAGTAGAAGAAGACCCCTCAGCCTGCCCCTGTCTGAGGAGCTGCACCATCTTCCTGAGCTACACCTCCAACCTGATCAGCAGTGGCATCAGAGAGACCATTCGCTACCTCGTACAGCACCAAATGGTACAGAAGCATATTTCATATCAATATTTCATTATTGAGCAGTGTATTGATACTATATAGTGGCATCACACTGGGGGTGTTCTACATTTATGTCTAGTGGAATGTTTCTGTAGTTACCATGATGACACAATGCACACATTAGCAAACATAGCCAAGAAAAAATACAAAATGGATTTAACCAACACATTTTCAGGAGCTTGTGATAAATACGAGTTTTCAGTGTCCTGGTTAGGAGTTTGATTGTCAACAAAAAACCTGAGAGTCACCAGGTTAACTGAAAATTGGAAGGCTAATGCTAGCTAGCTTGAGACTGTAATGTTAGAGGGACTTGTTTGAGAGCACAAATGTTGTACCTGTTGTAGCTCCGACTACTTGAGTTTTTTATGGCCAGGGTGTTGTTAAAATAAAGCTTAATTTAAGACTAATGAGTAACAGTTCTTCAGACAGAGCAGTGCCTCTCATTTCTCATTTATTTATTTCAAAGGGACAATGTACATTAATCAACATTAAACATTGGAAATGCACCTGAGTTAGCACAATGAGGCTAATTTTCATTGGTAGTCCCTTTGCCAGTTGTAAAAAGGCAACCTTAAAACACAAAACCAAGACAACAACAACAACAAGACACATACAAATAGCATAAAATCCATATATTGCAGGTTAAATGTATGCAGTGCATGCCTACATATGTATATGTAGGCATGTACCGCTCAACAACAACAGTAAATATACAGTAAATAAGTCTGTTCAGACAGACATGGTACATGCCACATACGTATATGCATCATGTATCATGAGGTCTGAACAGCTCTAATGGGAGCAGTGTTGGTTAGATTTGAGCCATTTTTAAGGTGAGTTTTAAAGGTGAATGGTCTTGTTAGCATCATATCCTCATGGAATGTTGATGACATCAAGTGCAAAGTATCAATAGTAATAATAGTATAATGGAGTGCTGGTTATTGGCAGGGACACAACAATCGCACAATCCAACCATCCCTTACTAGTGTCCTTTGAACTGCACATGCTGCACTTCTTAGGGTTAAAATCCTCTGACATGATCTTAAAAAATGAGTGGTATCAGACCATTCTAAAACATTCAGGAAATGTCCAACTTTGTTCTGGTTTTATTATGTAAGGGTTTCAGTATTGATACTTGTTCAAATTACTACTTAAATTTTCATATCATGTTTTGTTAGCCTGTTTTATATTCTATTTTAATTTTATGTAGCCTTTGTGGCATCTGCATCTTAATTGTAAATGACTATGGTGTGTAGGAGGCTGCCTAAAGATAATCACTGATTGACAGATGAAATAATACAGTTATGCAGAAAATTAGATTTCTCTTTTAGTCTTTACCTGGAAAGGCCAAGCCCATGTAGAAGTTGAGAGCAAGCTTAAAGGGCACACAAATTCCAGAATGATTGACATGTAACAGGCTGTCAGGCACTTCATTATGCAAATGTTTTGATGTAACATGGGTGTTTACTAGATCACAATGTTTATTTTTAATTCTGACAGACCCTATAATAATGCTATTCCTGATTAGTTTGAAGGGCCTGTACCTGAATGTATTTTATGTCATTGCATTGTATAATAAAACTGAGACTGTACTATAATTAATTCATTTCACATGCATAATCTCTGGTATTAACTAATACAGAAGCTTCTGACCGCGTCACCTTTTTCCATCTGATCAGACACATCGTTATTAAGCATCATGGGAAACCAACAGCCTGACACTGTCCCAGTCATTTGATTCTTTGTCATGCATTTTCAAGAGTGGCATAAAAGGAAATGGTAGGCAGAGATTTAATTTAATAACCTGTATACAGCCTCACCTGATTTGTGCTTTGCCAGTATACCTTTATTAGCAACCAGTTCTTTGGAAGCCTTGTTTATTGTTTCGAAAAATTTGATAAAATGAGCATCACAACAATGCCCAAAGTGACCCGACTCAACATCGCCGCCTAGAAAAGGCAAAAATTGAAACAGGAACAGGAAGTCAACCATATTGGATCAAAAAATTTGCTTCCGTTTAGACTACGTGTTTGCAAAATGATTCACGTCCCTGGTTTTTGGTCCAGCTCAGATTTGATATGTCACATCTACAGACATGAGTCTACAGACACATTATTTGTTTTTGGGATCCCTTCATTTCCTGTTTCTTTGATGACCTCTCACGGCCACAGGCTTTGGCCTACAAGAGCTCAAACTCAAATCACTATTGTGTGATCCCGGCCTGAATGTGATGAAATATGAAATCTAATTAAAGGGAACTCTATAGTGCCACCGACCATATACGGAAACGTCAACATGATCGGATTTGGACCAAATTTGGGGATTAAATTCTATTTATAATTACAAGCATTTTTCATGGTTGGCCAACGGGGTGCAACACTTCTTAAAGAAACATTTACAGGAGCATTACATTACACAATACATTATAGCTGTATTCCTGGGCAGCTGTTGAGAAGAGAGAGTGGTGCTGGGGCGGTCGCAAGTCCTTGGTGGTCGCGTGGGAGGGGCGTGCGCACCGGGGCGAGGGCCATCATCGCCCGAGCGGCTTTAATTAAAATGATTTTTCTTCCACTCTGGCTTGTGTTTCTTTTCATTCAGGTCGACATCCTTGTGACTACAGCAGGAGGAGTTGAGGAAGACCTTATCAAATGTCTTGCCCCCATTTATCTGGGAGATTTCAGAGCACCCGGCATAGAGCTGTACAAGAGGGGCCTAAACAGGTTCACTACACTGCCCTGGTTTTTAGGACTGCATGATACATCAAATAATTTTTGACATATTGGTTGACATAATACACATAATTAGATTGCACCGATATGATTCTAGTATCCGAAAGTGAAAAAAAAAGCTGAAGTGGATATCAGCTTCCAAATATTGGTTCAGACAATATCCTAGTTGAACATCTGAATTCATGCAATAAGATGCCCAGAAAGTCTCAGAAAGTTACAACTTTTTTCTATAAAAAGTTATTTCTTAGTTACTTGAGAGATAAATAACAGCTACAGTTGGATCAGTTTTCTCTTATTTTATTTTGGTTTAGAGAATATATGCTATTTTCAGTCTGTGGTGTTGATTGCTGAGTGGCAACACTCAGGCCTCACAGCAAGAAGGTTGCGGGTTCGATCCCCGGGTCGCCCGGGCCTTTCTGTGTGGAGTTTGCATGTTCCTCCCCGTGTCTGGATGGGTTTCCTCCGGGTACTCCGGTTTCCCCCATCAACCTAAAAAACATGCCCGCACCCCTATGAACTAACATCAAGGACCATAACGTCCACCCTCCTGTGGGCTCACCACTTGCAGAGGGGTTCAGGTGCTATGAGGATTGGGCAGCAAGCTGCCCCCGCGACCCAGCCGGATTAAGCGGGAGAAGATGGATGGATGGGTGTCGATTGATATCGGCAGATACTTAAAGCCATAGTATCAAAATCGGTATTGTAACTAAAAAAGCTGGATCGGTACTGAAGTCTCTGCACTGGCTTCCTATGAAATTCAGGATAGATTTTAAAGTATTTCCACTGGTTTATAAAGCTTTTAATGGTCTTAGTCCTATTTATTTATCCACTCTGCTTTTATATTATGAGCCCTCTCAGACCCTCAGGTCCTCAGATAGTCACACTTTACACACTTTAACTGCCCCATGAGTCTAAACTAAAACTCATGGTGAGGTGCCATTTAGTTTTTACTCAAAACTTTTTAATTTAGCTTTTAACTAAAACTTTTACTAGTTTTAAATTAGATTATAATTATATTTTACTTATTTTTTTATCATCTGCTTTCATCAACATCATCTAATTTGAACTCTCCATTGTTTACTATAACTTTTAGGAGCTTTATGTTTTATGTTTCTGTCTAAATTGCTGTATGTTAGGGAATAATACACAAACAGTGTAGAATCAACAGTTGTTATCAAAATAAACCTCCAACCAATTGTGGATTAAATCACCAAGGTTCAGAAGAAACAGCCGAGAGACAAGTCTTAGATTTTACGTGCACGGGAGAAAACGTGGCGCTCGCTACAGCTCGTCCCACGCCAGTACTCTGCTGGGTACTGGTACTCTCTCTCTGACCACCGTCTCTCCGTGCCTTTTATTCACAATATGAGTCATAACAATATCTACATATTTCCATGGTTATGCATTACTCATACGGGGCGTATATCTTGTATATCTTGTATATCTTGTATATCTTTTCCTGTTTCACAATCTGGTTTCACAATGCTCTTGTTTACTACATATCTTTCAGCCTTAGTCACGTAAACCATGGTCAGCACAATACAGCATGTAATTTTGATAGCATTTCAAGATACATTTTGATAAATGAATTACACATAAAATCTTATCACACTGTATATATGGAAGAAACGACCAGGTGAGGATGGGGTTGCTGTTGTTTTAATCATTGTCATTTTTCTGTAGCATTTGCAGCACGTTGTGCTACATTTCAAATGTAGGAAAAATGCTATACAAATAAAGTTAGAGTTTGATCCGTACACATTATGCTCGAAACATTGTGGCCAATGCTATAGTTCTCAATTTGATTTTTGATATTTAGCCTAGACCTAAAATCACTTAAATACATTTTCTGTTTAATTATTTACGAACAAGAAAAATATGTTAATTACTACTTGACCCTATCTCTTATTAAAACCACTGTTGGTGATTTTGTGGACAGGACTGGGAACACCCTGATGCCTGAATATAACTATCAAAAGTTTGAGGAGTGGATTGTGCCTGTTCTTAATCAGATGTTGTTAGAGCAGAATAGTCTGGTATGTTAACCCACCTCTCTTCGTAAATGCTGTTTAGCATGACATTGATCAACTGACAAGGGATTTCAAGGATTTTATATCTTACACTGTTTTATTTGACACATTCAGGGAATTAACTGGACACCCTCAAAAATGATTCATCGTCTAGGCAAAGAAATCAACCATCCAGACTCGGTGTATTATTGGGCCTACAGGGTGAGTGACTGACAACTCTTATTAACTGTGTTAAGGAAACTGGCAAAGTTAGCAACAAAGTTTCTGTTTATCATGCATTAAAGTAACGTGCAATAGTTATGCCTTCACCCAGAGTGATTAATGATTCATTAATTAGTGCAAGTGGATTTTGCAGATATTGACAAAAATCTGGATATTTCTTATCTTTTACCAATTACAATAATCCACCACAAATTTGTTACACTGTGCTTGCAAATGTCTTGGATTAGACTCAAGTAAAAATGTAAATGATGACAAAATGCATTAACTGTTAAAATATGACTGTATCATGTATTGATTGCTGCAGCATCTTCTGTGGGAGTGAACATGTTTGTACTGTGCAAAAGCATTAGTTCACAAAATCTGATATCTAGGTAAAATGTCATATAGTACAAATAGTCATTATTTTATTATTAATGTAATTGTTTAATTTTATTACTAGTCAAGACAAGAGAATTAAATTAATCATTTGTGTTTCAGAATAGTATCCCTGTGTTTAGTCCCGCCCTGACAGATGGTGCTATAGGAGACATGTGTTACCTGTTCTCCAGAAAGAATCCAGGCCTTAATTTGGACATAATTGAAGGTAACTGAATTTTTATTTTATACATGTTTGATACATACATTTGCTCTATCAATTAATGGGCCTATTTTACGTTATCTTCTGATCTATGTTATAATGTTGTTTCCTCATCAAAAACATATCTGTGCTTGTACGTGTTTCATTCACCCATGCTTAACACACAAACCCAGCATATTTAGGCTGAGTTCTTCTCTAAAACTGAATACTTTAGAAATACAGAAAGTGCTCCACTGTGTTTTTAAACTCCATACATCTTTATGAGAATTATTTGGATGATTTCACCACTGGAATTTCCTTTCTTTGTTGAACTAAAAGTTAAAGGTAGCTGTTAACTTCATAACTCCGGGTATGCTTTTGAGGAAGTAACAACATTATAAAAGAAGAATCCATTTTGTGTTATATAGGACCTTTAAATAGCAAATCCATTCTTTCATTACAGACATTACTAGATTAAACAACCTTTCTGTGGCTGCCAACAACACAGGTATCATTGCTCTTGGTGGAGGAGTTGCAAAACACCACATATTAAATGCTAATGCTTGGGTAAGTATTGCTTACAATACAAATGTAACCGGTTACATATATGTGTACAATATAAACATATACATTAAGACTAGAACATGATTTTAGGTTACTGCATTACTTTGTTTCTGCAGAGAAATGGGGCAGATTATGCTGTTTATGTGAACACAGCACAGGAGTTTGATGGCTGTGATTCAGGGGCAACTCCCGATGAGGCTGTATCCTGGGGAAAAATCAGCCCAAACGCCAAACCGGTCAAGGTATATTTTTGTTGTGATGAATGAATAATTGTTCTTTGTATGGACTAATTCATGTTACATTTCTTTTGCATGTGATGTCTGTCTCCTTATAGGTATATGCTGATGCCACCCTTGTATTTCCCTTGTTAGTTGCAGAGACATTTGCAGTTCAAGACAAGATTTCAAGACAAGAGTTAGTTGTTGATTTGTAAAACTAGCCTTAAAGCTGTAGACCTGACCGACCAACTGACCTCTTCCATAGTTAGATGTTTACCCATTCCTATCAGCCATAATATTATGATCATCGACTGGTCATCTGGATTATTTTATCATAGCACTGCAGAAAACAAGAACATTTTGTCCTCAAACAGGAAGTGTAAGAACCAGTTTAGGTCAAGGCCATTTCTCAATGGCCAGAAGACTGACTAAGAGCATGTTTATCGCAATAAGTGGAGAAGAGAGGTCTGTTGTGGCTCAAAACCTTGTATTGTTTCAAGTCTTTCAGCTAAAATGTTATTCTACCATCTTGCCTCACAAGTTGGACTAACACTGCCAAGTGCATGAACACATATATAGATAAGAGCTGTGTTGTATTTTAGCCATTCTGATGTGCAGATTTCTGTCTTACATTGTTACTAAATTAGACAATATAAATTGACATTAGATGTTTTGATGGTGAACTAGAGCAAGTAGGGGTAATGAGTATATATTGTGCTATTATGATTTTATACTAATAAAGAGTAAACTTTTGTTATTTTATATTTATAACTGATGATGATAGCCTGATAATGTTATTGATGAGCTGTTATTTGGAGCCAATACTATACAAATACAGGGGTTCTAGCTATATTTGAAAGGTGAGCATTTTTATTATGTCTACAATGTGTTGAGAATAAATTGTATTATTACAATCTCTCAATTACTTAACTTTCTTTTTTTTCCCTTAAAATTGGTGACAATACAAGATTGTGATGAGTACTGATACTGCATGGGTGTGCTGGAGGTTTCGTGCAATGTAGTGAAAAGTCCAGGCAAAGCAGTCCTGATGCAAAGCACACCACCAAAGCAAAACTGTCGAGCAAGAAAGCTGCTCTAAGCATCTGAGTTATGGTGTTAGCTTAAGCAGCAGTCTGGCTCTGCTCCAAAAGTGGGGGGTGGGGTGGGGGGTGGGGTGGGGTGGGGGGGCTCTCCCCTCATACAGGGGGCTCTGCAGTGATGAGGGGAATCTGACTTTGCAACAGCATTTTCACAACTCCACTTTCACTACCAAAATATTCATCACAAATTAATCAAATAAAATGAGCAGTATGTGTATACAAATATGTAAATTGTTTTATAATAACATTTCAGAATCCCATTTCTGGAGGAATGTATTGTGATTTATAGTCATGATTTGGAATATTTGAGATTACTTGTATGTGGAACAGTAAACAATGTGCTCAAAAGTCATTGTATAGGCGGAGTTTGTAGTGGGACAAAGCTCTATAGACGCACCCCTAGTGGGCAGTACTTCCACCTCAGCGGCCAACCCACTTTCTCAGTGCCTGGCCTCATAAGTACATGTACATAATCTTGTATGTGTTGACACTGTCCACTGTGATGAGTGAGTAGTTTTCAGAAGGACTGCATTCATCCTTTACTGTGCATGGTGCAGCACTCTGCAGTGGATTAAGTCATCAGTCAGGGATGCCCCTTTCTTCTCCTGGCTATAGGGAAACCCTGCATGCTGCTATATCATTGCTTTTCATTACATGTTTAGTCCCTCACTATCCAGCAGCTAAAAGAGGAAAAGGTAGCGGGTTGGATTAGTTGTACGCATTGGGCTCATTAACTATTAAACGTAGCTTGGTAAGAGTGGATCCGCTGGGACCTGACAGAACATCGAGAGGAAGCAAACTTCACACATCCTCTGTCAGCAAAGTGTGCAGGTAATATTACTGCTCCTTTATCTGTGTGGCTGCGGCACATCTGCAGTGGGATGCTAAACTAAACACAAGTTTGTGTGGATTTTAAAGAGCATTTGATGAGTGGAGCTACTGGATAACTGCTAGACTCACTGTCACTTAATGCCGCTGGGTGTCTGGAGTAAGTTCGAAAGGTGACTCTTTAAAAGCTAATGTAAAGTAATCAGAGTCAAATAGTGCTGAGAGACACTTGGGTGTGAATGTACAGTAGTCTCCCTTGTGATATGTGATATATGAAGTATAACTGAGCTGATATCTGATGTTTAAGACAAAATGGCACACAAGGATCATCCCATTCATGGAGAGCTGTACCGTAAGTGTGACCCTGTTCCAGAGGAGACCCCTCAGATCAGAGGCTATGACTTTAACCAGGGAGTGGACCACAAAGCCCTGCTCCAGTCCTACTACAACACAGGCTTCCAGGCCACACACTTTGGTCTGGCGGTCAGTGAGATCAACAACATGGTGAAATATGTTTTGATTTATAACCTGCTGCTGTGTTAAGTACAGCCGTTAATCAAAACGTCTATGCACAGATAAAGAAGAGGAAGGAAACAGTGAAGAGAAAGAATGGACGAGTAGAAGAAGACCCCTCAGCCTGCCCCTGTCTGAGGAGCTGCACCATCTTCCTGAGCTACACCTCCAACCTGATCAGCAGTGGCATCAGAGAGACCATTCGCTACCTCGTACAGCACCAAATGGTACTCAATATTCACTAATATTAGACCTACACATGCCAATAAAAGGTGAAGAATGTAAAATTATTTTTCAAACTCTGACCTGACTTTTATGATATTTTTTATGTTCAATATGACATCTTAAGGTGTACATAACTGACCCATTGTTATTACTAACCAGTATAGTTGGTGCTACACGTACACACATACACATATATCTTTCACAATTTACTCTTGCTTCACTAAAACTACTTATATTACTATTCGTACTTGCAACTAGCCACTACTACTACATGACTTGACCATAAAACACAAAGTGGATTTCATATGTTAAATTTATTAGGCCAAATAGTGATTTTTTTTTCTTCTACTAGTGATGGACAAAGTGATACAAAATATTTTATTTTAATTTAATTCATATTTTTATGTCTTATCTTTGCTTCTGTTTTTTCTTCATTTGTAGATAATTGTTTGATACAGTATACTGGAACCTTTTCCCTGTTTCACTCGGCCTATTTAATATCTTTGCACAGGTGGACGTGCTTGTGACCACAGCTGGAGGAATAGAAGAAGATCTTATCAAATGTCTTGGTCCAGTTTACCTTGGTGATTTCAAAATGTCTGGTAAAGAACTCTACAAGAAAGGCTTCAACAGGTCAGGACACCATATTTAGAACAATAAATAAATATATGTAAACAAATTTAAACACATGCAGTGGTAGTGCTCTTATAACCTGAAGATGGTTAACTCTCACACATGCGAACAGTAGCCTTTTGGTGGTACTCTTCTTCACCATTTTAGACTTTATTTTAATTAGATACATTTTATGTATGCTATAGCAATGCATTCAATATTTGTCTTATGCTAAAACTAGCTTATTGCCAGTTTTGTTATTATTTAATCAAGGTTTAGATCTCTTTTAAACTAGTTTAAGGCCAGTTTTAGTGCCAGAATTCCTGATGGTACTTGGGAGACAAATATTTCATAGGGTAGTGCTTGGTGTGAAAGGTTTCAGAGCTGCTCTCTCATCACAGGACAGGCAACACCCTGATGTTGGATGATAACTATAAAAAATTTGACAAGTGGATCATGCCTATACTGGAACAGATGCTAACAGAACAAAGCACTCAGGTTAGTGCAGTATTTACCACAACACGCAGAATAACGTAATCTATATTTAATAGGCTAGAGCCTGTGCTTTTTCAATCAGGGCGTTCATTGGACACCTTCCAAGATGATTAATCGCTTTGGAAAAGAAATCAACAACCCTGAGTCCGTGTACTACTGGGCCTATAAGGTGAACTAACGCACATGATTTTTGTATTGAACTGAGACTTGTCTTTTGATTGAATTTTGTTAGTTGGCGCCCTCTTGTGGTACAACAATGTAATGGCCACTTTAATGTTTCAGAATAACATCCCAGTGTTCAGTCCTGCGCTGACTGATGGCGCTCTAGGAGATATGTTCTATTTGTTTTCAAGAGAGAGACCAGGTCTAGTTTTGGACATTATTGAAGGTAATAGGGTGTTTTTAATCTGTAATGGTATCTTTATTCAGACAATTTTCCAAATTTGGGGGCAAAAATGTGAAATGGAATACATTTAGCCTAAATGGCACATATTTATCAACTGATTTATTTATGAATGAATGAATAAATGAATAAATAATCTTAATCAAAATTAAACTTTCTTAAATGCAGGCTTTTCAACCAACTTTTCAATGTGATGCTTTTTATTCACTTTTGCAAATAAGAATTATGTTTATGTTTGACTTACGGTTTCAGACATTACAAGACTTTTTGAGATGGTGAATGCCTGCAACAGCTCAGGGATTATAGCTCTTGGAGGAGGAGTGGCTAAACATCACATCCTAAATGCTAATGCATGGGTAAGGTCATGATCATTACATTGCCACTTCTATATTAGTCCATTACACTGCTCACACTTTTATATCATTAAAAATATTTATTAGTGTGACCAAAAGCATGTTAAGATAGATAAAAAGATGGTCTGAATAAATTGCATTACACATTGCCTACTAATAGCCTATACACAGACAGAGTTGTATGTGTTGTAGAGAGATGGAGCGGACTATGCTGTCTATGTGAACACAGCACATGAGTTTGATGGCTGTGATTCAGGGGCAGCTCCTGATGAGGCTGTATCCTGGGGGAAAATTAGCCCAAACGCCAAACCGGTCAAGGTATTTACCTACTTTCTACAGCAGTCTAAACTGACCAAATAGCATATTTATGCACATGATTCAGATAGTGCTCTTAGGAGGAGGAGGTCCAAGCTTGAGCTGATATAGGCTCTGCAGACCTATAAGGTTAATCGGGTCATTGTTAAATTAACTTCATTGCTTAATTTAAGTTACCTGCAAAGGTGAACCTGCCAGCAGCACAGCACTCTGAACGTGTGCTGTCACATTAAAATATCATCTTTTGTAGACTACATGTTTGTATTGTACTATTTTATTTTATTTATTTCCCCTTTATATTACCATGACTTGACAATATCCTTCTAAACCTTTCAGGTTTGTGGAGATGCTACTATAATCTTCCCTTTGTTAGTGGCAGAAACATTTGCAGTTCAGGACAGGCTGAGGACTACAACTTGAATAATGTCCACAGTTGCATCTAAAAGGGCGCTTAATGGTCATGAGTAATTGGTTATTAATGAAAATAAACACATTTTTTTGCAAGTGATATGGTTGACAATGTCTAATTAACACATTTTGTACACTATATTTTATGTCAAAATAAACAATCAAGCCATGTAATCTAAGGGAATGTAGCCATCTTTTTCAACTTGTAACATTTTGGCATTGCTTTGCTTTGGCAAAGCTCAAAAATACCTTTAATTATACATTAACAGGACTGGTATCACTACAATTAGTAGAAACATAGCCTACCTATAGTGTGGAATTTGGAAGTGACCTAAAATTATGCCCAGGATAACGATCATATCTTAAAGGGACTATATTACACAATTTTCTGATCTGAATATGTTATTATGTTTCCTCATCACAAACATACGAGTTGTGTTTCATTTCATTCACATGTTTAGCACACATCCTCCATATTAGGCTGAGGTCGTCTCTCAAACAGAAAACACTCTGTTCCATCTTGTGATGTCATTTGGTAATACAGGAAGTGCTCTACTGTGCTTTTAAATACCTTGACTAAAATTATTTGGATAATTTAAAAAATCTTAGCCCTGGAATTGCCAGTTTCTCCTGAATTAAATGTAAAAGGTGTAAAAGGTGAAAAGTGACTGTTAACTTCAAAACTACAGCTTCATGACACCCACAAGGTGGAACAGAGCATTTTGAGAGTTGGAGATGTACCAGACTAATAATAAAGCACAACACAGAGTAGCCTGTTTTTGATAAGGTAACAACATTCTAACATGGCTTATAGCTCACAAATCAGTTTTACTTAATAGAGGAACTGGACCTTTGGTTAGGCATATTCCTACTTGCTTGAGAAAAAGAAATAGGTGAATTGATTTTTGGACTGTTACTGCGATGTTCATGGTTTGATCCATTCCACGGTGGACTGAAAAAATAATAATTTTAAGTATCGTATATGTATAAAGTCACATGAAATTACAAGTTTTACCCGCGGGCCCTTTGAGCATTCCACCACTAGGGCGGAATCCAATAATTAAAAGTGCTACTTTGATACAAGAATGGGCAGTGAGAAAAGTACTGTTCGCCCACGTGTTCGCCGTTGGTAACTGGAATAATCAGCACCACGGACGCTGACTAGTGACGTACCAGTGCGTAAAGCGGAAGTGTGCGATGTTGTATTTTTCAGTTGCCTTTCAAAGTCCACTTTTGAATGACAATTTCGACCTCTGTTTTATTGTGACATGAGGTAGAGAAAAAAAAAAGTTTGTTATAACCCTGTTCGTTGTAAACGTGCTTTATTGTGGGGGTTTTGGTGAGTATTTGGGGTTCCTGTGTTGTTATTACAGACTGTTATGCTCAAAGCTAAAGATACTCAGCTGCTCTGTCTTTGTCAAAGATTAGCGTTTGAAAGCTTTCGTGTACAAATGTTAGTCTAGTTTATAGATTATAGCTAATTTTCAGGTGAGGATAGAAGGCGTCTTGCACCTGCTCCAGAGTTTGGACCATTGAAAGTGAAACTGGCGAGCCAAATCTGTCCAGCGATGACGGTACGGTAATCACTTTAATGCTTGATGTGAGTTAATTTGTGGAGTCGGTGCCTTGTACATCTTTATGACATGGAAGCTGAAAAAGATGCTAACCAGCTACACGAAGAGAGTCCTATGAACACCAAAAATCTTGATGGGTAAGATAATACGTTTTTATTCCTTTAGTCTATACATATTATTTATATAAAATTATAATATAAACAATAGTTTGTGATCTTACTGTAGGGCTTTGTCAGATGATCACTCTTCAAAAGATGCTAGTACATCGTCTTTGGGTGCTACGGGGTTGTTGTCGTTACCTTGGGAAATGGTAACGCACATTGCCTCTCACCTCCCTGCTCAGTGTGTCATCACTGTCCTGCCCAAGGTTGGTCTGTTAGTATATAAGAAACAGAAACCCTGTGTAAAGACTCAAAGAAAAGAATCAGAGCACCATAATCTATTGTCTAATTTCTCACATTTCCACATTTCCTTTTCAGTTATTACCATAACTCCAGTTTACTCAAAGAAATTGGATAAGCAAATGTTCCAAAAAGATAAATTTGGTCTAACTAGTTTGCCTTGACTTGTCAAGGTAGTCATCCTCAGAAGAGTCACATAATGTTGGTCTTGCTACATGGCAGCTAATTTTCTCAAATGCAAAGTATCTTCCCTTGCCTTCTAAGCAAGCTCCTTCTAAATCATTTCCCTCCAGGCATGCCTTTTTTGTATTATTTTTTCCTTACATAGCTACAATTATCATTGAGTATTTCTTTTTAATTGACCACCAGATATTATGTTGTGTGTTTTTGATGAGAACTGAACACTTATAAGTTTTCATAATGTTTTATTGTATATTATTACTTGTACTTATTTCATCGTGTGTTTTCAGGTGTGTCTTGCCTTAAGTAATGTGGGCAAAGACAATACTGCGTTTCAGATCCGCGCACGTAGACTCACTGGCTCACATGCAAACTTTCCCATTGGGCCAAAGGAGGATTTTGATTGGCCTACAGCTTGTCTCGAGATGGAACAGTTGATAGCTCTTTGGACGGATCAAGCGCACATTGTGGCAAAACAAAGTGAAGAACAAGTAAATGAAAGAGAACGGCAGGCTGAGGAACAGGGGGCTGCATTACCGGAAGGCGATGAAGTGGAGGGGGTTGGTGTGGCAGGGCAGGAGGTGGTGTATGGGGTGGATGAAGGCCTGGAGGTAGCTCTGGAGGGAGCAAATGAAGAGATGCCAGACAACCAACTCGAGGAGGCAGCAGCTTTAATGAACGAGGAAAGAAATTTGGGACAAGAAGATTTTAATCATCAGGAAAACATACACCCAAGACTTTTAGGAAATGAACAACTTTTAGAAATTGACAGCAAACCTGCTAAAAGTCCCAGCCCATCGCCAGCTTTAGAATGCTTCACTTTACTATCGGACCACATTGCCCAAATTGACACCGTACTCCTTGTGGGTGGTGAAGGGAAGTTCTGCGCTACTGGGTCCCGAGACTGGAATGTTCAATTGTGGGATTTGGAGGCAGGGCCCTCCGGAGCACTTTTGCACACTTTAGCAGGACAGGGTCATATTAGGACACATAAAGGCTGGGTGTGGTGTCTTGCTTCTCAGGGGCCCTTGTTGGCGTCAGGAGGTTTCGACAGCACAGTCCGATTATGGGACCTCCCGACAGGTGGGGCAGAGAGAGGAACTATAAAGGCAGATGCTCCTGTCCTCTGCCTGTCCTTTCAAGACAATATATTACTGGCTGGGACATTTAACAGGAAGATTACCATGTATGATCCCAGAGGTGAATGTTAAACTAAGTTGGAAGTATTGTATGGAAGTAAAACTTTCCTAAGGCTGATTATTTCCACTTGTTTTATTTTTACCAGCGGCTGAACCACTGGTGAAAAGCCTCCATCTCCATGGTAGTGCAGTAATGTGCCTTGCTGCTGACGACAGGTACATCATCTCGGGGAGTAAAGACTGCACTGTGGCCGTTTATGACTGCAGAGCTGGAAAAGGCCTAAAGAAAATTAGGGTAAATGCACAAACACAGCACACACAATTTTCATTTAACTTTTTGTATCCTAATTTTATTTTATTGTTTTTCTTTTACAATTCTTAGCTAGTTTAGCACTTACCTATTGAAATCAACAAATCTATTTTTTAAATTAATTTTTATTCATACATAGTAATAATAGTCATTAAAATAAAATCTAAAGTCAATATGGCGTTGAAACTTTGACCTGTTTATCATAGGGCAGTGCTTAAATTAATTTTCAATACACAATAAGTGTATTGAACCATGACAATGTCATTTTGATTATACAATTATTGCATTAAATGTAAAAACAAATACTTTTAAAACTGTAAACCAATAGTGACCTCATTATTGATTTCAATGTGTAGCTAAAAACGTACCCACTTTCCATGAGCTACAGCGGCAGTGAGGTATGGGCTGGGGACAACAAAGGCATGCTACATGCCTTTTCTATGCAAGCAGGGACTTTGCAAACTCTGTCTCAATTTGATGTGGGGCACACTGCTATGGTCACTGGAATCCATCGATCACCTGGAAGCCTTTACACTTGCTCAGCGGACAGGACAGTGAAGGTAAACAGGGCATTTTAATTTTGTTTTCTTGTTGTCTTGTTGTTGTGCTATGATTTTAGTCTGATTTTTCAGGTCCACATACCATGTTCACCACCAAGAACTCTGTGCACACTGCAACAACAGACTGGAGTAAATGGGGTTAGTAAAGCTTTTTAAATGGTCTTCTAAAAAGACATTAAAATGGTTTCATAGTATTTTTTTCTGACCAGTTGAGTGTGGAAGCTGGAGTCCTTGCTGTTGTCTCTGGAGAAACCTGTATAGAAGTTTGGCGGCCCAGAAAATGACAGCAGGATAAGCCAGCTCAAATGTTTAGGATTCTCTGGTATTTCGCACACTAATCGTGTGAATACAACACTTGATACATTAACATGCATGTTTAAAAAATGTTGATTCTTGTATACAGATAGTTTTATGTCACTTTGATGCGTGTGATTCGGCCTTGTTGTGCTTCAAATAAAAATCAGCTCTTGCAGTGTGTATTAATACATATATATTTTATGATTAATTTGTTTTAAATTGTTCAGAAATAATACAATTGTTACTACTAACAACATTATAACTAAAATGTAATTTACATAAAAAAGATTGGGTGTTACAATACTTAATATCACTGTTGCGTATATAGAAATAATACTAACTCTCAAACACAAGCTACAGGTGCATTATTTAGTAAATAATGATCACAGCAGCACGCAGGACTTCTTGTCTTTGAATGGATTCAATGAAGAGTTGATTCCAGTCAATAGAGGATCACTGCGCTTGTGCTCCTGGCAGTACTGGACCAGGTCTACTGCTGTCAGCGAGATCTGATAATGAAAACCATTTGATAGTAAATGCACTTCTGATACTGTTATTTATATTAAAATGCAGCTGTAATGATGGATTGTTTTTCCTACCTTCAGTCTTTCCATTCCTGCTTCAATCCTGAGTTGGTGGATTAGCTTTTGTGCTTGTACAACTGAATTACTGCTGGAAGCCTTCCCGGACATCTCTTTTGCTTTGAATACTCTAAAAGACAACGCCGCAAAAGACTAGTCCTATTATTCCTCCTTTGTACAAGAATTGTGTGTTGGTGAAGTTTCTGAATGTCCCTTTTAACCTGTGTGGTCTTTTTGTTCACAGCTGGGGCAACTTCAAAGCCCCCCATAGAAAGGTCATATGATAGTTCTGAAAATGTCAAAAACATCACAGATCATTTCAGAGACACCATACCACACAACACAAAGGGGTGAAATGTAATGCAGACAAGTTGCATCTGTGAAGTGTCTTTGTGCCAAGTGTCAATAATAATAAAAATCTCCAAACATATTCTGATTTGTGATTTTATATCATCTAAATAAATAGTCAACTAAAATGCTCTGCTGTACCATTTCACTCCCCTGGGGCAGTACTATTCCTGCAGACGTGCGCGCTCAACTATTCTTCAGCGTAGAAGAAGAAACATTTCCGCAAGTGGGAGGAGCCAGACAACATGCCGAATCCATGGCCGACTCCATGGCCGACTCCTGTCAACAGAGAGTTTACGTCTGTGTGATGTTTAGTGCCTTTTAGTGTCCAGCAATCTACTGACTGACCTTTTGTCTCTGCTACGGCAACTCACTTCAGGGATAAGTATGTTTTATGTTCGCTTTTATGAGCTGTTGTCTACTTAACATCCGATCTAAAGACCTCACTAGCTAGGTTTCCAGCATAGACCGTATATATGGATATCTGAATTCTTTGCTTACATCAAAATGTGTACTTATTCATTATAGTTATACGTTTTAGTTGTACCATTACTTTGACAGGAATGGAATGACTATAATGTAGTAAAAAGGGCTAACTACTTATGAAAAGGCAATCAGATGATCCAGAACAATAATTATGTTTCTTTATTCTCTATCCTCTTTTTTTCTCTTTAATTAATTTTATAATGATTATTTATGTTTTGATTTGTTTGTATTGTGACTTTAATGTATTTCTTATACTGTGAAGCACTTTGAATTACTTTGTGAATGAACAAATAAACTTGCCTTTCCTTTATTTTTGTGGATAGGAGATGGCAGATCAGGCTCCCTCTTTGGCTGTGGAGGCTGTCCTCAAACCCAGCTGTGAACTCCCAGAGGACATGTTAAAAATCCGAGGGTATGATTTCAACCAGGGAGTGGATCTTCAGGCTGTCCTCAAGTCCTACCTGACTACTGGCTTCCAGGCAAGCAGCATGGGCCTTGCCATCCAGGAGATCAACAACATGGTGAGAAGTAACTACCAACAAGTGTTGAAATGTGTTTCACTTTATAATCATCTGAAATTAGATTAATTTTAGTTGTTACAAATTGTCAAAAAAAACAACAAACAGGTCGACTGGCATTTTCGAGAGCTGCTAAACAAGTTTGGTTCTAAACTGTGTAATGCACAAACACAAGTAGTTATCTAGTTCTACTATAAGTTTGATTACCAGATTTCATTATTAGACCAAGACTCACATTTTAGCACATTTATTTATAGATTATTTTGAAGTCTGACATTGTATTTTGTGTGTTTTTCACTGTTTTACAGATAGAAAAGCGCCTGGAGCCAGTTGATGAAAATGACTCGGACAGAGATTCTAATAAGTCGGGATGCACCATCTTTCTTGGCTACACATCCAATCTTATTAGCTCTGGGGTTAGAGAGTCCATTCGCTACCTTGCAGAGCACAAAATGGTAAATTGTTAAGTATATTGTCATAGTGACTCATTGATTATGATGATGGCAATGTGCATATGGTGTGTGTAATTTTTTATTATTATGGTTCTGATCTAGGTTGATGTCATTGTAACCACCGCTGGGGGTATTGAGGAAGACCTAATAAAGTGCTTGGCTCACACATACCTCGGTGACTTCAGTCTGCCTGGCAAAGACCTTCGTCAGAGAGGTATTAACAGGTAAGTTTTTGGGTAAGCTTCATATTAGATTTTTGAGTTCTGTTTTCATTTTTTTTTTCCTTGTCTGTTTTTGCTGAATTCAGAATAGGAAATCTATTAGTTCCAAATGATAACTACTGTAAATTTGAAGATTGGCTCATACCCATCCTAGATCAGATGTTACTGGAACAAAACACAGAGGTGAGAGCATAGATAAAGTGAATAAAACACAAAGCAGAAAGAAAATAGTAACTGTTAAATGTGCTTTTCTTCAGGGCACCCATTGGACGCCCTCAAAGATGATCCATCGTCTTGGGAAGGAGATCAATAATCCTGACTCTGTTTATTACTGGGCGTATAAGGTGAGTACTATTTAGCCTTATAAATATATATAGATGAATTTATTTATCATTTACACACACACACACACACACACACACACACATCCTGCTCATTACCTGCTTACACTCATGTCCTCCGGAGGGCGCTACAGGTCTCTAACGTACAAATCGGTAAGATTCCAAATTTCTCACAGCTATTCAGACTCTAAACCAATCCCTGGTATAACCTGTTTATTTATCTATTGTCAGTTGTATTGTGTGTATGATCTGCCCCTTTTCTTCTGTGTCTCTTGCTGTACTGGAAGCAAACAAACCTTGTTGTGTAGCCATTAGTAAACTGTTCTTAATGATTCTGATATATAAATATAAATAAATGCATACATTGTACTTGCAATAAAGCAGTATGATCATCTGAATGAATAATTCTGTTTTTTGTCAGAATGATATTCCAGTGTTCAGCCCAGCTCTGACTGACGGATCTCTGGGGGATATGATCTACTTTCACTCTTTCAAAAACCCTGGCCTTATACTGGATATAGTGGAAGGTAGGTCCGTATACCAAGAAAATTACAGTTTAGTCTTTGTGATAAGGCCATTATAGTATTAATAAAATTTATTTGGATGATAATTTGTATTTTTACAGATATCCGCAGAATGAACAGTCAGGCAGTATTTGCTAAAAAAACAGGAATGATCATTCTTGGTGGTGGACTGGTCAAGCATCACATAGCTAATGCCAACCTCATGGTAACTAGGCTTCATTCATTTGTATCAGATGTGGAAAATGTCAAAAATATATATTTTTCTATTCTTCATGTTTTTTGTATTTGTGCTTTGTGCTTGCCGTGTAGAGAAATGGGGCAGACTTTTCTGTGTATGTGAACACGGGACAGGAGTTTGATGGTTCAGACTCTGGGGCAAGACCTGATGAAGCTGTGTCTTGGGGCAAGATTAGAACAGATGCAAAGCCAGTCAAGGTAAAAACAAAAACATCAAAATAAATTGTATATTTAAATTTGAAATAAATAATTGCATGAAAACTGCTAATTTGTAAAACCAGCAGTAGCCAAATGTTTGTGTAGTTCAAACATGTGGCCTCAAGGTGGCAATGTGTGAATAGTATTTCTTCCTTATTAGAAATTCAATAAAATAAACAAAAATAAATAACATAAAATGTTTATTTTCTAGGTGTATGCAGACGCCTCCTTGGTATTCCCTTTGATTGTGGCCCAGACATTTGCTTTACATGCTGACAGGCTGACCGCAGGCAAGAAAACAGATTAAACCTATGGCTTACATCACCTGATCGGAAACATACTGTAATATTATCGCAAAAGTATATGCTTCTTTCATATATCTGATTAAGGCTTGTGCACCCAAGTGTAATGTTCAATTTGATGAGGATAAGGCAAAATGTTCAATGGTAATATTGGACAAACTCTTGAGTTTTTTCTGTAAATTCCTGGGATTTCTTTTTGGATAAAGAAGAACACTGTTGCATGCTGGGCATCTTAGTGTGACAACATCACAATACAAATACTATAAAGCATACTTGAACATGTACCTTTATATTATAGCAGTGTTACAATAATGGTATGTTTTCAGTTATTTTATTCATTGTGAATGTATAAAAGCAGTAGCACCACTTTACCTGGGTTTATATTAAACATTTGATGTTTTAATATTTAAAAATTATTGTTTTTAAATCAAATTTGCCATATAAACCAAAAATAAATCCACTAGTCTTATGGAAATTTGTGCATAATTTACATCACAATTATCCAAAAATGTTATTTTTTAATGATTAAAACATTTGCCTCGAAACTGCTGTGGATATTTAAAGTTTGTTAATTGTTAATGGTGCATTTGAGTTATATTCACAGTTTGCGAAGTTGAATCAAATACTGCAATATGGTCTTTTAGGAGTCTTTAATTTGTGTTGCCATTAGAAAACATTTACTTAAGTTGGAGGTACCCATGCTTCTTTTTATTGGATTCAAAACCTGGTTGTGGTTGTGTTCTGTCAGGGCTGTGACTTTGGTAGCAGAAGACACCTTTGTGTGTGTGTGTGTGTGTGTGTGCGCGTGTGTGTGCGTATATATATATATATATATATATATATATATATATATATATATATATATATATATATATATATATATAAATAAATAAAATTGTAACTAGGATAAGGTCAAATGTCATAAATCTTCAGTTCCACACCAGCTGGGCGTTGGTGTGTGGGGACAGGCATGAAAAGATTACCACATATTCTATTGGTACAGACAGTGTTTACATATGGTTGGACAGATTGATGTTCATTCTATAGTACTTGTTTGTTTTGCACTTAATTTATTGCAGCAAAAGGAGACGGCTCAAAAAGAGAGAGCTTGAGGTGTGTGTAGGATGAGCCACAGTCACGCTACCATTATATTGTGTAGCGTCTGCACAGAGCCAACTGTGATTGCCCCCCGCCCCCCTTCACCAGTTTGGAACAATCAGTACTTTGTGTGATGTGCTGGGCCACTGCAGTCATAATGGCAATTATCGTTTTTCCTTTCGGCTAGATGGGCCATTTTTTACAGTGAGAACCAAGAGCCAGACAGACAGACGGGAGAGCTGACCTGCTCCACAGCTGCAGGGTGGAGTGGACTTGCAGGAAAATTACAAATTGGCAAGGGTTTGAAGGTTGTCCATTTACATTATAATTGTATTGGTATTATTGTTGATGTTAGTGATATTATTCTTGTATTAACATCTATCCTACTGCATCTAGTATACTTGTATTTTAACACCTTTTTGTATAAATGAGCAATACCATACTGTACATCTATTGATTTTTTTAATAGATGTAAGTCTTTGATTGATTCCTCCAGTGTTTCTACAGCAATATGAAGTCCTTAGGCTGACAGTAAAAATGTTAAAGTTCAAAGTAGTTGTATATTCCATAAGATATAGAAACTACCAGAAGAACTCTATCCTACTGTCCTGCTCTTATCATCGCTTCTGTTTGCCTGTTTGGTTGTTATAGGAACACGCCATTGGCCAAATACCTGATGAGGTAGTGGCAGCCAGGTGAGAGTCCAACTGCGTGGGTGTAAAAAAAAAAAAAAAGTCAGGAAGTTTGCCGAGCGGGGCAGAAAGATAAACAGTTAGATACAGGGAAAGACAATGGGGCAATAAATGTTGGGGCATCAGAGTAGTGAAGGAGGGGGTAGCAGCAGTGCCTAGTGCATTGTACATTTACCTAGGCTCCCCACTGCTTTCCAGAAACAGGAAGTCTGTTGAACTTACGTGACGCAACCGGCTGAGGCTGATGACGGTTTGCACCACAGTCGGTTACCATAGCAACCTCAGGCATGGACAAACATCCGGACTGCAGCCTTATCAAAAGTTTCTGTGTTGATGCTGGTCACTATGGGAGACGTTCAATCGCACTGCAAACTGTATCATATTGACCTGTATTCCTTTTTATAGGTTAGGCTTTCAATAATTAGAGAAACTGTGTGACCTTTGCTGGAAAAAAAGTATTGTCCTAAATATTTCCAGTGAGTGTTTTATCTCAGAGAAATTAAATGTGATCCTTAGATCTAAGTCATACTTGAGCAAACAGGCATAAGAAAATAACCCAGCCATTTCTATAAAAATTAACTTCTGCAGAATTTCCTGGATGCAACTCACACTACAACCACGTGACTTTACAGCAATCATTGTATTCCGCTGATGAATGAAAGAGAAACAAATCTACACATCATGACCCCTTTGTTGCTCTTTCCTGTTTACATTATAATACCCAAAATCTCAGCCAGATGAAAGATCGACACTACTCTTGTTAAGTTTGAGTGAAATTATACAATTGTGACTAATTGTAAAGCAAGAAGACACTGACGAGACAATATTTTGGCTTCTTTATTCAAATAATTATTTTTATATCACACATAGTTTCCAGATTTCTACACATAATTTCACATGTAACAAAACAAACAGAGGATACATTTAATTACAACAACAAAACATGGAAAACACTTTTTTCCCTACATATTTAGAAACGCTCTTTCCTTAATTACTGTTTGGCTTTTAAGTAAAATAACCGCTTTTCAAATGGAGCTATTTTATAATCACCTACAGTTCATGTTGTATTTTTATTTTTTTTCTCAAGTTTCCAATACAGTTCACAGAAACAACGTGAGGAAATAGGTTGTCATATATAACTGGAAAAATATCTCATTCTATGGTAAACACAATAACCACAAACATCAAAGTCACAATCTGACACCTCCATGTCTTTTGTGCACACGTCAATACATCCATTGAACATACCAGCCAGTACTATATAAGCAAAGTTATCAGAGTGGTCTTAAATAGAAATGAGACCAGTCCCCTGTTCCTGCTGAACTGAGCCAGCCAACGTCACACACTGATTATCAGCACAGCAGGCACAGGAGACCAGCCCAGCGAGGGACACACACACACATATACACACACGCAAATCAAAAGGTAGAAACACATCGTACTGCCACTGTGAGACCTGGGCAGCTGTGGATACAAATGACGACATATAGCTCGCTCATAGCCTTTCCGCACTAATGAGAGCCCTGACATTTAGCAGACACTGGTCGCACGCTTTCAGCTAATTCACCACATTACCGGCTCTCACAAGAAACTCCCCTCCAACTGAATACCTGCTGCACCCCTGTTGACCATTAGACCATCTTTGAACCTTTCTGCAGGCTCTTCACCCATGAGTGTTATAGTGGAAGTAATTAAGGAAAAAGAAAATATGACTAGATTTTCTGTTAAAGGTTTGTATTCACTATCTATAAAATTGGCTCTAAACCTTTTGTTTTATGTATTATGTTCCCCCAGTGACCTTTACTGCCCCCTGTAGATTGCAGCCCTGTGGCGGCAGAACTTAACCACTGTGAACATGGCCGACATTCACTGTTCACATGTGAGCTAAGTCCTGAGGCCGCACAGCCAGCTCAGGAGCAGGTGTGCAAAAAGATTGTTTTTGAAAATATAATATTTAACTATAAGATGACCTTTTCATGTCAGCCATTGGAAATCCCTGGCAATGTGATTTAATTATGCAGTGTCAAAAATCACTCTGCCAGGAATTCCCCTGGCCAACAGAAATACACAAATTAATCCAAATGATTAGTTAAAAAACTTGCTCTATAAAGATGTGTAAAATCTTACTATTTACTATTGGCTCATTTTATCTTAGCACTTAACAAAAGACGATACATGTGTATAGGTTTATGTTGCATTTTAGTATATTACTTGTCTGTAGTGTAGCCTTTCTCATAGCTGTGTGTGTATACTGTATGTGTGTGTTCTTGTCAACTTCCAGACTTCCTGTGGCCTCTTATAAAAATAGCTTTTCAATGACAGAATGGAGAATTAGGTTAGAAGGAAATGACCAGTCAAGTGGCACTCCCTTGAAAGACGTTGTCCTGCCTCTGCCCCTTTATATGTGCCCCTATGTGGAGTGCACTGGTCCGTGTTTCCTCTGCAATAATCACAAATGTGCCAAATCTCATAAGAAATTCTAAACCGTATATCTGATAATGCTGTAGCCATAGCAAGTCCGTTCACTGTGCACCTTGGGGCAAATAATTTTTTCAAGTACTGTTTGATATTACTTGTCAAGACAGGAAACATTTTCAAGGATGTTCCAGTGGCCTCAATCAGATTAAATGCCATGTAGCCACCTCATTCCTGTTTATATTTTAAGCAGTGTGAGCATTTTGCCATAGGTATGAGTCAGTAGGACTCTTTTGGGGAAGTCCAGGGTCTAAATAGGTTTGACCTGGTTGTCTGCTGTCACTGTGATCCCTGTTATAACAAAATGAGAGCAATACGATTACTTATTTTTTTTAGTACTGACAAAGGAATCTATTGTCCCTGGTACACGGGACAGTAGACAACAGAATCGGACCCTCTTCCTATTAATTAATATTAGGGGGCAGGTGAGACTTCTTGCCCCTAGGCCCCGAAATGTTGAGAAGCCTGAAGCAAATATATATAATCTGTACTTAACGCATCGTTAATTCTAACATTTTGTGATAATTACCAAAGCTGAGGTGTTATTACTGCATTTTTTTTCTATGTTGAAAAGTAACTAATATAAACTATACTTTCTGGGTGCATTGGATATATTATAATCTTACTTTTGTTTATGATGTATCTTTTAAGGCAGACTAGTACATAGATCGCAAAGAGTTTAACACACTTATTAGAACTGATTAGCGTATGAGCAGTAATAGTAATATTTTGAGTTGTTTAATGACTTTTTGATTTTGTGATATGGTTTTGTTGTTATATTCGTCATCCATCTCAGTTAATAGATCATGTGATAAGCGCACATGTAGTCTCGATTAGTGATGGTGTCTTCAGAGAGAAGGTCATTTAAGGTCCCGCTTTCACCACACAGACGCCATGCTAATTCCTGTCAAACTCAAACTCTCCTCTTTTGGTCTAAACCGCCCTTTTATCTGGCACAGGCTCATCTCGTGTGTTATTTTCTCAGTCTTTTCATCTTTTCCATAGCTTCTCTGTCCCTCCTTCTCTCACTCCTTTTCTCCTCTTTTCCCCTCGTTCGAACCCGCAGCCGTTAATGCCTATGAGCTCATTCCTTCCCATTCCCTCTGTAATAAATGTATTCTGCTTTTGACATGCACTGCCAAACACCTCAATGCCAAAACACAAAGATCTCAACAAGGCCTCCGCACTTTTAGATTTGGGGTGATACATTTGAACTTGAGTCTGAACTTGAAAGTCAAAGTGGTATTTTCAAAGATGAAGGACAGCCATGCCATGTTGTGCCTATCCCGTGCCAGAGCGTTTATGCAGATTTCCAGCAGATAAAACTTTGGTCAAATCAAAATGTTTCCATACTGTCTTCATGGGTTCCACTTAGTTCAGGGGTAATTTTGTTGGTTTTAAATGACTGTACTGTTTATACTATTGGCATATATAGCTAGGACTACGCTTAAAATGGAGCAAACAGCATATGGAGATGTGGGTGTAGACGTGGCCACAGATTTTTTCTGTGTTTTTGAGCCTGTCCAGGACTGACTTTGCCGTTTACACAAGGGCACACGGTTAAGTGGAAAAGCCTCTGTTGAGACAGCTGGATCTCGACCTCTTGTTTTTTTCAACACATGTCATCCCTCTCCCCTTTCCTATGCTCACTTAGAATATATGAACCACAATTTGAACTTCAGTTCCTATCAATTAACAAATACAATTATGGTATCAGTACTCTCACTCTGTTGCATGAATACACAATAACACAAAATTACACACCATCTGAAAACACTTGCACCTCAGGCCTGCTAACCGCTGTGAGGAAACAGCAGTGTGGATGACTTCACTCACTCACTGCTCTACACTTTTCAACTTTAACTATGGATGCTTTACTACAAAGACTTTTACAGTGGGCAATTTGTTTTTAAAGACATGTGAAAGCCGGGTATCCAGTTGCAATGGCAAGCAGTGGTGCGTCAAAGTAGATGTGTATGTTATGTATGTTACAGTAACATCTTAATTCCCAGTCTAAAAATGACTCCTATGTCATCAAATACGCTTTTATGTCTTTTACATCACATTTACACTAGCATCTATAAAGGGAAAAAAAAATATTAAAAAGTGTCAGAATATTCAAGCTAAAACAACTTGTAACAAAAAGATATAGATTAATAGTAGCTAGTGTTCCTTGATATAGACTATTACAATTACAAGACTATTACAATGACTAAAATTGTAAGCCTCATTTACATGGTGCCAGTTAAACCACAGATTATTGACCTTGTTCACCTTACTCACAGCACCACACCCTATCAGTGGGCACTCACGCCAGACACTGAGCGTCTGGCTACGAGTGACTAAAAACTGTATTTGTTTCATGTTGCGTGCGAGAGTGTAATTATCACTCCAACTGTGACATTCAGTGACATTCAGCTGAATTAGCACTTCTATGTTGTTATGTTATCCCAAGATTAAAACTAAACATGTTGAAGCAGTGTACTTTGTTTGGGACAGAAGAAAAAGTATTCCCAGGTATGGATTTTTAAGTTAAATAGTATTATAAAGGGAAGCGCCCAGCCCAAGCTCTTGGTTGATCCCTTCAGCCCAGTGTAACTCTATCCTATAAGCCTGACTCATTGCCAAACAGCCTCACCACCAGTACCACTAGCCGCCCTGTACTTATCCACTGCTGTGCTGCTGCCACTGCACTGCATGCACACATGATGTACACAAACCACACACTTTTATTCCACTACGCCAGGGTTTCCGAGGCCTGGGTCTATACATCTGAGGGCACACCCACCCCAACCAGCCTGCCACTCCACCAAAGTTCTACAAACCAAACTCTCTACTCCTCACTCTCATTGCCACAACCAGTTACAGTGTGTTTACAGAAATAATGACTCTTACCTTTCCTCTATGTCCTCGGGGGTTTAATTCACTGTATGCTCTTCTACCTTCATTCTCTAAAGTCTATAATGACAACTTATGCTTAAATTGGCCTTCATAAATACTTCCATAAGTAACTCAAGACAGAGGAGTAGACAGGAAGAACTTGCATCTTTGCACTGGAGTGGCTAAGCTAGAGTACAGTAGTCCCTGGATTCCCTTCCTTTCATGGAGGTTTGGGAGCTTGCAGACTTACAGGGCCCCTGAACAATGAGAGGAATGTATGAGTGGCTCAGGCCTTGCGTCAACCACTACCATTACGTCCCTCCGACCTGAGTTTCGACAACTTTTATGATCTTTATTGTCGCTGCTACTAACACACAAACGAGAAGTGCTCAAAACACACACAGAATCGCACGAGCAATTCACAGTTAATATGTGTAATCCCCAACGTCAACTGGACAGACAGACAGGCAGACAGAAATTAAGCCTCCCCATTCAACTGAACTATTTACGTCTGACCTTTGTAACAGAGCTGCTCCATAGTGGCAGACCTTAGGCATAATCCCAGCACCGGAGCATTACTGTACATTTGTGGAGCAGGCACGCGCATGACTTTACTCTAGTCAACATCTGTCTTGATCAGCAGGTTGTAGATCTGGACTAGGTGTGGACTGTATCTGCAAAACAACATTAAAGAAAAGTTCAAACTACCTGAATAACCAGGTAATAAAGCCATATAAGAGAGTAGTACTAGTTGTAAGAAACAAATCTTACCTGAAGTTGCATTATAACTCCTGAAATCTCCTCTTCCTCATATTCCCAGAGAAGATTCAAACTTCACTTTTGTCCCGGCAATCTCCCATTGTTTACCCATGTCTCCTGCTCTTTGTCGTGACTGTCAGAGGTGCGTCCCGGTGCGGCGCTGCAGACAGAAGTGTGTGTGACCGTCTCACATCCAGACGGGGTTGAGAGTTACTGAGTGGGCGGGACCAAAACCGCGCAGGGAATTCCTTTATGACGCCAGCCTGAAGAGGAGCCCTCCCCTGTCTCTCCTCTTCTCCCTCTCTCTCCGATGCCCAGTGCTCCTGCTGCTAGTCCTGACCGCTGGAACACAGGAAAGGGGGCAGGGGGATAATTGGCCACACAGCTGCTAATAAACTAGTCAATGGCAGACAGGCAGGAAGAGAAGGTAATGTGCAGTCAAATGGACAAAGGCATGGGTATGGTTTGTTAAAATGCCTTGTACAACACGCATATGTCTGCCCTGGCTAGACACAGACACAGACAATGACAAAGTTCATTTAAGTAGTCTCCAAGTTGCAAAAGGAGCAGTATTTGGTTGTAACTTTGCTTTACAAGGGAAAAAAGTATGTCCTGGGTGCAGTCCACTAAAATAAAAATGTTGCATATTAAGGGTCCCTTTGAAATTGAAACAATGGATGGATATATTGAAGGATATTTGTGTAATGGAAAAAATGACCTTTTATTGAAGCTGGTAATAGACAAAGATGAATATAATTACAATTACAAAGCTCACTTCAAAGTATAGTCTGTGTGTTCTGTTTTTATGTTTGTTAAACCTAGTAAAAGCATAAATAAAAGTTAAAAAAGATTGTATGCTGGGTTAGAAAGTAAACAAACATTGGCTATAAATGGCTCTTGGACCCAGCCGTTTTAATTGGCATGCAACATTCTTCGTCTGACTTCATAGCAATGTTCTGTTTGCCTAGACTGTATCCTTGTCCAAGTGTGACTGTTTGAGTCCAAGTTTGCTTTTTATTTGCACCTGTCTGTCTCAGGACCCCCCTCAACAAACCCCCCACCCCACCCCGCTATAGCAGGACGGTAATATGAGCTTCTGAGAGTAGGGCTATTAGAGACTTTATGACTTCCCCTTTCTTTTCCAAAGCCTCTGGGTGTGTTTGAGCGCTGACGACCACAGGCAGCCACGCCCCTCAGCGCGAGAACGTCACACATTCCACACGTACACACACACAGCCGTCTCTAGGCAACACTCCATCCGCCTGTAATGTCTGCTGCCAGGAAGACACATAACACACTGTTTATCCTCACATGGGATAATGTTTGGTTTGTGGACTCGGCTCTTATTTTGTCTTCATAGGGGATTTACAGTTTGCATGGCAGTTAAATGAAGTGTCGTGATAATCAAGTTACATGGTGATTGCCTAAACTTTGTAATTGTTAGCAGACTCTCGAGATGAATACAGTTCAGTTATGATTACCAGGAATACCAATTTGTCAATTTCAATTTTAATCAACCCAAAATCACAGGGTTGTCAGAGTGAAAAACGGTGGTTGACATAAACCGACAACAAGAGGTTTTCATTTCCATTCTGCGGTGAGGCGTGCCGTGCAGACTCTCCTTAGTTTTGCCTCCCAGAGATGCTCATTAGCATAGCCACACGCAACATCAGTGCGGTAACGACTAATGTGATCCACTTTTGAGGCACTGATTGTGTCGTATTTTTCTTCAGAGTATAGTTTACTTATTTAAATGTACTTGCTTTTTTAAATTTATTCTATGAGTTTTGTATTTAGAACATATATAGTCCTTTATTGTTAAGTACTAGTAATTTGTTGGCGTCCTAATGTCTTCTTTTTATGTTTCTTTTGGTTTTGTCTGGCTATTCATGGGTTTCAGCTTTTATGCAACATTTGAGGATCATTCATAAGATATATTAAATATTTTATCTCTATGGCAACTATCTTAATTTTTCATCATTCTGAAACCTATATCTATAGCTGAAAGGACAGAAAGACAACCTTGCACAGGCCTGCACCATGGTTTTGTTTTCTACTGGTTACCTCTTTAATGTTTCAGGTTGAAATGTTTAATCCATTTTGGTAAGTTTGTAAAAAAAATATTGACCTGTGATGGGAAGGCAAAACTATAGCGACTTCCATCCACAATATGATCCAAATGAACACATGATACAACTTTTCCAACCCTCCCTTTTTGGAATATTTTGGAGTGCAATGTTCCACAATGATTCCCATTGGCAGGAAAAATGTGGCGCTTGGAAAGTGGTGCTGCCAGCTCTGGAGCGCTGTCCTTGCCTCTAAGCCCAAGATACAGTATATGGTTTGTAAAATATTATCAGCTGTGCATGTTAAGTAAACTGACATGTAGCCTAGGTTGTAAATGCCCCTATTGTGTGAGAGGAATGTGCTATAAATGTATGAGGCAGAAGTCACCAGTGTAACACAGGGCTGACCTTTGAGGTTGTGGTCTACTACAGCTCATGAATGTGGCCCGGGGATTTGATGAGTTTGTAGGCTTCTTCAGACAAGCTTCATCATGGCTCACAGAATGGAGTTACACTTGGATATTTCCAGAGCAAACTGTAGAATCAAGAGACAGATAATTACAAATGACCATTATATAGAAAATCCTAAGTAATTTTTGTTTACATTTTTAAATCATCTCTGTCAGTGTCACAGGACATCTGCTTGGCTGACTTCTGTAGTGACTCATAACAATGACATAATCTGGGTCACAGGGTTTGTGATGAAAAACATAAAATAAAAACTCACATTTAGTTACCATGGCAAGTTTACTCAATTATGCAACACGCATGTGGTTTTAGAAAGAAGGGAATGGTGGGAACTTGGAAAGCATAGGCCTCCTATGTTAAGTTGGTGTTTATTTTACAAAAATATTGAGACAATAAAACTGACACTAAGACTAAGATCTTGAGTCACATGAAGCACAGTTTAATTACTCAGATATTAGTCCTATCCTATGGTAGCCTCAAACAGTTATAACAGTTAATTAAAGGTACAATGCAATTTTTATTTTCTTTTTCCTTCTTGTCTCCATGGAGATGTTATTGCTTTACCCAATATTAAAGTGTCTATCTTGTAGGTGACACCATTGGGCAAAGTTCCAGGTAAAATCTCTGGAGAGGCAACCCAGCTCACAGTAAGAATGTTTAGGGTCTTTTAAAGCAATTCTTGGCGATAAAACCAGTAACACCAGTAGCCTATACATATATATAGCCTAGATAAGTTAAATATCACAGTGTAAAACTTTCCAGACGTAGCAAAGATATCTCTACGAGACAAAAGTTAAAATAGCAGCGGTATTAATCAGCGCAGCTCTTCTTCCTGTCCTCCACGTGCTATTCATAATGGTGTGCAACGTTTAGGACATAATATCCCTTCTTCATTAGCAAAATACGATTGGGCGACAGTGCACACATAAAAGATACAAAACAATGGCATTAGTGTAGCTAGCCGAAGTCTCTGGTCCAACTTTCTAAGATTTCTACCAAAAAGGCAACAGGCAGCCACGCGCTCCGGTATTTACGTGATGGTGGTTGCCAAGGAGACGACGCACACACTGCACAACAGTGCGGCGGTAGACAGGAAGTGCTGAGGAACCACAATGGCGTCACTGCGGCTCCAGATCCTCTCCATTTCAGAGTATGCCCGGACAGAGCACATGCTATGATCCTGAGCGAAACCACACCGCTACTTTGCTTTTCTCCTCCTCTCTCATTTCTGCCATTATTATTAGCATTGCTTTTTCAGCTGTGCACGTTGTCTCCCCCACTTTTTTTTTTACGTTCAACCACGTTCTCTGATTGGTGGCTGCTCTTTTGACTTTGAGCATGTGGAAAATGATGTCTGAATTGTGGTGTCTGAGAAGCTGTGTTGATGGGCTTGACAGTGACTTGTCCACATACTCTCAGAACTCCCCTTAAATGCAGAAGAGCTTAAACCATGTGATCCGAAACAAAACTTGACCACTTCTTAAGACAAACATACTAGATGGCTGAGATGAAAAAAATTACCAGACAAGATTGCCTTGCCCTGGAGCGTTTCAGATGATTGGCTGGCCAAAAAAAATAAAATAAAAATGTAATCTCATAGGGGCAAAATAAAAGATTGTGACTTGTAAAGCCCTCCAAGGGGCAATGCTGAACATAACAAATTTGCATTGACTCAAATTCATTGAAAATATTGTAAAAAAAATAAATAATAAAAATAAAAAAATAAACTCCAACTACCTTTACTTAAAGTTCCCTGTTTTGGTACACTCATATTCTGAAAAGGAAAAGGGGAATGTGATTTACAGTAACTGCCTGTGTATTTTGGCTGTAAATTCAACTGAGTCAACCAGGTGAACAGCATAGTCAGTTGTAGCCAGTGCCACATAGAGAATTAAAGAATGTGTGTGGTCCTGTTGCATGGCCTTACATCAGACTGGCACTCTGTACATGGCACATCCCTCCTGTTCTTCCCCTCTCTGTCATTTTTACACATCCCTCTCTAAATATACTCCTCTGGAAAAACCCCTAAGAAGATACCGCCCTCTCCCACTCCACTGGCTAAAAATACCCCATAGCCACGACCACCTTCCCTAACCCTCCTCCTGTGTTTTCTTTCTGTCTCGCTTCCCACTATCTGACTCTCATTCATTACGGTCATTTATCTCAAGCTTTTTAGTCATTGGACAATTTTACACAGAAGCTAGAGTGACCACATGTCCCTCTTTCGGTTGTCAAGCACATGAAATCAATTGTGCATACTGGCATTCGCGGTTGTAATATGTTTGCACCTATTGCTTCTTTGTGTTACAAATGAAAAATCTTAAAATCATATGTTTTTGCTGTTATTATCTATAAAGATAAATTTCCAGAGTCTGTGTTCCTTCAAGTCCCACCACTCTCAAAAACGTGGTCACTCTAACAGAAGCTGTTTCAACCTAAGAGCTTCCAAACCTCCCACGTATATGCAACCCACCCATCCTTCCATGCAGAGAGCCAGTACACACATAACCAGGCCAGAGGACTGACCAGCTGAACACCATCCGGGCCAGCCAGAGCGGCTGTGCTCCAAGTCTGGGCCCTCTGGCTGGTGGTCAAAGCGCCTGGCACAGATGAGTTGTTAGGACACACAAACACATGAACAGCAGAGGAGGATTCTCAAGAAGTGAGCTCATTCTGAAAAGGACAAAAGTACAAAACAAGGATCATAAACACATTTTCAGCATTTGTTTGTTTTCAACAAATGTGCTGCTGACACATGTCCCCCTGATAGTTAATAATAATAATACAGTACTAATAATACTAATACTAATACTAATACTAATACTAATACTAATACTAATACTAATACTAATACTAATACTAATACTACTACTAATAATAATAATAATAATAATAACAAGGCAGTGTAGTGTTGCGTAGCTCCTTTCAAGACATCCAAAGCTCTTTAAATTGCCTTATTAATTCACCCCATACTTATTGGTGGTAAGAAACTACTCTAGCCACAGCTGCCCTGGGGTAGAGTGACAGAAGCAAGACTGTCAATCTGAGCCATCAGCCCCTCTGTTCAACACCAACACTCACGGACACACATGTTTCATAATAGACAGTGTGGGTGAAGTTTCTTGCCTAAGGACACAACGTCAGTTTCCACTAGAGCCACATTGCTGCTCCATTGCTGCCCCACTGTGGCATCTGGTATTTCTGAGTGGTCTCTCTAAGCACAAACTAGACCCTTGCTTAGCTTCTGGGATCCGATGAGATTGTGGATTGACAAGCTGGTATGGTTTAGACAGAAAGGAAATAGTAATCGTATATCAATCCTGTAATATCCTAAGGGAAAATCCACAAATGTTGCATGTGAACATTTTGATCTTATATTCACTATATTCATTCATCACACTACAAAATCAGTAGGTGTAAAGAGGAACCAGAAACACATTGGTCATTTATTACAGTGAATGTCAATGAAATAGCCCAAATTGGGAATTAAATTATTTGGGGGATTTTGTAGATGAGGCAGGAAATCTGTAACGGTGCACATTGCATTTTGTGTTCCTTCGTTTGACCACTGACCTCATCTGGAGTGACACACTGCGGCCTGCTCGCTTCCTTCCATCTCATTAATCACTTGTGTGTTAACAGGCACAAACATACACACACTGTGCCCTTGGTTCCCGAAGCCACTTTCAGTCCTGCACCACATTCTGCCCTGGCTTGTTAGTCCAGTTCCTGTAACATCAGCCTTATAAGCATCCCCTTTCCAGCTGCCATCCTATTTAGCAGTCGACCTTTGACCCCACTCTCTTTTCTACTCATAAAACCGCTAAGCCATGCTGTTGCCACTTGAGATTTGTTGCCGTTCACCTGCCACAAAAGAGATACAACTTTTGAACTTTTCTTTTGTTTGAGCTGCAATTGTGTGTGTTGCAATTTACAGTGGACGGTTGGAGAACAGGTGATATTCTAAGTGCGTTGTGTTATCTTTGAAGAGATTAGAGCGAAGGGTGGTTCCTCATTATGCCCACACTGTGACTGGCTTGTTTAAACTGCACACATTTAGTGGATTAGTGAGGCAAATTCTAACACGGGAAACTCTAATAATTGTTATGCTTATTTTGTATTCACAGGTTTCAGATTCTTATTTAAATGTGGCATTTTGAGGACTTTTGACTGTTCAAAAGAATATTTAGTTTTGTATTGTCAATTGCTATGACAACAGTGCTAATATCTCATCACTGGCCTACTTTTTTTTAGCCTACTTTATATTTATTACATGGTATGCGACCCAACCCAAAATCAGCAGTTCAGAAATAGTCATAGAAATACCACTGATTAGTAAATTGTCTTTTGCAGTTGTAGTTAATTATTTTACTAAAATATTTTTGTTGCATACTTTTGTTTACAACAGTATTCATATGAGTAATTATAGTCCTGTAACCAAGACATAAACGAACATAACAGACAAAGAAATATGTGATTTAATGCTTAGTTATGTTGTCGAAGCATTAACAGTTTTATAGAGCCAGGAGTTAGACTCATTTTCTTGGCAGTCATAATTCACTATTAAATTAAATACTTTAAAAAGTGATTTCCAAGTATTACAGCTAGAATTGTCTAATACTCTTTTTATAACATTGTAAAAACTTTGAAAAAGAGTTTTTTTTATCCATTGCGCAGAACCCATTAAATACCTATAAATGTATGCATATTATAGAATCCTCACAGTCAACAGATGCATGTTAGTACTCAACTTTGTCTTTTCATTGTAAGTAATAAAATAAAATGCAGGTGGCCACAGAATTCATTTGTTGGTATCAGACAAAAAAAAGTGTGGTTTAGCAAGTTAAGCCAAGGTGTGCTCCTTTGGGTGTGTCCCTATTTGTTTCCACTACCCCCACCCATTTGAAGGGTGCACAGGGAGGAGGGTTCATGCCCACACTTGTGCCCTCTGGATCTCTCTGTACTCCATTTGAGCTCTTACTTTTGTCCAACATTTGATTTCCTGGCTTCACGTCTTTCACCTCTAATTAGCCTATTCAGTTTTTAGCCCAGCGTGGATCTGCCAATGTGCCTGTTGCTGTGAGCTGTCCTTATTTGGCTTCCCTGAAACTGAGAGGGAGTGTGTGAATATGATTGTGACTGTATGTGTGTGTATTTGTGTGTGTGTTTCCTCTTGACGTTGACTCACCGCTTGTCTGACTCACAAGCGCTAACAAAAACACTGAGTTGCCATAGGGACACAGTTCTCTCAACAGTCCACTCCTAGTCTGGTGCTGCTGCTGTGGTGGACCTGATGGCACTGGCCTGGGATATACAAAAGTTACTCAGCAGATGGGACACCAAAGTTAAAATTTGTACTTACATAAGATAATTGACACAGTCTAAAATATAAAAACTAAAAAGCTTTGCTAATATGGTGATGTGCTACAGCCAACCAGTGGCACATTGTTTTGGCAAAGCTTTACAGAAAACTATCCAATGTAAACTAGACACAGTGTATGAAGTGTCTTGCCCACGGACACAACAACAGAGTTGGTGTGGTTGTCAGAAGTTTAAGATGCTGAACCTATCTGAGTGAAATGTTTTACCAAAAATAAAAACTACACAACAGTACAAGTCAGGCTAACACTCACATACACAGTTATAAATAGGCTAAATGATCAAATGTGTTGAGCAAAACATTAAGCTAACTCTGGGTTACTGGCACAAACAAACAAACAAACCCCTAGACTAGAAGTGCTCTGACCATGGGAAATAATTTTACATTTCTTGTTATTACAGTATATTCCATACAACACGGATTTGGGCCCAACAACACATTACAAAATCATTTCTATAGGTCTACCAGACAGGGCTTCGAAGGAAATCTAAAAGTTGAAGGAAGCCCTGCAATCATCTATCATCATCAAATAGGAAGTAGAGAAGTCCGAACAGGCGCGGAGAGGTGGACAAAAGTGCCCACCTGTGGCGCTCTATTCTTTGCCTCTGTTCTGTCGGTTGGGCTGCTCTGAAATTGCACACTGGCGCTTTGAACTGGCCCCCAGACTTTGATGTGCTGCCGTCACAACTTGGCCTCTTTGTGACCTCCAGGTTTTGTGTAGCCACCTTTGAACAAAGATCAGGTGTAGAGGTGGTAGTGGAAGGAACTTGCAAATTATTTCATCAAGGAATGGGCTGTTTCCTGGTTGTTGTGTTCTGCCCTCTAGTGGATGAACTTTAAACTGGTTGTTTAATCATAGACTAGTACGGTCTCCCTACCTGACCACAGGTGTATAGGTGTATAATGCAATTGAAAATACTGTGCACTGTATATTTTTGATTCAAACTATTCAAGTATATGCTCGCAAATAATTGATCTATTGAGATAAACCTATTTTGCATTCAGACAGATTTTGTAAACCTAAGCACTTATTTATACAAAGACGTATCTGTATGAGTACTGTATAGGAACACTATGCTCAGGCCAGTATAACTGATTTATTGAATGATGCTGAAAACTTCAAGGTTCATAACAATAGTAGGCTATAAGGGGCTCTCTATGCCATTGCTTCTCACCACACACACACATACATACTCACGTGCTCTCTTTTGACCTTTGTTCAACCTCAGAGCAGCTGCTCAGTGGAGAATTCTGAGAAAACTGAAACTGTACTCCTGCTGTATAATCCATGGCCAGCCCATGACAGGAGGGTAAAGAAACACGTTTATACTTACAGGTCAATGTATGAGAGACAAAACTAATGTAAATGTCACTCTTTATTTAAAAATGCAATATATTGTATGTTTACATATTTACAATGGAGGCTGTGTCTACAATATGGAGAATATCTATTAGAGCGTGACACATAGAACACACATGAAATATATAAAAAGTATTACGTAACATACAGGCTGCCACACACCACTGTTTATTTGAAGAAATGACGCAAGTTGTATTTTATATTTTATTGTAATTTTTTTGATTGTAGTCACTGTTGGTGTTTGAGCATGATACAATTAGTTATGGTCTGATCTGTCACATTCTAGTTTTTGGTTTGCATCAACTGGCTGATAGCAGCAAAGCTATTTCCATAATATATTTTTGTCTGTTTGAAGACTTGACTCTGTTAACTTACTGTTCACGGTTCAGTAAATTGTCATTTAAACATTTTTGAAGAGCTGTATCGTGGACCAGCATCAATGATCAACACATAGACAGAAGACACTAAAGATCTTTATAGAAGTTATTAGATTTTCTCGTTTTCATCTTGTGGAAGTGACTGGGGAGGGGGAAGTCAAAACAGCTATGCTCACCACAGCTCTCAACCTTGTCAAGAAGAGCTAAAGAAGATGGAATAAATTTTCAGACATTTTTACACAATACTGCCATCTGGTGTTGATGAGTAAAATTATACAGTCAAAAAATAGCCTACGACTCCTTTGAAGTTGCTGCATACAAAAAAGATAAACAGCAGAGTCTGGCTTGTTGTTGGACCACTGTGGGTGGGCTGTTTAGTTCAGTGGTACATCTTTCCTTCCACAGAGCAGTCTTTCCAAAGCGTGTGAACATATGTATAACAGCTGTCCTTGTGTGGCAGTAATCCACTGTAAGCTCTATGGCTCCTGCAGTCTTCCTCTGCAGATCCTCCCATCATCTCTGGCCTCACTGTTCACGCCATGCCTCCAGCAAATCACCAGGCTCCACCTTTTGCAATTATTGTCATAATTTACCAAATGTAAACTTAACTTTCCCTTATTTTCTGGTTAATCTTCATAGTAACAGCTGCATTCACATTACAATCCATCACTATTATATTGTATTCAAATTCGTGACATCCTTTGAATACCAGCCTGCCCTTTGCTGATCAGTCACATAATACTATGGAAAACATGTTTTACATGCAAACAGGGATATAAATCAATTCAAAGTTAAAGTTGTTATTTCATTACTTAATATTTGCATAGTGCAGTAACTGCTTTTCACTTAGTTTGCCTTCAGGCTTCTATTACATTCTATCTGCCAATATGGTCTTTTTTTATTAGTGGTGTTTCCCTGTGTTCAAAACTAGTGGACAATGCATGTAAATAGATACATACAAGATTTAATATTGTTAACATTCTTAATATTCTTAGGGATCTGGAATAGTATCTGTTCAGGAGTATTAGTAAGGTGTTAGTGTTTTTTTTAATTTTTTTATTTAAACTTTTCTTCTATAGGTTTCTATGTGGTGTGGTTTCGTGTTTTTAAAGGCAGGTTCATTCACAGTGTTGTGTCCATAATTTTCAACAAAAAACAATCAACTGACAATTTCTTCATATAAAAAATAAATGTTCCCCCTTTCAGTCTCTGAAGACTTCTCTCCACAGGGGAAAATTATAATTGTATAAAAGCATTTAAAACTGTAACTTTTAGGCAAGGTAAACATGTTTGGAGCTGTCTATGACGTGGCTTCACATCCATTGCACATCCTTTGGTCACATTTAATTACAGGAATAGATGGTTTTAGTTTTTTCCGTTGGATAGGATCAGCTTAAGGAGAATTTGTGAATGACCTTGAAAGAATTCAAGCTTCAAAAATTTCTGAAAAGCTCATATTTTTTCATCCAGTCCATCTGTGGAGCTTTCCTCTTTTCTTTGGCATGAATTTTCATTTTTTCTTCTGCCGCTGTAGCGCTCAGTCGCAAGCCCATCTCAGAGAAAGGGTCCAACAGCTGGCTGCCATCGTCATCAGCCAACTAGACAGACACATCAGATTTACAGTTCAGGAAAAAATGTGCATTTGGTGTCTTGTGGTAATAATGGTAGAGCTTTAGTTCAAATATTTATTATGTATAGGTCAACCTATGATACTGACTTATATTAATAGATAGTTGTATTATTATGCTTTAATATTTCATTTAGAAAAGCTGATTAACCACATATTGAGATTTACCATGTCTAGGAATCTCTGCCAAACAATATACAATACTGCCATCTGGTGTACAGTAGCTAAAGATAATCCTGCAAAGTGCCACGATTGAAATCCCACAAAAAGTACATGAAGCATCGATAGAAAAGACAGGTGCTTTCATGTGGCTGTTCAAAGCACTGCCTCACCTGCGTACTGTTGCCGTGGCTGCTGAGGTCAGACTGCGTGGAGCGAATAGACTGTGTGCTGGAGCCTCCATTGATCTGAGGACTGGGCTGGCCGTTGCACACAGGAGGACCATCATAGTCTGCAGAATGGTAGTGATATTAAACACTGAAACTTGCTGAACTAATTGAGCTTCTGAATCTTATCATCATATATACAAATTACTCCAATTTTACACATTAAATCATTCCCATTATATTACCTTTGACATGACTAAGTGCTGGTGTAATCCCTCTCCTCTTAAAGTGTTCATCTGTCTCCGGGTCCACCACTAGCAGCCACGTCTCGTCTCCTCCTCTTTTGATGAAGGCCACCACTTCTGCATGACGCATGCCCTCGATGTTCACACCATTCACCTGGACAAAGAACAAGACTCACTTAAATTACAGTAAATAACTTATGGATACCAAATAACTGTGGGCTCAATAATCTATAACAGAGGAGTTACATTTGTTTTTTGCCTTGGTGGTATGGGAAGCATTTTTTGTAGATTGAACTGAATTGAATGAATGCCTTTATACATAAAAGGGATCAAAATTAGATTGATTAGATGTTTGATTATTGTCATTATACAAAATACAACGGAACTTCGACTGAGCAAAACTAGATGCAGTAACAGTAAATTCCTTCCCGTGACTTCTACAAACAGTAGCAACAGTAATAACAGAATCATTGCAGTAGTGGTACTCCTCAATAATAAAAATAAAACTATTCCAGTATGTATGTAGTCAGTTTTATACCTCTTAATATGTATGTATATATAGATCCATGATGTATATCCATGCATTAGCATGTGCCCCTACATTCCACCAGCAGAGGGAGCAATTACCCAACTAATCTTAAACATATGTCAGCCATCTAAAGCACTGGGTTACTCAAGTTGATATAGTTAATCATTAATTATTTCGAGTCAGTGACAAACCAGTTTTAAAGCTTTCACAGGATGTCATTAATGGTCCGAAAATCAAAACAATCAAGCTTTTAATGTAATATATTTTTGGGACATTCACAAACAGTGACTCTAGAAATAGTGCCTTTGTAACACAACAAGTTAGTGCTGTTAGTCAATCTATTATTGATGGGTCGCCAGGACTCTGCTATAGGCAGTTTCAGGTGTCAGTGTCCTCAGGGATTTAAAAAAAAATTCACTACTATGAAAAGCCACAGTGTCATGCAGGGTGAATATATGTACAAGAATGGAACTAAACATAATTTTACACAAAACAAGCCATACTTGCCAAAGTTTAAATTTAGATCTTAGGAACAGGCACAATGTTCATCTGTGAGAGTGTAAAAGTTGAAAGCTATAACAAGTAATAATAAATGCAAAGTGCAATATCAACACATGCATTCTTCACTTCACTTCAGATAGTTTAGTCTGTCTGAGAGCAGAACCAGATCATCAGTAAAGGAGGCAGGCATCTTTGTATCTGTCCAAACAACAGGTGTTTCACAGCCCCACAAGAGCATCGTCCCACTGGAGACAGTACAGTGCATGCTCTGTCACTGGGCTAATTAACACATGGTGCAGCAGCAGACGCACAGAGGACACTTTCTCATGGGACAGGCCTGTCCTCTGGGAACCTCCTAATCCAACAGTGTGTGGGGGGAATAGAATTACCACTGATAAAGCTTACATAAGGGGCTTTAAACTCACTGTATGCACTTGTTTAATGGTCTGTTTACTAGTGTAGTCACAAGTTAATCAAATTAACTTTATCCAATGTGACATCAGTCACACATGATTGTGGTCACACCATACTAGTATACTGCAATGATTCACAATATAATACAAATCTATCAGACTGCCAAATAGTTCAACAAAAAGCTCAGTAGTCATTTTGTGGATGTTTCAATTAATGTATTTCTTGGACACCACACAGCAGATCATGGAAGAACACAATAAAGTGTGTTCTTACACTGGGAATGATAAACCATACAAGAGACAGACCAGGCCAGTGTTATTAATTCAAGTCTACTAAATATATGGCCATTCTCTGCAGTGGTTTGGGTTACGGAAGTGTGAAGTGTGAGCTCTCTGTTTGAAAAGGTGATATTATCCAGACATGAGTACACACCGCTGACCCCTTGTGGCATTTACGTGACTCAGCCCAAACATTGACAGAAAGATGATCACAGAGAATGTAGAGAGCCCTGGCTAATGGTGCATGGAGGGGGCAGAAGCAGCTTTCTAATGAGCAGCTGACAGACGGACAGATAAGGGCAGTACTGGACTTATGCATAATTACAGACCACTGCAGGTGACTGTGGGGCACATCAGTATCAATATCAAATGTATGCAATGACTAGGTCGGTGGACAACAGTAAAAAGTAGAATTCGACCAATGTGGGGTTTTTCATGGCCAGTGCCAGTTGTTTGGAATCCAGAGAAACCAATGGCCAATAAGCTCTGCCGATATTTTTGTGCCGATTTTGACTTTTTTTTTTTATATATCACAAAGCAGGTGGGTGGCCAAATCAAATATTGGTCTGTGCTGTAGATTTAAATGTGCAAATATCTTAAAAATCGATATATCTGTTGAAATATCTCTAGTAAAAACACAGTCCCAACTTTAACATCATAAAAATTCAAAAGGAGATAAAGATGCACTCCATGAAACAAGCTAGCTTCCCCAAGTCATGTCAAGCGGCAGGTGAAGTCTCTGCCCACAGTGAGAATGCATGTTTTTCAAGGTAAACACATGAGCAATAAAAAAAAGCTGTAATTAAATAAATACAAGATCTGTAAATACGATACTGTGGTACATTCTAGGCAAATCAGTAACACCCCCAAGAAAAGTTACATAGTGCAACTTCAACCAAGTAGCTCGAGAGGCTAATACCCAACTGGACCCAATATTTATCACAAGTGGAAATTGTAGGAATCTAAATCTAAATCCTAAATTCAGCTAAAAAGATATTATATATTCATAAGAGTTTAGTCTAGCTGCAGTTCTCCTGTTGGTCTGTATGAAGTAGGAATGTGCTGACTTCTGTCTACTGAAATCTAAATAGATTTTCATTCCACTAAACTATAGCTTTAAAACATGTATAGGCTCAGTATAACCTGTCTGAGTTTTATAGCAGTCCTGTTAGACTCGTCCCTCTAGCCTGACGTACCCCTAGTGAGGTCAAAGGTCATGGGAATGAAAGAGGAACTTTGTGGTTGTGTTGGCTATAAAGCATCATTTCATTTATTTTAACTGTTTACAGAAAGAAAAAAAAGCAAGTTCATAAGGAGTTTACCACCACCCAAAGCAGGGAGTGAATGAACATGGATTTAAACTGGTAGATGTAATCCTTAATTTGAGTGGAAGAAAAGGTTTGAAATGTTTTTGAAATCTGGACACTAGCACCTGAGACCAGTGTGGGATTTATAAACAACCTATTTTCAAAAACATTGTCCACTTTTAAGACCTTTTCTACCATGTAGAAGAGGTCACCAGTGCGTTTACAGCCTGGAGTAAGAGCAATGGTCTAATCCTAAATACATCTAAGACTAAGGAGATGATAGTGGACTTTAGGAGGAGGAAATGTGTGCATGTGCCAGTATCGATAGGAGGAGAGACTATTGAGATGGTGCAGTCGTATAAATATCTTGGAGTCCATCTGGATAATAAACTGGACTGGTCTGTACATAGCAGGACAGAGCAGACTCTTCTTTCTGAGAAGACTGAAATCTTGTGATGTCTGCAGTGAGATGCTGTATGTCTTTTATCAGTCAGTTGTAGCAGGTGCTCTTTTCTTTGGGGTCGTGTGCTGGGGCAGTGGTCTGACTGTAAGAGACAGTAGCAAGGTTGACAAGATAATTCGTAAGTGTGTTTCTGTCATGGGGGTGAGAGTGGATTCAGTGGGGGCCATTGTGGAGAGGAGGATGAGGAGCATGATCCAGTCCATCCTCAACAACAGCAGGCATGTTGCTGCTCAGAGAAGTAGCCGCAGTGACAGGCTCCTCTCCCTGCGATGTAGAACTGAGAGGTTCAGGAAATCGTTTATTCCTGCTGCTATAAGACTGTTTAACAGCTCTGGCTAATGGGCACCTTATTACTATTGTTAGTAGCTTTTAACTATTAACTTATTTATTTTATTGTTAATGTATTTATGTATGTAGGTTTTTTAAATTTTAAATGGTTCTTTGATTTGTGCGTCTTGTTTAATGTTTAATGTCTATGCTACTGGACAACTTGAATTTCCCCTCATGGGGATGAATAAAGTCTATCTATCTATCTATCTATCTATCTATCTATCTATCTATCTATCTCTCTCTCTCTCTCTCTCTCTCTCTCTCTCTCTCTCTCTCTCTCTCTCTCTCTCTCTCTCTATGTATGTATGTATGTATGTATGTATGTATGTATGTATGATCTGTCTAAGTGTAAAGCAATTTTGAGCAGATTATTTAATATAAATGCATAACACAATTTTGAGTTAATCCTATAGACCTGTCTATGGACGGCAAATTGATCCAGTTACAATTCTGGTCTTGAGTTCAAATGCAACTGTAAAATATTTGTTGCATTAACTCAACCTTTTGAAATGAAACTTGTCTAACATTGCCTTTTTCACTTCATTTATGTCCTCTGTGTCACCATACCCTTCCCTTAGTTTTAGATCAGCAGCCACTAACCCTAACCCCCACGGTCTCTTCCCATCAGCCCTTGCTCTGACTGATCTAGCTCCCTGTCACTGGCCCCTGGTGCACTCAAACAGAGCCACTGCAGCGCCTGACTCCAGTTATATGTTTAGAGAGGGCCATGATAGTCCCCGCTGAGAGGCATTTAAATTACAGCTGGGTTTACACAAGCACTGCACATCTGGGTTTCATCAGGCGGGGGCAGAAGGTATGAAGTAATACATGGATCAAAACTATTGTGTTTCATGTTTCACTATTGAACCATTTCAAAACGAAAATAAAAATAGAGAGCACATTGATTTTCTTAGTGATGTGCTAAAGATAATTCCTGTCACTGTTTGTTTGCCATTTAGTAGACGTAAAGTACTCGGTGACTGAGATTTTCACTAGGGGTTGGCATAAAATACAAACCTGTTTTGTTGCTGAAAAGGTCCCTAACGTGTTTGTGTGTGGGTTAAGAAGTAGGACCAGACAGTGGCCAAAATCTGTATTATTATTAATATTAATGATAATTTTTCCTACCTCTTCAACCTTGTACTCTTCATCCTTGTAAGTGCAGAAAAACACACCCACACATGTAGTCTGACTGTGCCCGGACCTCCTCAAGAAACAGAACAAGATGGCAGAGTCCTGGTCTTACCTCTATAAGCCTGTCTTGAGGCCGCAGTCCCGCCTGGTCCGCGGGTGATCCAGGGTCCAGTGAGCGAATGTACTGTCCCGGCCTGGAGCGGTCACTGTGCAGGTTGAAGCCGTAGCCAGTTTCTGAGCGAGTCATGTGACACAGGCGAGGAGAAAGGTCCGGCGTTTGGGCAAGAGCTCTCTGCGCCTGGGCTTCAGCTTCCATCTGTGCCTGAGCCTCCTGGAGAAAGCAGAGAGACGATATTAGCTAAATCAAAAAGAAGTGATAAAGGTATTTGTGAGAGTCTTTCAGTTCTTCAATCACAAAACAGAATAATAGAAATGCTAATTGTACATTGATATATATACTCATCTGAAGACTATTTTTGTACATTTAGAACATATGTTAAGAGGAAAAAAGCCTACTTTTTTTTTTTTTTTTTTTTACAATACTCAACCAATCTAGAAATCACACTTTGTTATCAGATTCATCAATCACAATTATTTTAGCTACAGCAGCATCTTATTTGTGACATTTAAGTCTTTTCAATGGTACCAAGCACATATTGACACCTCCAGCTTTTCATAGAGGGAGATATTATGCTAATATAGTATAAATGGTTGGTAGTGGTAATTCAACATTTTGCACATAAATCATGGTCATTGGTTTTATAGGTCTGATAGAAATGAAGTCACCTTTCCTTTAAAATACATTGAACTCTGTAGAGACGATGTCTGTTTGCATCTATGGGTCTGAACAGAGACATTAATAGAACATGCATAATTGTGCACTGAGCTCCAGGATGATCACACTGAGTCACCACCTACACACTGCAATATGCGCAGCAAGAGACATGATCATATCAATCGAAAGTACTATCACAAAGTAAGGGCCAGTATAGAACGCAAACAGAATAGCACAAGGCAAGTTCTTGTTAAAAAATACTTTGTAGTGAGTGGGCAGAAAAGAGAGAGTTGTATAGAGTTGATGTTTACAAAGTAGGGCTGGGTGATAGGACGAAAATGGCTTGCAATATTCATTTTCTGAACGTAAAAAATACCTTTAAATTATAGCCAAAAAAATTGTGTAACTTTTTTCTCCAAATGCTGAACTCTACTCAAAACCACACACTTTCACTGACCTGATCTCTTGATTAAAAACACTCACACGCTGATCACTGACAATTAGAATTAAATTAGAACAACCCTGTTATAATGGCAGGTCTATACTTCATATGCTTTCTATTTCCTGCCCTGAGCGGAAGTCATGGGTTGGGCCGTATGGGTGGATCTGTCCAGGGATATAAAATACATGCTATCTACAGTCAAAAATATTGCCGTCCAGGGAGAACATGCGCAGAAATAAGCACGTTTGTGGGGCTAACAGCACCAAAGCAGAAGAGACAGCCAGGAAGGAGAGCGTGTGTGGGAGGCAAAGAAAATTAAATGCAGTGCGCGGACTGAGCGTGCTCCAAAAACAGAAAAGACCAGAAGATTCCAGTGGAGATGACCAAAGTTTCCAGAAAAAGCAAGATGGTAACATGGTTGTGCAGTTGACAGTGTTTTGAACTGGTAAGAACAACATGTAATGGTCTGTCGCTATAAAACTTTGTGATATATTGCTTAAGAAAACATAACATTGACTTAAATGAGTTACCATTGACACAACATTGGCACAAAGTTACACCCTAAAAGATTATCTCTCAAAGCAATTCTAAAGATACAAAAAAAGCTGCAATAAATAAATAACAGATTGAAACACTTTACTTGTAGTTTGTGCGTATCTTATTTATTAAAGAGACCATATTACGAGTTGTGTTTTGTTTCATTCATGTTTAACACACAAACCCTGCATATTTAGGCTAAGTTCTTCTCTCAAACAGAAAACTCTGTTCCACCTTGTGATGTGTCATGTAGTAATACAGGAAGTTCTCCACTGTGCTTTTAAACACCTTCCTTAGAATCATTTGGATGATTTCAGCATTCTAATTCCCAGTCTCTAATGACCAAAATGTTAAATGTCACTGTTAACTTGAAAACTACCACTACATGCCATCACAAGGTGGAACAAAGTATTTTGAGCTTTGGAGATGTGTGTTTTCTGTGTTTTTGAGGAGATGACAACATTATGACGTGGCTAAAAGCTCATAAAAATCTATTTTGTGTAATATAGGAACTTTAAGCCTTCTTAATCTCAAATCGTAGTACTGACAAATAACAAAGTTCCTAGTTATTACAAAGAAAAAGCCCATACCAAAACCTCCTCCAGACCTCCTAAAGCTATTGTTCCCTTAATCACTTTTAGGATACGATATATTATTTATTGTGACAGGCAGAATTGTAGAATTGTGTCATCAGTAACCAATATGAATGTTGCGAGGCCATACCATCACCTCAGCATCACTAAAGTCTATTCAGTCCGAGCGTGCCATTGAAATTGAATGGCGTATTCACCAAAAGGTTTTCATCTGCTATCACAATCACAACAATACCTCTCTCAGAACCTCTTCAACAAAATTGCTCTGTTTGTATGATTTGTGGGTGTTGAAAACCTTGTGCTCTTTGTGAACAATGTTTTGAGCAAAGAGAGAGAGAGATTAAAGTTTCCCCCTTGTCAGCAAACCATGAGGAAAGTGCTTGGATAGTTTTCCCAAGTGAACAGTATAATAAGGATTTAACTGCAGATTTCTATCATTCTTTTGTTTTTAAAGGGCCTGTATTACACAATTTCCTGATACATGTTATCGTGTTGTTTCCTCATCAAAATACCAGGAGCTGTGTTTTGATTTATTAGAAAATGTTTAAGCCAGAAACCCTGCATATTTATGCCGAGCTCTTCTTTTAAACAGAAATCCCTCTGTTCCATCATGTGGTAATACAGAAAGTGCTCTATTGTGGTTTTAACTCCACACATCTTCACTAGAATCATTTGAATAATTTCAGCCTTGGAACTGCCAATCTCTACTGCACAAAAAGTAAAGGTAACACGGTAACGTTTTGAGTTTTGGAGACATAGACAACTTAGAACGTAACAACACAGGATTATTCAGACAAGTGTGAATGAAACAAAACACAATTCAAGGTACATTTTCGATGAGGAAACAACATTTTAACATGGATAAAAGCTCACAATGGTCAATTTTGCATAATATAAATTTAAAGATAGTAGAAAGTCCAACAATAAATCAGTGTATCTGTGACTCTTTAGTGTGGATGGAGTGGGCAAGTTGTCAAAAGGACAATCTCAGGAATTCTCCGTCTGTTTTGACAATGTGGCTTTGTGGTGTCAGTCTATGAGAGCATGTGGGAGAGCAGACTAAGTACACAGTGAGTTGTGTTATGCCATTTGAATAGATTAGAATAAAACCACGCATATAATCCTCTCAAATGAATGGCCTAAACAAGAAGCAATGACCATGGCTCAGGCCAAATGGTGCAACTGGTGCAACTGGACCAAAACCTTAAGAAAACGCTGAATGTGGTTCAGCATGTGTGATTTGTAAATGCACTACACAAGACACTACATACGTATTAAGTACACTTTCTGTAAAATATGGTAAGTATGACATTTTAAAGTTGTGTATATTGTATCAATATTATTTGTAATGTGACTTTTTTCATTCCATATTAAAATGGTGTTTAATAAGACTAATATTAGCTGTGTAGAAAGAGAGGAAGATATCCATGGAGTTGTCCCTCTGCCTTTTAGAGAGCTACTGAAAAACATTCACACAGAAGCAATCCGATATATTTGAACTGTCAAGACAAAGTGTGTGATCTTTAGGGCTGGGAATCTCAGGGTCCCTCACGATACGATATGCAATATATGTGACAATCGATATATTGCACATTGCTCATCAAAACAGTGAATATGTCAAGTGTATTGCATAAACAAGTTTCCTTCCACTGAATAAGCAACAAAAATATACCAAAAAAAATCTTGCAGATATATATCAATACAGCAGCCCATGATAACAATACTGTATCACCAAATTAAGTATCACGATATATAGACATTTCAATATTTTTGCACACCCCTAGTGATCATGTACATTAATTTTTCAAATCAAAATGTAAAACTTACCAACTACCAGTTACGACATGGTCAATACTAATGTTTCAAATTATATTAAATTTGTATTAAATGTTGACTATATATGTGTCCGTATCTGCAGGTGACACACTTGTATTGGCTTTGGGATGCTTCGATGAAATTAGATCTGAGTTTGCTGAATTATTGAGCACTGGCCTACTGCGCCAGAAGGATCATGACCGCTGTTACCCTTTCACAGCCAAGGATCAGGGTCCACTGTGGCCTATGACATAATGACATAACAGACAATAATACTGGCCAATATCATCTGATGTATGTATTACACAGCTATGGATGTAGCCTTTGCCTGGTCACAGCATCAGCGTTGAGCACATGGTCAATTGGACAGTTGCTTTATGTTGGGGATTAAACCTAATATCCCTATTCTTGTTCATAACCAGGTCAAGTTTCCTCTAAATCCTCGGTCAGTGAACATGGACAGGCTGTGGTGGTACAAAGAAGTCAGAACAGTGCTAAGTTAAAATATGGGCCCTAGAGTAAAGAAAGACTGAAATGGAACAAGTTGAATTTTCCTAATGAAGACCACTCTGTGTTTAATGGTTCTATGCACAATTTTATTGACGTTGGCTCTCCATATCGCTGTCAGTTCTTCCCAAACCAGAAAATTCCAAATGTTTTTCGCGTGAATAACTGTATCTTAGTTTGGAAAAAGTCAGAGCGGTTGCTATGTAGAACCAGTTCAGACTGTGTGGAGTGCATGGACCTTTTGGACAACAGCCTAGCAGTACTGAAACAACTGTAGCAGTATTAGTTATATTTGGTAGTAGAAGTACAAGTATAAGTATAAATAGAAAAACTATAAATATGACTTAAATAAAATTTTTTTTAGCTGATATGTGTTAAAATATGTACATGAATGTAACGTAATGCAACGTCAGTCTGTTGTCATGGAGATAGTGAAACCAGTAACACCCGTTCCTTTCGTCAACACTGGAGTGAAACAAAGGTGTATTCAGACATATTTCCACTGCGAAAACACCTGCATTCATAACATAGGCTAGTGTATGTGCAAAATACACCAAGAGCAACACAATTAAAGCAGCAATAGGTTAGCTACTTTCCAGTATCATTATACTTTGGGTCAAGTGCTTTGTTTTTATTGTAGGGTTATTATAGGGTATATAATATATAATATACATGGGGTGCATAATGACATCAGTGAAGGGAGCTGTTACAAGTGTGCATGCTGCCCATATAAGTGGCACAAGCATAAAAAGAAACACAAAATACCAGTTTTGGTTGTATTACCCTTGGAGACTTCTAATATACAGATACTAGTGCTAACCATAACCCTAACGCTGCTGTGCTAGTTTATAAGTGATACAGTCTGTGTAAAATCCCTGTCATCCAGATAGAATCCAAGCCAACTTTTGCCAACTGATATAATCATTTTTTATGCTATTAGAATGTTGCCAACTCTTCTTTTCTAATGATAGTAACAATGTCCTTATCAAAGCCGTAGGTAATTTCAATCATGAGAAAACAAAAACGGTGATGCTTCTTCGGGAAGCAATAGAAATGCATGTATAGAGAGAGTTTAGGCTTGTTTACAAAGTCCCCCAGTTCTGAGTTTCAATATTCTCCATGTATGTAGTGCAGCATAGTCCTTAGCAACTACTTAACTTCAATGCATCCAATTATTATGGCCTAACAATACAATTCATGATTAATATTGGCTTATTGCAAATGGAAAATAGTGCAGACCAGACTTCACGATGCAAGCATAGGTTATAATCATTCTTCTAGCTTTAAAAACATTTGTGGCATGGTTTAGAAGCAAAGCTGTCAACACATAAGATCTGTCATTTAGGAAGACAAGACTCACCAATCTGGTCAAAACAAACACAGAAATGTCCAATTACAAACCACAATATGCTCACTGAAAGAGCAGCTGATCAGTGAGAGAAAACACACCAGTCCATTTCATCAAAACAGATGCTCTCCTTCTATGAAATGTGGCCAGTTCAGATGATAGCTCTGTACCAGATCACATCATGAGAACATTACTGAAACTATGCAGCTATAAAGCAAGTGAGGAGAAGAGGCAACAGGTGCTGGCAATTCACATACAATTTTCCATCTGTCTCCAATGTACATTTTTGGCAAAAGCAATTCAGAGGTGTAAAGTAACTAGTCATTAGAAGATGATGATGTTCCAAATGCTTGTCTCCATGGAGATGTAATTGCTTTGTTAAGAATATTCCCCAGATAGTATGGTATTACATTTATCTTCATTGACAAAAGCAACTGGTAAAAGTTACATGTAAGATCTGTGGAGAGGTGAGGCTGCTCACAGTAAGATTGCAAGTTTTTTGTTTCGTTTTTTTGCTATAAAACAACAACATCTCCATAAAGAAGTGCACCTAAGTAGTTTTGAGTATTATAACATCAGCACAGAGTGAGCTGGAGTAACAGGCTTAGTTGTAGCAGTGGTACCTAAAGCACTAGAAGATGTTTGTCCTTTTTTGCAATAGTGGTGTAGTAAAATGTGACCTTAGCTTGTAAAACTGCTATTACTGCTTCTACTTTTACTTCTTACCCTAAGAGATATTCCTTTAAGGATATGTTCACTTGAACTTTTTGCTTTTCTAACAAATTTTGCCTCACAAATGTCCAGAAAAAATGTTACATTTAAATGTCAGAGACTGTGTAGGCCGGCGAGTGAAACATTCTGATGATACAAAGAGGACAGGCACAGAGCAAGTTTTGATTTTTATGTGAAGGCAGTTAAATCATGTATCATGTTGGGGTTTGTTTTTGCAGACAGCAGTTGATGTTGATGTCACATGAGCATGAGTCCACACCCACGTTATCAGTGTGCAACAGATAAAGTGCTCATGCAGGAGCAGGAAGCACAGGCAAACATATCAAATACATTATTCCATCAACATTTTTGCACATTTATTTGCATGCATCTCAAAACTTACTTCACTACAATTAGAAAAAGAAAAGATCCTCGCCTAACTGGCAAATGCATAAACCTATGCAAAACATTTCTGGTAGCACAAGAGGATTTGCTCAGAGGGGGTGAAGTTGGGACTAAAGTGGAACTAAATCTGAAAATAAACCAGGAGTAGAACAGGACTAAACCAAGTCTACATGTCTTAAACTGAGCTCAAACCAGTACCCAGACACAGCCTTAAAGCCTAATCAAGTGCTTTCATCAAATCTAAACAGGGGACAATTTAAAACAGGCAGAAAAAACCCAGACAAGATAAATAAATAAACAACAATACTAAATAACATGATCAAATCAAATACAAATGTAACCACCCACTTTCATTTCAAAGTATGTGCACCGACATCGTGTGAACTGTTGTTCTCTCCTCCCACACTTACAGCAGGCAGCAATTAAACAGCCAAAGATGTTGAAGAACCTCATCCAGGAGCAGGACCAATGGGACCGCACAAACTAGCGCACATGTGGACTGTGTGTGGGAATGTCCATCGGTCTGCAGCTGTAGTACTGAGCATATAGACAGATGAGTGGGAAAAAGAGCATAGTCCCTGTGAAAAAGAACACATGTGACAAGCTACCTACTCCTTTAATGCCTCTGGATTTGTTTTTTTTTTTTAATTCTGTTGGATTTTGTAGATGCATTTATGTGAGAAGCATATTGACACATTGAAGGACTTACACTGGTAACAAATAATTGTCCTATTTTGATAGAGATAGAGATAGAAATGACAATTTTCAAGATATGTCTGAGAAGTAGTAGTAGTAGCAGTAGTAGTAGTATTCCATAAGGACCAGACGAGAGTATATGCTTTTCATGTTGTACTGTGTATTTTTTTAGGCATATTTTAATTGCTTTTTGCTACCCCATACAACTTTACTATGAAACAGATTGGCCTATTTGGACTATTTCATCAGTCATTGCTAACACACAAAACGACAGTATTCCCAGAAGACATAAAACCCTTGAAATTATGATCACCAAAGGTGTAACTCATTTCATTTCAAAATCCATTCTGCATAAACCATTGAAAACTTTAAATGATTTGTTACTTTGTTAGTTCCCATCTTTACTTGTCATCGTAGTAAAAATATTTGATGAAAAGCTAAACCTCTTGCCCCCTGTTCCCTAGACGACCGCCCCCTCGGCCTCGTCCCTCATTCTCGACATGTTTTCAGTCCAAGAATTTGGTTTACTCTCTTCTCCGGTCACATGTGGCCCCCTGCATCTTGATGTAACACAACTGGTATTCAAAGAAGGGGGAGGCAAGCCAGATGTTTAGCAAGACAAATGAATAGTCCCAATTACTCTTCCGTGCATGTAGACATTGTGGCTTCATTTATTCTTCATGGTTTGTAAAAAGAAACAAAATACAAAAAAAATAAAATAAAAAATACACAGCCCTATATTAAACTAATTTGACTCTAGTGAGTTTTAAGTCATGTTATAATGTTGTTACCTCCTCAAAAACATACCTGGAGTTGGGTCTTGTTTCGTTCACACACGCTTGAGTAATGCTGGTTTATTAGTCTGTCTGCATCCCCAAAGCTCAAAATGCTCTGTTCCACCTTGTGATGTCAGGTAGTGGTAGTTTTCAAGTTAACAGCACCTTTTACCTTTAGTTTAATGGAGATGAACAATTTCAGGGCTGAAATCATCCAAATGATTCTGGTGAAGGTGTGTGTATATATAAAATATGGGTCTTTTAAACAAACACATGAATTATTAAATGATCGGTAAAAGCATGTGGTTTGGAGCAGAGTTCAGACATTTTGAGGAATGAGTTGGACTATTTGTAAAGTCTGTGTTTATGTGCATGAAATAAATCTATTTGTTTTTAAAGGGCCCATATCATGCTAATTTTTGATTTACCGTATGTTATAATGTTGTTTCCTCATCAAAAACATACATTGAGTTGTGTTTTGTTTCATTCACACATGTTTAACACACAAACAAGTGGTACAGGATGCACTGCACTGTGTTTTAAACATCATACACCATCACTAGAATCACTTGGATATTTTTAGCCCTGGAATCGCCAATCGCTACTAAAGAAAAGGTAAAGTGTAGCTGGTAACTCGAAAACTACCACTTCGTGACATCACAAGGTGCAGTAGAGCATTTTGAGCTTTGAAGATATAAACAGACTAATAATGAATAGTTACTCAAACATGTGTGAATGAAACAAAACACTCCAGGTATGTTTTTGATGAGGTAACACCATTTTAACATGGCTTAAAGCTCACAAGTTTTACGTAATATAAGACCTTTACTAAACAATAACATCAAACTGAAAATCGGGACCAGTTAATATAAGGAAGAATGATGGTGTTATTTTGCCTCACCCTAATTTAATATAGCCTATTCTTGACTTATACACTGACAAGTGCATCAGTAGCTAGGAAAAGGCCACTTTGTCCTGTTCAGATGGGCTCTACTCTATAATAATAATTCACTGTCAAAGTATCACACATCTGCTGGCTTTTAGCACACGTGGGTGGCACTGACAGCAGAAATGACTCCCAGATGATAAGACAGGCTAAGTACTGACGTAGCACCTACACTGCGTTCCTCCATTAGAGCTGACAGGAGGCAGCTTTTTCCTATTATCTTGGGCAGGGAATAACACTGAGTCAAGAACATAACAAGAAAGAAATGGGACACTCACCGCCATCGTGCTTTTTGATATTGTTAGCAAGAAATAATGTGTTTTGAACACGGGGCACATTTGAAGGATTTCATGCTTAGAAAGTAACTGATTCCGACATTTTTGGTCAGTGCATCCCATGAGATATTGAACTTATTATTATTTTTTGCTCAGTTATCAATCATAGATAAATATGTTTTTCAAATCTAAAAGTCATAATTTGCGTTTATTCAGTCCTGACCTCAAACTGTGACCCCATGTTTCTTCCAGAACACACTTTCTCACGCAGATCTCTCTCTAAACATGGAAATGTTTAGGCATGTTTGGTTGTGTACATCTTTTTCTGTTTAGTCTGCGGCGTAATTAAGTCAATTTGTCAAACTTGGCACCTGTAACACACAAGCCTCATAAACAGTAGGGATGGTCCAATGTGGATTCTTTCAGCTGATACATCTGATATTTGTATATAGGTCTGTAAATAGATGTTAATGCTGTGCATGTGTAAGTAATGAGAGTTTTATATTTGACCTGAACATTTTAATATTAACGCTGTATGAGTGTGTTTCATAGTGAGTGACATATGTGAGCAGGGGTGTTGTAGGTTTTTGTCGTTTTTATAAAGTGGGTGGGGATGTGGCCTTGGTTCAGCAGGGGACTAAGGATGGAAATTAGCGTTGGCTACAATCCTGCATATTTACAAGTACATGTTTGTTTCTTACATTATCTTGTCTTTTAATATGCATTGTCCCTTTAATAAATAAATACAAATACAAATATTGCTTATATCAATATGATAATAATTATTAATAAAGTTGCTTCTGTAGTCACAGCTGCCCTGGAGAAGACTAATGGAAACAACGCTGCCAGTCTCCACAGAACACCACCAATCACTCACACACCAAATATGTACTAGCTGGGCAAAGCATTTTTCCGAAGTGCTGGATACCCTTCCTATCACAACAAATGACAAACGAAGAACATAGATGACAGCTTCTCCAACTTCTCGGCAAACTACTAAACTAATATATTTGCTTTTTTTCACCACTGTGTGTAAAAAAGGCACATAGAATTTCTTTACCAGTAAGAGTCCCCTTTTCTCAAGTTGAAATCTGGTTTATTGCTTGCTCTTCTAAATAACAATATCTTCAGTAAAAGTTTTGAGTGCTCCCTCCAGTGCATATTCTCAGACAGCACTAACCATTTTAACAGATGGATGCTTCTATTCCAGTGGGAACAGGGAATCTCTTAACAGCTTTCTTCAAATCCTACACACCATTTACAAAAGATTAAATGGTGCGCCAAAGACAAGTTCATGTCTCTATAGCAGCTGCGCTAAACCCATGGTTCCTTTTTAATGAAGCAGCACATGTGTAATATTTCAGATAAATCACACTATTCCCACTTTGTTCACACCTCTTACATTACACCATTTTGTGTGTTGACCAATATGGTTATTCTGATCTCCATAGAAACAGATCTGGCCACTTCGTCTGGCGCTGCAGACGAAGTGCAGCAGTGGTAAGAACATCAACAAAAGCACAGCAGGCACATGTGCAGAGGAGCCCTGACCTCCAACAGAGAAAGGGGAGGAGGGGAGGGGGCTCCAGAAACCTGACCCACAGAAAAATAAAACAACTTCCATAAAAGCCAGGAACATGTCACTATCGTTACAGCAGAGGAGTTATACTAATGGTCATGTCTTAAAGGTGCAGTGTGTAACTTTTCTGGTTGAGGGTCCATCAAACGCTTTTCTCCATGGAGTTGTTATTGCTTTGTCTGGAATGTTTCACAGTATGGTATCTTCATGGAGCCCAAACCAGACCAAGTTACAGGTTAGATCTGTGGAGAAGCAACCCTTTTTGAGCTATATAACTGCCTGTAACTGAATAAATGTAAGGCAGAGCTGTTTAATGTCATTCAGTGGAACATTTCAGGCAGAGCAATGACATATCCATAGAAACAAGGAGGAGATGGACCCCCAAACATAAAGTTACGTGGTGCACCTTCAAATGTTCTAATGTGTTTTAGTTAAGTCTATAGTGGTGGTATGCTACGTGTAAGAGGGTTTGCGTGAATTAGTAAACAAATAGAAAAAAACGAGTGGCAATGACATAGTTAGCTAAAAAGTAAGATAATATAGCGAAATGACTGTCGAAGAGCCTTTACTGCAATACATATAGTGCACTCAGTCCAGGACATACCTCCTGTCCTGGTTTGAGTGCACTATATGTATGGTACTTCATCTTTGTTATTTGTTATATTAGTTTGTAGTTAAATGTGGAGGACAGGGCAAGTACAGCTGGTAGTTACAGAATTTATAAAAAAGGAGGGAGAAGATTGGGAGAAGATGTTAACAGCTCAATGAGAGTTTAAAGTCTCAAAAACGCTGGAATATTGTCCAAATTTTGTTTATGAAATGGAAGTAGTCTAGTCTAACATAGTTTCTAATACGTAATCATAGTCAGTCACAACACAGTTACATGTGAAGGTGTTTTTGAGAACATGTTAAAAAAGAATGCAGTGAGAAAGTGACACCCAGCACTTAATGTTACAACAAGCCTCGCCCACAAAATACACCTGATCCACCTTTATGTCTGAGGCAAAGGAAAACTCACAAGCAGTCAGACAGGAGGAGACGCCCCAGGTGTCAAGAAGGAAAGGTAACACTCATTCTACTCATTAGGGAGCCACTGTAATGTCTCACGTTTAGAGCAAAAAGACCATTCTAAATACTGAAAATAAAGCTGAGTTGCTAAAAATTAGAGTGCACTAATCTTTTGTCTATTTTTTGTCTCAATACAAATCGCAGATACATTTTCAACTATAAGAGAAGTAACGTTGCTTCCTGTTATGTTAGGCAGGTGTGACCTTAGGAGAGAAACAATGAATTTCTGAGCGGAATTCTCTTGACTACAACTCCGTAATAGTAATAGAGTAACGGAAACCGAAATACACCACTGTGGATAACAATCATCAAACAGGCCCTATCCAACATCACTTGACTTAAAACTTTAATTTCAAACTATATAATGGGAAAATGCATTGCACATTATATATTATTAATATTGCACAAATATATTTAAATGTAGAAATGCTTGTATAGTGAATGGTACATTTTGCATGTTATGAACAAGTGAGCCAAAGAGCAAGGATTATGCTGCTTTGAGTATTTTTACAGCCGTGGCCATAAATTTGATCTGGAGTAAATGCATTTGTACATTTTTATAATGTAAATAACTCCTCTGGTGGACCGGCTTTGCAATAACAAGTCTCAAATTTACAAGAACAGAGACCTAAACTTTGAGCATATCCTGTCATTCAAGATGCTTTTAGCCCAACTCCACCATTTATCTGATAAATACCCCTCTATCCTACATCATCAACACAGGAAAACAGGCTGCACAAATTAAACCAAACTAAGAACAAACCTGCCTTAAATAAACCATTTTACAATCACTGAAAAAACAAGGCTTAAATACATTTTTCCTTCACTATTCTGCAACCCCTTCCTAATTTACTGGCCCTGTAAAGGGGGCCAACTAACTTCCTGTATCCAGAATATCCTTTACTCTTTATTCTTTGCTCTTTTTTCTCACTCTGGCTGAGTTTTGTCAGATCCAAATACTGCTTTTATTGCTAACTCTGTCTGAAAACTAAAACATGGGACGAAATGTGCTATCCTAAGCAGATCTACTTTCCTGCTGATCAGATGTGACAAAGAAAACATCTCATGCAGTGGACCATCGTTTACAGCTGCCAGTGACAGATCTTGACAAGAGCTACTGGGAGTTTTTTAAAAAATATATTTTGTTCAAATCATTGGTGTTAATAATTGGGCACAGTGTGCCCAGTGCTTTTGTTCTGGTCTCTGGCTGTTGCAATAGTCAAAGCTCCTGACAGTCTGTCATACACATATGCAAAGACAACTATGTCCCAGATGAAATCATTTTTCCTAAAGATCAGACCCGGGCAAAGGCTGGACATATGAACTACATTGTTTCAAACAAAATGTTTACAGAGTAACATGGAGGAGAAACCATTGTATAATGATCAATCTAGTTGATGTCATTTTGATGGGTATGCCACAGTCTTACATGCTTATCACTTTTGTGAGTGAAACTCATACAGTTATGTATTATTAAATGAAGTTATTACCAAAGATTGCAGTGTTTCACACAGCAAAATATTACAATTGTCATTGTTGGGCTTTTACTTAAAAGATTGCTGCTTTTGTAAACAAAATGCACATAATACATTATCACTCCAATCATCACATTTGCATTTGTTTCTCCCAATCATTTTTTATTAGTAATGCAGTGTTTGACTTATAAAAGTTCATTTCTTTCCAGTGTAAAATCTCAAAATACTTTCCTGTCTGCAAAGTATATTAGCCACTGCCATTACACTAACATTACAGTACCCAGCCCACAGAGCTGGGTGAACAAGTCCACAGTACCAGCACGTATTTAAAACACTGACTGATCGGCCTTGTCACAGCTCTTGTAAAAGTGCTTGCATATTGGCAGGGCAACACTAAGTGAAAACACATGTTGCCCAAATGCAGAGAGGAGAGGCCGAGTGAGCTGGTTCTGTTGATTGGGACCGTGTGAATCTAAAACCACTCTGATGAGTGCCAGCCAGTACAACAACGCAATGAGATACACATCCGGTATTGTGTGTCAAGATAAAATAAGCAAAACCTAGTTCACCAAGTGGTCTAAAATGCACCAGTGCTTTTTTGTAATTGACATGAAATTCAAGGCAGATGTCCGCTAAAATAAACCAGATACAAATCAAAATAAATGCACACATTTCTCTACAATATTAATCTAATGTGAAGGAGAGAGGGAAGAAGGAATTTGGAAAATCTAACCACTGTTAGAGTTGTTCATAGATTCTTTACAACTATTGTGGGTTTCCTGTTTTGCTGAAATAGAACTATGGCTTTCCCAACTCCAGATTCCGCTCTAGTGACAGGGACCAACCTCCTGACCTCTGCTGTTCCCGGTGACCTTTGACCCTGCATCTGGAAGTCTTTTTGAGCCTATCACATCCTGCCTTCTCCAGGACACAGGGCAGTCACCAAATGATGCTCGCCATATGCTGAAGGATTCACAACAGAATGGAAACTTGCATGACATCTTCTAATCTAATCTTCGACTGGCAAAGTTGACAGAGAAAACAAGTCCGGGGGTGAAGACAGTGCTGAGCAACAGAGGAGCTGACTCACTACCTACAATCTGCCTGTTAACAAGTTTGTAACTCTCTTTAGGGAATGACAAATCATCTCTTTCTTTGGCTAAATGTCCTTCTAAACTTCTTGAGTATAGGGCACAACTTGTATAATTGTTTTGCATTTTATAACTTTTCTGTAATTCTGTTAATTTTCAAATTATGGTTAACTGATCATATAGGGAAAGTTGCATTTGCATTATTTTGACCCATCCTGTATTACAATTGGGACACAATGTCAGGAGGATCCTAAATCTTGATCTAGAGATGGTTCAGGACAGCAGGATTAGACAAATATGCATGTTTACATTGTTGAAATAGAAATGCCCAAAGGAAACCCACCCAGACACAGAGAGAACATGTAAACAACGGTATAGATATTCCCCAGGTAGAATACATTATTGGTGGTTTTCAGCTTCTAGAACGAAATGATGTTATACTCCAAGATGGGAGGCAAGAGACAGTTTTCCCTGTGAATTACACTGTACTTTTCATTGAAATATACAAAAGGTAAATGCACAAATGTTAAATCTATTAGTGACTGGACCCTTGAATATGTTATGTTACAAGAAAAATCTGCATTTTAATAATACAAAATTTACCTGCCCCCTCATTTGTGTTAAACATCATTGGCTTATAAAATGTTGTGATCTCATCCGAAACCCAGCAATACCTTCTTGGCGGCCTTTGACGGTGACCTCCTGGTGGGCTTCTGCACGGGCTGCTTGGCCACGGAGCCGTTCTCTCTCTTCTTTGTGGGTGTTGAGGGGGCAGAGGGTGTGCTGGGACGTGGGGATGGAGCAGGGGTAGAAGATGAAGAAGACGACTGGGGTCCACCTCCAATAATAGCCATCTCCTCAGTTGCTGTGAGGTGCAGGCTGCGCAAACTTTCATATGTTTCCTGGTCCACTACAAGCAGCCTGGTCTCATTCTCTACAGCTTTGATCCGCTGTACCACCTGAGGGCAAAACATGTTCCATGAACGTAAACAAAGAGTTAAAGCAGGTCATAAAAGTGTATTGTGTAGCTCTACACACACTGGCCTTGGTGTGCAACAGCCCCTTTTGAAGTAAACAGACTACAAGTAAATCAAAAGTAAATCTGCATCAGCTAAGAACCTTTAAAAAGTTGTTCAAACATGCACATGGTACGCAGTTTGTCCAAAGACAGTAGTGGTAGTAGGCTACTTTCACTGTACCTTGTTATTAAAAGACATATAGGCAGAGGGGTGTGAACAATGGAAAAGACCCTATTTATAAATAGCAGAGATGGAAAAAGAGGGAGCGAGAATATGCAAAAAGTATGCCTGGAAACATTAGTTCTTACCTGATGGTGCGTCTCTCTCTCTACGTTCGCCCCATTTACTGCCACCACTCGGTCCCCTGCGCGCAGCCCGGACGACTCAGCTGGTGACCCAGGCTCTACTTTACGGATGTATTGTCCACTTTTCCCTTTCTCTCCATGTAAGTGAAATCCGTAGCCGTTCTCCCCCTTTGTCATGACACAAAGCCGCGGTCTCCTTTCGCTGGACATTTCCCCCATGCTCTTAGGCTTTTGGGGAGATCAACAAAGTCTTGAACTATGGGGCGCTCAGAACGACAAGCGCTTCGGTAAAGTGCCACATAGTAAAGGCATATCTCCACCAACGATTCTCTACGAAAGGAGGCACAGCACAGTCTAAATAACACGAGAAAGCGTGTTCACATTAAAATGCAAACAGAAAGTGTTCCGTCTCCAGGATGAAACGTGCAAATGCTGACACTTTTCCGTGAAAAGGCACGTCTTGGCGTCTTCTCCATCAACTCTGCACAAAGTCCACAAACTCATCGGGCGCAAAACAGTCCGCATTTATCCATAACAACTGGACAAAAGGAATATGCGTTCAGCTGGAGTTCGCGCAGGGTTACCCCAAAGCGCAATAGCACCACCTCTCTTGAGCACGGCCACAGGTTGCGGACTGTCAAACCTCGGACGAAGCTGAAGCAACAGGTATTGTCCAACACTGCCCTCCAGCGGTTTAACACAGTCAGAAGCATTCGTACTGTGTGCAAAAGAAAATGTTGTAACCTTGGGCTGTGCCTGAAACAGCCCAGTGCCTTTTGCTTTTTCCTATAAATTATTTATTTTTCCTATAATTCATTATTTTACAGAAGATGTCACTTTCACTTATTACAATTAGGGGGAGCATTGTAATTGCCCCTTTCCCCACTAGAGAGCAGTGGAGGAACATGTTTGTTGACTGCGTTTGACTGAACACAATCGAGCAGCCAACGTTTAAAAATACATATCATTTTAATTTCATTATTTCTAATTTAATACTTTACATTTAACACCCCTATGAACCCCTATGAACTAACATCAAGGACCATGTTGTCCACCCTCCTGTGGGCTCACCACCTGCAGAGGGGTTCATAGGGAGGGTCAGGTGCTATGAGTATTGGGCCCCGCGACCCAGCTGGATTAAGCGGGAGAAGATGGATGGATGGACATTTAACACCTTGTTAGAACTGTTACAAAAAACTGAGTTGAAAAACCTGAGGCACTCAAAAAGTACAAAATAATAATAATAAAATTAATTAATTAAATGCCTTTATTACCACATTGCAGATAAAGTTAAAATCACGCCTCAGCCTCAGTGCCTCAGCTTTTTCAACCAAAAGGACAATCTTTGCACAATCATTACACACGTAGCTCTTCTGAAAAAAAAAAAAAAAAAAACACCTGTTAAACTGTTAGAAAATCCCATAGGCTACTTTTAGTATCACTTTAACACCATTGCTAGCTCAAAATACGAATATATTGTGGGCCTTTTATTTTGCCTTTATTTTGTCCCATCTACTGGTAGTAAAAAAATAAATACAAATCAAGTACAGATGGTAGCTTTAAAACTGAGCTGTCTGACTTTTTAATTGGTAGGCCTACATTTTGTTTTCTCACAAAAAAGTATTCTAAGCAGGATTTTGTGGCAAAATGAAATTTGTTTTCAACCCATAAGCCCTGAAAGCCATGTGGTATGTTGCATTGGGAGGTCCACCCTCTTTGCTGTCTGCAAAAAATCAGTTCTTCTGGTGGTTCTCAGATACAAGAATGTGATGATATCACACTCCCGGATAGGGATAGAGACAGTTTTTGCCTTTGATTACATTGTACTTGGAAATCCACAAACGTTGAACTCGATCACTTCTATTAGTAGTGACTATTAGCTCATTGTATGACAACAAAAATCTGCATTTGAACAATTTTAATGTTACCTGTCCCCATCCGTATTAAAGCTTATGTTCCAACTTGGTCTATAGAACATTGTGATGTCAGACTGACACTGATGCATGGCATAGGCCATGATAACAAGGTCTGATCTGGCAGAGTTGGGCTGGCACAGTTCTTTATCAGTTACATCTCCTTGTTTCTTTGCAGTACATAATATTATAGGCTATTCTCTGGAACATTTAAAGCCTGCTCCAGAGAGATGTTTAATCTTGTCACCTGCTCCATTTAATAAATCACTTTCCAATCAGGTCATGAAGCATCTGTTTCATGCAGACACTTTAAACAATGTCATTTTAGATGTTGTTTTCTTTACAGTAAAGGTAATTTAGCAAGAAATACAGTTAAACTGAGTGCACATGCCATATAAAATTGACAGATGTTTTGCAGTGGTCTAGTTTTCTCACACTCTGCGCTTCCTTTACTCCCTGTAGACTACATTTGTTATTCAGAAGTTGCATTACAGTACAATTGGAAGTGGCATGGAACAAGATGTTTAATCATGTCTACAGAGTGCATTACTGATGGTAGATGTAATCAAATGTTAATTATAGCCATCATAACATTAATTATGTTTGTGACACTTAGATCAGTTCATTTCCTATTACAGGTAAAGTCATGTTTACAATCAGACTCCTACAGGGAAGCCAACAATATCCAGCACCTTTTTCTTGCTGTTCACTTGTCATAAATGGAGTATGTATCCTAATTACACTGAAGTCACCATCACAGTCTGAGCCCTGTCAAACTCACTTGTTTGTGATGGACAGTTTTCCTTTGGCAAATACATAAAAATAAATAAATAAATAAATAAATAGAATACATGAATAAATAAATACATTTGATCCCTGTCAAACTCTCTTGTTTGTCATAAACAACTTTTCTTTGTCAGATAAATAAACAAGCAAACAAACAAACAAATTAATAATAATTCTTTTTTTTTTTATAAGACATTTCTTCTTCTACTTCTGAACACTTGGTAACTGTAGTGCCAGTGTTGGAATGTGCAGTGAGAGAAGGGAGTATAGACTAAAGGAAAGCAGACGAAGAGGCGCTGGTATCATGAGCTCTTTCTTATAGATGAGTTTGTCACAGTCTCTAAGCATTCACACACACACACACACACACACACACACACACACACACACACACACACACACACACACACAACCACATCCTGTCACACAGTGTTTATATGAGCAAGTGCTTGAAAACCCTGGGGAGAACATTACAATTGTTTTGGCTTTACCTCTTTAGGTTGTGAAATGGTTCCAAAAATAAACGTTATGTTCAAATTTCCACGTTGAGTGAAAGAAGGGTTGTCATAGTCTGTACCCGAGCCAAAGAAAAGAATACTTATGCAGTTATGAAAGATTTCATGTTCTTGTTTCAAAGTGTTAACTGAACTGGTTGAATTATAATCTGTGGAGTATCACCAATTTAATACAAATATCACCTAACCTAACCTTTTCAAAAGCAGAACTTAAAGGCCCTATATTACACAAAATAGACTCTTGTGAGCTTTTAGCCTTCTTAGAATGCTGTTATCTCGTCAAAAACATACCTGGAGTTGTGTTTTGTTTCATTCAATTCAATTCAAATTTTATTCAATTCTTGCATGTTCACATCTCCAAACCTCAAAATGCTCTGTTCCACATTGTGATGTCATGTAGTGGTTTTCATATTAACAGCTACCGTTTACCTTTAGTTCAATAGAGATGGGCAATTCCAGGGCTGAAATTATCCAAATGATCCTAGTGAAGTTTAAAAACACAGTGGAGCTCTTCCTGTAGTACCACATGACATCACAAGGGGAAACAGAGTGTTTTCTCTATGAGAGAAGAACTCAGACTAAATATGCAGGGTTTGTGTGTTAAACATGTGTGAATGAAACAAAACACAACTCCAGGTATGTTTCTGATGAGGAATATAGCATAGATCAGAAAATAATGTAATATGGGCCATTTAAACAGAAATCACAAATATAAGTATCTCTTCATAAAAAAATGGCAAATGCTACACCCTATTGTGACGAGATTTTTTAGGTAGTTGGATATATTTTGCTGGCACGGAGACAACAGCAACATATAATCACGGTTACTTCCATCCTCACGAGTAGTGCATCAGCCTCTAGTATAGCTTTGGAGACTCAAGTTGCAATTTACATATGCAGCCCCCAGCCTCCGGCCTGATGTGCCTGGTATTTAAGTGTCCGTATCCGTTCTGTCTGTAATTGCCAATGATGCTCTTGTGCTACCTGCTGTGGACTCATCCTGCTTTGGTGGATTATATTGTACAGCCAGTCGCCCAAATTTCATCAAAAAACGGCTAAAAGCAGCCTTTGTACCTTTAACCTCATGGGGGAAGAGAATTGTCTCTTGCAAAATACTGTACAACTCCAAAAATATTTATTCGTCTTCAAGGCCTCTTCAAATGTTGCAATAGCCTCCATTATATTAAAAACTTGTGTGAGGAGGTTTCCACGAATCTGAGGCATTGCAGACACCAAAAAAGAGTAACTTTTATGGCTTTTAACTACAGATTACTATTGATTATTGCATTATGCGCATAGTGCCATGGACATTTTAATAATCTTTTTAGTGTTTGACAATCTGGTGATGGTGACCCTACCTGTGTATTCAGATGATGTAGTGGAACATAACAAACTATGTACTTAAAGGTGCATTGTGTAACTTTTCTGGTCAAGGGTTTGCCATCTGCTTTTCTCCCTAGAGATGTTATTGCTTTGGCAAGTTCTGGCAGTAAACCTTTCTATCATCATGGAGACCAAACTAGGCCAAGTTACAGGTCAGATCTATGGAGAGGCAACCCCATTCACTGTCAGAATGACAGTTTTTTAAAAATATCTTTGAGCATCACAACCACCTGTAATTAAATAGATGTAATGTAAATCTGTTTAATGCCATAGTGGAACATTCAAAGCAGAGCAATGACATATCCAAAGAAACAAGAAAGCGACAGACTCCTCACTGAAAAGTTACATAGTGTAGCTTTATGTAAAAAATGTACGTATCTGTACTTTGCTTCAATTTACATTTTTTACTTTTAATTCACTACATTTGAGAGCAGTTATCGGTACTTTCTTCTCCACTACATTTTTGAACAGGATTGAAAAGTAAAAGTATTTTTTTATCATTGTTTGAGACCTGATGAAAAGCCTGAGGGGTTTATTTTTAACATGTTCCTAGTTTGAACAAATAAAAATATACAAATAAGAACAATCAAGTCAATTGTTTCTGTTGAACAAAATTCTTTATCAAAATGACTACATTTGAAGTTTTATTGGATCATAAAAAATACTCCAAAAATACATTTCTAAATGGATATGTTAATACTTTTACTTAAGTAGATTTTTTCATGCGATATTTTTCCTTTCAGTATTTTTTGCTCCAGTATCTGTACTTTTACTTAGGTAACAGAAGTGAGTAGTTCTTCCACCACAGGTAGTAGGCAATGTAGTAACATAAAAAATACACAATTCATAGTACTTTCTGGAACATCAGATCACCACAAATATTATAAATTTATAATATTGTGTGTATTTATACACAAATATTATAAATGTGTACTTAGACTATTATTCAGAATGCTTCCAGTAACTTCAAACACAGAGGCTCTCTATTGCTGAAAATATATGTACTGCATTAGATTTTAGGAATAACAATAGTCTAGTCAAACATTACCGCACACTAGTCACAACATCTGAGAACTCTGTAGTCAGCTCTCAGCAAGTTATTAGAAAAGTTAAATCAGTAACTCAACAGCCTCCAGCTAGCTCATATTTTATAACCTCACACTCCCCAATCAACCCAGTCCCATGCATTTCAGAATATTTCAGTGTAAATGTCAGTCAGGTTTTAAACTGACACAAATATTTAGCTTCTTTGTCCTTTTTTATTGACCTGTCAGTATTCAGTGGTTGATAGTGATGGGAAGAATACTTTGAAAATGTATTTTATTACAGAATACTGAAAACCTGCACTAAAATGTATTTTGTAATGTATTCTGATACATGGGCCAATCAGAGTACTGTATCCAGACTACTTAGAATACTTTACATTTAAATTAAAGTGTTAAAATGCAATGTAGGATTAAAAACAGCTTGATGTTTGTTTGTTATGCATTTGTTTATCACTAATTGGAGAAGGAAAAATTGCACATGCACTGACCATGAGAGCAGTGTTTTCTTTTTTCTTTTTTTCTAATATTTTGCAGTTTGAAGTCTAAATGGTGTATTGTAATGGTGTAATGGTGTAGAACATATTCTCAGTATATGTATTTAGTTACTTCCCAACACTGGAGGTAGATAAATATATATTTTTGTATACTGTAGTTAATGTGAATGTCATCTTGGCCAAATTACTGAGGCTCATGGCACTAAATACATATAGTATCAGTGCACTAATGAAGATGTGGTTTGCTGCAAATGGCTCCTTTCAGTCCCTCGTGTGGCAGATATACATTTGTTCACAATTTGAGCAGAGTGAGACCAGGAGTCTCATAACTAAATTGTTTGGTGAATGATTGACCTAAAGAATCCCAAAAATCTCCTCCTAATATAAAGCAATTGTCTGTTGGGGATAAAATATTAATGCAAGTTTTAGTTTGTTCCCCTTTGAAGGAAACTCTTTAGCTACAGTCTACATCATCATCATTAAATGTAAAAAGAAAAAATCATTTTTTTGGACAAATTGTCCACTTGACAAAATCATAACTGGATGACTGAGGGTTTGCACAGATGTAATTGAATTTATTTATTTATTTATTTATTTACTTACTTATTTATTTATTTAAATATTTATAGCTTATCTAATTAGCTTTTTCCAGTAAGATGACATTGCCTAATGTTTTTAATGTATAGCATTAAACCTATCCTTCCTCCATGAGACAAGCAGTACAAGTCTAATTATAGAGAGGCAAGCACACACACAGAAAGAATGCAACATTTTCAAGGTATTTTGGAGCAATAAAAACATGTAATTGAAAAATAAAGAAAAATGTAAAAATACAAGTTTAATGCCATAGTCTGTAACATTCCAGGAAAAGCAACAGCATCTCCACTAAAGTCTAGTTTATTTAGCAGTATAATAATTACCAATATAGATTTTGACTTGATAGCTAATGGCAGAGAAAACGGTTTAGCCTGGCAGCAACACAGATAAAGTATGTAGTATTAAGTAGCAAATGATTAATTATTATTATAGCTTTCTCGACTGTGCCACTTATAATTGTTATTTCCATTTGCTGCTGACATTTGATTCACTTGTAACATATAAATAGGATATTGTGCTATAATCCTGTTAATCCCTTGTTATATCGCACAGAGCTTGTCTGAAGTAATAGAAAGACAACATTGCCTGTTGTCAGTTGAGGGCTAAGGATAAACAGGGTTAGTTGCTGTTGCTGAGCGCTGATAACATGATTGATGTGGGTCATACAGGAGAGACTTCACAAAGCAATGGAGAGGAAAGACCTGGAAGTGGGACCTGTTTCGTGGAAGTCACAATTGAGTTAAAATATTTCACCGCTATTCAGTGTTTGATAAAAGCAGCTCTTTGAAATGACATTGAGGCTGTCAAGAGCAGCGTGACCATAAACACCGGGGTATCCAGAATGAGCAGGAGCACTGGAGTGTTTCTACCCATACTGCCATCGCTTGTCAGTAAACACATGTGCAATAGGGGCTGAAACTGACAATGTAAAATGGATGGTACATGGCTCCATTATATTTTAAAATAGTTGTGAGTGATACAATGGTCTTAATACATTTCTCTCAGCTACTTTACATGATTCAGCTGGCACACAGCACTGTGTAGTCTGTCAATCCAAAGAGAAAAATATGTTTGTGGAGAAATTTCCCACAGCTGTTTTTAGTTTTACCCCTTTAGACGCTCTGTGGGGATCACATTTTGGGACTGGACAGGATGAACCACAAAATTTAAAAAAACATATAGAATTAAGTGAATTGATTTTGCTTGGGAACTTAAGTCCAAAGTATAGCTACGATAATAATACATTGGCTAAGATAAAGATAAGATATATTTGTTCTGTTCTAATGACCACTGAAGCCAACACCAAACACACAATTGAAATTTAGCGAGTATGAGTTTGATTTACTTGAACTGATGAACTATGAAGCTGTGAAATATATACAGCTGTAAAAGATTTGCAAATAACCACGAGACAAGAATAAAATGGCGAAGTACAGTGAAACAAAATGGCACATAAAATATCCAACACAGCACAACTGAGCAATTTAAAGGTGCACTATGTAACATGTCTGGTGGAGGATTTGCCACGTACTTGATTCCATGGAGATGTAAAATATTCCTCTGTATGGTATCTATCTCCATGGAGAAAAGCTGGGAAGTTACAGTCAGATCTGTGGAGGGGTGAGTCTGTTAAAAGCAACAAAGCATGATACAAGGAAAAGCTACATAGTGCACCTTTAAGAATTTATAACATTTCTACATTTACATCTATTTTTAATAACAAGTAAATACAACCAGACACATAACAATCGTATAGTACAAATTGGTTCCATGTGTTCTCAGTTTTTTTTTTAGTTACATATATTGGGCATCCCCAGTCCAATTAAAAAACTTGAAATTGTCCAGGCAATTTTTAAGTTTAAGGTTATGGAGGACTTCTACTGCTCATTGTTGGTTTGGGAAATCCTCTCCATTTGTTCACACTGTAAAAATACAACAGAAGAATTGGTAGAGATGTTAATGGCTGTAGCACAAATATGAACTGGTAACAAAATGGCTTCGTCTGATGTTTCATATTTCTATTTATTGAATGAATTATCTCCGGTGTTGACTATGTATTCGAATCAAAATATTTGCTTTGTGTCAACCTAAAACAATTCCATATAACCGGAGTTTGCTTCCTCACCTGGTTACGCATTACACCATTCTCTGCTCTCAGTGAAGTTAGGACTTGGGTGGGCATTGTTCGATCTAAGTTTGGCGTGAGGGCCTGCTGATCCATCATGACACCCTCAGAAGGTTTGTTGAAACAGAGAACATGCTGGAAACTCTGCTTGAAGTTATCGGACAGGAAGCCGTAGAGAATGGGGTTGGAGCAGGAGTTGACGTAGGTTAATATGACCAGGATGAAGTAGATGGCAACATTAGCACTGCTTTCGGGGATTGTATAAACCAGGTTGACAATGTTGGTGGTAAAAAACGGCAGCCAGCAAAGGACAAAAACCAGAACAATGATCACCACCATGCGGGTCACCTTACGCTCGGACTTTCGGCGCTTTGTCAGACCGGCTTTTGCACCTGCTGACCTGACCTGAAACCATTAGAAGAATGACTTGATTTAATTACAAACGTCACATAATCAAATACAGGTGAATAAAGGTTGTTTTCCATTACCCTGATGACAAGCAGGAGGTAGCACAGGCAGATCACCACGACTGGACCGAAGAAACCCAAGATGGCCGTGACGAGGATGAAAACGTTGGACCACAAGTTGTTGGGCTCAGGCCACGTTATGTTGCAAGTGTTAAAATTGTCTTGTACGTTGGAAAAGATTGTTACCGGCAACGCAATGAGAAAGGAAACTACCCACATCATCGCGTTGAGTATCTTTGCCACCTTTGGCTTTCTCCACTTGACACTCCTCATAGGGTGAACCACAGCCAGGTACCGATCGATACTCATCACCGTAAGGCAAAAAGTAGAAGTAAACTGGCTCATGATATCAGCTGTCATGTATATTTTACACAGGAACTCCCCATAAGGCCAGTAGTAGAGCACATTTTGAGTGGTCAGGAAGGGAATACCAAGAATATAGAGTTCATCAGCCAAGGCCAAGTTGAGAATGTACAAGTTGGTCACAGTTTTCATCTTGGCGTAGCGGACCACCACGTAAATTACCAGCGTGTTTCCAAGGAGACCAATGATAAATACAATAATGAAGACAACAGCAGTGGCCAAAGTGGTGACACTGTCAGGCATCTGAAATTCAGAAGTGTTGTGTTGTGAATTGTTGTGAATCCCAATATAGTCAGTGGGGGCAGAGAATGTACCGCTATCATTGCCAGTGAATGTCCAGTTATAATCCCCCATCTTGATCGAGTCTGAAGATTGCAGAGGCAGCTGCGAAATCACAGAATTAGAATTATTGTTTTGTGGGCAGTAGCATAAAGTAGAGTTGATTTATAAATCACAAAGAACATAAATTCACTGGAAAACATATTATGCTAAGTGGGGTGATTGAGCTTTCTCTTGGGAGTAATTGGATATGGCAGCATTCTGAGAAAAATATGCATATTTGACATCTGCAACAAACTTGTCTGGGAAAGCATCCAAAATGTAAAATTTCTTGGTGACCTTGAAAAAACTTTGGATATGAGCACTGTAGCGATATGTAGCATAGCCCAAATTTCTGATTTCAACTGTGTTCAAGATTCCAAAGACAAAATAAAATATAAACATTTAATAATAGGTCATTGTCTGTTTTAAACTGCAGTACATTCTTAAAGGGAAGTAATAACTTACTTTAAACTAATTAAACAGTTCATCATTGTGGAAATTGTGGCCCATATCGCTAGAGGCTTATTCTGGATAAAGGCTAGCATGCTGACCAGGCTAGCACAATGACTCATAATAATCCGCTAATGTGAGACGAGCCTGGGGCCACTCCAGAGGCTTCAGTTGGCTTGTGTATGACCTAAAGTAATATTACTGGTGATTTCTCTTTTTGCCAGACATAGCAACTTGTGGCTATGAAATGTGTTTTACAAATAAATGGTGTGACGTTGGGACGCAGTGAACCATGCACATAAACATGAAGAGTGACGCGTGGCCCGCAGGAGCCTGTTGGGAAAACAAACATGTGCCGGCTCCAGGAGCTAGACTGGACACTGCAGTAGGCACAGTTCACAGAATCAATGGAGGACATAATATTGTTGGGCAAAAAGTCATCTCAAAAAGTCATCTACTCGACAATAACATGTATACAATGTGTATTGTTGCGCAAAATGTATCTTTATAAATATTTATTTTAAATTGGAATCTACTTTCAATAATCTAATAAACTACAAGACCATCTCCAAATTCTTTTAGCAGATTTAACATTTTTTTATTTAATTAAATTTCTACCAGACAAAATGTTGGAGTTGTCTGCACTGTGTGTGTCAGATAAATAGATGAAACTTGCTTTTGATTGATTAAGGTTTATACTGTAGGCTATGTGCATGTTGGTATGAGAATCATGCCTTCATGGCTAATGTTGTTACAAAAACACTTCTACCATTGTAGAAATCATACACTTCAATGTCAATCAACACTTTCTATGCAACAGTTACTTTAATGATGTTATCCCCATCTTTGATGGGGACATATTTTGTCCACTCAGAATATTTCACCTCAAGTGATGTTTTTAAATGGGTATCCTAACAATAATATTACAATATCCCACTGATGCTAATAAATCATATCTTGAATCAGGAAGAATACTAAAGCAAAGGTTAAATCTAGTTGGTTTAAAAATAATGATGCATAAAAATAATAACAATGCACATTTTGTAACTTCAGTCAGTAATGTACCAAGATCAACTCTGATAATAATGCCTAATATCACAGAACACTGTACTAAAGTTAAACTTTGAACATCCACATACCTGTTGCCCTATGTACATCTCATCCTCCGGTCCAGCTCCCTCTTCTTTCACACTTTTGGGAAAATTGCTGCGTTCCTCAAAGCTTACTCTTTTCTTTGCACTTCAGACACTCCTCACGATTGGCTTTTCATCTTAAGTCGAGTTGATCCCGGTTGGCTCATTTTTCCTGTGAGTTGCGGACACTTGTCACCTGCACATTCTTTAGGAAATCCTCTAAAGGAGAGCACAGATGAGCACAGAGGCAAGTCAACAGTATTTATGTGAACGGCCACAACCCTCTTGGATGTGAAAGTCCCACCCACTGGGAAAATGGCAATTACTTTACTGTCCAGAGTGGAGTGTGCAATGCTTTCTACTTCTTTCCTAGACAGACTATACACATGTATTCTAGTAAATAATATAATGATAACTATTCAGCTGAACTATAGGTGTTTGCTTTGCAGTAAAACACTTTGGTGGCGTTATTCATTTACTTGAGAATAAATCTATAAAAATTGGATAAGGAGAGAAGGTAGTCAAAGCAAGCCTCCCTAATTTAGCAATGGCAGGTGGTTACTATCCAGTGTCTCATCTTTTCTTTCATATGTTTTTCCAACTACAGCCCCAAGAAGGTCATTAGTGATAGTTTGAAGCTGATGATATAGGGGACCATTTGGACTGGCTGAAAAAGACAGAAGAGGCAGATTTATGAATATATGATATACAACTAAACAGTGCCACCCAGCTGTGTGACAGAGACAGTGATTTGTGTGGCAGTACTCGTATCGCCAGGACAACAGCACGGTTAATTACTGCTCTGTGTGCACTGGCATTTAGTGTCCAACCTTCAAGATATCTGTAGAAATAGTGTATGAAACATCTACTTTACATTAAATTATGGAAAGCTGTAATACAGATTTGTTGATAAAAAACAGACAAAAGTAAACAGATTTGTTAAACTTCAGAAGAGAGCTACAAAACATGATAATAAACTGTTTTTATGGTTTTCAGACATCACATTGTCTCAGTCAGTGCCTCATATCTTTTGATTCCCACAGTTAGAAGTGCTTTGCATAGTAGAAACATATATCTTTATAGCCTGTCCAAAAAGCACCATATAGTGGTTTGGTGTGTGTGAAGATGAAATATATAATATATATACACAAACCACCTTAATAATAAAGAAAGTGAGTCAGTGATATGCATTTACAATTGAATTCTCAGACCAAAAGTATAAGGTGCTGTAATCAAGTTCAAGAGTGACGTTGGCAATTGGTTTCTCCTTTAAAAATGTATGCCTTGGAAATTAAAAATTGATCCCAAAACTCATCCAAGGTAATATGTGTGAGAACTGTGTGATAGTGGTTTCAGTGGTTTCAAGGAGATGTCAGCCAGAATACATCAGTGCTTCACCTCTGAGCAAATGTATTGAGTTGACTGAAGTAGCCTGTCGCCTATAGGCTGGTCTGGGTGGCTCTGACCAAATCAATAGCTCTTGATGTCTGTGGCAGCACACGAGACATCTACAGTATAACTCTGAGGGATGAGAACACTGACTACTTCAGGTGATTTACAAGTCCATGTGAAGATGAGTGGGGGATACACAATATGCGCAGGCTTGGCTTTGAGAAAACTGGTGCTTTTTTTTTTTGGAGCATTACTTTCTCATTTCTATTCTATATACTTACTAACTTACTAGAATTATTCAGCAAGTAAAAATACGTTTTAGGGGTCAGTGTCTTCCTGATATTAATTCAATATTGTATGTATTGTACTTGTATTGTGTTGCATGTATTGTACTTGTATTATGTTGCATCTTATGCAAATATTTATGAATAAATGTTAAAACAACATCTGCATCCAAGTGTTGCCTGAAATTTGAATAACATCAAACAAAATTATAGAGATGAATGTGAAGTGAAAACAAAACCTTCTAAGCATACATTAAAATGTAGGCTATATATATATATATATATATATATATATATATATATATAACAAAATTTGCATAACTTTATCAAAGAGGGAAATACAGCTCTGTGTAATCCAATGACATAAGTCGCAGCATATGTCCTCTCACACTACAGTATTAGCATTATCAGATCCACCAGATGGGTTCTGTTGTGCTCTCATGTGGATAAGTGAATTAGCATCATTTAATAAAGCTGGTGAAATGATGCAGGGCAGAACTGTGCTATAGTAGAGCTAACAATTATGTATCAAACGCTCACTGATGAGACTACACATTTTGGTCACTCCACCTGTTGGTTATGTAGGAACTCTACAGTATTTGCCGAGCTACTAATGATGCATACTTATACTGTGATTAGCCATCAGTATACTCCTTCAGTACTGGGAAGTGGGGGGATGGGCAGGACTGCAGCCTACACAAGCTAGGACCACTCATCACTGCAGAAGTTTAATGGAAGATAATAAGCATCAAAAAGCAGATGAGTAGGTGTGAGTCTGAATGACTCATGTTTTATATGTGGCTACTGAGGATTGTCCTTTGGGATGCAGCAACAATTATCTGACACTGGTCAAATTCAGAAAGAAACACATGAATATATTAACATCTAAATAATGAGGACAATGAAGCAATTATGAAAATGTTTAGAAGCCAAAAGTGAAGTAGCTCCCTGTGTAAATTTCTAGACAACATTCTTAGCCCACCAAAGCAATAATTTCATAAATGCATAATGGTCTTAATGACACCAACAAGTGAAAAAAAATGTTTATTTAGAGTTGTCCTGAACTTCTTTTGGACTTACCTAGTGATTGGAAATGCAGCTGCCAAAAAGTGAAGTCCTTTTGTTCAGTGACATCTAGTGGTGCTCCAGTGGGCTTGCAGAAGCAGGATAAAGATGGCTGCTAGGTGGGAACATGTTTTTTATATAGCCTTTGCAGAGAATATGAGGATGAGTACAATGTTCATGTTTATTTGACTCCTTTCACTTCAAGGGACGGTATGTAGGATTTTTATTTCACATTTCATAAACACAACCTGTTTGTCTCCCCAGAAACAAGATAAACAAATATTCCTTTTCCTGATAACAACTGTAATGTTCACTATTATTCTGGTAAAGATTAAAATCACTTTACATTAAGAACTGTAGGTTTAAGCAACAACACACAGAACACAGAAATAAAACATTGAATTGTTTGAATAACACAAGTTAGATGAGATGTTAGATTTTAGATTATGAACCAAAAATGCCTTAATGCACTCTGGTGGCATTCTGACATGTTTCATTTGGCCTACTGATGTAATTCTTATCATCCACATCACTTTTTATAACATGCTTTTGTTTTTTAATCATTAACTATTTCAAGTCTTGGACATTGCTTCACTTTTTATTCAGCAAACCCACAAATGGGTTTTACTCTCTTCCCACAAAAAACACTAGGTAAATGGAGTAGGCACTATCCAGTGTGTAAACAATTGCATTAAAAATAGTCATGATAGTGATTACTACAAGCTTATCCCATGGACAGAGGAAACCACAATTTGTAGGTCTGGTATTGTTCCGGAAACTGTAGAGCGGCCATAGGACCATAGCGGACAAATACATCAACGCTGCGACAATGTTGTAGACAATGACCACTATTTCAATTGAGACCGGTGAGTATGACATTAGCTGGGCAGTGCAGATAACAATTAAGATGATGGTAAAAATGAAGCACAATGAATACACGGACACACACCATTCCAGTTCTGGTTTCTTGAAATACTGGCTTTTGTGCATGGAGGTGAAGATTATGCATGCAATGAATGTCTCTAACATCTTCATGATACCAGGCAATGTGGAGAGGAAACCAATGTTTTCCCCTTGTGGTCGAAGCCGGTTCAGAACTACTTCACCAACGTAGGCCAAGAAACATACCCAAGACAAGACAGAGGCCCCGATCTGGCGGTGGCATCTTGGTCCGCTTGGTGTTTGTCCTTTACAAGTGAAGAAGGAAGAATAGATTATGGATGCGGTGAAGAGCATGAGGCAAGCTAGCATCGCAAAGGCGGTGATGAAGTCCTCCCATCCAAAAGGCAGTTTGGAGTGCATCGTTGTAAACTCCATAATGAGGACGAGGAGGGTGACGATGAAGCAGAAGCACCATGTAAACATGCACCATGACCAGTACGAGTTGTTGACATATCCAACTGATGCCACAAGACTGAAAGATATGCAAGCTAAAATGGCAGCAATGATCCGCAAGATGCCCACAGGTTGAGTGAGCGCCCGCAAATCCACAATCATTGTCAAAGTAGTTAAGATTGTTTTATCAGAGATGTTCAAATAAGTTCAAACACTGAACAGAAAAAAATGGTCCTGGTCATGAAATCCATGTATCCCAAAGCAAAAGTGGATAGGATAGTGTTTGAAACCGAAACTCAAAATGCTCTGCAGCCTATTCAAATGCAGCATCTCCGCCTTATCTGTGTTTATGGCCTTGTTTCATACTAGTGATTGGTGGGAGTTATCATGTTCACCTCCCAACTCACTAGTGGACTATTGTCCTCTTATTGCATGCACTGCTCACCAACCCACACCTTTTTCTTCATACAAATTAGAAAAAACAAAAAAACTAGATGATTTATCAGTTTGTAATGACACACTGAAGGATCTGCCATACAGACCTTGCCACCCCATACAATTAATAATTATAAATAATTATTTAAATAAAAAAATAAAATAAAAAATATATCTTTCATGAACTTTTTCACTCCACATGTTTAAGAACTCTTCTAAACACAGATGCCTGATCTAGACTGACAAAAGCAGGACTGCCAATCTATGCCATCGGCCCCTCCAATCACTCACGCACACACCACAGTTTTACATAATTAAGGTAGGTGAAGTGTATTGCCCAAAGAGACAACAACAGCACATATCACCCCCCAATAAGAAATTATAGCCAAAACATTCACTGGCCGCCATATCTTGCATGATCGTAAACTTAGTGCACATGTCCATATATGTCCACTACCATCTGTACTTCCTATTTAACTTGAGGTCTGAATGCTCTCATCACGTCATGATTTTTTATGTATTTATGATGAATTACAATGTTTTGGCCAAGCCCATTGGAAAATACAGATCATTAACTGGTTGGAGCTCGCAGGGCTAAATTACATACCCGTGTTGAGGTTGGCCTGCAGTTAATGTTTTATCACTTCAAAAGGATACATTGATTGTAAACCTTAAAGGGGCGTGTCCATAAGAGGAGTCTATTGAACCATATGACATATAGCTACAGGTATGAGCACACTGACACACCTTTGCAAACTCTAATTATCACAGTGTTAAACCAGAGCTTTTTTCAACATAAAAGGAGACATTTTGTCATTAGTAATGATCGTATATTGCTTGGGGATTAAAGCACAAGAGATTATGTTTGCCAATATTATTTGTAAGTTTTTTTTCTTTTGAAATGTTTTATTTGGTAAACTAAACTAAACTAAGGTAACTGGACAGTAACTGATCTGTATGTGCTCTTGTCACATACCTAAGGCCAAAAGAAGAAGTCATTGCAGCATTTATTACAGATTACAGATAGCTCTTGGCACAAAAAGGTTTTGTAGTGTATATTTTCATATTATCATTTTTTTTCTAATTTATTTGCACTTTACATTATAACTACGTCCTGCTGACAAAGAAAACCAGCTTCATCGAGTAAACGGTATCCACAATATACGCAATCAGATTGACACAAGTCATAAAAGAGATGAGCACTAACTTATTCCACTGACAGTCATGAATGGTGTTGCAGTCTTTGGGTCTAGGATTGTGTTTGAAGCTGTAAAATGGCCAGATGACCACAGCTGTAATATACATAAGCACTGCCAGCATGTTCACAAATGTCAAAACTTTATCAAATGGTGCAGGGAACAGAGCCAGCAGTCGACCTATGGTGAAGAGGATGATGAGAAGGGCAAACATGAAGCAGATGCAGTAGACGGCCACACACCACTGGAGACCAGGATAACGCGTGTACTGATTAGAGTCCAGGCAGATGAAAATAATGCAAGCGACAAAGGCTTCAAGCACTTTCAGGAGTCCTGGGACGGTGGAGAGGAAGCCACTGATCTCCCCAGGTCGAGCCCGGGTCAGCCCCACCTCGATGGCATACAAGATGAAGGCCAGGCAGGAGCACACACTGGCGCCAATCTGTTTGGGGCACTTGGGGCAGGTGTAGTTTACAGAGTAGATGATGGAAGCTGCCAAGATCTGAGTGGACAAAAGAGTTAAATTAGACATTTTTTTCTCTGTAAAAAAGTTTAAGGAACAACGTGCTAGATGTGAGAAACAATCCAGTGTGATGAGTTGATGTCTGGCCACCCTATTTGACCAGTCAGCACCACCTTGGGAGAAATTTGTCTTGGGACAGGGGTACTCATGCCACATATAGAGACATAACATATTATTTACAAATATCACACTTGGCAGACCAACAAACCTAACATGTCACTATTAATGCACATAACTAGATTAAAGTCTAAGATGATTATTAGATGTATTAAAAATATAAATGTAATATTATATTCATTGACTTTGTTGAGTTTTTATCATTGACTACATTTGTTTTACTTTAAGCATTGTATCAGTAGGCTATATTTTAGAATTGTGAAAATTAGCTTGTTTTGATTTATCAGTATAATCTTTTTAAGAATTGCGCAACATACCATCAGTGTAGCGAGCATAGCAAATGCACAGGTGAAGTCCTCCCAGGAGATGGGCAGTTTGGAGTTGAGAAAGGTGAACTCAAAGAAGAGGATGAGGACTGTGAGAGAGAAGCAGAAACACCAGGTGAACATGCACCAGGTCCAGAAGGCAAATGTAAAGTGCCCCACTGAAGCCACCAGGCTGAAGATGATACAGGTGAAGACCACCTCCAGAACACGCACTATACCCACCGGCATAGTACACGCTTTAAAGTCCAGACTGACCATGGTGCGCCCACTCCTCAACAATGACAAACAAAGCTAAAATCACTCAGTATTTTTCTTTATCTGAAGGCACTAGCTGTTCATCCTATCAGTGCTGCAACAATAATCTAAGAGAAAGGTGGAAGCTCTGCCCACTTCTATTTAACACTTCTTCCACAGAACCATGTGAAGCTTAATGCGCAGGTGCATAGCAGGATGTGAACAGTGTTTGCATAGTGATGTGCACTTCCAACTTATCAGTTGTGTACTAGAGGCTGGGCCTGTAAAATATTAAAGAAGAGAGATGATATTCTGACCATAGTCTGTATAAATAAATATTCTGACAGCACTCTTTAAAAGGATATGACAATAAATCCTCTTGCCCTGTCACTGTATACAATTCACAAACTGAAGAATATGGATATATAGAATAGAATAGAATATCATATGCATACAGTTTTTCACCCCTCATGTGCTCTATATTCTCAGATATTTAATGATGAATATTTGAAGGTTGATCCTCATAAAAATAAATGGGACAAACTACAAGATGAGAAAAAATAGTATTTGCAACAAATGAAAAATATACTATAGTACTTTAGTAATGAGGCTATTGATTTGAGGATGTGTTTATTGGGAACTTCCTTTTCATGAGGACATTTAATCATAAAACCCACACTCTAGTAGGCAATGTCATGGCCTATATTTAAATTAAATTAATGAGTAATCTATAGGCCTCATTTAAGGCCTGTTAAAACAGACCATAGTGAAGGATGAAAATACACTTTGTTGGGACAACACCCATCCTCAACAAAAAAGGTGAATCTTCAGTGTTCTTTCTGAAATGCCATTATACATAATGGATTTATACTAGCTCTGGCAAACCCTCTCTTAAAATGGTCAAAAAGTGGTACCTGCAAAAAGCTCATGTTGCTTTGCTGAAGTTAAATGTTAGTGTGGCAGCAGAAGCTCGGTTGGTAGAACATTCACTGTCCACTGATCCAAAGGTTGGAGGTTCGAATACACTAAAAAAACAAAAAAAAACAAAATATCATTGGTTGAGTGGTCAGATTCACAGACCCACAAGTTAGCTCCAACATATGAATGCAGATGAATGCTGTCGTTGTGTCCTTGGGCAAGACACTTAACCCACCCCACCCATAGTGTTTGCATAGACTGCTGTGTGAATGGGTGAGCAGAAAAATGTGACCATTTACCATCGTGTTTGAAAGGCAATGAATTACCTATATTTTTCTAACTAGATTAATCAGAATCCGAATTTAATTGTCATTTCGTCATTTCAGTACAAAACACAAAAACGAAACACTCAGGTCAACAGCAGCACAAATAAAAATAGGAATAAATAGATATCACATCAAATCAGTCTTTAAAAAAACAGCCCCCACACCATTTTCTAAAGTGCTTCCCAAGTCAGTGCTATTCTGAAAGGTGCATAAGTGTCAGGGCTTTCTGACAGAATTGATCTGCGGCATCAGGGTAAAAACTGTTCTGAAGTCTGGTGGCCCTGGCCTGTAGGTGGCGCAGTCTTCTTCCTGATAGAAAAGGTGTAAAAAGTCTTGGTGCTGAATGGGTGAAGTCCCCCATGATGCTGTGGGCTTTTTTAGTGCTCTTGATGTAAATGTCTTAAATGCTGGTCAGACTACAGCCTCAGATGCGCTCAGCAGCTCTTATTACCCTCTGTTATCCTCTCTGCCGCTGAACCACACTGTCATGTTAGAGGTGAGGATGCTCTCCACCGCACACCTGTAAACATAGACCGTATATATCTATGCCTGTAAAAGGCCGACCCAGACCTGAAAGTAGAGGTGTTAATGCACTTTCTTGAAAATGCAACTCGTGTTTTTGACCGACTGTTCATGAGTTGGACTCGATCATCTCCTTTGTTTTCATGGCCATAAAAACTAATAATAATAATAATAATAATAATAATAATAATAATAATAATAATAATAATAATAATAATAATAATAATAATAATAATAATAATAATAATAATAATAATAATAATAATAATAATAATAATAATAATAATAATAATAATAATAATAATACAATTCGATTAATCTCTTTCAATCCATTGTTTTGCTTGCTTTGTTCAGGTCACACATAATTGCCTCAGCACATAGGCTGTATTATTAGTCTTTATAGCGATAGATTCAGTTCCCATAATGAAATAAAGGCGTGGTCTGTAGACAGGGCCCAGATTTTACATCGTTCGGCCACTTGGAGCCGCTTTGTGTTTTTCTTGATCGCTACGTCTCTAAAAGGATTGACGCCAGCCCTCCAAAGTCACATCCTCCCTCTTTTATACGCATTTTTCTCTGATTTCAAGACCGTCAGTCAGGTGCGTGTTTTTACGGGACAATCACGTTATTACGACAGGAAAGAAACTTGTTTTAGCTGCTCGGCTAAGTCCCCAAGGATGTGGATATGTAACCGTGTTGGTCAATCCACTGGCGGCGGCGTCGCTAAAGTCTTGTAGGCTACATATAATGTAGAAAATATGACATCTGAACATCTGACCAGCGTGTTAGAATAAACTATAAGAAAAATAAATAAAGTTTAGATCTCATCCCGTACTTTTTGTGCCTTTAGCTGGCGCAACCCGTTCACAGTCTCGTAAGATTGCGGATATTGAGATAATTTAGATTTCACAACGTCCTAAAACTCCATTTAAGATTTTTCTGTCATCATACACTTTGCTAATCTGTGTAATGTCATGTGAATATATATATAGGACTAGTTAAGATATGACACTTAAAGATACACTTGTGCACTAGGAGTTTTCTAACTTTTTAAGGCCAGGATCCCTTATGGGTATGACAATAATTAGCCTAGGGCATCACAATAAAAGTGTTCAAAGTTTAAATTCGAACCATGTTTATAACCAAATTTTGGTGAATGATTATGTTTTCATAGCCCTTTTTATTGTAGTTTTTTCCATCAAACACCTTTTTTGTTTGGGATTGTATACCATAAGAACTTGTAGTGGGCCTATTCTGTGTTCAGTGTGCCTAGAAAGATCCACAGTATGGCATTAATAGACTGTTTTGCATTTATTTAATTACACTGGTATTGCTGCTAAAAGAAAATCCTCCACACGTACATGTATATGGTCATGCGTCGTGAACTGGTGGGTCAAATAGGGTGGCTCTGTTACATATGAAGTCATTTTTTCTACTAAATTTCAAATTTTCTCAAGAGATCTGAGACTGATATGGCTAAGTTATATATCATATTATTCCTTAAGAAGTCACTTGCAAGTATTTTCCTTGAAAATTGAAATATTTAGGCTTTGACAAAAAAAAGAAGTCAGGGGTGGCTCCGGCGGTGAGGCGGCGGTGCCACATTTATGTCTGGTTTTCTAAAACCATTCCCAACGGTCGTTTTACAGATTGGTGTACATATTTCATAATAGATGTCACCACTGCCTTCTAATGAGATGATTGGGGTCACCTGGTCACCTGACCCTAGCATGCAAATTTCCATTGAAAATAGGTCATGGCCAGAAGTGACACTGTGTTCTGGTTCAGAAGGATGTTTTTTTTTGATCTGTGAATATCTATGACCATGAGGATATAATGTGTTTTATAGCCAGCTGTTAAACAAAACACTCCAGGTAAATCCTGAACAGGTTTCTGAATCAAATAAATGGTCACACTTTGATTTGATCCTACTGGAGTTTGGTATTCTGCTGTGTGATGAGTTTGATCAAAGATAATCAAAGTCTTAATTGCACATCACCAAAGGCATAGTTGCCATTCCCTCTTGGGAACATTTTATGGTGCATTCAAGAGCGTCAACCTTTCTTATCATTGTGCCACAAACCAGATGAAAATCAGTTGAAATTTGAGAAAAATGTGGTAATTTGAAAATAAAATCCTTGTTTTGAGAAAACAGCCAAAATGTGTTTACGATCCAATACATTTTAATATACATGCCAGAACTTACATTGTCAGTTTCTTGAAAAATAAACATCAAAAATGAAATTTGCTTGTGTTTTTTGAAAGTACTCCAATAGATGACTGTTTAGACAAAAAATAGAAAAAATGGTCAATTTTGGCATGTAACACTTTTTTACACCACTTCATGATGCACGACCATATACACTGGACACAAGGCACAAATGTTTACCATTTATGATCTTACAAAATAAACAATGAGAACAAAAAATATACAGGTGTTTGGTTTTCATTTATGGCCGTACAAACTAATAATAATGAAAAAGAAGGTACAGAAGTTTATTGTTTATGATTGTATCAAAAACAAAGGTAAAAATAAAGAAAAGCAGAGAAGTGTTTAGTCATAGTTTACTTGTGAAGACAATATATCTAGTCTTCTAGGTATTTCTGTAGGATTTGATTTTTATAGTTTTTTGAAGTGCACCAAACTAGTACAAGCTTTGATATGGTAATCTAAGCTATTCCTTAAATCTACACCACGTCTGGTAACGCACAAGCTTTTGCGAGTTCATTTGTGCGAAACAGCCTTTGAATGTTAGCTGGGAGCAGATTGAGTTTTGCTTTACATACATTTAAATGCCATGCTGAGGAACATTCCTGGCAAACCAATAACCTCTCCATGGAGACAAGCTGCACCTACCTTTAAATAAATATCGCTAATGCTAAGTATTTTGTTAATAAAAGGGTTCATTATACTGTCACATGTTATTTTGACTATGATGTATGATTACTTTGTAAACTAATATTATGCCGATTTTATTACCAACAGAAGTTTTTGAAAATGGAAAAGGGATATGCCCCAACTGAACCTGCCCCTCCATACCCAGGGCCACCGGTGAACTATCATCATGGGCAGCCAGTTATGTACCAACCACCACATGGGGCATATCATGGAGGTAGGCTATTTAAATTGTACGCAGTTTTATTTGAGTCATATTGTGTGTTGTGTATATTTGTTTTGCTTTATGAAACAGGTCCTTCGTATCCGTCAGCTCCAGTACTTCCTCCATCAGGTGAGTAAACTATATATGCCCATATATCCTGTTTCTCCTACACTCCAAGCAGCATTTTACGTGAACTCACTCAAACTCTACATTAGTTTGCTTGATTGAATGTGCAGTGTCGGTGTACAAAATTCTCTTTTACATAAGACATGTTTCACTTGATTTGTCACAGTATATTTTTCCCCCTTCTAATTGAATAGAAAAGATTGAGCAACACAGAGCAACAACTTACCAGATATTGAAACTGAGATTTATGCCATCCACCCAGGATTATACCTATTATATAGTGACCAATAAAACAATGGTTGTAACACTATAAAATGAGGTGTGTGCATCATGATAAGAGCTTGACAAATTCCATTGTATTCCATTTGAGTATTTAAGGCACTTTTTGAATTCACCTTTTTAAAGGAAATTAACTTTTCCAAAATATTCGAAATGGTAAAACACAACTGATATTTTTGGTTGGCAATAAAATGCTTAAAATTAGTGGTAGCTGTAGATAGGCCTATCACAATAACACATTTTGAAGTATGATATATTAATGTAAAGTAAACATAGACAATAAACAATGATATTAAAACTAACTTATGCCACTGAACTGACACAATAAGCCAAGAGATTCAAATCACAAAAACTATTCTAAATCTACAATTCTGTTAAAAAATCAGGAGCTGCCATAAATAAATAGCAGAATGTAGCACTTTAGTGTTTAGTTTGCATCTGTAATGAGTCATAGAAGTTATTAATTCTGTTTTGCGTCTTATATCTTATTATATAGTCAGAAAATAATCAAACATTTCCCACTAGTGCAAAAAAAACTGTACACACGATAAATATTCAGCCCCAAAATATGTTCTTCCAGCTATGATATACTGAATAGTAATTATTGTGCCTGGTAGTTTGGTTTGGTTTGTTGGAGCATTTATACTTTTGCTTGTGTGGTCTTGCTGCCCACATTAACCTCATAGGTTGTGTCAAACGACTAGAGCAATATTTCCTGTTACATTCTCTTTTGACATGATTCATACGTTTCCTGAGTTACATTCAGTAATGAAAGATTAAAATAAATTAGTTTCAATATTATCATTTATTGTCTATACTTACTTCAGTAATATATTACACCTCAAATTTTGTTATTGTGACAGGCCTAAATGTGTATTGTGTTTTGGTTGTATTAAAAGTATTTGAGAGGAATAAAATTCAATCCTGGTTGATATCTGTAATATCCCTTCTAATATCTCCATGTGTCAGTATCTGTTTTACTTTTGTATATAATATACCATGAATAATGTGTCGCAAAAATATAAATGAATATAAGAATAAGAATTATAATAACAGCAGCACAAATTGTATGAATACATTTTAATTGGGTAAAAAAATGTATGTGGCTCTAAATGTCTAAATGTTTCACTTTTACTCACATCTAAATATGGGCAATTTCAGTAAAAGCTTTTTTATTTAACTTCATGTTGATTTCCTCAGATAGATCCAGCACATTGTGAGCTGTCTGTAGCCTAGTCTTAGTAGAATAGCAGCATTGAAATACAACCCTCTCATTGTGTGTCTGTCTGATCTGCCTTTTATGAGTCAGTTATATTATCGCATAAGGTCAGCCATCTATCTGTTATAAAATTGGTGCATTTTTATAAGACTTTGGCTAATAATTGTTTTGTATGTAGTTAAAATTGGCTTACACACTCCAATATTCTTTATCTAACCAAGTCAGCATATGCTGTCTGGAATTTCACTGTATCTGAAAAATCTAGCAAAACAGTTACAGTTATAGATACAAATGAAAAGCGATTTCATGCCTACATGCCTAAACATGAACGGCATTAACATTCTGTCACAATGAGACATGAGGACATTGCTAAATTTTGATTGAACTTATGCAATTCAAACACAAGTTTACTGTAAATTAAAAACTGACGCTGGGATCACCAGTTTCACTTCTTTTCCTTTCCAACCTGTCCAGAAGATAAATATGATGAGGGGAGGGGTTTACATGTGACGTGGAAGGGCAGACAATCGTGCCTTAGTTCAGTACAACCAAGAAGGGAGCCTTTTCAGAGCTGCAGCCTTACTTGAAAATTTGCTGTTTATTTTTGGATAGTGAAAGGGAAATTCTTTTGCGTGCGGTCGGGAATAAACAGGTAGGAAAAATATTGTTATTATTACTATAGTAGGTATGTAAATAAAACAAATAATAAAATAGTAAATAAAACAGACCTTAATGCATGTAACAAGTTATACAAGAAAATAGTGCATGTACATATTCAAAATGACATTTTAATGGCGGTAAACTGTAGCTTATCAAAGCAGGGTGAGGCAGCACAACAGTAGAACAAATGGATGTGCAACATTCATGTGACACAAGATATGGTTTGATTGATTTCAGGGACATTTTTTGGAAGATGTGTGGGATGTGCAAAGGATTGACCTGGTCGGTTTTCTTCCTTAATTTTTCAAAAACACAGACATGGAATTATTGATGTAATTTAGGAATTATTGCTCAGGGCTAAACGGTACTAATGGACACTAATTAGATCATAGGGAGGGTCTGCAAGGGAGAGAGAAAACAGAAAAAAGCTATGTGCTTTCAGGAATAACTCACACATGCGTCTTACCATAGAAGCGATTGTATATACTGCAGAATTAGAATCAGAATTAGCTTGTTTTTATGGAAATACCATACCTGTTTATGGTTTTCCAGGTTAGCCAAATGAGGTGCTTGCATCTGAATTTTTTTATGTAACTTTATTTCAATAGATTTTAGGATGGAAAAGGGATTTGCACCAAATCAAGCTGCCCCTCCCTACTCTAGCCCAATGAATTATCCAGGAGGCCAACCAGCAATGTATCCACCTCCCCCAGTGGGCCACCAAGGAGGTAGGAAGCATCATTAAGTGCATATACATCATAGACTATATATAAGTGTACATAGCTAACACGCTAGCCGCTGCATTCCAAAAACCCATGGAGACGCAGTATCCTGATTTCTCTAAATTGCTGTTGTACTGAGCATGTGCAAACTAATGTAAGGAGGAACAGTTACATTCCCAAAATGACTCAAACTCCTAACAGGACTTTTTAAGCAATAATATTTTATACTAAACAAAATAAAGCAGTCTGCTGTTTAATTAAACCACATTTAAACACCAGGCTCGCTTCTGTGGTTGCATGTGTTGCTCTTGAACTAAACTGACTCTGAGACTCAGTTGTATTTTTCAACTGTTAAAAACGTCTTTTACTGAAGCTGTGACAGTGCTCCACAGTCTTATGTTCTTACTTGAATGTATTTCTTCTTTTTTGTTTTTAGAAACCAGTTAAAAAAAACTTAAGTTAGCAAAGTTGCTACACGTTTAGCTCCTTGCCATATTTGTGCCATAGTCACCATTGCCACCACTAAAAATCCAGGATGCTCTGATTCCTCATTTATACAGAGATATGAGTATCCTGGTTCCTCTGAGCGCATGTAAACATCATATCCAGAATACTGCCATAACCGGGATACTTATGCTCATGTAAACACACACATTTACTTTAATATAGTCACAAGCTACAACACTGAGATATGTTTTATTTGATTAAACAGGTCCTCCTTACCCACCACAAGGTATGTATAACAGTTTTTCCTTAATATGTATATGTGTTTTTAAAGCATATAGTATTTTTGTTTCTTTTTAACAGGTCCTGGTTATCCACCAATTTCAGTGCCAACTACTACAGGTTGGTACAAAAATAAATGTGCATATATAGTGTCTATTTAACTAAAGCAAGAGTTAAATCTGTTACTCTTTTTTGTTAAAGGTTCATTCTGTCCTCACTTTTGAAATGTTACCTGTTACTTGCTTTGCATGTTCAGGAAATGATTGAAACATGTAAAGCAGTTACTCAACATAAACTAAAAATAAAACACTTACTATTGTGAGCATTCCCAGTAGGTTCTTTGAATAAGTGAAAATAGATGAACTGCACTGTCCTCTCAAATGCTAGAAACTAAAGTCTTTAGTCCACTGGAAAATGTCACACAATGTGGTCACTCTTGTGGTTATCGTGTGACACTGACATTTCAATAGTTTCGAGATGAATCAAGTCAGGAATAGGGGTGTAAGAAGTGCGTGAGATGACAGTATATTGAACATTTTCAGTGACATTGCGCTGGGGGTGCTCTACATGTATCTTTATGGCATAATGTTCATCAGTTAGCATGGTGACATAATGCATAGGGCAGGGATCACCAAACTTTTTTCACTGGGGGCCACATTATCACTCCAGACTGTGATGGGGCCCGGGTCAGGTAGGCCATATAACAGAATGTATGTATTATGTAGTAGAACTGACTGGCACAGCCATCCACAATACTACATCAACACAGAATTCTTGGCACATATTTGTTTATCATTACTAGTGGTTTGTAAAAGTAGTAAGTATTTCACACTTTGTTTTAATTTGAAATACCACAGATAAAACATTTATTTTCACGTGACTATCACTGTTGGATCTTAGGCTTGTCAGGTGCCAAAAATCCGGCGCAAATTTGGCGGCAAATGTAAAGACGTCATATAATTATTTAAATAAAAAGATAAATACTTAATATAAATATCATTTTTAATTGAAAAAATCAACAAAATACAAGATGCAGACATTATTATTTGCCAAATGGTAATTTAAAAAAATAGGCCATGACAACTTTTGAGGATTCCCTCATAGGGCTGGGTCAAGTGGTGGGGGCCAGAGGTGTTGGGGGGGCCAGTCAAAGGGGCCTGGTGGGCTGGAGCCGGCCCGCGGGACTTACCGTAGTTTGATGACCCCTGGCATAGGGTGATCAGATTTTCAAAATAAAAACTGGGACATCCCTCGTTTGGGTTCGTTGGTAATAATAAAATTGTAAAACGAGTGCGTAAGGAAAATTGTTCTGCACTTGGCACTAATGTGTGTTAGTATAGTCACATTTTCTGTGTTTTGATCATTTTTAAGCAGTTTTTCTGTATTTTACCTAAACAAATTTAACAATTTATGCCTCTATTTACTGTTGGCATGTACATTTCTTGTATAAAACTGGAACAAATCTCTGGTTTTGGATAAATCTGCTGGGACAGGGGACACCGGGCTCAAAACTGGGACTGTCACGGGTAAATGGGGACGTCTAGTCACACTAACAATGCACATACTGTATTAGCAAACACTGCTAAAAAGTTTTACGATAGTCTGAAAACTTAAGAAAAACACATTTCCAGGAACCTGTGATGAATAATAAGCATGCATGGTTCTGTTTGGGTGTTTAATTTTCAACAAAAAGGTGAGAGTGGCGAACTGAAGCTGTTGGCTAATGCTAGTGTTATGGAAAAAAAATGCTAGTGTTATGGAAAAAAAATGTAAATATAAATTTCCATCACACTAGCTGGCTTGGTTATGACTAATCAGGACAGGACTAGTCAGCTCACCTTTTGTAGTTCCAACCAAGTCTGTTCTCTATGGTCAGATTGTGTTAAAACAAAGATCAAATTAAAGTCTAACTTGAGTAACAGAGCGTCAGACAGAGCAGTGCCTACAGTTAGCATCACACCCCCATGGAATGTTGATGACATCAGCTGCAAAATATCAATAGTCCCTCATGTACTGAGAAATCTGTGTGTGGTTTTCGTCCATAGTGACTCATATGGTGGTGAGCCCTTTGCTGCAGGACGTCCCAGGACAGGCTGTGTGCCCCCACTGCCAGCAGACTGTGACCACCTTCACAGAGCACACCACTGGACTTCTGACCTGGCTCCTTTGTGGAGGGATGGCCTTACTGGGGTATGTACCTGTTGAATCCCCACTCTTCTGAAAAAACATGGAAGAGGTCCTTTCTTGGGGATGGGGTGCGCTGATGTCATGTGCTTAAAGTGCCTATAACAGGGTAGAACATTACTTTTACTAAAACACAGTTATATTTCAGCCAATCTTTAGGTTTAAAATTTTACTTCTCGGTTGGAAATTATGGCATTACACGAGAGAGAACCATAATTGTTACACAGCAACCATGTTCTACACTGGGCCAAAACTCCCCTAATGTACACAGTGATTATTATTTGACAAATACAAATATAAGAAACCACCTTTATTTTGTTGAAATCATGTATTAAGTATCAGTATTCTTGTGTGAATTGTCTCAAACGTTTAGATTGTATTTTCTCTAGTGTGACGTCATCAATATGTTTTAGAACTCCCTACCTCCTGTAATTTTCAACATACACGACCGTTCAAAAGTTTGGGGTCACTTAGAAATTTCCTTATTTTTGAAAGAAAAGCACTGTTTTTTCAATGAAGATAACTTTAAACTAATCAGAAATACACTCTATACATTGCTAATGTGGTAAATGACTGTTCTAGCTGCAAATGTGTGGTTTTTGGTGCAATATCTACATAAGTGTATAGAGGCCCATTTTCAGCAATTATCACTCCAGTGTTCTAATGGTACAATGTGTTTGCTTGTTGCGTCAGAAGGCTTGTGCAGTCATGTTAGCACAGATGAAAACAGTTTAGCTGGTTAGAGAAGCTATAAAACTGACCTTCCTTTGAGCAGGTTGAGTATCTGGAGCATCACATTTGTGGGGTCAATTAAACGCTCAAAATGGCCAGAAAAGGAGAACTTTCATGTGAAACTCGACAGTCTATTCTTGTTCTTAGAAATGAAGGCTATTCCATGCAAGAAACTGCCAAAAAACTGAAGATTTCCCACAACGGTGTGTACTACTCCCTTCAGAGAAGAGCACAAAGAGACTCTAACTAGAGTAGAAAGAATAGTGGGAGACCCCACTGCACAACTGAGTAGGGGTGGGCGATATCTCGAGATTTAAAATATATCGAGATATTTTTGAAACTCGATATGAATTCTGACATATCGATATATCGCTATAATGCTTATGTTTACTTCTGGTTTCGCCGCTTCGCTTGTTTTGCCTTCTCTGTGCCGCGCTCGCCTCCGCCTCCTGCTTTTGTCCCCCGAGTTCCTCCACGGAGCCCGGAGCTGGCCGCGGACTAAACCAGGACTAGGACTAAACCAGGACTAAACGCGGCCGCAGAGCCCGGAGCTGGCCGCGGACTAAACCAGGACTAGGACTAAACCAGGACTAAACGCGGCCGCAGAGCCCGGAGCTGGCCGCGGACTAAACCAGGACTAGGACTAAACCAGGACTTAACGCTGCCGCAGAGCCCGGGGCTCGGTCGCGGACTAAACCAGGACTAGGACTAAACCAGGACTAAACGCGGCCGCAGAGCCCGGGGCTCGGTCGCGGACTAAACCAAGACTAGGACCAGGGCTCTACAGTGCGCCCATTTCACTTGCATTTGCGAGTAAATATTTCGTCATGCGAACGTGGAAAACAAAACAGGCGCATCTGTGCGAGTCCTTCTGCAGCCACAATAAGCAGAGCTGCACAGACGTAACGTGACGAGTTAAACTTTCTAAATGCACCTGCCCAGTGCGAGCGCAACCACATGACACCTCGGACCGCGCACGACTCCAGCACACGAGCTCCGCGTGTGACGATATCACTCATACCAGTCATACGAACAAACTCCGCTTCAAAACACCCCCACGCCCCCTTAAAGGAGGAGCGCCCCGCAGCAGGACCCACACCTGTCCCGCCTCTCAGTAGACACCCCCACGCCTGGACCGCCAAAGCGAGAGCTTTGTCTTGGTCTTCTCTCGAACTCGAGCGCATTTGGACTCGGTCTTGTCTCGGACTCAAGGTCTGAGTGCAGTCATTTTTCATTAAGGCCGCTGCTGTCGGCACTAAACTCATACCGGTGTGCGGGAGCGTGTGGGGCTTCTCTCTGCAGCCTGTGCCAAATGCCAAATAAATCAATTTGTCACAATGTGCGTTTGATATGGTAAATGTGCAGAGACTAAATACCACTTTAAAACAAGAGAATGTAACTCCAGTTTGGAATTTGAAAATACAGGTTTAAAAATCCTACACAATTTATTCACTTTGAAGCAGTTTTGTGTAAAGTGCCAGTGGAAGTTCTCTTAAAGAAGAGGTTCTTAAACTGTGGGTGAGGGTCCAAAAAGGGGCACAGAGTGTTTAAGTGCATTACTAAATGAATATTAATCAGAAAAAATTTGTTTTTTTGTTTTTGCAGTAGTTTGGGAGGGGGGTATTTTTCCTGTAAAGATATTGAGATATATATCGTATATCGAGATATAGCAAAATATATCGAGGTATATTTTTTGGTCCATATCGCCCAGCCCTACAACTGAGCAAGAAGATACATACATTAGAGTCTCTAGTTTAAGAAATAGACGCCTCACAGGTCCTCAACTGGCAGCTTCATTAAATGGTACCCGCAAAACGCCAGTGTCAACATCTACAGTGAAGAGGCGACTCCGAGATGCAGCTTCAGGGCAGAGTGACAAAGGAAAAGCCATATCTGAGACTGGCCAATAAAAGAAAAAGATTAATATGGACAAAAGAACACAGGCATTGGACAGAGGTAGACTGGAAAGAAGTGTTATGGACAGACCCCACTGAGCTGTTGTGGGAGCAGTTTGACCGTTTGGTATGTAAAAAGTGGTGTGACTTTTCATGGAAAACACAAAATTGTCTGGGTGACCCCAAACTTTTGAATGGTAGTGTATTTGTCAACTTTTCCTCACAAATTGTGTCTTGATTGCTGTAAAACTGTAATTTATATTTACCATAGGTTATATCCCACCAAATTAAGTCAAATTAGAGAATCTTAAAAACTGTCATATGGACTTTAACTTTGGTATGGCTTCATGTCTCTCAGAATAAAGTGGAGATGTTGGCTTGAACGCCGTGCACTTCATGAGCAAAATAAATGTTGCATGTGAGCACTCAAATTTATGGCCACTCAAATTAATTGCGCAATAAAACATCTAGACATAAAATTATAACTTACATATTTTATTTAAATCTGCAAAATAATGAAATAATATAATTTTCATAAGATTTAAATAATATTTCGTTCAAATATTGACAAAGGGTCAGGTTTGTTGAGATGCAATAAACACATCCAAACTGAGAATGTCGCTAAAAGTTACATACTGTGGCTTTAACTTAAATTTTAAAACTTGAAAGGCTTATCTTAACTCTTAAGATTAGATAAGCTTTTTGTTGTGTACCTTACAGTGCAGAATTATACAGATCAGAATTATACAGATCACCTGAAGCACTATGACTGAAACATTTAAAGTAATTTATTACTTCTTCTTCAGGGCTCAGGAATATATACTGTAGGTATTCCATGTATTCTTTTGTATCTATTCCTATTACTACTCTTACTCTTACTCTTAGGTGCTTCTTCTGTTGCTGTATTCCCTTCTGCATTGACTCCTGTAAAGATGTGGAGCACCGCTGTCCAAACTGCAGAAGAGTAATCCACATTTACAAGAGGATGTAAAGTGTGAAAGCAAGGCACCTCTACCTAGATATGTCTGTGCTCCTTTACACTGTGTTCCCAATTATTATGCAAAAGATATTTTTCTCTGATTTTGCCAAATTGTCAATATAAATGACAGTCATCATAATTTAAGTCACTCACCTTTAGAGTACAATTCAAATGTTACTGAACAAACCTCCCAATGATAACAGTATTTTTTTCAAAAATAAAAATAAATACACTGTTCCAAATTATTTTGAGTTATTTTAATTTTGAATTATTTTGAGTTTCAAACCATGTTGTTGCTGTAAAGAACTGAAAATGGACATTTGTTTATTTTTCAATTAGAAGCATTAGCATATTACTGAAATCAAAAGCTATTTCAATCAAAACATCTTAACAGGTCAAGTTACATTTGAACATAGGAGCCCTTATTTGACAGGAGCTTCACAATTCTTGCATCCATTGAACTTGTGAGTTTGTGGAGAGTTTCTGCTTGAATTTCTTTGCAGGACGTCAGTATCCTCCCAGAGCTGCTGTTTGGATGTGAACTGCCTCTTGCCCTCATAGATCTTTGGCTTGAGGGTGCTGCTCTCAGTAGGGTTGAGGTCAGGGGAGGATGGGGGCCACACCATGAGTTTCTCTTCGTTTATGCCCATAGCAGCCCATGATGCAGAGGTGTTCTTATAATTATAACTGTGAGGTCCCACACAGACACACAACATTCGGACAAAGTGTGACTCAGTCAGGCACTAAATTCTCCCATTATCTATAAGAGACACTCCAACATTGGCCTCTTTCAAATCACACTTGAAACAGTGGCTAAAGGAAAACCAGAATTGTAGACACTTTTAGTGTATAATTGTCATTATCGTAACTTGTTTTTAAATCTGTGGTGTCAGGGACTACAGATGGAAATTAGCATTTCTGCTATAATCTGGCATATTTACATTGAAACGTTGATGTTCATTAATATGCACTGTCCCTAATAAATAAATAAATAAATAAAAATAAAAATATTAATATTCCTTGCAGCATGAAATGGTACATTGTCACACATGAAGATGATTTTGCTACGGAAAGCACGGTTCTTTTTGTACCATGAATGTGGTCAGTCAGAAACTCCACATACTTTACAGAGGTCATTTTCACACCTTCAGGGACCCTAACGGGGCCGACTAGCTCTCGCCCCATGATTCTAGCCCAGAACATGACTCCTCCTCTTTGCCAACATCGCCTTGTTGGGGCAAGGTGGCTGTCCACCAACCATCCGCCACTCCATCCATCTGGACCATCCAGGGTTGCACTCATCAGTGAACAAGACTGTTTGAAAATGAGTCTTGATGTATTTCTGGGCCCACTTGAGCAGTTTCTGCTTGTGAACATATCCGATATCTTAATCCAATGTATTTGCCTGGCAGAAACCTTCCTCATTGTGCCTTTATCTGCACGAATCTGTGTGGGTTTTGAATCAGCTGCAAATCTCTTAATAGTACGATGACCACACTTAAGTTTTCGTGAACTATCCAAGGTTTTTATACCTTGTCCAAGATATTCAATTATTTCACACTTTTCGCCATTAGAGAGCTCCTTTTTCTTTCCCACATTGCCTGAGTGTGGAGCTCTGCTTCAGAATATGAGCGTCCTTCTCAAGTTCTTTTCCTTTAGTTGGACTCACCTGGCACAGGTGTGTGAGGGCGATTTCACCCAAAGAGTTTGATACATAAAACATTCACGAGTTTCACTGGAGAACTAAACATTTGACCTTTATGACACTTAAACACAATTTGTATAATAATTTGGAATGCAGTCTGATGTATTATATTGTGTATAATGAAGTGCCATTATTATTCAAATATAGCTTCTGACTATATAAAGGATAGATGTCATTTCTGAAATCAGTTATTTTTCTATGATCTTTACTTATATTATCCTTTTAAATTCCAGAAAGTTCATATTGCCTTTAGTAAACTTGATAAGCTTGCAAATGGGTAGTAGTTAAAATGATTGATTTTATGTCTTTAATCACTAATAAAATGTTTGTTTATTCACATTTGTTGTCACATTTGTGTATTTTTCCTCAAAATACATACAAGCAATTAAATTGTGTTGTCCTTTTAAATTAACCATGTCCAATTTTCTGTTATAAATAATTCAAGTCAATATGCACAATTTCTGTGTTATTCATTACAAATATGATCCTTAAAAAAAAAAAATTCTGTGATGACAACTACTAGTTTTAACTGTCACTAGAAACTGAGATTATCGAACCTCAGCCAGTACAGAGCCATGGAAAGCCTTAGATGTGTACAGCTTATAAAACATAAATCATTGTCCACTCATCAGTGCACAAGGTTAGGAATCAAAATTATACATTTACACTGGTAATAGGCATTTAATGAATTAAATTTTTATTGTTATTCAGCACAATATATTTTAGAAATCCCTTGGCAAGCTACTCTGAAGGGGGTGGGGTAGTTAAAGGACCATTTTACACTTGCTGTGCGTGACCCATATCAGCAGTTACATTTACAAAATAAAGAAATTCATTAATGCACAAAATTGGATTTGAATTGATGATAATTTAAATATTGTTACAGAAACAGAAACTGTTATGAATGATCCAGCCCCACCATACCCAGGGCCACCAGTAAATTATCTAGGTGTACAGCCTGCAGGACACTTAAATCCACAAGTGGGACTTCAAGGAGGTATGGTGTTCTTTGTACATTGTTTTTCTTCATGCAATAAAGTAGCATTGTGTGCACTAACCTTTTTTCATTCCTATTTCAGGTGTTTTCTATGCTCCATTGACCGTATTAAGAGGTTTGTACTTCCTGAACATAACTACACCAAAGAACCACACTATCGGCAAACTATAATGTACCTGGAAGAGTTGTGCTTTACTTTAAGCACATTGTTCAGAATGACAGATAGTAGTCTGCTATGGATCAAATAAATCTCAACGTCAGTCTCAGGATTTGTCTGATGAAAAGTCCTGAACTGCTGCAAGTCTTTCACTTTCGAAAAGATATCCATTTTAAACTTGGACAAATTTTATTGATCCACATGGGTAATTCACTGGACACAGTACAGCTCATGTTACAATACTGTATTTTAAGTATAGTTTAATATAGTTTCCACATTTGTGCTACTCAAAGTTTAGTTTAGTTCCCATTGTGTGCCTACTTTTCATCTATAGAATTCAGACAGATGATATGTACTAACTGACTCTTATCACATCCATTTTATGTTGGCATACAGAGCCATTATTATTAGTAGTATGTGGTAATAAATGTTTTCTATTTTAATTGATCAAACAGGTCCTCCATTTACATCACCACCATCAAACAGAGGTAAGTTCTTATAGTACTCAAAAATATACGTTTTTTAAACTAATGCATGAAGAGTAAAATTCTAGCTTCCATGACACCAATGAGCACCTTCGTTAATACTGACTGACTACCTACACAAATAAACTTCATGAACATTTTTTATTTTATTGTATTTTTAAGATAGTTACTTTATTGATCCAGATGAAAATTCATAGTTCAGCAGCAGCAACATAGAAACAAATATAGCAACATAGAAAAGACATTAAGTTAGCAATCAATCCTCTTGCATTGATCAGCTATAGGGATGCGTGGTACAGACGTAAATGACTATGACAATGATAAATTATTGTTTATCTGATAACAATCTCGACAGTCTGATGTGAAAATGAATGAGCACTTCATAGAATGTGTTCTGGTTCTGAGTTTCTCCTCTGCAGTGTTGTATACTCCTGTAGGCATGTTTGTTCAGGACGTCCCCCGTGAGGCTGAATGTCCTCACTGCCACCAGACCATGGTCACCCAGATAGAGCACGTGGTGGGAGCTCAGACCTGGCTCATGTGTCTTTTTTTCTGTGCACTTGGGTATTTATTTCATTTAGGTGAGAAATCTATACAGCACCTCATTTGACACCATACAATAATATAGCATTTCCTCTTTTAGGCTATGGCCCTGCTGCTGTGTTCCCTTTTGTGTTGATTCCTGTAAAGATGTGAAGCACCGCTGCCCATCCTGTCAAAAAATAATGTACTTCTGAGTGTGAAGAGAGAGGTGTTTATTTCGGAGGGGGGGCAGGTTATATTAAACCAGTGGTTACTTGGTGTGTGTGTATGTGGTTATCTGAAAGAAAAGACAAAAAATATATACATTATAAAAAACAATAATAGGAAAAAAATAACATGCTATTACACGAAAGAACCCCAGGCGAGTGCTCCAACACAATAAATGAATTTATACTAAAATGGTGTAGTGCAGAACATTGACGGGTGCAGTGTGGCCAGGGTATCCAGATCCTCTTGAACTCACAGGGCACGAGTACATGGGCACGAGCTTTCAGGAACTACAATACCAACAGGTGCATCATGGGTAACGTAGTCTCATGCACACTGGACTTTTAACAGTAATAAAGTACTTCTAGATGACATGACATTAAGAAAGCTCAGTGTTTCCCAATAACAGAGGAGACTGCGGAGGCCCCCATAACCTAATTTTCTCCCCCATAGTCTATAAACAAGCTGGACAATAGATTTGTATTACAATTTATCCCTTTTTGCTTGTTTGACATTCACAATATCACAAAAAGCTCTGTTTTTAAGACATCCGAGTGTTTGACCGAACCAGAGGAAACACTGAACAGTTTTCTCCTCATTGAGGCCCACCACATGTCTTTTAGATCCAATTCCCCCATTTTTAAGTCTTTTTATGGATCTGTTAGAGGTGAGCTTTTAACCATGCTGAATTGCTCTCTTCAGACAGGGGTCTTCCCCACTGCCTTCAAAGCAGTGGTGGTGAGGCCCCTGCTGAAGAAGAGCAATTTAGATTTTAATGATTTTAACTGTGAAAGCTATTGTAAAGAAGTTTGTTGTCAAATTGTAAATACATGCAGTTTAGTATTATGTAGTACAAGAAAGCTCATGGAAAGTTTTCGGCCTTGGCTGCCTGGCTGCGGAGGGGGAGGTGGACACAGCTGCCGCTGTGTCGCACCCCCTCCTGTAGTATCGGACAGACACAAGGTCAGTCTCACGAAGTTTATCTATTGTTTCGCTCATGTGCAGAAACTGTATTACACTGTTTCAATGGAGATGCCCCACTCATGCTGAACTTAATAAAATGTGCGGAGAGGCAACTGGACTTTTGGATTGGACTGAGGGTTTGCTCCGAAGTTGGGCACCCAGTGGGACGAGCTGTCAGAAGCGCCACTTGTCTCCCCGTGCACGTAAAAACTTAAGTTGAGTTGTGTCTTTGATTCCTGGTTTTTAATGCTCAGTCAGTAGCAGGTTGTATTCTCCGCAGGGCTGAGACGTAGTCATCTCAGTTTAACACTGTCATTCTCACAACACTGTTTTGTGTGTGAAATTTCCTGACATTAACACCTACTGACCAGTGAATAATTCAATTTTTAAGCAAAATTTAAATTACATTTTTTAGATGATCACAACATTTTAGAAAAATTTCAGTCTGGCTGAACCACAGCACCGAGACTGCCTTCGCAAAGATTTTAAATCATTTTAGAATAAGTTGCGACTCACAAAAGGGGTGACTGTGTTGGTTCTACTCTATCTGAGTGCTGCCTTTGACACAGTAGATCACACTATTCTTTTAACTTGCCTAAAACACATCGGCCTCTCCGGTGCTGTTCACAAATAGTTCACATCCTATCTCACAGACAGAACAGTGTAGATATATGCTTCTCCAAGGTCCATAAAATCACATGGGATGTGCCCCAGAGCTTCATTTTAAGCTCTGTGCTTTTTAAAGCACTTTGTGTTACATTTTTGTATGAAAAGCGCTTTATAAATAAAGTCTGATTGATTGATTGATAGTGTGGCAGCAGTATTTCAGGTGGTAGAGCGTTTGTTCACTGATCTGAAGGTTGGTGGTTCAAATCCCACTCTCAACATAAAAAGGTCAGATCCACCAACCCACAGATTGGCAGTGTGATTCCAGCTTCCACAGTTATGCTGTTGTTGTGTCTTTGGGCAAGACACTTAACCCACCTCGCCATTGGTGTATGAATGGGTGGTTCTTTGTTGTAAAGCTAATTGACCACCTTGGAGGTAGAAAGGCACGATATAAAAATGTGACCATTTACCATGGAATAACTGCCATCGAACTAAAATTCAATAGACTTGGGTCAGTTCCTCAGAAGATGATGGTCGTGTAATGATGACATTGACACAAGCGTGGGAGGGAATACAGTGTAAACATTTACCATTGGTGGGCCCAGCAGCACTTCACATAGTTTCCACTGAACTTCCAGGCGTTCAATGGCCACATTTACATGATGTTTGTTAACTCTACTTGAAATGTGTCGACCATAATGTCTTAGCACAAAAACTAGCATCAATAAAATATTTTCTATCAGTCAATATCATGTTTTCTTTCATAAGACAACAAAGGCATCTGACTGTTGAGTGAACAGGATTTAAAATGTTATGTGTTAATTGTGTTACCTTCAGTACTTTAGCAGTAATGAGGGCCACAATGACAAAAACTTCAAGGTCTTTGAGCTACCTTTAAATATGCATGGATTTTTAAATACTTTTTTTTTACTCGCACTAGTGCATCATGTGAATTATTGGCAGTTAAAAAACTTGAAATCTGAAATCTGTTAAAAAGCCCTCCCAGGGACTGGTGTTGTGAATTAGCCTTTGGCTAAAACACTGTGGTACCTGCATCAGATGTTAATCTATGTTTGTTGTATCTGTCCCTATCAAATAAACAATAAAGAAAGAAAAAGGGAAGGAGACTATGGTACAAAACTGCTCTGCTCTCCTTGTGTTCGTGAGAATTCTTGGTTATCAACAGCGCACTTTTATATATTTATATGTATATCTATTAATGGAAGGAGCGTCTGTCAACAACAACACGTAATTAGGTAGCAATGTAATTAGTGCATCTTCCTTCACTTTTAGAATGTGCTTGATGTTAACACAGAAGCAGAACTACTGACCACAGACATCCATGAATATTAGTATGCTTTGAGTAAGTCAGCCCCTCCATATAAGACCACCAATGCACTGCCTGTGAAGAGGCCCGCCAGCAGCAATATGTGTGTCTGTATATACTATAATATTTCATGTGTTCAGGTCCTCCATCCTTTTGTGAAATTTCCAGACAAAAGCAAAGAGCTACTTTATGATAAATGCAAAATCCAGACAAGAGAACTATAGCAGCTTCCTAAGCCAACTTTATAGTCGCTCAGGAAGATCAATGTGTGTCCTGGGGTTGTAGCTTTGTGATGAGCTTGGAGGTTGTTGTACACAGATATGCTGAGATCCAGAATATATTTTGGATATTTATTAACAAACGGCTACAGTAAAGAGGATGAATGGGGCCAGTTGGAAGAGCTAAACATGAGTATGAATAAGTAGAAGCAATCAACAAAAATTACAGCTACCCAGCCCTGACCTTCAACCAAACTGAGTCACAGGTAAGTGCGCGCTTTTACACTCTTACACACATACACACGTACGCATGCACGCACACACCTGCCCATGTGAGCCCCACCCCCTCTGCATCAGAACAACACACCCTCAACTACACCGTGCATCAGTTCTGTCTGCTACAATAACAAATTAAATATTTTTGGTTCAACTTCATGGACAATGTAGGTTAGTATGCAGGAGATAAGAACTGCTTTGGCTCCATCTGCTGCAAATATTCTGTATTTATGCACATCCATCCATCTTCTCCCGCGTGTTATTTTACAAATATAAGCAAATATACAAGTATGGTTTCTACACGCTCATGCATACACACACACACACACACACACACACACACATACTGGGTTTCGATTCTTTTTGGGGACATTGCGCTGACTTACATTCATTTCCAGGAGACCTATCTAAACAGTATCCATAGTTACTTGCCTAACTTCAATCTAAACTAGCTCATATCTGAACATTAAAATATGTAACTCGTACTGAGCACACAGACTCCAGATCTGCTCATACTTGGTGGACCCATTTGGGCATTTTTATGAGTAAAAATCTCAGTTCTGCTAGCAACAATTTAAAATATAATGTATATGTAATATGTGCTTAAGTCACTAACAAGAGAATGTGATACATAAAGGTAAAGAGAGAAAGCCATGCATGCAAAGTGACAGTTTATTTTTTTAATGTAATATTAGATTAAGAATAAAGATGACAATTCTTAAATGTGAAGAGTTACTGTTCTTTGTACGTTTATACTGTGATTCTAAAACCTTTTTTAATACTCTTGGTGTCATCAGTCACTTGTGTTGCTTTTATGATCACCGCTGCTGTATTGTACATAAGCTGATGACACATGAAATACTAGTGTGCAGTTTTTTTTTATGATTTTATTATGAGGAACATGTCATATGTATTCTGGGATCTGCACTTCTGGGGCCTTTCCAAGGGTCCAATAAATGAGACCGCTATGTTATTTTGCTAATTGTACTGCTGTAATGCTGTCATAGATGAACACACCTATTCTGGGTTAGGAACAGTTTAAACAGTTTTAAACTGTACAGAATATTATACACCAGGTTTCAAAGAAATCACATGACTAAAAGGAAGTCTAAACGCTCCCCTGAAAGGAAGCTTCAACTTTGCACAGCTTGCAGGAAATCTAACTAGCAAAAATCAGTTCTACATCAGTCACAGGACACACTTTGAGAACAGGTAGAGAATGCTACATTTTATAAAGAATATTACATTGACGTTTATGTACATCTATTTGCTATGGGTATTACTGTAGGTATTTATTTATTATTACCTACACTAATAGATATTTTGTGACTATAGCTATGAAAGCTTTCAAACCATTGTTCAAACCTGCTGCTCCCTGGAGGATCATCCAAACAGAGTGAGTCTTTATTCAGTGTAATTTTTCTTTTGAGAGTAGTTATCTCATTTGTGTGTATAGTGACAAGGATTCATACCTGGACAACATCAAAAAGTTCCAACTGACCAAAGATGAGGTTCAGCACATTAGAATCATGGTGTGCGGACCCACTGGAGCTGGCAAATCCAGCTTTATCAACTCAGTGGAACGAATTATGAGAGACAGAGTGAAAAGGTATTGACTTTTGACACTAGTGCAGGTGGATATGTTGACAGTTGCTGAGCTTCCTGCTTTTTCAATATCGAACGCACTCGATAAAAAAGGACAGCAGCAGCTACTATCCCTTTGTCTTCACTGATGTTATGGGCCTCGAAAAGGAAAAGAAGAAAGGAGTTTGTCCTGAGGACATTGGCCTAGCTCTTAAGGGACATGTGAAGGATGGCTATACGGTAGGCTTTTAGGACTTTTTATTAAGAATTGAATGCACCAATACTGCTAGTATTATTTTTGCATTATTTCAAGTCAATATTATACTTTTTGAAATTTGTCAATGTAATTTTAACGGCTTTGTTTTAAAGTTCGACCCTCAAACTTCAATAAGCCTTATTGACCCATTCTACAACAGCACTCCCACTATGAATGACAAAACCCATGTTCTGGTGTGTGTGGTCTCAGCCAACACTGGTAATTTAATGGGCACTGAACACCTTGATAAGATCAGGAGCATCCGCCTCATAGCTAGTGACCTAGGTAATATTTTGTGTGTGAGCGCATGTGCGTGTGTATATGTATATATCTATATGCATATCTCTATATGCATATCTCTATATCTATCTATCTATCTATCTATCTATCTATCTATATATATATATATATATATATATATATATATATACACAGTCATGTGAAAAAGTTTGGACACCCCTGATCATTTTCAAGATTTTCCTTTATAAATCATTGTTTGTTCGGATCAGCTTCCTATAGCTTCCAATGAGGGTCTGGATTCTGGTTGAAGGTATTTTTGACCATTCTTCTTTACAAAACATCTCCAGTTCAGTCAAGTTTGATGGTGCCCGAGCATGGACAGCCCACTTTAAATCGCACCACAGATTTTCAATAATATTCAGGTCTGGGGACTGAGATGGCCATTCCAGAACATTTTACTTGTTCCTCTGCATGAACTGCCTTAGTAGAATTTGAGCAGTGTTTAGGGTCGTTGTCTTGTAGAAGTATCCAACCCTGGCGCAATTTCAACTTTGTTATTGATTCTTGAACATTGTTAATTATTCTTCAACTTTAACAAGATTTCCAGCACCTGCACTGGCCACACAGGCCCACAGCCTGATGGAAGCACCACCAAATTTTACTGTGGGTAACAAGTGTTTGTCTTGGAATGCTGTGCTCTTCTTTCGCCATGCACACCGCCCCTTGTTATATGCAAATAACTCCATTTTAGTTTCATCAGTCCACAGCACCTTATTCCAAAATGAAGCTGGCTTGTCCAAATGTGCTTTAGCAAACCTCAAGCAACTCTGTTTGTGGCATGTGCACAGAAAAGGCTCCGTCACATTTCTCTCCCATACAGCATCTCCTTGTGCAAAGTGCGCTGAATAGTTGATCGATGCACAGTGACACCATCTGCAGCAAGATCATGTTGTACGTCTGTGGAGCTGGTCTGTGGGTTGAGTTTGACTGTTTTCACCATCCTTCACCTCTGCTTATCTGAGATTTTTCTTGGCCTGCCACTCCGGGCCTTCTTCTTCCATTTCCTCACTATGTGGTCTTCCATTTCCTCACTATGTTCCTCACAGTGGAAACTGACAGCTGAAATTTCTGAGCTAGTTTTTTGTATCCTTCCCCTAAACCATGATGTTGAACAATCTCTGTTTTGAGGTCATTTGATAGTTGTTTTGAGGCTCCCATGTTGCCACTCTTCAGAGAAGATGCAAAGAGGAGAACAACTTGCAACTGGCCACCTTAAATACCCTTTCTCACAATCGGCTTCACCTGTGTATGTAGGCCAAGGGTCAATGAGCTTACCAAACTAATTTTGTGTTCCAATAATTAGTGCTAAAGGTATTAAAATCAATAAAACAAGGGTGCCCTAATTTATGCACATGCCTACTTTTGTGTAAGTAATTATTGCACACTTTCTGTAAATCCTATAAAGTTCATTTCATTTCTCAAATATCACTGTGTTTTTCTGCTATATGATATATTTAACTGAAATTGCTGATCCGAACAACCAATGATTTATAAAGGAAAATCTTGAAAATGATCAGGGGTGTCCAAACTTTTTCACATGACTGTGTGTGTGTGTGTGTGTGTGTATATATATATATATATATATATATATATATATATATATACATACACATACACACACACACACACATATATATATATATACACACTCAACAAAAATATAAACGCAGCACTTTTGTTTTTGCTCCCATTTGTCATGAGATGGACTCAAAGATCTAAAATTCATTCCAGATACACAATATTACCATTTCTCTCAAACATTGTTCACAAATCTGTCTAAATGTGTGATAGTGAGCACTTTTGCTTTGCTGAGATAATCCATCCCACCTCACAGGTGTGCCACAGCAAGATGCTCATCAGACACCATGATTAGTGCACAGGTGTACCTTAGATTGTCCACAATAAAAGGCCACCCTGAAATGTGCAGTTGTTGCTTTATTGGGGGTCTGGGGACTAGAACCAGTCAGTATCTGGTGTGACCACCATTTGCCTCATGCAGTGCAACACATCTTCTTCGCATAGAGTTTATCAGATTGTCAATTGTGGCCTGTGGAATGTTGGTCCACTCCTCTTCAATGGCTGTGCGAGGTTGCTGGATATTAGTGGGAACTGGTACGCGCTGTCGTATACGCCGGTCAAGCACATCCCAAACATGCTCAATGGGTGACATGTCCGGTGAGTATGCTGGCCATGCAAGAACTGGGACATTTTCAGCTTCCAAGAATTGTGTACAGATCCTTGCAACATGGGGCCGTGCATTATCTTGCTGAAACATGAGGTGATGTTCATGGATGTATGGCACAACAATGGGCCTCAGGATCTCATCACGGTATCTCTGCGCATTCAAAATGCCATCAATAAAATGCACCTGTGTTCTTCGTCCATAACAGATGCCTGTCCATACCATAACCCCACCACCACCATGGGCCACTCGATCCACATTGACATCAGCAAAGCGCTCACCCACACGACGCCACACACGCTGTCTGCCATCTGCCCTGAACAATGTAAACCGAGATTCATCCGTGAAGAGAACACCTCTCCAACGTGCCAGACGCCATCGAATGTGGGCATTTGCCCACTCAAGTCTGTTACGGCGACGATCTGGAGTCAGGTTAAGACCCCGATGAGGACGACGAGCATGCAGTTGAGCTTCCCTGACACGGTTTCTGACAGTTTGTGCAGAAATTCTTTGGTTATGCAAACCAATTGTTTCAGCAGCTGTCTGAGTAGCTGGTCTCAGACGATCTTGGAGGTGAACCTGCTGGATGTGGAGGTCCTGGGCTGGTGTGGTTACACGTGGTCTGCGGTTGTGAGGCCGGTTGGATGTACTGCCATATTCTCTGAAACGCCTTTGGAGACGGCTTATGGTGGAGAAATGAACATTCAATGCCCGAGCAACAGATCTGGTTGACATTCCTGCTGTCAGCATGCCAATTGCACGCTGCCTCAATGCTTGCGCCATCTGTGGCATTTTGCTGTGAGACAAAACTGCACATTTCAGATTGGTACTGGCTTCCTGTTCATTTTAGAATTGATTTTAAAATTTTATTGTTTGTTTTTAAAGCTTTGAATGGACTGGCCCCGGATTACATCTCGGACCTCATCCAAATCTACACTCCGGCGCGCGCTCTGAGGTCTGAGGGCCAGCTCCAACTCGTGGTGCCTAAGACGAGACTTAAATCCAGAGGGGACAGGGCTTTTTCTGTGGTTGGTCCTAAACTGTGGAACGCCCTGCCCCCCCACGTCCGAGCAGCTCCCACAGTGGAGTGTTTTAAGTCTCGTCTTAAGACCCACTTTTATTCTCTGGCTTTTAACACTGCGTGAGTTGTGTGGTCCTCTGTGTCTTTTATTATATTTTAGGGTTTTTTATTATTTTATTGTTCTTAGAGTATTTATTTTTTATTAATTTTATTTATTTATTTATTTTTAGTGTTTTTATCTTTTATTGTTTTTATTATTTTATGGTATATTTATTTGTATGCACTCTGGTAGGGCATTTGATTACTTGTTTATTTTAAACAGTTTCTGTAGTTATTTGTTTATTTTAAATGATGGTTTTGTGCAGCACTTTGGAAACGCTTTCAGTTTATGAAATGTGCTATATAAATAAAGTGGATTGGATTGGATTGGATTGTGTATCTGGAATGAATTTTAGATCTTTGAGTCCATCTCATGACAAATGGGAGCAAAAACAAAAGTGTTGTGTTTATATTTTTGTTGAGTGTATATATGTGTGTGTGTGTGTGTGTTTGTAAACTTTTTTTTCTTTTAGGAATTCCACAAATAGCAGTTCTTACCAAGATTGATGAGGCCTGCCCTGAGGTGCACTTAAACATTAAAAGGGTCTTCACAAGCAATATAATTAAAAAAAGAGTAAGACAGTGGAGAACACATATATATATACACAGTATATACTTTTAATGCATAAGATTTTACTTTGTATTGTGTCATTTCAGACAGAGGAATTGTCTGCACATGTGGGTATTCCAATGAACTCCATCTTTCCAGTGAAGAATTACCACTCTGAATTCCTTCCAAACAAGGACATGGACATACTGATTTTGATGGCTCTGAAACAAATGATTGATTTTGGTGAAGATTTCCTTGACCTATCCATCCATCCATCCAAAGATGGATGGATGGATAGGTTCTTATGTGCAGACCTCCGTTTTGTTTTTGTTTGGTTAGTTTTTTCATTCCTTTTTCTTCCTTGATTTGTTCTGTTTTTCTGACAGTTGCAGGCATTAGACCCTTGAAATTTGTGCCATTTTTTGGGGGGCATTTATGTAAGGAATATTACATTCAGGTTTATTTATGTACATGTATTTCCTGTGGGACAAGCCTTCATTCTGTTGTATAAATTATTCTATTTTATTATTCTAAATTTATTTATTTTTTAATAATAATATTTGTGGTAGAAATTTCAGTGTTGTGTATTCTTCTTCTTTTGACCACACTGTAAGAAGGGTTAAAAACCAAACTTTTTTTGGTCTAATACTTCAATCTCTCACTTTAGGCTACACCTTATGTGTTTTTCTATACTGACGCTTGCTGTTTGCTAATTGCAGCTGATTCACCTCAAGCTTCCTCAAACTCAATGCCTCTCCCAGGCAACCGCCAAGGACTCACAATCGCCCCGGCATGCCACTTTCTCTTCCCGACAGCTGCCCAAGAATACAGCTTGTCTATTAGAAAAGTTACATAATGCACCTTTAAATGTGTTTGTGTTGTCTTTGTGCCCCTGCTGACCAACCGTGAAAAATACTGCATATACCTCATGTGTCATGGTTCTCTATCACTGTCCCAAATTTCGTTTCCCTGCGACAAACAATTCTAGGCGGCGCTGTTGAGTCAGGTCGCTTCAGGCATTGTCACGATGCCCATTTTATCAAATTTTTCGCGGGACCAGATACCCCCATGTGAGACTTTTCGTCAATGTTTAGGCCCTCAAAATCACAATCGTTTGCAAGGAAAAATAATCAAGTAAATGAAGAACAATACCCCTCGCCATTAACTTCGTTACTGGCGAGAGCCAACAAGATCAATCCTCTCTCCATTCCCACTGAAGGCTCCTCGATCTCTCTCTCCCTTCAGGTTAAGAGTCTGGGTGTCATCCTTGACACCTCAATAGAAAAGAGGTTTACGGTTTGTGATAACGACTGTACACACTACTTATTGTAGTGATGCTAAAAAGAGGGTGCTAGACAGAGGAAAAAAAGAAGAGAGACAGGCTAGATTCATGATAACAGTACTGACCTAGGACAGAAGAAGCAGGTTAGGCTTACAGTATTAATATTATTTAGGAAAAAGTTGGAAATTTTGACATCTGCGTCATTTGACTGAGGTGCAAATTCTACCACATCAAACATGTTTAAAATAAGCCCTGAAGAATACACAAAAATGAAACTGACTTACAAAAATTAACTGACTTACCAACAGATGTCGGTTTTGCTTGGGGAAGCAACAACATCTATTATATTCTTTGAGAAAGGTAAACAAATATATTATTTTTGAATATATGTATTATTTAACTGTGTCCATTATTAGGTAATATTAGATAACATTATTTGCTGAAAATCAAGGCATTTTGAATGATGTTTCAGATTAAACTCTCAAAACCCCCAACACCCTCCTCTCCAAAGCGTAAGTTTGAAACAGTTATGATAATTTATAGTTTAAGAGACTAATATTTTTTGTTCTATTCGTTCTCCATGAGGACTGGAGACAGATACCATCATGGTAAGTCTAGGAAATGTTGTATTTTATGATTTCTGATGTGTTCATTGGCACCATGAATTTTAATAAAATTTTTACTTTTGTAACATTGTTTTTTTTGATTTTCAGGGAAACATACGATTGCCTGCAGTACATTTATAATTAAATGCTATACAAATAACGAGAAGAGGGAGAACTGTTCTGTATAATTAATATCTTCTCAATACTTTCTATTTTTAAGTATTTTGTGACCTCCACCCCAGTCAGTTGATGTGGTGTAATTTATTACTGCTTATGCTTAAATGAGTTCCAGTCAATGATGGCCACGTTGTATAGTCATAGGGCTCACACTGGGTGCTAAGTATTATTCTGACAACAAGAATGCCTATGCTGGCCTCAAGCAAAAAGAGGAGAAATAGTTTTATTCCCCAGCATGCCATGTTCTACAATAGGCCTGCTACCACGAGTTGAACTTGGTTGAGTAAGCTGAGAAGCTAAAAACAACAAACCTTCATGCACAGTCACAGTCTCACCCACATCCAGTCTCCATTGAAGTCCAAACAGATCATTCTTGTCAAACTTTCCAGAAGGTTTAGGTGGCAATCCAGTTTTTTGGGTGAGTAGCAGGGTTAGCAGTTAGCAGTGAGTCCAGTATGCGCTTCACAATCCCAGTCACACACTCCCAACTTCCTTACATATGAGGCCCATGTAGAGGATCTATGTTCATTCATTGCAATGTTTTGAAGTTATCCCAATTTCCGTGCATGCCCCCAGGAAAATAGTTCCACAAGCGGATCTCAGCTGCTCTACAGGTCCACAAATGAAGATGAATTAGTGCAGGGCATTGATGAAACTAGATGACTCCAATCACTCAGTGACCTCAGCATGAATGCCCCTGATATCCAAGCAAGTAAAGATGACAGCCCAGTGTTTACTGCATGTTCTGTGAGAGCTGCCCAGGGTTTGAAGACATCGACTCCGGTGTAAGTGAAAGGTGGGCAGACTATTACATCAAGCAAGTCATTTTTTGGTGTTTCTATGTTCTGTCGGAGTTTGCGGCGTCCCTGCTGCTGTACTTGTTGGTGGTAGTGCTGTATTAATAGAGTGGTGAGATGGTGGTCGCCAGGAATGATGACAGGGTGAGCTTTGTATGTCAGCTTGTGAAAGATGACCTCCAGCTCTGAGGCAAGCATCATCACCTCTGAAAGGAGATAGTTTCCTGAGGGTTTTGTTTGGGAATCTCCCTTTGGCTTCAAGACATGTAAAAGACATCAAGATATGTCTTTTGTTGAGCACAATTTAGGATGACATTTTTTGCCCTACTGCAGACGTCTGGGCTGAGATCAAGGGCGTAGCATTCGCGGTGCATCAATCACGGCCACCCCCCCACCGGTCTCCCTTTTTTTCCCTCAGGTCCCCCTCCCAGCACCAGACTGGCACCAGGGCCTTGCACAACTGCACTATGCCACTGGGAAATATATTTACAGAAGTAGTTGACTAACAAGTTTTACCACAAGCACAAACATGTTTAAATATCTCAGCAAAAATCAAGGCTGTAGAATGGTCAGAACAAAACTGATATACAAAACTTAACTGACTTCCAAACAGACGTCAAGTTTTGCCTTGGGAAGCAACGACATCAGATATTCTTTGAGAAAGGTAAACTAATATATTGTTTTTGAATGTGTGTATCCTTTCACTGTGGGCATTAAGAGGTAAATACTTTGTAAAAGGGTGACTATTGCCTGGGGGAAAAAATGCTTGCCAAGATTACTTGCTGAAAATCAGTGTTTCAGTGTTATTTCTTTCCTCACAGATGTTTAAATTCTTCAAACCTCCAACACCCCCCTCTCCAAAGCGTAAGTTTGAAACAGTTTTGATAATTGACAGTTTAAGAGACTAATATTTTTGTTCTCTTAGTTTTCCATGAGGACTGGAGACAGATACCATCATGGTAAGTCTAGGAAATGTTGTATTTAATGATTTATGATTCAGATTGGGTTTATTGGCACCATGAATTTCAATTCAATTTTTTACTTTTGTAACATTGTTTTTTTATTTCCAGAGAAAATGATGATTATCTGCCATGTAACGCTGGCATGTCCAGTTTCATCAACTCAGTGGAGACAGCTTTACGGGGAAGAATGACTGGACAGGCTTTAGCTGGTGTTGGTGCTGACAGCTTTACCTCAAAGGTATAAAGGAGAATAATGAATCTACCTGTGTCTGTAACATGACTGATTTGACAATTTATTGACAGTATCGAATGCACAAAATACAAAATTAAAACCTGGGAACATCTATCCATTTGTTTTCAATGACATCATGGGCCTAGAAACAGCTAATAAAGGCATTAAAGTGGATGACATTAAAGCGGCCATGAAGGGACATGTGAAAGACGGCTATGCGGTAAGCTAAAAAAAACACACACACTTTCTTTTTTTAACCGTAATTTGTAAATATATTAATTACATGAGGTCTAAATTTCTCATTTTCAAGAGAAAATCAGCATTACAACAACAGCCCCACTATCAGTGACCAAACACATGTTCTGGTGTGTGTTGTCTTAGCCAGTACCCTCAGTATCATGAGCTCTGAACTCATGAACAAGATAAAAGAAGTCCGACTTGCAGCAAAAGACTTGGGTAATCTGTGTTTTATTATAAGATGGTGCTTTTTGCTGTGTAAGTAACTATCTTAACTATCTTAAGTACTATCGTGTAAGTAACTATCTTAACATTCCTCATTAGGGATTCCTCAAATGGCCATTGTTACTAAGATTGATGAGGCCTGTCCTGAGGTCCAGTCTAACTTGGGGAATGTCTACAAAAGCAAGTTCGTGAAAAATCAGGTATTAACCTGTTGTGTTAGTTTGTGAGCGGCACGCTACAAAAGTTATATTTACTCTTTGTTTTCATTTAGATTGAGAAACTCAGTGCATCCCTGGGTATTCCTCTAAACTGCATCTTCCCTGTGAAGAACTACCACAAGGAGATCTGTAGAGACGATGCCATTGAAAAACTCATTCTGATGGCCCTGAAGCAAATGACTGATTTTGGAGAAGATTTTGTAAACAACTGTATTGTGGTTTCCAAGTAAAGAATTTGATCAATTTTTTTTTTAAGATGCGAAAATTCTTTGTAATCACATCATGTAGCTTGTTTTATTAAGTTTGGATTTGTGTATTTTTGTTGTTGAGTTTTAAACATAGATCAGTTTATCTTAACAATCAAAATATGTTCTTAGGATTATATATATAATAACTCATTTGTTCTCAGTGGTAATTTTATTTTGAAATACTTTAAAAATAAATAAGTTCCAGTTGATGATGGCCACGTTGTATTGCTGAGTATTACTCTGACAATGCCAATGCCTCAAACAGAAATGTGGGAAGAGAGGCTCATGCCACAATTGACCTACTGACATGAGTTGAACTTGCTTAAGCAGAGAAACAAAAAAAACAAACCACACAATCAACTCAAGTTTTCACTGTAATTTTGATACAAAAAATGAATTAAATAAAGAAAACATCTGCTGATCCCTAGCATCACGTACAGCTATCTATCAGAGGTGCCGACTCTTTGTTGTGATGACGTTTACTCTGACAATGCCAATGCCTCAAACAGAAATGTGGGAAGAGAGGCTCATGCCACAATTGACCTACTGACATGAGTTGAACTTGCTTAAGCAGAGAAACAAAAAAAACAAACCACACAATCAACTCAAGTTTTCACTGTAATTTTGATACAAAAAATGAATTAAATAAAGAAAACATCTGCTGATCCCTAGCATCACGTACAGCTATCTATCAGAGGTGCCGACTCTTTGTTGTGATGACGTTTACAGTGACGTCAGTTCCCATTGGGCAGCATCTTTTTAACTCGGAAGTGAGCGGACTTATATTGTCAAGTAAGTTTAGACCAATATTGTGATTTAAAATGTCCAAATTATAACATAATGATCCATAGTTTATGGTGTCATAGATTATAACTATAGTAAACACATGCACAATATTTCTTTAACTGTTTCTAAACTTAACCAAATCCTAACCTTAACCATTGCCCTACCCTCCATAAGATGACCACTGCATCTGGTTGGTGGATTTTGGAGATAGGTTGATTGTGCAGGCTGAGTGCTCATACTTAATATATGCAAATAAGGCTAAGCACAAAGAGTTTCTTTATGGTCAACAACATATAACACATCCTTGAAACACCCGTTCTTCTCTTAAATACAGACCAAACAGTGTTGAGAGTTTACACACTTCTTTTCATGCAGAGCAGAGGTGGAAAAAGTATTGAAATATTGTAATTAAAAGTGCCCTCCCCTGGACCCACCATCCGCGGGAGGAGCTATAGGGGCCGGGTGCAAAGAGATCTGGGCGGCAGTCGAAGGCGGGGGCCTCGGCGACCAGATCTCCGGACATGGAGACTAGCTCTGGGGACATGGAATGTCACCTCGCTGGGGGGGAAGGAGCCTGAGCTTGTGCGGGAGGTCGAGCGTTACCGGCTAGATATAGTCGGCCTCACCTCCACGCACAGCTTGGGCTCTGGAACCCAACTCCTTGAGAGGGGTTGGACTCTCCATTTCTCTGGCGTTGGCCGCGGGGAGCGGCAGCGAGCTGGTGTGGGCTTGCTCATAGCCCCACAGCTCAACCGCTGCGTGTTGGAGTTTACCCCGGTGAACGAGAGGGTCGCGTCCCTGCGCCTTCGGGTCGGGGACAGGTCTCTCACTGTGGTGTCGGCCTATGGGCCGAACAGCAGTGCAGAGTACCCGGCCTTCTTGGAGTCTCTGGGAGGGGTACTGGATAGTGCACCGACCGGGGACTCCGTTGTTCTACTGGGGGACTTCAACGCCCATGTGGGCAACGACAGTGACACTTGGAGAGGGGTGATTGGGAGGAACGGCCTCCCTGATCTGAACCCGAGCGGTGTTCTGTTATTGGACTTCTGTGCTAGTCACAGTTTGTCCATAACGAACACCATGTTCGAGCACAAGGGGGTCCATCGGTGCACGTGGCACCAGGACTCCCTAGGCCGGAAGTCGATGATCGACTTTGTTGTCGTGTCATCTGACCTCCAGCCGTGTGTCTTGGACACTCGGGTGAAGAGAGGGGCAGAGCTGTCAACTGATCACCACCTGGTGGTGAGTTGGGTCCGCTGGCGGAGGAGGAAGCCGGAAAGACCTGGCAGGCCCAAGCGTATCGTGAGGGTCTGCTGGGAACGTCTGGCGGAACCTTCTGTCAGTGCGGCCTTCAACTCACACCTCCGGGAGAGCTTCTCCCAGATCCCGGGGGAGGCTGGGGACATGGAGCCCGAGTGGGCTTCGTTCTCGGCCTCCATTGTCGATGCGGCCGTTCGTAGCTGTGGCCGTAAGGTCTGCGGTGCCTGTCGCGGCGGCAATCCCCGAACCCGGTGGTGGACACCGGAAGTAAGGGATGCTGTCAAGCTGAAGAAGGAGTCCTACCGGGCCTTACTGGCCCGGTGGACTCCTGAGGCAGCTGACGGGTACCATCGGGCCAAGCGTGCTGCAGCCCGGGCGGTTGCAGAGGCAAAAACTCGGGTCTGGGAGGAGTTCGGGGAGGCCATGGAGGAGGACTATCGGACGGCCCCAAGGAAATTCTGGCAAACCGTCCGGCACCTCAGGAGGGGGAAGCGGTCCTTCACCAACACTGTTTACAGTGCGGGGGGAGAGCTGCTGACCTCGACTGGGGATGTTGTCGGGCGGTGGAAGGAATACTTTGGGGATCTCCTCAATCCCACCGTCACGTCCTCCGAAGAGGAGGCCGAGGCTGGGGACCCAGAGGCGGACTCATCCATCACCCTGGCCGAAGTCACTGAGGTGGTCGGAAAGCTCCTCTGTGGCAAGGCTCCGGGGGTGGATGAGATCCGTCCTGAGTACCTTAAGTCTCTGGGTGTTGTGGGGCTGTCTTGGCTGACACGTCTCTACAACATCGCGTGGCGGTCGGGAACAGTACCTCTGGACTGGCAGACCGGGGTGGTGGTCCCCCTGTATAAAAAGGGGGACCGGAGGGTGTGTTCCAACTACAGGGGAATCACACTCCTCAGCCTCCCCGGTAAAGTCTATGCCAGGGTGCTGGAGAGGAGAGTTCGGCCGATAGTCGAACCTCGGATTCAAGAGGAGCAGTGTGGTTTTCAGCCTGGTTGTGGAACACTGGACCAGCTCTACACCCTCCATCGGGTGCTCGAGGGTTCATGGGAGTTTGCCCAACCAGTCCACATGTGTTTTGTGGACTTGGAGAAGGCATTCGACCGTGTCCCTCGTGGTGCCCTGTGGGGGGTGCTCCGGGAGTATGGGGTCCGGGGCCCTTTGCTAAGGGCTGTCCGGTCCCTGTATGACCGGAGCAGGAGCTGTGTTCGCATTGCCGGCAGTAAGTCAGACCTGTTCCCGGTGCATGTTGGACTCCGCCAGGGCTGCCCTTTGTCACCGGTTCTGTTCATTGTATTTATGGACAGAATTTCTAGGCGCAGCCAGGGGCCGGAGGGGGTCCAGTTCGGGGACCACAGGATTTCATCGCTGCTTTTTGCGGATGATGTTGTCCTGCTGGCTCCATCAAACCAGGACCTGCAGCGTGCACTGGGGCGGTTTGCAGCCGAGTGTGAAGCGGCTGGGATGAGAATCAGCTGTTCCAAATCCAAGGCCATGGTTCTCGACCGGAAAAAGGTGGATTGCCCTCTCCGGGTGGGTGGGGAGTCTCTGCCTCAAGTGGAGGAGTTCAGGTATCTCGGGGTCTTGTTCATGAGTGAGGGGAGGATGGAGCGCGAGATTGACAGGCGGATCGGTGCGGCGTCGGCAGTGATGCAGTCGCTGTATCGGACCGTTGTGGTGAAGAGGGAGCTGAGCCGAAAGGCGAAGCTCTCGATTTACCGGTCAATCTACGTTCCTACCCTCACCTATGGTCATGAGCTCTGGGTAATGACCGAAAGAACGAGATCGCGGATACAAGCGGCCGAAATGAGTTTCCTCCGCAGAGTGGCCGGGCGCTCCCTTAGAGATAGGGTGAGGAGCTCGGTCACACGGGAGGAGCTCGGAGTAGAGTCGCTGCTCCTCCACGTCGAGAGGAGCCAGCTGAGGTGGTTCGGGCATCTGGTCCGGATGCCTCCTGGACGCCTCCCTCGGGAGGTGTTCCGGGCATGTCCCACCGGTAGGAGGCCCCGGGGAAGACCCAGGACACGCTGGAGGGACTATGTCTCTCGGCTGGCCTGGGAACGCCTCGGGGTCCGTCCGGAGGAGCTGGAGGAAGTGGCTGGGGAGAAGGAAGCTTGGGAGCCCCTGCTTAGACTGCTGCCCCCGCGACCCAGCCCCGGATAAGCGGAAGATGGATGGATGGATGGATGTAATTAAAAGTATCTTTACTTTGCTTAAATCCTACTCAAGTAAAAATAATCATCTAAAAATCTACTAGAGTAAAAGTAAAAAGTACTTTATTTAAATGTAATTTGAGTAAAGTTCCTTAGTTTCAATTATCTGATGTAAAGAAGGATGAGTCATCTAATCTAAATCTAATCCAGCACAAGTTATTTTAATCATCTTTTAGGTGATACATGCAAACTTTGTTCTAATAACACTAACACTGAGCTCTTGCTTCTTTTTATAGAACTTTACAGAACTTTAACTACATAACAAATTTAACTAATTTAAATGAACAATTTAACAAAATCTGAATTATATGGTCCAACTCACAACACTGCAGTACATTTTGCATTATTATGTTATTCCCTATTTTGCGTTTGAATGCAAATAGTTGTCCGAGGTTTGAACAAGGGTTTCCTTCGCTTCCTCTTGAGAATTATTCAATGCACCTTCTTCTTGAATATCGTCCATGACGCCCTCTGTCTCTTTCTCGGCACAAGCATCATCCAAGTTGATCCAAGATAGACTGAGGTTTATGTACAGTGACTGTAGATTCTATAGTGAAAATGCAGCACGCACAATCCCCCACAATTTCCTTTCATTTCTGGCAGATTGTTTTTTGGGGGGGAGTTTTTTGCATTTTTTTCTCTATCAATCTGATTTTACTCAGTAACGAGGATCCAATGTAATTGTAACCCACTTCAAGGTATGTACACGTCTCAACCTCTAGGTTCGTAGGAGCTGAGAACATAGCAATAATCAATAAACACCAGTAATTTAGTTAAAGGTAAACTTTTAGTTTGAAATATGAAAGGAGTGAACAATACAATTACAATCACAATTACAACCTATGGGCCCAGAATAAACTAAAAATAAAATGTTCCTTTAAAGATGTTCTTTCCGAAAGTGTTGCCTTGCAACTTCAATCAATGTTCAAGTCAAATAGTCAGGGGAATAGTCAAGTCATGGGATGTATCCACAGTAGGCTCTCGCTGGTGTCGGTCAGTGGGACTGACACAATCCTACCACAGGATCCGTCGTATGGAGTGGTAGGGGCTCACAGTTCGACTGGGAAGGCTCGCCATCAATGGGTCATCTCCTCAACCTCGTTGAACCCAAGGCTGGGACATCACTTTTCCATGTAGGCAAAAAAACCTGACCTGTATTTGCAAAACAGGTTTTACAGTCCAATTTCTCAAATGCAGTCGCAATTCACATAGATTCACATAAAGATCCCAATAGAGGTGTTGTACAACATAAACTTATCTTATCAATTGGAAAAATAACTAAAGATAGTTAATAATAGGTAGCTACAGTTATTTCCCAAATAAATGGTTCATATTGTCAAAATATATAATTTTAACCAATAATAACTACAATGAATTGTAAGGATATAATCACATTTTACCAATGAATTCACTCATGACAAACACATTCACTTGCACAGTGAAATGCGTATACCATATTCTTGTATGTCTGTCTCTTTGCAATCCCTTTTAACATAGGATTTTAGATTGTAAATAAAAGAAATGAATTACATTGTTTTTAATTACAAAAATCACAGCTCTGCTGGTTTTAATCATTTTAGATAAGTAACTAATGACAATTTTTATCTTAAAATGCTTTTTTTTCTTTCACACAGTCACATTTAGCATGTGTGACTCTTTTACAGTATAAACCATACATACTGCACCTTCAATGACAGAGCGTGTCACCATGAATTTCCTTCTTAAATAATCAAATAAATGATTTTAACAATATGTTCCTTTACAAAATTAACTTAAAATGTACAATATACACAAAAATAATTTGCTAGCATTGCCCTTAAGGGGGCATCATAATACATATGACATACAGTCAATGAGAACATGTGAGTGCTAGCTTACCAAGAAGATAAACTCAGGAGTGGTTCAACAAAATAAAAGTACTTCTTCAATGGTTCTGTCACTTCTAAACAGGAGTTTTGACCATATTAGAACATAAACTTCAACAATTGTAATTTTCAAACATTACATTTTGTTTTTCATACCTTTTTCTTTGTTTTTCCACTTCCTGTCTCCCGTCAAAATAAACTTCCGGTTTTCAGAATAAACCATATATAAAACCGTAAACCATACATATATATATATATATATATATATATATATATATATATATATATATATATATATATATATATATATATATATATATATATATATATATATGAAACGTGAACTAAAACAGAATCTCAACATATATATATATATATATATATATATATATATATATATATATATATATGAAACGTGAACTAAAACAGAATCTCAACATATATATATATATATATATATATATATATATATATATATATATATATATATATATATATATATATATTAACCTTTTAACCAGGCAGGTTACTACAAAATGTACTCGAGTACAAGTAAAATGACCTATTTCATAAACTACTTTAAAAATGACTAATTACTCATAAAAACTGCTCAATTACAATAATGCGAGTAAATGTAATTCATTACTTTCCACCCTTGGTGCATTGTTTTCTTGATTGATCTAAGGTTGTTGTGGACACAGATAAGAGCATTGAGTGGTAAGACTGCTGTGCCTAATTATATTCTTTTAATTCTTTTATTAATGCTTAAACACACACAAAAAACACCAAATAACCATTAGTGGCTTTGTTACAGGAAAGTTTTTACATCATAACCAGTCTAGTTAGAAGAATGAAGAAAACTGTTCTGTATTCTGAACACTTTGAAAATTTTTACATCGAGTTGCTTTTAAATTTTAGCTTAAAGGGGAAACATGGTATTAAAAACGCTTTAAAAAAAGCTTTATTTGCTTCACAACTTTTAACTAATTGGAGATGGAAAAATCACACATGCACTCCCCATAACAACAGAGTCTTCTATTTTTCTCACTGATTATGTGCATTTTGAAGAGTAAATTAGATGATAAAATACTGTAATGAACTCCTATGATTTTAAGTAAGTAACTGTATTCTGAATACCATCAAAAAGTACATATTCTCTGCACATGTATCCAGTTACTTCCCAGCACTGCTTCTATCCAGAAAATAGACTAACACCTGCTTCCTCACAAGCAGCTGTGACTGAATGTGTATATCAGCCACTGTACAACAATGCACCTCATTTAAGCTAACAAACTAACCATTTCTGCACGATCTATTGTATGCTACCCGCTCCCCATGGGGATGTTATAGCTTTGAATGTTCCACAGTATGTCATTAAACCAATTTATTTATCTCACGTTCATTATAAATAACTAAGAAATACCCTGATGATGTGTACATTCTGTGATTGGGGTCACCTCTCCAAAGATCTGACCGGAATACATAACGTAAGTTAAATTTAGAAGTGTTTTGTCACTGTGGCTGCATCAGCAGTTTAACACCAGGTTTAGACATCCATCTTAATGACCAACGATAAATGCATGATTGACATTTCAAATACATTTTAATGAATAAACTGTATCAATTTCTACTTATACTTGCTGCTTCAATAGCTGAATGACCCTTTTGCAGCATTTGAAATTCTGCGCCTTCAGCGGTTTAAGAACAAGAAACAGAAGTGGAGTCTCTTTTAAACCAGCTCAGGTTTTTTCTGTCTTGTGACTCATGGTTTGGTCAGGAAGTGGCATTATTTCCTCTGTCCTCACACTTCTGCTGCTCAAGTGAATAGACTACACAGATCTGCGTACTGGGTTTATGTTAATGCTTTTTTATGGCTTTTGCTGGTGTCCTGTTGGCTGATGTAGTTTGTTATGACAGGTGAAGATGGAGCAGGCAGAGCAGAGTTCGTGCACAGAGGACCGCATTGAACATGTCCTGGAGAGATGCCTGTGTGACCTCGGAATAGACACTCCTGATAAACAGATCTGGAATGGTATGTTCTCAAAACAACTGGGAAAATAATTTCAGGGCAAAACTAATATCAGTTCTTGGGTTCTCCCAACTGAGACAGGGTCATAGCCCAACTGTTTTAAACATTAAAGGTGCACTATGTGACTTTTCTGGAAGGGACTCATTCACTTGCTTGGAGATGTTATACTTATTCTATAGTATGGCACTAAATGTTTCTGTATGGACATGGTGATGCCACCATGCCAAGTAACAGGTCAGATCTGTGGTGAGACGAACACACTCAGTAAAAATGCATCTGTTTATCTATAAGAACATGTGAGTAAATGTAAGACATTTATCACATACTGTGCAGTTTTCCAGTCAAAGTAGTCACATCTTCTCAGATATAAGACGGCGGCAAATCCTACACTAGAAAAGTTATTCTGCACCTTTAAAAAGAGGCAATGTACAGCTAAAATTTGACTGGGTAATGGTAGTATACTAGTATACGGTGTGAGATTGAACCTAAAAGAAACTGAAAACTTACCATGTACTGTTTTTTAAGCTGGACTGTGCATCAACCGCTGGTGCCTGGAAGAACTGGTGAAGAGGGACTCTCAAAACTCTGTCATCCTCCTGAACAAAATCCTGCATAAAACTGAAAAGGTCCAGTGAAATATCTTGTAATTGTGATTAATTGCTGTTAGTCACATAACAGCACCTATGAAAGCTAAGAGTCAATTCATTTATTTTATCCATCAATCCATCCATCCATCTTCTTCTGTTTTTATCCAGCTGGGTCATGGAGGCAACCGTTCGCCACCCAGTTTTCTGTGCACCTTACCCCTATGAACCCCTCTGCGGGTGGTGAGCCCACAGGAGCACATTTATTTGAATACTTTCAAATTGTATACATACAGTTGTGCTTATTAGTTTACATACCCTGACAGAATTTGATTGATTTCTTGGCCGTCTTTCAGAGAATATGAAAGATAACACAAAAACTTTTCTTTCATTCATGGTTAGTGCTTGGGTGAAGCCATTTATTTCAAGCAACTGTGTTTCCTCTTTTTAAATCATAATGAAACAGAAACTACACAAATGACCCAGTGACAGCTTAGAGTCTTTGGTGATAGTTGTGGATGTGTTATTTTCTCTGATGGTAAAACTGCCCATTCTTCTGAGCAAAAGGCTCCAGTTCCTGTAAATTCTGGAGCTTTTGTCTGAACTGCAGCTTGAGATCTGCCCAGAGGCTCAGTGATACTGAGGTCAGAAGAGACGGCCACTCCAGAACCTTCACTTTATTCTGCTGGAGCCAGTGGCAGGTCCACTTGCCTTTGTGTTTTGGATCATTATCATGTTGGAATATCCAAGTACGTCCCATGTGCAGCTTCTGGACCAAGAAATCATAAATTCTGCCAGGGGATGTAAACTTATGAGCACAACTGTAAATGCATTATAGATTTTATAACTGTTACAGAAGCACAAGACAATCAATGTCTATTATAATCTGAATAAAAAATATTGTAGGTCTATGATATAACCGTCATTCTTGCCACATGTGAATGATGAGTATGTATACTGTTGTTTGTTCCAGGTATTAGAGCGGTGTGAGTATGACCTGGTGGTGCCTCTAACTCTCCTCTTCACCTCTGCTCTTTTAAAAGTGAGGATGCTAACTCTAATTTAAAATGTGTATTTGTCCATGTTATACCTGAGTCTCTCCACAGGCCCCTCACGTTCCCGCAGACTGTGGGCTGTTGCAGGAAGCCCACTCTCTGTTTCATTGTTTTCTGTCGTGGCCTGAGCCCTGCAGCTCGGCCTGTCGCCGTCTGCTGCTCGTCCTGCAACGAGAGCTCAGGGCGCCAGGTACAGACAGGCTGTTATGCAAAGTGTCACCATAAGGGGGCAGTATTTACAAGTTCAAATGTTATATAGGTATAACCTTCCAAAGACTGGTGAGGACAGAGCACGGACTTCCTAATAACCCTCACAGCTCGAAAACCATGTAAGTTTATTAATTGTTGTTTGTGTAAATCTCATGTAAATATAACTTTGTAAAATTGTAAAAGAATGTTTGGAACAATATGAAACTTTTTTTTTTATTACTAGTTTCAAAATCGATAGGGATAGTCTTTTTTGGGAACGGCTTCTTAAACCATTGAACTTTCAGTTATGATTATTGTTGTTCATCAGGACAGTCCTGTTGGTGAGTCCAGAGGAGGACACCCCCCCAGAGGTGAAGTGTGCCTCCCTCCAGCTCAGCGCATCCCAGACCTGCAGCAGAGACATCTCCATCAGCCTGATTCTCCAGGCTCTGCAGGCGGCACAAAGGACTGTGGACCTTCCAGAGGTGCTCTCAGCACTACAGGTCAGCACATCCAGTGCTTTTGTAAACTATTCATTTCTTTAGAATCTAAAGAAACGTATAGATGTATGTAGATGTATAGACCAAAGTTTAGATGGTGCTCATTTCTACCTGATCTTTCCAGAAAAAGTCATCTGAAGAGTTGGATCAGCTGCTGAAGACACTGACTGTGAGTATGGAGCAGAGTCTCTCCACAGACGACCTGTCCAAGGCCCGACAGACCCTGCATCACACCATCAACACTATACAAGAGGAACTCACTGGAACATTGCAAACCACCTCTAATATAGGTGATTATTGCACCAAAAAGTTGATTATAAACTAACCTTCTGGTGCTGGGAGAGAACATTGTGAGAATTTATTTATTTTATTTTTGTTTGGATAGACAAAAGAATAGGGTAGATAGAAGACACATTGAATCATGGTACATGCTTTTGATGCATGGTTTGTTATTATTATAAAAATAGACTGCTTCTCATCAGGTACAACTGAAGGGTTGATACTACCTCTACCAAAATGTCACATAAGGACTTGGGAAAGCGACAATTTTGGTAAATAACAATACTTGCTAAGAAACCCTGCAAGCCTACAACTCACTGGCCACTGTGTTTTCTTCTCCAGACTTTCTTCACGATATTGTCATTGGTGATATGTCGGACCCTGATTCCCTTGAGGAGTGCTTCCTAAACGGAGATCTTGATGATGCTATTGTGGACGAGGAAGATGACACTGAAGCAAACCAACAAAATTACTTTTCAAATAACCGCATCTCCACTGTGTCATCTACGTCTGGAGCCTCAGTGTTCTCCAGTCGCTCCCTGTCCTCCAGCTGGTCTGTGTCCACTATGCCCTGCTCTTCTGGAGTGGACTGTGATTTCAGTGAAGAACAAGGACATGATGAACTACAAAAACAGAGACAGAAACCCAAGAAGAAATCTAGGTCTTTTCTGGGTGTGCAGAGGTTTTCTGTATTGTTTAAAACTCCTCATAGCAAATTGCTCTGTCGCCGGGTTCAGAGTATGAGCTGTCAAAGTGATCTATCTAAAAACCAACCACAGCCCAATCCCTCCTTAAGGCAGAGTTCAACATCAGATGGCTCTCCACAGAAGCATTTGTGTATGCGTAGGAGGCCCATCCTGAGCTCTGATCTGACAGAGGAGCCCAAGCAGGTGGTCCAGGTCCGAATAGTGGTCTTTGGAGGGGATAAAGAGCTGGGGAGGTTGGCCCGAGCATACACCGACCTCCAGCATAGAGATAGTAAACATGGACAACTTACAAAAAGATGCAAACTACACTTTTATTTTGTACCTACCAGAAGACAAAATGTGGGAACTCAAGCATTTGGAGAAACATCAGATGAAGGAGCAACTTCTGTGGTGAGAGCAACAATCATCAACGAGTTTTTTAAAGTTATAATACTTATTTTTTTCTATAATACGTACACTTTTCAATATAAAATGGTTATTTAAAGAGTAAGGAATGAGTAACGAATCACTGAAAATATTAGGTTTATTTTGTACTTTTATTTTTTGTCGAAAGAAAGGGAATGTTTTGGAGCTGGGTAGATAACATGAGTAATTTATGATGTTTTTATTTGTATAATTTAGGATCTAATTCCAGAAAGCAGCAGTAATGTAGCTCACATGTTGGGAATGGTGGATCCTTGGTATGAACGCAATGTTCTCAGTCTGCACAGCCTGTCTTCTGACATTCTCTGTCAGGTGATATTTTATTTTAGTAAAATATAGCATTATATGTGATCTTAACAAACAGAACATCTTTATGTTTGATCAGTTTCTTTTTTAGTAAATACAAATGTAAATGTTTTTGTGCTTCAGAGTGCAAGTAAAGATAGTGATGATTCAGGATACTGTGTCCCTACAGTGCGTCCTTCTTTGCTGGCGGAGATGGTTCTGTACTACTGTCGACATGCTGATGAGACCATCCTGGTGCAGCTCTACCAGGCTGAGGTTAGACTAACTATGCAGTGGTTGTTTACATGTACATCAATAATCTAATAATCTGATTTAAGGAGTTATCTGTTTTACTGGCCATGTAAATGCAGCCAGTATAAATGCAAGGACTCCTTTGAGTGATGTTCCTGCTTCACAGCTGACTCTGTCCGGAGGAGAGAAGAGAATGGAGGTGTTCGTTCATTCTCTGGAGCTGGGACACTCTGCAGGGACCAGAGCGGTGAAGGCCATGGGTCAGTCAGCACACCTACAGCCCCACTGCATGACATTTCTGATGGTGGACTAGGCATCACCTGCTTGTCAAGATCTGCTCATAGTTAGAATGCACGTTTGCAGTGTATGTTATTGCAATAAATACTTTTCTTTATTTAATGACTGAAATGTTACACAACTGGGCTTTAAATTAAATAGGAATATAGTTTCTCTGAGCTCTCCTCTGTCTCAAACACCTTTCTACTGGGCTGTGTTGGTGAATGTTTCGGTGAGACTCAAACCGAAACTAGTGCTGTGTCTATTGTTCTTAAAATAGCTAATTGCCCAATTTATGATTCCATGATACCTTAGTTGAGCCTATAATATGTAGTCTCCACCTTTGACGGTTAACAGGGCTTTCCATGGTGGGCTGGGCATGAATGGTGTCTAAGGCATGTTTGTATAGAAAGCAGTATTAGAATAAACTAACTATGTTGTCATCAAACCTGATTTTTAGTTTTAATTTAATAAAAAAATGTCTATTGATATTTAGGTGCTGTCAGCAAACGCTTGGGGATAGATGATGAGCAAGAGGCTGCTCCTTTAACATTAAACATGGCTTACAATAAGGTACTGCACAGAGCTCACTATTCCCTATTATAGACAAAGAATGACTATTTTGGAAAGAAAGCAAATTTGTCTTAGATTAAGTACAATCTTTCCCATTTAATATTGAAGACACTCAACATACATTCAACATACACTCAAAAACATTTACATTCAATTTATGTGTTGCTGCTTTAGACTGATTTATTTCAGGCATATGTAAATACGTAAATGCCTCATGCCAGACTGACTTTTTTTCCATAAATAATTTCAGGTTGCTATCAGTGGCAGAAGTCAGTGGATTCAAGTGGATAAAGTTTGTACATCAATAAATTTGTACAAAGCCTGCACTAAACATAAGCAGTTGGGTATGTGAAACATTTTAATTATCTTGATCATAGGCTGTTCTCAAAATGATTTTAAGAATATATTTTCCCCACAGAGAGTCTTCAGCTGATGATAGCAGAGGTTGTAAACAGGCAGTGCTCCAAGTCTAAAAGAAGCTTCAATCAGGTTTAACTGATTCTCGTAACTTCATTTTATGGTGTTAGTACTTCCTCCTCATTCTCATTCATTCTCACGCACTGCAGTTCTGCATATCAGAGATGAAGGTGGACTGGGTTCAGGTGCATGCTGGGAGTGAGGGCACTACTTTTGCTGTGTGTCTCGATCAGGATGAGAAGAAGTTCTTCCAAAGTGTTGTGAGGTGCACAATTATTTTGTGGCTTCTGTTTGAAGGGATATTCAGTCATATTCAGTGTGTTGTTTTGGTGATAAATAAAATTCTAAAGTATAATATTAATATATTCAAACAGTAATAAATGATAATACTTTCTGATTGTAGGTGCGAAGTGTCTCTGTGCAGTAAACCAGGCTCCTCTTCAGACTGGAGGACCTACGGCATACGACCAGGACAAGTACAGCCCCTGCACCCGTCCTACTGCTCCCTGCTTTGCCTGCCCATCTGCTCCTTCTACCCCTCTCAGCACTGATCTGCCCCTCGACTCTTTCTGCCATACGTTTTGGCAGGTGCACAGTTTATGAACTGATTATGAAAAGATAACCTTAATTTCTGAGAGTTAATTTTAAAAAGACAAAAACGGTCTAACAAACAACTGTATCTTTTGTTAGGAGAAGACACTCAAATCCCTACTTGGAATCCTATAACACTGTCTATTTTCCAAAATGCTTGGTGTGACCCAATAAAACTTATGTACAAATCAAGATCATTCATTTTTTTCATCGACCATGGGATTTACATAAGTTGACTTCATTGTATGTTAAGGTACTTAGGTCTGTTTGATACTTCCTTGTTTGTGTTCGTTAAACCAGCCTTTAAGGAATTTGGACAGCTCACATTCTCAGTCAGTTATGCGTGTACTCTCTTCAGTCACTTTAAGACATGTATTTTAGTCTCATTCATAGTTCTTCTGGGATTTGAAGTAGCAGACAAAAAGAGATTTTTTTCATTCAGCAACTTGTCTAAAGGAATCTATGAGTTTTGAACAAGATTGGAAGTTGCTGAAATCAACCTCAGCTTTCACTTTTGCACCATGGACAATCTCACAGGTGAGTTTGATAACTTTACATGGTCCAGGTTACAATTATAATAGTAACTGGATGATTTTTATGTTTCATTTATTCTTATTACAGAGAAGGTACAGCCTTTATCTGTGGAAGACAATTTAAGAAACATGGTAAAAGCTTTGTTTAGAGAGAAAAGTCTCACATCCTCAGAGAAAGGTAATTACCACTTGTTACTTACACTTGTTAATAATCCACCTAAAATAGAGCCTTCATTTGGAAATATGTTCTTTTGAGCATTATTGAATATAGATCTCTTTTATACTTTTGCTTTTGGAGGAATGCTTCGATGGAGTCTTCACAAGAAAGTCCAAACCCATCCGTCCTGCACAATTGCACTGGTCAAAAAACTGGTCAAACAACTGCAAAAGTGCATTGATAAGGTAAATACATTTTCCAATTTAAGTGTGTATTTTGTTTTGTTGTTTTGTTATTTATTTAAACTCTTTTGTGTTTCTTAGCTACAGATGTGTGAGTTCCATGTGCATGTCACTCCCATCCTCCACACACTCTACTATGTGGTTTTACAGGTACAACCATAACACACGCCTTGCAACATACAACTGCATATAAAACACAAGACATCACTTTAAATAATTAGTGTATCATTGTGTCTGTAAATAAATTCAAAGGTACATTGTATGACTTTTTTCTTGGGCGTCTGCCACAAATACTTAAACTATTGTAATTTACTGTGACTCGTCTCTCCATAGATTTAACCTATAACTTGGCGTCTCTTTTTTTTTAGTTAGTCAAACTTCATTTTAGAGCCCTTGACACTCAAGGTGACCAAAGTACTTCACGTTAAAATGTAATGCCACACTATGTAACATTCCACACAATATCAGCACCATGAAGATTTCTGATGTCCAGAAAAGTTACATAGCGCATCTTTAACTGAGTAAATACACTTGGTTGAAAGTTCCGCTGTTGTACATATGATGCCATTGTTTTCCTTGTGCTCAGTCTCCTGTGGTGATCCCGGTCAGACTGTACCAGAGCATGTACGGCTGTCTCATGAGGCTGCTCATATTACCACTCCCTCATAGTGCTGTAGCCCTGAGCACACTCAAAAGCATCAGAACAGAGCTGTTCACTCCAGGTTTTATGTGGTATTATTATGTGTGCACAAATCATCCACGCATGCAAGTCTAGTGTTGTAACTGCATTTATCTTCAGGCTCTTTGTACCACAGAAGAGTCATTGCAGAGCAGAGCCTCAAAAGTGACCACTTCAATGTTCAAGAGAGGTAAATCATTGTATATGGCATATATGTTGGAGCAAGCATGATTTAAGTTCATCATCCACATGATATTTCCCTATGGAGCATCAGTATGTGTAAGTGCCTTTTTTCAAAGAGTGTTTCTTCTGGCCGACCCGGAGCTGTTCTCAGACCCACTGGAGGCCACGATGAGGGCAGACCTGGAGGTGAGCAACTCCCTGAGAGACCCTCTGGTCCAGAAGAGAAAAATGGTCCTGAGGTTACTGCAATTGGGATTGGGGTCCTACTGTCACAGTCCCACAATCCAGCAAGCACTGGAGGTAAGCAGCTTTACCTCTTTAATGACAACTGTGCCAAAAAAGATGCTGGGTGGTGGTGTACTAGTCTATAACTGTCCTAGAGCTTAGGAGAGCAGAGTCTGGAGGCCTTCTTCCAGGAGACTGTTCTTGCAGTGGAGCAGGGTGTGCAGAAAAGCCCGAAGGGCTGGAGAAACTACATTGATGATCTGCAAATGATTTATGCCAAAATTTTGACTTCCTCTGACAAAGGTGAGGCTACTCTATACTGTATGAAAATATTTATAGAGCAGAACATTTACTTCTTTTATATGTGTGTTTTTTAATCAGCAATAGGTTATGAAAACAACACCGTATACCCCATAACCATGCCTTACCCTGAAATCAACTTTATTTTGTGGAATGATGAAGAAGATCTGTGTAAGTCAACAGTAAAACCTACTATAAAGACTTTTTGAAAGTACTGCTGGTTACTCCTAGTAACCAATCACAACAGAGCAAGTAACAAATAGGCAATATAATGCCTTTGACACCACAGGATCTCTGTTGTTTGTAGATGATGTTGTCCTTATGGCTTCATCAAACCAGGACCTTTGGCATCCACTGGAGTGGTTTGTACCTTAGTGTGGCTAAGAATAAAATTTGTACCGTAAAATTGAGGTTATCGTTTTCAACTGGAAAGGTTTCTGCCCCAAGGGTTTTATTCACAAGTGAGGGAAAGAAGAAGCAAACATTTACCACATGAAGCAGATCTATGGATGAATGTCCTGAGTCTTGGTTTGGCTCAGTTTTCATTGGCTGTCATTATTTTCCTCCCAGGGAACGCACTGACATCCTTTACTCTGAAATCCAGCTTTGACATCGATGACAAAAGCCAGCGTGCATCAGTGCAGTCTAAGGACAGTGGGATAGAGAACCTGAAAGAGCTCAAGTGTGGCCCTCCCCAGACTCCTCAAAGAAGCATGAGCACCCTCACCAAGAGGAGGAATGCTTTTAAGGACACCAAACCTGGCAACCAGCTTAGTATGATGAATGACAAGATGGAGAGCTCCTCCACTATCTCCTCCTCCAGCAGAGAGCAACGCACGCATACGGCCCGTATTGTTGTCATGGGAGACGACCGGATCCTGGGCAAACTGGCCAGTGCATACTGCAGCATTCGGTCAGATAGCAGTTTTCAAGTCTCAAATACCTTGGGAAACCTTTGGCATGATTTTTCATAACTTTATATTTCTTTGGAGTTTTTGTCTGTTAATACATTCACCTTTCATTGTGATTAACTAAATTATTCTGGTCTTTCCAACAGGGAAAAGGAGTCCAAGCACATAAGGCTTACTAAGAAGATGAATTTGCAGTTCTATTATATTCCAGTGACTGATGTAGAGGCATCTGTCCCTCTGCAGCCTGTGAGTTTCCTCCAGAAAAGAAGTGGATGTTGAAATAAACACATTTCCTGACATTGACACTCTTCATAGAACGCCGTAGGTCCAGAGAAAGCCAAGCTATCTATTGCTGCTTTTTTGGGAAAAGTAGATTCCTGGTATGACGTCAATATCAACATCCTCCAATCTGCCATGCCCAAAACTGCTGGAATGGTAATAACTGATTAAAGTGATTGTGTTTTAAGGATGTAAATCCATTACTGTACGAGTTACATCTGTCTCAGCAGAACACAAATCACAACAGACCGTCAGAACAGAACATTTTTTTTCTGGACACCCTTACTTACTATTTACGCTGTGGAATACAGAAAGTTAACCTGCCGCTTTACAAAGTCATGGTAAGAATATCTTGAAAATAATTAAGTATTAATTAAGCTCAGCTATTGTAGATCAAATAGGTGATGGACCGGTGTGATAATAAAGTGATAATAAAGCAAAACATCAGACTTTCTAACCCACTGCATAAAACATACATCTTAAAGGGACATTCTGAAATTTTGGACATAGGGCCTCATTTCCTCGTGAGCCAGAGTGTTGAAGAGGTTTTTTAAAATATTCCACCCAGTCCTTGTATTTGGAGAGGTTGTTAGTTCTAGGCTAGCACATGCCAATAGGCATAGTTGGTCTGCCTCTAAAAGCAGTCTTACCCACTCCACAAAGCACCCGAAGCAAATCAATTATAATGCCAACCTTGCATCGCATGAATTGTTGCATGTTGAGGGACTATTTTCTCATATATCAGTCCGCTGCTGCCGAGCTTTCTATCAGGAAGTACAACTTGCTGCTGCTGCTCAGACATAAATCCTTCAAATGCAACGGTTGGTTTTACTTCTAAAATGATTCTATTGACACAGACATTTACATCGATAGTCTGGCACAATAACACATTTGCTTCAGGTGTTTTGTGGATTGGCTAAGACATGCGCTAGCCTAGCACCAGTTACAACTGCAAATAAAATATAAGGACTGGACGAAATATTTCTAAAAGTGTAACCACATATCAACTACACTCTGGCTCACGAGGAAATGAGGCCCTATGTCCAAAATTCTGGGATGTCCCTTTAAAATAGATTGAATTCAGTGGAATTTATTTTGATTTCAGTACATTCTGATTAGTCTACAAATATTTGTTAACTGGACAAGTCATTTTTTAAGGAATAAATATATCTTGTTGCACTTTAAATAAAGTATATACATAGCTTGTTGTACAATTTATACAGTCCTAATGCTGATTTATCCTTAGTTACAAAAACAGCGGGCATGATTTAAGTTATAATTTGGTGTTCTGGTTTTCAAGACGATTATCAAGTCAGAAAGCAGAATAAACCTCATCAATTGGATTGTCATTTTAAACATACAATGCCTCTCTGACCTGTATCATCACTACCTAAAGCCTGCCAAGACCTGCAGCCAATAATTAACCCATGCTAGTGTAGCCTCTGCAGCTCACTGAGTAAATTCTGAAGGATCTGAGCTTTCATGGCCTGTCCATTTGCTAAGAATGAGAAAATATTGTGTCCTCCATATGCAGGTTTAGGCACTGGTAACCCAGGTACAGTAGTGATTGTAATATATTTTAAAACAGTAAGAGTGCAGGCTAAATACAATTCCAATAAATTGTGCTAAAAGTTTTAGTTGTAGCAATTTTATAGTATTAAAGATTACTATTTTAAATAATAAAGCTACTATGGTGTTTTTTGACTGAGGTTCGTTATTTTTTTTCTCAGATGACGCGCTGCAGTAATGAAGTGAGCTCAGTCATAGAGGAAGTGTTTGTGTCCAGCCTGGAGGCAGACGTGGCTGAGTTTAAACATCTCAAAGACAAAAGTGCCAGTGAGTCTTTTTATACTTTCCTCTGACTCCTCCTTGTTCCACTTTTGTTCTACCTTATGTGCAAGCTAAAGTTAAGGTGTTTTAATAGAACCATACAATCGAAGAAAGAGGTCAGTTGAAGTATTTGGAGGCGTCATGTCAGTCAGTTACACACAGGTAAGTTTTTTGTTTGCTTTCTCAAATACGGTAAAATAACTTACCTATAATGTTTTTCTGTTTTCTTGTGATGTAAGATGTTTGTGAGTAAACGTGAGCGGCTGAGGGGAGTGTGTCCAATGGCATGCGGTGCTGTCATCACCTCTGAGCCTTCTGTAACACACGGTTAATCTAATTTAAGGGGATGTGTGGTGGTTGTATTTGTTAAACACATTGTTTTAATCCTCTGGGCTTGTTCTTCAGGTGAAGGATACCTTGGTGTCAGATTTAACTCTGTGAACCCAGAAGAGAACAGAGTAAGTATCTTACAGTTGAACTGCTGCTATACTTCATAAATACCCAACATCAACAGCACCCCTTGATAACCCCCTTGTCAATCTGAATGTCCCCCAGTTGATTTTCTCTTTAAATTACATGCCATATGCCTTTAAAAATGTTTGCAGTGTCTCTGAGATATTCACATTAGTGAATAGTGAGTTACTGTTCTGTTTTGTGGATAGAAGATCTTTACTAAAACCATTAGCATCAAAGCAATGGAAAACCGGACACTGGTGGTGTGTTTGGATAAGGACTTCCGCAGGACATATAGTGACATCCAAAGGTACTAATCAAGTCCACTGTGCTCTGTACTATGTGTTTTGTAGCCTATTGTTTTAGTATGATGCCTCCCCAGGATTCAAGTGTCGCCTTATGTGGACCCTGGGTGTAACATCCGGACCAGGTTTTCCATGAGCATAACCAAAGATCTGCCTTTGAACAAATACGTGGACAAAATCTTATCCCTGCCAATCAATACCTTCAGTGGAGTGACCAGCTGAAAGACTGCAGAATATTTATTATATGTGTATGTACTAATTATGTGTATTATCATTTTTATGATTTTACGTACTGTGCATTGCCATTTTAAATATTACCAGCCCACCTACTAATCAAAAATAGTTTATAGATTTATGTAAATAAAAGGCTATGTATGTATATACAACTTAAATAAACTTGATTAAAATTGAATCTGATCTATGTAAATAGGATATGTGAATAATTTATATGTTTTTGTCTGTATACGTGTCTATATAAAGAATAAAGTTTTGTTTGTTTTTTTCTTCGTCTTTCATATGGATCTACCGCCTCCTAGACATAAGAGGGCGCTTTACAGTACACAGCGTTAGGGCAGGAGTCGCCTCAGTGTAGCCTGACTGTACAGTTCAGTGGTACAGGTACATGTGGCAGGCGCAGGTGTGGAGAGGCGAATAAAAGTACAAATGACAAACTGGCTGTGATGGAACCAAATGGATAATGAACACGACAAAGTTCATATGATTTAACCTGGAAAAGGTAAGACTTCTATCATCAAAATAAAAGATTTTGTATGATGTAATATGACGTGGACTTCATCTGCAGATAAACACGGGGCAGGTGAGAGACAGGTGTAAGCGGCTGTAGGTTCCGCAATAGTGGGCAGTGCCACTTTTACATCCTACACCAACATAAAACTAGTCATTTGAATAATAATCACTTATCCAATTTGCAGGGAGCATCATACAAAATTAAGTTGCTAGAGAGAATGGGGCACACATAGCCTATTTGAGTATGCAAATGTAGTTATCTTGCTAACTTTTTGTACAGGTTTTGCTGTTATACAGGTAACAAGTATTTTAGAAGTTCACAGTAGTCAGACTATGCATCATCATTTTATTCTTATTTTAGTTTATTTATTTTTAGTCTTTTTAGTTTAGTTTTAGTAGTGCTCAGGTGAAAAAAAAAACATCATATTAAAAACACACCGTTTTATTTGACACAAGTGTTCTAATTAAAAGTGTTTTATGATTATGTTTATTATGTTTTTTTATTTTTTATTTTTTTTGAGTGACAGCTGTGCCTCTTGCGTCAACAGTTGAACCAGCATGCGGAGGAACAAGCAAATCAATGTGTCACGTGCTCTGGCTCTGGCTGGTGCCTTCAACTTCCTCATCTCAACTGCCAAAGCATGTCTTCTTCCATTTTTCACGCTCTACCTCCGCCACCTTGGCTTCACCCCCACAGAAACTGGCTTTGTGATGGGCACCAAACATGCCATAACACTAGCATGGAGCCCCATTGCCGGCCTTCTCTCCAAGCACTACAACAAGAGGAGGGTTTTGATCAACAGCTGCCTGGTGGTTTCTGCTACCGTTGCCATGGTTATTCCAGTCATCCCACCTGCGGATGTGCACAAAATAAGATGCAATAATAGCATTTCACTGGTTAGTCCAACACAAAGCTCAACAGATAGAAAACAAACGCAAACTAGTTTGACAAGTCCTGCAAATCTAAAGAGTGCCAGTTCCAGCAATATATCTATGGACGAACCTAACGCATTTCAAGAAGCAAAAAATAGTACATCTGTTCCAAAAATACAAGCAATAAGGAAAATTAAATCTAATGTTGGATTAGAAGGCAATTTTGATAAACAATTAAAATTAACAGGCAATACAGACAACAGTTCTGACAGCTCAAAAGTAATGGACAATCATCACCAATTATTTTTCCTTATTCTCATAGCTGTTTCTGTATTAACGGCTGCACTAGCTCCATTAGAGTGGACTGCAGATGACGGGCTTTTTGAATACTTGGATTTTGCAGATGCATCTGATCGCTACAGTAATTCCAAGACATGGAGTTTAATTGGGGCAGCATTTGGGGTTTGTGGATCTGGAGTTTTTGTAAGTCAGTTAAGCTGTCTCCTAGCTGCTGAGACTCCAAGGAGTGTGGTTCATTTTGTTTGTTTTTCTATCATCATTCTTGGGACTGCACCCATTGCAAGTTTTCTACCTTTTTATCTCAACAAGAAGAGAACCAAGCCTGATGGTTTGATCAAAGGACTGCAGTTGGTGCGTGGATCTGTCCGTGCTGTGCTGTGCGCCACTACAATTTTGCTTGTCGGAATGGTAATTTCAACTGTGGAAAACTTCCTGCTTTGGGAAATGCAGGATAATGGAAGCAATGAATTACACATGGGGTTGTCATTGGCACTTGGGCTCATATCCCAAGTGTCATTCCCTTTATTTGTAGTTAAACTATCAAAACTTCTTAGTGCTGGGAGGGTATTAGTTCTTGCTGCAACAATTGTAGCAGTACAATGTCTCTACTTTTCATTTCTTTGGGGGCCTTGGGCTGTCCTTCCTGCCCAAATTCTGAATACTCTGAGCTTTGGGGCTCTGTGGTGGGCTGTCCAGGTTCAGTGTGATGACATTGCCACACCAGGTACTGAGAGAAGCGTTTCTAGAGTTTACAGTGCTTTGTCTTTAGACCTGGGGCGAGCTTTGGGAAGTGTCATAGGAGGAGCAGTGGTGCAAAAGTTTGGCATTGCATGGATGTTCAGGGGAGCGGCACTCGGGCTGATAATGTGGTGTTTTGTCCTGGCTCTACTTCAGGTCAAAGCCCCTAGGCAGAGACGAATAAATTATTCTAGGTTGTTGGCAGCTGATGCAAGTGAGGCAAGTGAGTCCGAATCTGAACAGGAGAGAGACTGGTTAGATAAAGCCATAGAGGATGATCGGAGCAATAATAACAGTGGTGGAAGGATATACCATTGAAGCTCAAACTAAAACCATTTGACTAATAGACTGCAGAAGACTGACACCATCAGGCCAAAGTATCCTGAACACGGATTAACAATGTGTAATTTATTTTATTTCAGTGGTCTAATTCATGCATGTGTTAGAAATAATAATGTATGCATGGGCATACAAAGAAAAATGACCTTAATTGAAAACAATATTAAGGAAATAGCTCTATCATTCATGAACACCTGCTCAGCCTGACAGTGTGTTGACTTTCAGCTCTCATTACAGTTTTATTTCTGTCTTATCAGGCTGGTGAAGAGCCAAGTGCTCAGATGGGCAGGATATTAAAGATTAAAGAGCCTGTTTTTTCACAAACATGCATTAGCATAAGTTATTCTTTTCCATTGCAAAGTAACAGGATAGGACCGGTTATCCTAACTGTGGAGATCCTGCAAACAACTGAAGTGTGCTCGAGGGGATACCACACCCTTAATCTTGTGTGAGAATGTGACCCATATAGATATAGTACATGAAAAAGAAATAATTAACATCTCCTATTTGCCAAGATCTTTGTTGACCATTGTTGATTGTTTATGTTTGTTGTAAATGTAAGTTAAAATGTATGTGATTTTGTTACCTGCTGGAAGAAGCTATAACAGTAATGAATACTGCTGTCACATGACTCCTTATTTACTATACTATTCAAAACCAAAGCCCAGATCTTTCAAAATACGAGGGAATATTTGTATGCTGAATAAACATGTAATGTTTGGATTTGAGCGTGCTCATATTTTAATAAAATGTAAAATGTGTTTCTACTGACACTACAAATAAACCATACGGTAATAGTTGGCCTTATAATTGATGTGATTTTTAAATAATACATTTTATTTTGTTTTATTATTGCACCATGAAAGAATGCCTTGTCTTACATTTGAACCAACAAAGTCATTTAATATGTTCCAGCATCACAAGGTTGACTTGGATTAAAATTACCACTTCACATTCCTCTCTTAAATTAAGTTTAGATCACTGGTCTGCGATACAGATGACACTTAGTATACTAGCTGCTAAACCCAACAATTCAGCACTTTTGGGAAATCTGCCAAGTTTAAATCTTCACCATTGGCCTCAATATCGCTGAGATATTACATTAGTAGGCTACTTTAGCGATATTCAGAGCTTTTAGATCTTGCAGTAGTTTGTGACATCAAATGTGTTATGGTTTTATACCAACAAATAACATATTCTGTATAATTGCACTAAGAAATAATGCTCTGTCTTACATGTCGACCAATAAAGTAGGCCTAATTAAATATGTTACAGGAACACAAGGCTGATTTGAGATTCATCACTGATTCCAGTAGAGGGCGCTTCAGTTCCTCTTTGAGTCTTGCAGGTTTCGTGGTCCAGTCGTGGTCCATGGGCCCAGTTCAGTGCGGTGGGTTCTGTGGAGCATCAGCGACAGGCAACGTACGGGTTTGGTCACATCTGATTAATTATAAGCCTTTTGGTCTATTCAGTGACAGACTAAATAAAAAAAAAATAGTACAAATCTGGCTACGTGGATGTAAGAAGATGCTTCTCAGAAAGTGTGCAGGCACATAATGTGGAAACAGGTGACTGCCTCAACTCACCTGTGTGAACTAACGCTGCGTGTGAGCATTTTCCAGACCACCAACTCTAACAATAGTTACTGTTTATTTTACTGTAGCCATTTCAAAGATATTGTGTGTGTGTGTGTGTGTGTGTGTGTGTGTGTGTGTGTGTGTGTGTGTGTGTGTGTGTGTCTGCGTGTGTGTGTGCGTGTGTGTGTGTGTGTGTGCGAACTATGTGATTGTATTTCAAAGATATTGTGTGTGTGTGTGTGAACTATGTGATTGTATTTCAAAGATATTGTGTGTGTGTGTGTGTGTGTGCGAACTATGTGATTGTATTTCAAAGATATTGTGTGTGTGTGTGCGTGTGTGCGTGTGTGTGTGTGCGCGCGTGTGTATGTGTCTGTGTGTGTGTGCGTGTCTGCGTGTGTGTGTGCGTGTGTGTGTGTGCGTGTGTGTGCAAACTATGTGATTGTAATTGAAAACCTTTGCCTTGTGTGCAACATAACTCATTTTGAGGAGAGGAGTTTGTTATACTACATGTGTATTATGTTTCACATCATGTCTGTTGTATTCAAGTAGAGGTGGTGTCAATGTGGTGTCTATCACTGAGGAGGACACTGAGCGCATATAAAACATACTGGTGCACACAGTTGGAGCTCAGATACATGTACATTTACTTTTATATGTGACACTAAAGTCTAATAGATGTTTACCTGGCACATGTTTGAAAGTAAACCAGTGCAAAATTATGTTGTGATGTCTGTGACTGGGTGGAGAATAGAGTAAGAGAAAATGAGACTTGACAGTGTGCTGTGGTCTATTATATAGAAATTATACTGAAAGGACATTATTTCTGACCATAGATGCACATCTGGCTGACTCCAAACTGACTTATATACAGTAAAACCTGTGCATGATGGGTAATGTTGATAATGTGTTCATTATTATTATTATTACACTGAAAATGGTTTGAAAGGGGTTGCTCAAATTGCAAAGACAAACTTGAAGACAATAACATGACTTTTTTACAATTCTCTCTCCAGCATGTTTAAATCTTATAAAAATCGCTTGATTGTGATCGATGTTAGACCTGCATGTTTTAATCAGGCTGAGGAAACATGACTTTGTATGATCCCTGGTGAAGCTTTTCCCTCTGCAATTCCCCTCCCCAAAACTTTTTGAGGAAAAACTGAAATGTAGCAGGACACAGAACACACTCAGGACAGTTACAGGAACAGAGGACACACTTAGGACACAAGATATTTGGGCTATTTGATTATATTAAATCACTGTCAAGCTACTTTTGAATGCACTGACATGACTTGCAGATTCGTATAAGTAGGTCTAAGAATTTACTATTAATGTGTATTTAATGATTACATCCAAATACCTGCCCTTTTCTTTCAAGATGGATGATATTCAGCTCTGCAGAGAAATCACCCGGCTGAAGAAAGAGCTGCAGAAGATTATCTCTAGTCAGTCTCAGGTCAATTTTAGATATTCTATTTTAAGACAGATGTCTACATGTCAAAATCAATTAACCTTTTCCTGGTTGGTAGTGTCACTTGTGTCTTATTTTATTTATATATATTTTTTCCTGGATGAAATGTACTCCTTCAAATTCCTCCCTTCCTTAAGTTTAAGTTTAGATCACTGCTCTGCGTTAAAGATGTTGGCTGCTGTGTTAACTTCAAAGATCAAGAATTCTACACTTTTCTGAAAACGGCCAAGTTTATATTTACACCTTTGGCATCAATATTGCTAAGGTCCTACCTTAATTGGCCCCAATTTTTTATTCAAAACTTATATCTATTATAGAAGTCTATTAATTTTACTAAAATGTGTTAGGGAACAACCCAAGTGAGTGTAAATATGATAAAAACACTGATAAACACTGGCCGATGAGTGTTGGTGACACATATTGTCCTTGTTTGACAGAAGAGTCCAGTGAGAACAGAGAGAGGAGGATTTTCTGCAGCAGATCCACAAACTGGTGGAGGCACGGGACTTCCTTGCGAAGGATGTGGAGTTTGAGAGGCCCAGGTACAGCTTTACTTTGAATTAGCCAATTACATGATAAATAAGACCCTCATTGTTGATTGCTTGTTTCCCTCTCTGTCTACTGAATAGACCCAAATTAGCAAAATAACTAGCAAAATAAAATTAAAAAACATATACAATCAAAACCTCAATACTCTGAATCATGCAGTATGTATATTTATATCCACTTTACATTAAACCATTGTCTTTACAACAGAGAAAGAGAAGAAGACAGGGAAATAGCTGCCTTCTCTACACTTACAAAGACATTAGCTAAAAAGAGTAAGTCAACCATTTTGGACAATGTGTATCAAGAAGCACAAAAAATATACTTGTGTTTTCTTGTTTGTCACTCAGATCATTCTCTGCTAAATCAACTGGTAGCACCACAGTCTCATGCAAAACCTGGCCCTTATCTCACCAGAACTGGGCTAACACTGCTCAAAGCCTGCTGGGGGCTCAGCTGCTCTGTCATGTAACGCCACCACTTATAATTATTGTTACTTATAAGAACCTACTGTTATGTACCAAATTAGTCTGACTTGATATCTATCTCCTCCTCCCTTTCTTTAGGACTAGTTTTATGAGATTAAATGAAAATTAGTGGAGCTGCTCTAAGTGCTATCCTGCCTATCATAAAGTGGCCAAATTGTTTTAGTTATACAAGTTATAACATAAATACCCATAAAAACCCATGATGCTTTGACTTGTAACTCTATCACAATTTATTAGTATTTGGAAGATTTTTTGGTAGATGTGTTTCAGTTTTCTTGGTTCTGTTTGTTGCTTTATTTTCTTTTTCACAAGGTTTTGAAATTGTAGTTAAAGCCATTACCATACTTATGGCTCTAGCTCCTGGGGAATACCATGATATTGCATTGCAGGACAGGGCACAGACTGACCACAAACAGCTGTTCTCTGACATGGCTAATTAAATATTCATGATCTCCACAAGTGGCATGTGAGCATCACTATGGTAACTACACCGTGTACTACACAATATTATATATAAATGGTATAGAGGACAGATGTGCATTGTTATTTGTAACTGTGTTACTGCTTATGCATATTTAGTCTGGGCTGACCACCTGGAAACATGGAAATTTAGAAACTATGTTGGAATATGTAAGTACAGGATTTGCTTTAGCCCATCAAGGAATCCTGCCATGAATGCTGTTAGAGGTGTGTAGTGTTGTGGAATAATTAATCCATTTGTGAAGCCGATGAGTTTTAGAATACAGACAGAGGTTTATTCTTCTTGTTACAGTAGATATGGACAGGGCCTAGACCTGCACTGGCCAGAGACCAACAGCCTCTTCCCAGTCACCCCTTCTCTCCATCTCCTCAATATCTCCTCCCAGAGCATCTCAATAGTAATATAAATTTCTATCACTGCACTGCACTGCACATGCACTGTAGGTGTGAAAGTGGTGTGTGTGAGTGTTAGTGGTGGATGAAGGGGCCAATGGTGGAGATTGGCAGCCGCACTTTGGTCAGTCTGCCCCAGGGCAGCTGTGGCTACAATAGTAGCTTACCACCACCGGGTATGGAGTAAATGAAGAATATTTTGTTAATCATGCTCTGTAAAGCATCTTTGGGGACATGTGTCTGTGAAAAGCGCTATATAAATAAAGTTACCTTACCTTTTTTTTCACTCATCTGCCTAAGACATGTAGAATCATAGGAAAATTAACTTTACATTTAGATATGAAACAAAAACAAACATAAATCATTCACACCAGGAAAAGGAAAGAAACCGGGAAGTCGTTATAAAGTTTGCTTTTTCATTGTAGTTAAGAGCCTGGGAATTCAAAGTTGGTTCATTTGTGCTTCTCATACTAAAGAGTTCTCCAGCTTCAGACACAATGCACTGACACCCTTAACATGGGCCTCCTTTTGAGCCCATCTGCTGCTTTCTTTGAGAGATCCAAAAACTACTTCCTTATATTTGTGCAGCAGAGACCCGTCATGTAAAGGAATGGATGCCAATAAGAACCAGATGAAGATTATTTGCAAGAACTTTTTAATAGATTTCATAGCCATCAACAAAGACATAAACCTGTGCTATAAACTCTCTTATACTGTGAGATAAAAATGAAATATTCTTTAGTGTGCAGGTTTAATTCACGTTTGGTGATGTTTTTTTCAACTACTAAAAATTACTAGTAATTTATTTCTCAAAGAATATTAAATATGAAAATATGTTATTGTAAACACAGGAATAAGATCAGTGCTTTATGCACTTCCTATGGTGTAACACTAAAAACAAGTGTAGATTTTTCCCTAGGCATTTGTTGTAGTTGAAGGGGATTCACATGCATTTTTACATGAATTACCTGGCAGGCTATTTCAGGCTACTTAGTGCGCCCATGTGGTCAAATGAAAACCTTGAAACTTTGAATCCCTGCAAATTGCACTTTCAAACACAGATATTTTTATTCTATTTGGTCAAGATTAAGTCAAAGTCAAAGTGAACTTTATTGTCAATTTTACCATGTAACAAAATTACATAGAAGAATCAAAATTGCGATTTAACCAAAAAATGATGATACGGATGGCTCTCTTGTAGCAGCGGGATGTGTACAAGTCCTGTAAAGCTGACTGGGGTGATCTGATGATCTTTTCTGTGGTCCTCACCACCCTCTGTAAGGCCTTGTCCACAGCCGAACAACTATCATACCAGACTGAGGCTGCTGGTGAGGGTGGTCTCAATGTAGAAGATGGTGAGTGCACAAAATGGGGAAGTTCAGCTCTCCTCATCCTCCTCAAGTGTAGCCGTTGCTGTGCTTTCTTGACCAGGGAGGAGGTGCTGTTAGTCCATGTGAGGTCATTAGTGATCTGCACCCTCAGGAACTTGGTGCTTTTCACAGAATCCACAGCACTGCCATTGATGGTGAGTGGGGGGTGTGACACACGTTTCCTTCTGAAGTCCGCTGTTATTTCTTTTGTTTTGTTGACATTGAGTTGAAGATTGTTCATTTCACACCAGTTGATGAGTTGGTGGACCTCCTCTCTGTATGCTCGTAGAGTCGTCATTGTCGCTGTTGTGTCATCTGCAAACTTGATGATGTGGTTTGAAGTGAATCTGGCACAATAGTCATGAGTCATCAGTGTGAACAGCAGGGGGCTCAAAACACATCCCTGTGGAGCCCCGGTGTTTGAGATGATGGTCTCTGAGGAGTTTTTTCCAACACTTACTGTCTGTGGTCTGTCAGTGAGAAAGTCCAGTAACCAGTTGCATAATGACATGTCAATATCGACTGCACTGAGTTTATTTATCAGGGATGACTGTTTTGAACAGCATACCTACATAACTGTCTTTGTTTTCCACATGAGCCAGGCATGGGTGTAGTGCTGCTGCTATAGCATCATCGGTGGAACGCATCATGCATACAGTAGTTATAATTATTAGCCTAAGCATTAACAACAAAAAGCCTGTTAGTAAGACCAGAAAGGCCTATAGGCTATGGCCTTGGATAATATGGCTCAGTATTTTATAATAAACATGGCCTAGTGGAAAATGGTTAGGCTATCTATTCAAGGCTTAGCAACACAGCAGCGTAAATAAAAGAGTGTTTAACATTAAGATAAACTGACTGAACCAGTCGGGTCAAAATGTTGACACTCTTGCTTGATTGAATCATCCTGACTAACCTTGGCAGTATTATGCAACCAAGGTGTATGCACTGGCTCCACCTTTATTTGTGATCTTCGGTGATAAAATTGAGATTTATGCCCACCCCACCAGGGCGGTTCAGATAATCTGATCAATACTACATGATATTGACAGCCCAGTCCACTGAAGGGTCCTCTCCCTTTAAAAAGTGACGCAGCTCAACTAGTGCCCCACTTTGTTGTAGCTTCGAGCGGAGCGGGGCAGTCTGGTCTCCGCAGCAGAGGGTAACAGCGGCGGGAGACGCGGGCTCGATTCTCGGCGGCGTGGCCCGGGGAGGTCGTTGCAAACCTGGGTCCTTACTGCCGTCATCATGGAGTTCTTTCTGGGCAACCCTTTCAGCACTCCGGTGGGCCAGCTCATCGGTAAGAAACAACCAGCTGTGCTTAGCTTAGCGTTACATTGTCATAAATGAAATGTTGAGTTAGCTTCTTCAGCTACATTTCGCTTCTCCATCTCGATTATTTGGGCTTATTCGATTATTGAACTAGATTTGAACGTTTTAGTTAATGCATATCAAACTGGTTAATTGAAATTATCGAAAAATATAGGAAAAACCCCGAGACAGGCGCGTCGGCTTATACTTTGATTGACATGGAAGCTACCCAATGACATTGCGGTAGCAGCTGTGGGGCGGGCCCAAAACACAGTTATTCCCACGCTGATTGGTTGGCTATTATAGACCACTTTACCGGCGAATAGTGGGCGGACAAAGTGGTCTGCATCCTCCTGACCCAAATTAGATTGTTATTGGCATCATGTCGCCTCATGACTATGGGAAACGCCATTATGGTATTTAGATTACGAGAAAAAAAATGGACAGAGAGAAACACAGAGAGGGAGAGAGCGAAAAACAATATCACGATGTAGCTGAATCAGACCTCAAGTCTCCTTAGATGCGCCATTAGAAGATGCTATAAACTAGTCGTCCACATTCACCAAATTAAAAGATTAACTCTTTTCCCAGTGAGAAAGTTGAATTTTGATACAGTGACAGCAGCAATGGACATAACCATTGACTTATATTTGTTCACATTCCCAACACTGTCCTTGAGTAAAAAAAAAAGTGAAATAAAAGAAGCAAATAAACATCTTTTTAAATGTTCATTGTTGGTAACTTTAGTCATTACAAATGGTAATAGGCCTGTTTAATATCAATGGTATGGGTGTGTAGTAAGAACCTCGACCTTTGTAAACATGTTTGCTGAGCTGCATTCATGACCCAGTGACCCAGTGGTTGTGATCAGAGGGTGTTCATATATTCCACAGAGGACTGAAGTTTTGATGTCCACTAGGAGACTACAACTTTAGCCTTCTCTTCTTTCTGCTTGCTCAGCTGTATACTCTATGGTGAAGAGTGAATGTGCTAATTGCACATCATTGCTGATTTCTTATCATGTGCCCGGAACCCTCTCACAGCTTAAGGGACTTTATAAATGCTTGCAGCATATTCCACTTCAGTACTCGCACTGGATCAATTATTGTTTCCATTTGACTAAGCAGCTCATTCCTGTACACCCAATACACATGATTTAAACTCTTCTCCAGTATTTCCTTTTCAGTATGCAGGTATCTGTTGGTGTATGATGACTCCAAGTTTGCTCGAATTATTATATGGCAATTGAAAGTCAGCCATCTTATTATATTTGTAAGAAATGTATTTGCTTGTATTCCAGTTATGACCCAGTGTTTTTTCTTTGCTGTCAATGGAATACAACAGCCTAAAACTGTGTAATTGTCTGGCATGAGATAGTCATGATTTGTTATCTAAAATGCAGCTATTTCTTTTTCGGACTCAGTGGAACACAGCCTAAATGACATTCAGTAATTACATGAAAAACAATTTGGTTACATACTAGAGCCGTGCCAAAAGACATAGATGCAAGATTAGAGACGGTGAAGATAAGAAACAGGTTTGCAACATTATTAAATCAAAATGTCAAGCAAGAATTAACAAAATATCTCAATTACACAATGGAATTTATTAAAACAATAACCTCTAACTTGACTAGTTGACTTAAATACCGTAAATACCAACAAGAGGTGAGGGATATATTGAAAATTTAATAATATCTCAAGTTTTGTTGTATGCAAAATTAGAATATCAAATATATCATCTATGTTTAGAATCTATAGAAAAAATGCTGCAAAAAGAGCTAACTACACTCAGGGAGGTCAGTCTAAAACAGTGCATTTATATTTTAGAAACAATTTTATGCACTTGTCACTTTTGTGTTGCCAGAATGACCATGTTTTTAATATAGTGCGAAAGTTTCTGTTTTTTTTCTGTTTTCACATAGTGCAGTGTAATATCATATGACTCTGCCTTAAATGTACATTCCTCAGCATTACAATAACTCTGGCACATTTGTCTTCCCGACAGAGAAGGCCACCAACTCCAGCCTGCCCTCAGAAGACTGGACCCTGAACATGGAGATCTGTGACATTGTGAATGTTGCAGAGGAAGGGTGGGTGGGCTTCTCTCTTTATACGTCTATAAATGCATCAGTTTGAGGCAAATCATTTAGATAATATTCTCATTCCAGGCCAAGAGATGCTGTCCGAGCCATAAAGAAGAGAATTGTGGGAAATAAAAACTTTAAGGAGGTTATGATGACGCTTACTGTGAGTTACATTCACTGATCAAGCAATTCAGCTGTACCCATCAAAAACAAAATTGAGTTGGGAATACATTGGATACTATAAAATACTTTGAATGGTCTATAACCATAAAATACACATTTCATCAGACAATGAATGAGGTACAGGAACAGGACAAACAAGATATTTTGTTATACTTTGTGAAATGATAAATAAAGCTAAAACTTTCTGTTAATACAGCATTCTAAGATGGGTTGAATGAAACATAAACAATTAACCATTTAAATCTCTTTTATTATAATCTTTTTTGGCACATACTGTTTATATCATTTTGAGATGATATAAGATATCATGTTTTTTCAGGTTTTAGAAACATGTGTAAAAAACTGTGGCTACAGGTTTCACGCCCTGGTCACCACAAGGGATTTTATAGAGGGTGTTCTGGTCCGGTCAATAATCCCTAGAAATAACCCCCCTGCAGTGCTTCATGATAGAGTTCTCGGCATTATTCAGGTATAAATACATACATAAATTATATATAATATATATTATATCATAGCACTTGGGAGTGAATGAGAAGTGGTTTCTTGTGTTTAGGCGTGGGCTGATGCATTCCGCAGCTCGCCCGACTTGACAGGTGTGGTCTCTGTGTATGAAGACCTGCGCAGAAAAGGACTTGAGTTTCCATCAGTGGAGCTGGAAGGATACAGCTCGCGCCAAAACCAGAAAGAGGTGAAAACATTGCTTCCGCTTTTTTACTCTCTGTGTTGATACTGTAGTTTTCTAAATCTATTCTTCTCTTGGGGGCCTGTGCCAGACATCTCCGGGGAATGGGCCTACTGTCACTACTCTGCATGCTGGTCTTATATCCACCAAACTCCCACTGCAGCAGCCACAGAGCATTCAGCTCAAACACGCCAAAGACGAAAATAACGCCTACACACCCAGCCAGGTGAAGGGCTTTCTCTATTCACCTCTGCTTTTCACTCTCAGCTTCAATGTGGGATAGAAGGTCTTTGCTGTCTGAGACTATAAAGTCAGATCTCTTTTCTCATTTCTCTCTGTCACTGGTTCACATTTGTAGACTATTATACAATAATATTCAAATTTGTTGTAATGTATGTATATTTGTTGCATGAACACTTAAAGAAGGCATATTATGCTAGTTTAGGATATTTTGTATAAAACATACATATGTATGTAGATCTAGGGCTGGACAAAAAAATCTATAAAATCCATTAATTTCATCTTAAGTTCCTATCAATTAGTCTGAAAGACATGCCTGTTTTCATTTACAGTCCACAAATAACATTTTAACTAAAATGACCTTACTATTTACAGCACTATAACTAATTGAAACATTTTTAGTGGAGAGGGAGAAAAATCGTCTATTTTATTTTTAGGCAAAATCGTCCAGCCCTACGTAGATTTTCTGGCTATCTATGCTGGTATAATATAGGACTTTTAACATTTCAAGTTTCTTTTTGACTTGCCTTCAGGTAGTCACTCTCCTGATTGTATATGTGGATAATTTTACACAATGTTCATTTTAAACATGAATATGGATTTAAAATGGGTTAACAACAGGACCATTGGTCTGTTCAAAACAACAAAACTAATAAGTTCTGAATAACTGCATAATCAGATTTTTACACGTTCAAACTAGTTTTTACTGGCAGTTCAAGCCAATTTGTGCAATAATGCTAGTGAGATTTTAGCCATCAATCATTTCTTTTTTGTGTCAAAGAGAACATCAATATAACAGCCACAGCTTTTTGGCAACTTTGCAATTTGTAAACACTGGTCCTTTTAACTACACTGACTTCTTCAAGCCGCCATCTTTCTGGTTTTACTCAAATAGCATACATGCATGGGGTAATCAGTATTTTACCAGCCTATGGATCAGTCTATCTGTCAGAGTTTTTTTCTCTATTTTTGATGGATTCAATGTGCTTGTATAGGTGCAGCAGCTGAAGACTGATCTGGCAGTGGTAAGGAGTAACCTGACCACCATGTCTGAGATGATGATTCAGTTAGATCCAGTCACAGTGAAACAGGCCGATATGGAGCTACTCGAGGTATTACCACAAATAAGAATCTTCAGCCTGCTGTTCTGTCGCTTCACTCTTCTCTTCCTTTAACTGATCTTCCATATCACACTACTGTGTCACACCGGCCTGCCAACGCCCCCCCCGCCCACACATGCTTTGTTATTGTGTCATTAGCAGCTGTATAGTGTTTGTAAGGAGATGCAGGAGAGGATTGTGAAGGTGGTGCCCCGTTTGAGTGAGGAGAAGCTGATTGAAGAGCTGTTAGCGACCAACGATGAGATGAATACTGCCTTTAGCCGATACCACAGGTCCAACACAGACTACACTGGCCACCATTTTGTTCAAAACATACTATATGTGCTACTGTAACTAATGAGACTATTAATTTTTCAGGTTTGAAAGGAGAATAACAAATGGCCAACATGAAACACAAAAGGTAAAAAATACCGTTTGTGCCCATTTACTGTTTTGTTCCCATTTTGTGTGCTATTGCGGGACATTGCCCACTGGTGTGTTAGTTATGTCTTTATGTATTCAATTTGTGTTGTCTTCTTTCCAGGAGCACACATATGTCAACCTTGCAGACCTTAACCTTGCGCCTGAGTCAGGTATCCAATCAGGAGCAGCGTCTGCAGAGAGTGACAGCTCCCTCAGCCAATCACAGTCCGGCAGTCTGTGTGGGCAGATGGCTAAGCTCAGTATGTACACCGCTTGCATTTTAAACCATGAATGTCGATTGGCACAATTTTACCTTATAATCCTTGTTCTAGGCACAAGTGAAACAGAAGACCTAAATGCACTTTTGCACAGAACAAGGTAATTATATCCTGAAGGCTGAAGTAACTTTCAATATTTAAAGTGGGCTGTGACTAATTTACTGTACCAGCATAATGTTATCTTGGCAAGGTAAAAACAAAAATCTAAATTCTTTCTTTTTTAGCGAGCAGAGTGAAGTTGCAGTTGATGCTTTGACTCATGCTATTCGACTACATCCAAGTGGAGCTGTAAGTAAATCTACCATAACATTTGCAGTCACACCCTTTAACAGTCTAAGTCACAGAACAGATACAGTATCAGCATTTACACTAACTATGGGTGATTGTGTGCTTTCTGACCTTTGTAATACTAATGTTGGGTCTAATCAATGATGTCCACTTACAATCAAGGAATAAACTGTATTCCTTTAAAGCAAAACTCTTAATAATGTTAAATGTATTTATTCAATGTCTGTAGATAATATGTAAACTCGATTTTTATGTGCTGTAAAATATAAGTTGGAGAAAAGATGTACAGCAACAATTCATGTTCCCATTAACAGTACAAACAGGAAGTAAGAAATCCATGACCATTAAAGTCTATGATGAGCACACATCCCAATGATAGGCACTGAACAAAATGGGATCCAAATGGGATTAAAGTAATGGTAATGTTACTTTTTTAGTCTGGATACAGCTTTATGCATCTTAATATAAAACACAAACAATGGATTTCCTCTAATCTGCATTTGTCAAAAGACTATGGTAGGGAGTTCCATAGAGCGAAGACAAATCTTTCAAAGTTACTAGAGTCTGATTAGACAGCTAACAAATCAACAGTGGATTACTTGATGGATTAGCATGGGGTTGGATCTGATCAGTCTGACTGCTGACGAGATGCTATCTTTTTCAACTTCATATTCTATCTTGCGCCAAGGATGAGAGCCCTGCCTCTACCAACAGCTCCTCCCCAAAGTTAGATTGGATGATTAAGAGGGGAATGGTGGGTCTGTTCACACTGTGTGGTCTGGCCTGGTGTATTCTCATTCACATCCACTCATGATTTACCTTTTAGTTTGGGTGCTTTCTGTCCACTCATCTTACAGTGATGCATGTGTACTGCAACTGCATGTTTTAAATGTGGTGTTGATTCTTTGGGTTTTTAGCCATGAAAGCATGACTTTGCCACAAATCTGAACTGTTGGATGATTTTGTATGAATTTCATTTTTGTGGTTGTTTTTATAATTTGTACAATGTGCTTTTATTTTTTCTAATTCTGGTTATTTCCTTCTTATTTAGATTCCCCTAAGCCAAGCAAATGTTATGGATGATATTGAGAAATGGCTTTCACTGGAAGATGATGTGAGTATTTTTGGACCAATAACCACAATTGAAAGAGTGTTTTGGTGGGAGGGGCCTAGCTAGAAAGTGCACTCTTGCTTTTATCTGTAGCAGTACAATGGTTTTTATCTTGTATTTTGTTAGGATGTGTTGGTGCTATATAAAAATAAATCAGATGTTTGATTCAATGGTTACAATTAATTTTTTATAGCATACTTAGTCTGAATATGTTACTGTACTATTTGTTTATTTGATGAGCATAAGTGTAAAGTTAGCTGATACAGATCTGACGTACTTTGTAAAACAAAAAACATTTCCAGCCCCTTTGTGCTGTTCTTGACAAGTGTGTTTTCTTTTTATGGGCAGTATGATGACTATGAAGATTCAGATGGTGTTACCAGTGAAGGTAAGAGTACAATATCTTAGGGGAAGTCAGTATAGTCACAGTAAGGGTTGGTATTGTAGTCTGAACCATGTATTGTGTGACATAAGTGCGTTCTATATTTCAGTTGCTTCTTAAAACAGCAGCCACCATCAATTATTATTCTCTTCTGTTGAAGTCTTATATAGGCAAAGTTCAGCATTAAAAAACTAGAGCTACGACTTGATAACAAAAATTGAGAATCTCAAAATGTGGTGAATAATAAATAGATGGAAGTGTTTCTTAAAATAAATAAAGGTGTTTATAAATGCATGCTTTCTCATTTACAGAGTTCGACAAGTTTTTAGCAGAAAGAGCCAAAGTGGCAGATCGCCTCCCGTCCATCCGATCTTCCTCGCAGGACCAGAGCACATCAGAGTCCTGAGTTCTACTTCTCACTAAATATTAACAGTACTTATGAAACTCCTACACTATTTGCTGGTTTCAAGGCACATACGACATGAGAAGAGCCACCCATGAAAGACTTAAGGGGAAAACTACTAAAAGGAAAAGGTTTTGTATCTGATCAAATGTGACTCAAATGTGGAAGCTATGTGTAATGCAAACTTTGCACATTTTATATTGTACATTCCTGCTGGTGATGAACATAGGATATTGTTACAAGTTTTAAAAAAATGTCTTATGTTGTGAAATATATATTCTCAAGGTATGAAATGAAGAAGAGGACCTTGTCAAAGTAGCATCACTGTCAACGTAGAGAAGGGGCTTGAACAAAAATATTTTGATAGTGGCTTGCATTGTAATGGTTCTAATGGGATTATGCTTTTTCTCCTGTAAAAAGGAGGTATGATCAAAAGTGTAATATTAAACTTAAGTGATTAACTGGATGTTTGGGTTTATGATCATGTCATTGCACCACTTACTAGCTAATATCTAAGCCCAAATATTGAAGAAATTTCAGTAATGTTGCTCCATAGTTTCTTTCCTCCTTTCCTTCTTTTTTTTTTTTTCCATATTTGCATATTTATTTTATTTAAACGATTGTACCCAAACCCAAGTCCCACTATAGAAAGAAATGAATCCAACAATAGTGCAAGAACCACCTGATAGAGCAGAGCTATTATTTTATTACTATTTATAAAAAGCAACACGTTGCAGCCTTACTGGATGTACGTAAGTAAACACTAAGTGCACTTTGATTGGACATCACAGACCACCTGGTTCGCCCTCTTGCTGTTTATTGGCCAGACCCGCGACGCCCTTCTTACGTACACTCACGCATTGTAACCTTCTCTGAGCTTTCCTTGTCCACGTTTCGTTTGTCATCGGAAACATTTAACTTATTTTCCTGCAATGTCTTTTCGAAAAGCTCTAAGTTTACTTAAACCTGCCCAAGGGGTGCTCCGGTCCTCTATGTCAGGTCTGAGCCGAAGTTATTCGGCGGTATCAGAGGCGAGGGCTTTACTGGAGACCGAGCTGGACTCTATCCGCGCAGCCGGGACGTGGAAGGGGGAGCGGGTCATCACCTCGAAACAGGGTCCGCATATCAACGTGGACGGCAGTAGTGGCGGTATGTTTACGAGAGGAGATTTTGCTGCGTGCACGTGACTAAATTTGCCGTGATATTCGGTGTCCTTGAACGCACCATGCAGAGTTGTCAAAGTACTTTTGCAGTCAGTATTATGTTAGTATATTTGCAGGTGATGATATACCTTTTCATCACGACAAGAGTTACTTTTGTGCTACTATAGTCACACAAGTACCTCGTTGTTAAATATGAATATCCCAAGTACAACTGGGGCTCTCTCTTTAAACTGGTCTAAATGATAGTAGGTTTCACTGAACAATGCTTAAACTGGAAACAAACCTACAAAAGGCTAATATCGACTGCATTGCTATAACATGGACATGAACTAATTATAATGAATAAAAGATGTATTGTGTAATGATGACACATGACCCTGAGTCCCACCAGAAGAAACTCGAGTACAATCAGTGGTAGATGTAGAACAGTTTCTCTTAGGTTTACCTGCCTGAACAGCATCTGTCTGGTCTATGTCGGTAACTCAGACCATTATCAGCAAGAAAGTGCCGGTTCCATAATTTTGCAATAGTATAGAGTCAGTTGTCCATCTGGCTGCAGTCTACTGATGTTGACATTTCAGAATGAATTTTTGGCAGATTATTATTGTAACATATCCCTCTGATTGAAGACTGACACTTAAACTAGCGATTTTTAGATTTAATGGCAATAAATTCTCCAATCAGCCGTAAGAGCTAAAAGGAATACAAGATACAATGTGTAAATACAAATACACAAAAAACTCCAATGCAACTATAACTTGTTTACATTCAATATGACACCACAAATCAACTAAGATGATATTTTAAGACGCACAATTATCTAAAACACATATTTACATATTTTAAATCAACTACATACCTTATGCCTCTTCAGAGGGGTAGCTGAACAAAGACATAAAAATATGCAACAGTAAATAGAATGCAGTAAAATAAATAAATAATTAATTAATAATAATATTCAAATCAGGTGTTTTAACAAAGACAAATGATACTCTGGGCTATTTACACTCCCACCAAAATTATGAGTGTTTGTTTACATAAAAACAACAAGTAATTTTCTCAAGTAGAAATAAACTTTTGTAGCAATTAACTTATGAACTTTCTAACAATAACACTAGCTTTTGTACCAGACGTTCTACAGCTGAAGGCTTACTACAGTGTTTACCCTTTTTGTTCAGTTTCTTATCTCCAAGGAAGATTTTCCCTCTTCTTACCAGTCCATCCTTGCTAATGACTGTCTCTAAGACTCTTCCAAGTTTCCACTCGCCTCTGGGCAAGAGCTCATCCATGTCCAACACAACATCACCTACTTTTAGATTTCTTTTTGGTGAGTGCCATTTTTGCCTTGCAATGACGTTGTGAACATACTCCTGTCTCCACCGACTCCAGAACTGCTCTGCCAGGAACTGCACATGATGCCATGCCTTTTTCCCATAAAGGTCCTTTAGAAATCTACCAGGTGGAGGCAGAGCTGCGCTGGATTTCATGTGGAGCAGGTGATTGGGTGTAAGTGGTTCTAAGCTGTCAGGATTGTTGAGGTTATCCACAGTCAGTGGTCGGCTATTGACTATGGCCATGGCTTCATAAAATAGAGTACTTAAGGAAGCATCATTGAGTCTAGCGTGAGCAAGTGATAGAGTGGTGTTCAGTAGGGTGCATCAGTTGCCCCGATATCAGAACTTTACAACGGCCCTATACTTTTCGTGTTCCATTCGCTGAGAAAAAAATTTAGAAAAAAAATTATGAAATTCCGAGTTGATCTACCGGGTCCACATCGAGGTCAAAGTTTGGCCAATGTCCCAATGTATAAGACAGTATAGGCCTATACTGTCTTATACACTGGGGCATTGCCCAAACTTCATAATAGGCAGGTTCGGTAGACTTTAGAAAGCATGGTAGAACCACATATTTGCTTTATGTTTTTCAGAATTGGAGTGTTACAGTGTAGTTATTAAAAGAAGAAATGTCAGAACATAGCTGTAAGAAGGCTCGCATGGAGCAGCCTAAACCAATAACCCGCCAAGACTGTGCAGTATTTGGGTTAGGAGCGAAAATTACCACTGTTTCTGTTGATCTCTCATTTTTAACGATTTTTTAGAAATTTCCAGAATTTTACAAGGGATGTGGACCCGGTAGATGACATTCGAATTACAAAAAAATTTACCAGGAATTTTTTCTAGTTGAATGGAACACTAAAACATTAGGGCCGTTTGCAAGTTCTCGATTTTTAAAAAAAAAGGGGGCAACTGATGCACCCTAGTGTTCAGTATACTTCTTACAGTCTTTATTTGGCGCTCCCACACTCCTCCTGCATGACTGGAATGTGGTGCATTCAACACAAAGTTGCAATGATTTTGGGACAGGTATGCGCTTAGTCTGTGTGTGTCTAATTCCTTTAAGGCTGCTTTAAACTCATTTTGAGCACCCACAAAGTTTGTTCCCTGGTCACATTGGATTTGGCAGACTGCACCTCTGATTGCAATGAAATACCTTAAAGCATTAATAAATATGTCAGTGGACAAATCCTCTAAAAGTTCTATGTGAATAGCACGGGAACAAAAGCATGTAAATAAAAGTCCATATATCTTTTGCTGTCTCCTTCCTTCTGCAGTAATAAAGGGGCCAAAACAGTCCATGCCAGAGTATGTGAAGGGTGGTGAGGGTTCTAAGCGTTCAGTAGGCAGATCAGTCATTCTCTGACCTTCTGGAGCTCTGCGAAGTCTGCGGCAGATCACACATAGACAGATGAATGAAGCAACAGTTCTGCTCATTCCAGGGATCCAGTAACCACTAGATCTGATTTCATTTATGGTGAAACCCTTTCCTTGGTGTTTTACTTTGTTATGACAATGAGATATGATGAGTTTGGTTACATAATGTTCCTTTGGAATTACAAAAGAGTCAAAGAGTCATTTATTGGTGAATGTTTAAGTCTCCCTCCCACCTTGAGGAGGCCATCCGTGTCTATGAAAACATCTAAATGATGGAGTTTGTGGTGTGGTGGTGTTGTAGCTGTTTTCCTTTGTTTAACAGTTTTAATTCCTCACCATAAGTTTGGCTCTGCATGTCACGAATGATGACATGTTCAGCACTTTCTTGTTCACCCACTGTAACAGGTTTGATTTGATCTTTCTAGCCCTTTGGATGAGACGTGCTACAGCTTTGACAGCTTTAGACCATGACGAGAACTTGGATAAACATTCAGCAAGACTAAAAGTTTCTGTGACTTTTGTTAATAATGTCTGTGTCTTTTTAACTTCTGGATCTCCTATGGACAGATCCAGCTGAATACCCTTTGGGGTGCTTAATTCTCTTTCCCAGAGAAAAGCGGGGCCTGTAAACCAGTCAGATGAAATTAACTCATTCACAGATTTACCTCGAGATGCACTGTCGGCTGGATTGTCATCTGATGGCACATAGAACCGTTGTTCAGTGTTTGTACTTTGCCTGATTTTTTTAACCCTATTGGCTACAAAGGTGTGGAAACGACATGCGCCATTTTTTATGTAGCCCAGAACTACCTTTGAATCGGTCCAAAAATATTCTTTGATTGAAGGATAACATAGTTCCTCTCGTAACATGTTACTGACCACGACTGAAACTACAGCTACTGTCAGCTCAAGTCTGGGTATTGTTGTCAGTTTAGTAGGAGAAACACGGGCCTTTGCTATTACTAGGGAGCAGTGGATCTCACCCTTACAGTTAATGGCTCTCCGGTAAGTGCATTGTCCATAACCACTTGTGCTTGCATCAGAAAAATAATGCAACTCTATTTCCTTTGTCTCTCCAAAACTAGCAAGTAGATAACAGCGGGCTATGTTTAGCTTTTCCAGATTTGAGAAGTCCTTTTGCCAACTCTCCCACCTTGGTTTTAGCAAGTCTGGTAGGGGATCATCCCAACCAACACCACAGTGACACATTTCCTGCAGGATTCTTTTTCCGTTTAGGACATAGGGTGCTAAGAATCCAAGCGGGTCATAGATAGAAGCAACAGTTGATAGAATGCCTCTGTGTGTTGCTGGTTGGTCCTTTAAAGTATTATCAAATCTGAAACAGTCCTTATCAGTGTTCCACTGAATGCCTAAGGCTCTTTCCTGTGGCAAGTCCTTGAATGTCAAGTCTTTTACATTTCTGTCTACAGCACATTCTGAAGCAGGAATGCTTTGCAAAACTGTAGGATTGTTTGAAATGAATTTGTGTAGACGGATATTACCTTTACTGCAGATCTCTCTGGCCTCATGTGCAAGTTGTATTGCGTTTGTGCTTGAGACTCCATCATCCACATAAAAATCTTTCTCCACAAACTGTGATTCAACAGGATGTGAGCAGCAGTGTTCCTTGGCCAAATACTTTAGTCCATAATTTGCACAGCCTGGAGATGATACTGCACCAAAAAGGTATCTTCATTCTGTATGTTTGAGGCTGTGTTTTTGTACCACCATTTCTCCACCAGAGGAAACGAAGATAATCCCTGTCATTCTCTCGAACATGAAACTGGCGAAACATCTTCTCTATGTCACACATTAGAGCAATAGGATGTTGCCGAAATTGTATCAGAATGCCAGTGAGGTTATTCATTAGGTCTGGCCCTTGCAGAAGATGATCATTGAGACTTGTTCCCTTATGTTTAGCAGAACAATCAAATACCACACGTAATTTGGTGGGGTTTTTGGAGCGGTAAATCCCATGGTGAGGAATATACCATATATATACCAAATATACCGTGTGTATTTCTTCAACATCTCCTCTTTCAATGTATTTTATGTAGTATCTTTTGTACTTTTCATCCTTGTTGAACCTTCGTTTTAAATGTTTGAGTCAGATTTCAGCAATCTTTCTATTGTCAGGTAAGTGTGGACGTTGTTTGAATGGTAAAGGCCTCTCACAGTGTCCTTGTTCATTTTTCCTTATTCCTTCCTTGAGTTTGTCCAGAAATGTGAGATCCTCTTGTGAAACAGTTTTGTCGCTTGTTTTAGTGTCCTTAAAATCTGACTCTAGAACATTTATCTCATCAATAGGAGTTACAGGAGGCAGTTCTTTTGCAGTAACTCTGTGGCAAACGCTTGTTTTGGTTTTGTTGAAGCTTGATGTGGGGCCGCCAACAATACTCCACCCTAGATCTGTACAGATTGCGTATGGCTCATCATCCTTTCCTAATAGAACCTGTTTTGGAGCTAAGGTCCTGGGACAGTTAAATCCAATGAGGAGTCCGACGTCACAGCTGAGGAGAGGTGGTACTTTGTCAATGATCTCTGTGAGGTGAGACCATTGTTTTGCTGTTTCATTGGTAGGTATATTGTCATAGTTAAATGGAATATAGTCCTTTGTGTATGAGGGTAGAAGGTCGATGTGGATGTCTGAGTTATACCCTCTCACACGCAGTCCAGATACTGTGTGTTCCAAGCATGGTGGTTAGTTTTAGTTTAACTGGATCACAGTCTGCTAGTAGCTGGTTGCTTATTTCCTCACTGATAAAGATGTTGTCACTTTGCGTGTCCAATAACACATACAAGAGCTGTTCTTTTGATGGATTCTGGATTGTAGATCCCCATACTGGGACAATCATGGAGGTTGTACTTGACTGACCCACCTTTGTGACGTTTAAAGCCGTGGCTGCCATGGTGTCATTTGTAGTGGCAGTGGTTGGAGTTGTGGGGTTTGAGGTCCTTTCGCTCACATTGTGATTTTCGTTATGCAGACACGTGGGATGCCTTCCTTGGCAAATGTCACAAGTGTGGCAATGACGGCACTCTTTGGCATTGTGACCTACTTTTAAACACCCATAACACAGTTTATTGTCTTTGACAAAGGTTCGCTTTTCTTCAAGAGCCTTCTCTTGAAACTTTGAGCACTTTGAAAGCTGATCAGTTCTTCTCTGTGATAGGCAAGCATTTTTTCTGTGGGGACACTAGCTCGTTCTGACCGACGCAGTAGCGCTCCTTCAGCCGTTGGCTCTTTTTTACGTTGTAGTTCATCTAATTGTCTTTCCATATATTCTAATTCGTCCTTTAAGTCTTGTCTTGCTCTCTGTATTTGTTTGGTTTAGTAAAGCTCTCTTTTCCTTTATATCAGTTCGTAATTTGAAAAAAGGAATACAATATACAATGTCTAAATACAAATACACAAAAAACTCCAATGCAACTATAACTTGTTTACATTCAATATGACACCACACTAAGATCACTAAGATGATATTTTAAGACGCACAATTATCTAAAACACATATTTACATATTTTAAATCAACTACATACCTTATGCCTCTTCAGAGGAGTAGCTGAACAAAGACATAAAAATATGAAAACAAAAACTATTTGCCTATAGCGTCTTTTGTCGTTTTCGATGTCAGGCCCAATTAACCGAAAGTAGACCTTTTCAAAATAAAACATGCTGCACGTAAAGGCGCAAGTTAACGTCAACAGTAAATAGAATGCAGTAAAATAAATAATTAATTAATAATAATATTCAAATCAGGTGTTTTAACTAAGTAAGTGTTTATTTATATAGCGCTTTTCACAGACCGATGTCACAAAGACGCTTCACAGAGGATTATTTACAGAGCATTCTTCATTCACTCCATACCCGGTGGTGATAAACTACTGTTATAACCACAGCTGCCCTGGGACAGACTGACGGAGGCGTGGCTGCCAAGCCAACCGGCGCCAACGGACCCTCCGACCACCACCATCACTCACTCACACACCTTTCACACCTACAGTGCATGTTTTGGGTTGATGGAGGAAACCGGAGTGCCCGGAGGAAACCCATCCACGGGGAGAACATCCAAACTCCACACAGGAAGGCCCGGGCGACCCGGGGATCGAACCTGCAACCTTCTTGCTGTGAGGCATGAGTGCTAGCCACTCAGCCACCGTGCTGCCAAAGACAAATGATACTCTGGGTTATTTACAATTATGAATAGGCTTTTGGTTCAGGCCACGACCTTCACCCAGTTCAATTGCTTTGGATGTCATAGCTACAGGCCATATTCTCATTGTTCTGCTGTTAGCCTTTTTCACCATTGTTGTCTTTACGTTCTAACACAACACTCAATGTTATTCTCAGGGATATTAAATTTCTGCGCTAACAACTACCTGGGTTTGTCCAGTCACCCTGAGGTGGTACAGGCCGGTGTGGAGGCTCTGCAGGCCTATGGAGCAGGACTAAGCTCTGTCCGATTCATCTGTGGCACACAGGTGGGATTGGCATTATTCTCTTAACACTGGTGGTATTATAATTATGTCAATAAATTAAGGTATGCTTTCATTTTCAGGACCTACACAAAAATCTGGAACAGAAACTGGCCCAGTTTCATGAGCGGGAAGACTGTATCTTATACGCCAGCTGTTTTGATGCCAATGCTGGGCTGTTTGAGGTACTGTGTGCTAGTCTTGCCATGGTACTAAAGAAAAGGTTTGATATAAATGTGATATTTCAGTACCACTGTGATAATGGAAATACACTTCTTTTTTACACAATAGCATACAGTTGCTTTCAACAGCACTTACTCAAAAATAGTTGTTTCTTGAATCATTTTATGTGGTCTTCTACTGGTATAAATCAAGACTATCTAAAACAACTCAAAAACTATTCAAGGAAAACTCAACTGTGCTCTACACATTGGAAGAGCAAAATCAAGAGGAGAGCCACTTATAGCTTATTTATTAAATTTTCTTAATCGATTGTCGGGAGAATTAATGATTGATTATTGATAATCATTAACGGTTTTATATTATAATTATCATCATTATTATTACTATTATTAATCTGCATAAATAAACTCAACTTTACAATATATAAACCATAACCACTATCAAGCCACATCAGTCCGTTTGAGATTATAATGTGTTTAATGCAGATTTGCGCACATTTGTTTTACAGTCTTACAGAAACAAAACTTAAAACCGCATGGCTAGTTTGCATAAACTGTAAACACTGGAAAAAAGCAGCTCTTTCTTTGTGCGTTGATGCATCAGCTTCTGTTGGACTAAAGGACACGACTTAGTGGAATATGAGTGTTCTGTCTGTGACAAAGGGATGTTCTGCTAATGATGAGTCCTCTTCTTACACAGCAACCTACATTCAGTTTGTCGATTAAAAATGAACGTGAGCGACAAAATTCTTAACGATCAATTATCGATTAGTCGACTAATCATGCACATCCCTAATAATTAGTGTAATGCAGATGTTTGTATTACAATCTTCACTATATGCTCATGTAGCACATTTGGGAAAAAAAATTGGCTGTTACTATTTTTGGTATATGCTTGCGAGCCGCATGCAGCTTGTGAGCCGCGTAATGAGTATCACTGATCTAGTCTTTACACTTTGTTAGTAGCAATTAGTATGTGACTATTGATTGTTTTGACAACCTTACTGCATGCTGGACTGGTGAAGGAAGGATGAATGGAAAAAGAAGTATAACTCTTATATGTGCACATTTCAAGGTGCTGCTGGGTCCAGAGGATGCAGTCCTGTCTGATGAACTAAACCACGCCTCCATCATTGATGGCATCCGCCTGTGTCGAGCCAAAAGGCTGCGCTACAAACATATGGACCTCAGCGATTTGGAGACCAAACTCAAGGAGGCTCAGGTGGGTGCGTTTATGTACATTTTGCATACAATTTTACAAAACACACAACCCTATGCATAGAAAGGTGTATCTTTTACTAGAAGTGTTTGTTTGTTTATTCATTTATTTCAGTGAAGCTCTTCTTAATGTGCTGAAGGGGCCCCTGGAGTGATTTTAATTATCATAATCAAAATAGCTTCTATTCATCCCCAAAGGAAAATCTGTTTTGTTGCAACCGACCAACAGAAAAAATATTTCAAAAGTTTAATCAATGTATGTGTGTGCCTACACACATAAATTGATTGTTATTATTACTCATTTAGTCAAAATGTCATGTCCTCCTCAGTCGTCCCGTATGCGCCTTGTAGTCACTGATGGAGTCTTCTCTATGGATGGGGACGTGGCTCCTCTACCAGGAATTTGTGACTTGGCAGAACAGTACGGAGCTATGGTGTTCATAGACGAATGTCACGCCACAGGGTTTTTAGGACCAAGGGGCAGGTATGTGGTGAATGTCAGCAAGAGGGTTGTAGGCTTATTATTAAAGAGGACATGCAAAGTTTTACTGTATGTCTTACAGAGGAACAGATGAGCTCCTGGGGGTGATGGACAGAGTTCAGATCATAAACTCCACACTGGGAAAAGCACTTGGAGGAGCTGCTGGTAAGATGCACATTTCCTGAAAGACCTATGGCAGCTATTTTTGTACCACTCAAAGGATGTAAAAACAGCTAGCTATCAAGTCTGTGAAACTTATTCGTTTCACATCAGTATCACCACTGGTAACATGAGGCAATGCAATACCTGGATCCTGCAGAGGTCCAGGTATCGCATTGCATCGGCAGTCCAGCTCCTCCAGAAGGGCACCTCTTTATCTGCTATGAATGAATGGTGTTTGAAAAAAATACAAATTGGAAAAATGCTTTCTGTCCAGGTGGTTACACAGTTGGTCCAAAGCCTCTGATTGATCTTCTGAGACAGCGATCCCGTCCATACTTGTTCTCTAACTCTCTGCCACCTCCTGTGGTGGGCTGTGCCACCAAGGCCGTGGAGCTGCTGCTTGCCTCCAATGAGATTGCACAGAGTATGTCTGCCAAAACTATGAGGTACAGTACACTGGCTAAGGTGCCCTGACCACTTTGGGTTGGTTAATGTTCCTACTTATGAGAGTTTGTTAAATGCTCTTTTACATAATACTTCAGGATTCTACCTTGTGCATAGGAAAATTATAGTTAAGGCTTCTTTTGGTGAGAATATTTACCACCAAAAGCTATTGTTTCAGTCCTCATACACATTGGCTACATCACGGCACCATTTAAATGCATGATGTTCTCTTGTTTATTTAAGTGGTCACTAGTCAGTTTTTTTTTATTAGATTAGAATATAATTTCATTGTTTTTCCTTGGTAGAGCAATATCTATATATTTTCCTAAACTATGGGACTCAGCTGTAATCAGAATTAGAATCAAACATAATTTTTCATCTTTTGACTTTTTAATACATCAAATGTTCCTGTGTTCCAGATTCAGAAACAAGATGACAGCTGCAGGCTTCACCATCGCGGGTACAGCTCACCCCATCTGTCCAGTTATGCTAGGAGATGCACGGCTGGCCTCTCTTATGGCTGATGACATGCTCAAACTAGGTCAGATAGTTACAATGTGAATATGTGAATGTAATTGTTTGAAATGGTATGTGTATGATGACTCTTTCTTCCCCTCTGTAGGAGTGTATGTGATTGGATTCTCATACCCTGTTGTACCAAAGGGCAAAGCCAGGATCCGTGTCCAGATATCTGCAGCTCACACAGATGACGACGTTGACCACTGCGTGGATGCCTTCATTCAAACAGGCAAAAAACATGGAGTGGTTTCCTGAATTAAAACTGAAGAAGTTACTGTGAATGTTGTACATGTTTTTGCAAATTGGTGATTGTTACTCATGACTTCTGAATGATTATATGGAAATAGTTACAGCCATAACTTTGCAACTGCTGAGGTCAACCAAGGGCTATTTAACTTGCAAATTTCAAACAACTTGGAAGTGAGAAGCATGAAGGATTCATTTTCAGTGGGTGTGATTACACTCAACACTAATCTACTAATGCTTGAAAAGTCTAGTCTTAATATATCTAATTTAATCTATTTTGTAAAAATAAGGTTTACATAAGTGCTTTTGTGCTTAGATGAAAGGCTGCCTTTGAATTATGTTAAAACAATTGTGAACTAATTTGTCAGTATTCAACAATTTTTGAAATAAAAATATCTATACCTTTGGATCTGCTGGGTGAAGCTACTATTTAAATAATTCAGAAAAGACCAGAAATCAGACAATGATCAGATTTTGCAGTGTTGAAGCATTATGTTATTTCATTGGAATAAACTTTTGGATCAGAAAGACCTAGTGAAAACATGCTTAAAACAAATGCATATTTTTACATTTCACTAATAAGTCTACTTCACATTACGTTTTTTTCCCCTAGTTGACCACGTCTGTTTTTGATGTCCCTTTTGTCTGCCACCATCCCACTCTTGCGTATGTCGTTTTCGCGCCACAACTCTATACAAGCCCCACCTCCTCAAACACAACACGCCCCGATATAAACTTCTGACCAATAGAAAGAGGGTTGTTTTTTTCTAGCCAATGAAAGTAGAGCAGGGAGGCGGGGCCTGGAGCTCCTCGCGGGAAACAGACCGGAAGTACAAGAGACTTTGCCGCGAAACAGGAGCAGCATCTCCACCGCACATTTGTGCACGCTGTTTGACTTTTTATACTTTTTTTTGTAAGAAAATTACCTCTGTTTTCGCAGCCCCACTTTTAATCTCACTTTCAGCACACGAGCTGTTTGAAAATGTCTGGTTTTGACGATCCTGGAGTGTACTACAGTGACAACTTTGGCGGAGGAGATGGCCCCGGGATGGACGAAGGCGGACAGAAAAGGATTCATATCAAAAAGCGGTTCCGAGAGTTTCTCCGACAGTTTAGGGTCGGTACGGACCGAACCGGTTTCACGTACAAATACAGGTAAGGGTCATCTTAATATACAATCCGTGTTATTATTGGACTATCAGCACTATCCATCTGCGTGCTCATGTCTTTGTCAAAGAGCAGGCCTACTGAGATTAGGCATTCAATCCATTCTGGTTTAATGTTTTTAACAATAAAGTCTTCACGCAGTAATCCTAACCGGGCACGTTTTCTTTTGTATACTTGTATTGCATCTCGTGGGTGACTACATTAAAGGACACAAAACTGCACAAAACTCATATTAACAGTGAGATGATTCATATAGTTTATTTTTTCTTCTTATACAACCAATCTGGTCTTTTTTTATTGTACACTCTGTTTTAATTTTATTTTAATTGTATCTTTCTAACCATCTTGCCTGATGTTGCACAGAGATGAGCTGAAGCGGCACTACACTCTGGGGGAATACTGGGTCGAGGTGGAGATGGAGGACCTGGCCAGCTTTGATGAGGATCTGTCAGACTGTCTCTACAAACTACCCACCGAAAACCTGCCTCTGGTCAGTGCCAGCAGCTGCCTGCTGAATTGTGCTGCCGTTTGTATCTAATGTTTCGGTGTAATAACCTTTGTGTGTTCGCCAGTTGGAGGAGGCCGCTCGGGAGGTGGCAGATGAAGTGACCCGCCCTCGTCCAGTGGAAGAAGAGAACGTACAGGACATCCAGGTCATGCTCAAGAGTGACGCCCACCATGCATCCATCCGAAACCTCAAGGTAATTAAGATGTTATTGCTGTTGTCCCTGCAGTTTTTCCTCATTCAACCCTAACATTTGGCTTTTTGTGTAGTCTGAGCAGGTGTCCCGTCTAGTGAAGGTCCACGGCATCATCATTTCAGCCACACCAGTGAAGGCCAAAGCCACTAAAATTTGTCTGCAGTGTCGCGGCTGTCGCAATGTGATCAGTAACATCCCCCTGCCCCCAGGTCTGCAGGGCTACGCTCTGCCCCGCAAATGCAACACGTGAGTCTAAATGCACTAAAGCTGGATGGGACAGTAAACTATTTTATCGTGATTAAAAAGGGTAGACAGTAATTGTTCATGTGACATTTTATATAATCGTAATAATCACCAACAAAGAAACTCCATAAATCACCGAAATGTGCAGGAAAAACAATACCTATCTATGATGTTTTCTTCTAGATCATTGTTGTTTCACCTTCACTAACAAAGTACAACACTTTAACAGTTGTTTTAAATATGGAACTGATTCATAATATCATGACATGTTTAAACTGTCAGCAACTTTCATAATCGTGATTATAATTGATTGCAGTAATTTTGGACATGATAATCCTGACACCAAATTTCTATATTGTCCCATGCCCAGACTTGATTCAGCAGTTACACACAGAATTACAAAGTGATTGTTGCATTGTTTTTGACACTAGCATACATATCAGACAGAGCTCAAGGAAAAATGTCATATCTTTAAAGTGCTGTTAGGTGTCACTGGAATCGATAGAAAAGTGTGATTGCGCAGAATTTCCATAATTGTCTTTATGCCTTTTTGTTGAATTCAGGGAAAATGTATAAATTATAATTTGACTCTCCTCTTCAGGGAAAACGCAGGCAGAGTAAAGTGCCCTTTGGACCCATACTTCATCATTCCGGACCGCTGTGTGTGCGTGGACTTTCAGACTCTACGTCTCCAGGAGTCTCCAGATGCTGTTCCTCACGGAGAGATGCCCCGGCACCTGCAGCTCTACTGTGACCGGTAAGGTTGAGAATCCAAGTAAACACTGATCGTTTTTAAATCAACCTACATGTAATCTAGCTGTGTAAAACTATGACTTGCACATCAATAAAATGAATATTGGTCATTATGCAGTGAGTAGTTTCATCCCTCATAAAACTGGTCTAATTGGAGCTCCTCGTTGTCAGATACTTGTGTGACAGAGTGGTACCAGGAAACAGAGTGACCATCCAAGGAATCTACTCTATCAAGAAAATGGCCGCTGCTAAGGGCAGAGGCAAAGATAAGGCTGCGGGAGTGGGCATCAGAGCGTCTTACCTGAGGGTTGTGGGTATTCAGGTAGACACTGAGGGCACAGGTAAGCTCTGACAGTAACTCTTGTATTATCCTGTGTGTTGTGGAAGAGGATAATAGTTTTTTCTGTTGGCAGGTCGTGGTGCCACTGGCTCTGTGTCGCCCCAGGAGGAGGAGGAGCTGAGGGCGTTGGCAGGTACTCCTGATGTGTACAACGCTCTGGCCCGCTCATTGGCCCCCTCCATCTATGGCAGTGATGATCTGAAGAAGGCCATCACGTGTCTGCTTTTTGGAGGCTCCAGGAAAAGGTCAGAGGAGAGATGGATTTAATGGATTTAAATTCTACAGTGTCTCATAAGGCCCTGTGCTTTTGAGTAGTAAAGTATAGTTGTGTATATGGTATATATCAGGCAGGGTTTTTTTTTTAGTTTTCACAATCCTTATTTTAAATGCCTCTTCTCTTGTAGACTTCCAGATGGTCTAACCCGCAGAGGAGACATTAACCTGCTGATGTTAGGAGATCCTGGAACAGCCAAATCTCAGCTGCTAAAGTTTGTTGAGAGGTGCTCTCCTATTGGGGTAAGTTCTTTGCTATTGTATGAACTATTTTAAAGGAGGAATTTACAGTTGGACAGAATTTTCAGCTAGACATGACACCCGTTTGTATTGACTTTTTGTGGTTCTGCTGCTTTAATTCTCATAAACCTTGTGTCATGCTAGGTGTACACTTCGGGTAAAGGGAGCAGTGCAGCTGGTCTGACCGCCTCTGTCCTCAGGGACCCTAACACCAGAGGCTTCATCATGGAGGGAGGGGCCATGGTCCTGGCAGATGGAGGAGTCGTGTGCATTGACGAGTTTGACAAGGTACAACAGAGCTCTGTTATGTTGGTCACTGGACTGAAAATAATTACTATAATTAAAATGCCCATATTATGCCATTTTCTGATCTGTTATGTTGTTTCCTCATTAAAAACATACCTGGAGTTGTTTTGTTTCATTCACACTTGTAACCCTACATATTTGGAATGAACAGAAACAGAAAACCCTGTTCCACCTTGTGATGTCATGTAGTAATACAGGAAGTGCTCCTCTGCATTTTTAAACTCCATACACCTTCACTAGAATTAGTTGGATAATTTCAGTCATGGAATTGCCCATCTCTGCTGAGCAAAAGGTAGCTGTTAACTTGAAACCTACTGGTTCATGACATCACAAGGTAGAACAAAGTATTTTAAGCTTTGTAGATTGACTAATAATAAAGGATTACTCAAACGTGACAGAAACACAACTCCATGTATGTTTTTGAGGAGGTAACAGCGGTCATTCATTGCTAAAAGCTCAGGAGTAAAATTTGCACAATACAATATAGGCTGTAAGTAAATACTTCAATAAAAAATCAACAACCTTTTTTAAAGATTTGTTATCCCTTTTAGATGAGAGAAGATGATCGAGTGGCCATTCACGAAGCCATGGAGCAACAGACCATCTCAATTGCCAAGGTATTCAATCACTCAGAAGCAGATGTTACAAGTTTTTGTAGAGCTTTGTAGGTTCTAATGCCTCTTGTTTTAGGCTGGTATCACGACCACGCTGAACTCTCGCTGTTCAGTGCTGGCTGCTGCTAACTCTGTATTTGGACGATGGGATGACACCAAAGGAGAGGACAATATTGACTTCATGCCTACCATCTTGTCTCGATTTGACATGATCTTTATCATCAAAGACCATCATGACCAACAGAGAGACATGGTCAGTTGGAACCCAAAATTTGTTTAGTCACAAAAAGATGTTCTGTAGTTTTAACGATTGCTGCTCTTGTTTCCAGACTCTGGCTCGGCACGTGATGAATGTCCACCTGAGCGCTCAGACACAGACTGAGGGGGTAGAGGGTGAGATCCCACTGGCCACATTTAAGAAATACATTGCTTATGCCAGAATGTAAGTACCTGTGGATTATAGCCTCCAATCCTTCAGAATAGGTAAACTCAATTTGTAATGCTCAACGTTGTACTTGTGCAGAAAATGTGGCCCTCGCCTGTCTGCGGCAGCTGCAGAGAAGCTGAAAAACAGATATGTGGTGATGAGGAGTGGAGCCAGAGAACATGAACGTGAGAGTGACAAGAAGCCTTCAATCCCCATCACTGTCAGGTATTTATTTTTAACCACTTGTCTCCTCCATGGAATTAAATGCATATTGCAGGTGCCAAATAAGTATTGATCTTGAAATGTAGATGTCTGTTAATGTATAGACATGGTTTTCATTACTACACATGACTTATTCTCAGCAATGCATTTTTGTCTTTTACAGGCAGTTGGAGGCAGTAGTGCGCATCGCAGAGTCTCTGGCTAAGATGAAGCTGCAAGCGGTGGCAGGAGAAGAGGAGGTGGACGAGGCTCTTCGACTGTTTCAGGTCTCTACCCTGGATGCCGCCTTATCGGGGAGCCTTTCAGGTGAGTGCTAGTGCTGTTCAGTTTAGTTGGATTACTTTTAACATGCTTTTGACACACATGAATTTATGCAGGTGTGGAGGGCTTCACCAGTCAGGAGGACCAGGAGATGCTGTCTCGTATTGAGAAGCAGCTCAAGAGACGCTTTGCCATTGGCTCTCAGGTTTCTGAACACAGCATTGTACAGGACTTTACCAAACAGGTGAGTTGTAGAGATGCAAATATTTAAAATGAATGCCATCTGCCTTTGTAAAACTTGATTTCTAAACGTTTGGTGTCTAAAAGTTAATTTACTAAATACAACTGCTTGCAAGAGATTACGTCAAGATTAAAATTCAAAAACCACCAGAGGGCACTACAGGCACAATGGAGACAGCTGTTCCTCAGATATACAGTCCCTGACAAAAGTCTTGTCGCTTATCCATTTTGTAGAAACGAAAGCTTATAACCTGACTTTAAATTAATGGATTGGTTTTAGAAATGTCTCATATGAAAGCTAAAACCCTCCCAAATTATGCTCAATATACTAAAATAAATTTGCTTCACTGAAGAAAGATTGATCATTTCTTTGTACTTGACGCTGAGAAACATTGAAGGTGTCAGCCACCTCAGCAGTGGATCTGGTCTTCAGCCTCTTGATAATTAACACTTTGGTCTCAGGGTGGATCTTGGGCAGGTTGTCAGAGGTCAAGTTGCAGTTGATATGAAGGTCTGGTGTGCTGGGGTTCTTTTTATACACACCCACTAATTGATTGATCAGTAACTGATCACAGGTGAGGCTGTAATCTAGGATTGGGTGCATCATATGACAAGGCGACAAGACTTTTGTCTTGCCAAAATCTGACCTTTCTGTGTTCATTAAATGATCAGTCTTTCTTCAGTGAAGCAAATTTATTTTAGTGTATTGAGCATAATTTGGGAGGGTTTTAGTTTTCATATGAGACATTTCTAAAACCAATCGATTAATTTAAAGTCAGGTTATAAGATGCTGTTTCTACAAAATGGATAAGCGACAAGACTTCTGACTGTATATCCCACTTTTAACTCTGCCTATAGTAACAAGATAATACATATTTATTAGGCAGATTGGCGAGCTATTCAATTCATTACACAAAATTGACTCGTGAGCTTTTTTGTTTATAATTCTGTGACCTCATGACCTTTCCATACTCAGAATTAAAATGCACTAGGAAACAGGAAAAATGTTTTTATCTTCAGTATTAGAGATATTTAGTGCAGATGTTGACAGCTGTGTGTCATGTGAATAATCACTTGAACCCAAGTGGCAAAGGGCCCCATTTTAGATTTGTCTTGGGGCCCCTGAAGGTTAGATCAGGCTTTATGTGATCTCATCAAAAACATATCCAGGTTGCTCAAACATATGTGAATAAAACTATTTATTACATCTCCAAACCTCAAAATTTTCTGTTCAACCTTGTGATCTCATGAAGCAGCAGTTGTTAAGTTAACAGCAATCTTTTACCTTCAGTTCAGTAGAGATGGGCAAGTCCAGGTCTGAAATAATCCAAATGATTCTAGTGAAGGTGTACGGCATTTAAAAATGCAGTGAAGCATTTCCCGATATTGCCACATGACATCACAAGATGGAATAGTTTTCTGTTTCAAAGAAGAACTCTGCCTTAATCTGCAGGGTTTGTATTTAATGTATGTGAATCACAACACAGCTTTGGGTATATTTTTGATTAGGAAGGTCCGTTGGATCAGAAAAATACCGTGATGTAGACGACAAGTGGTTAAGAAAACCACTTGTCTATATGCCGTCCCCCCACTTTTTTACTGTTTATATCTTGTTCTTGTGCAGAAATACCCGGAGCATGCCATCTACAAAGTGTTGCACCTGATGCTGAGGAGGGGTGAGATGCAGCACCGTATGCAGAGGAAGGTTCTCTACAGAGTCAAGTAGTCACTCAAGCCATGGTCATGTACATAGGTCTGATCTGCGCTTATTATGAGCCAACAGAGCATTCTTAGAAATTACTGTCTAAAAAATGTGGTGAATGATTTTGTATGGAAAAAAATGTTATAAATGTGTAATCTTTAGTAATAAAGTGTTAAACCCTTATCTGTTATATATATATATATATATTTTACACATATTGATGCTGCACCACATTTTAATAAAATACTTTCAGTATCTTTTACTAACAATTGACAATTAGTTTACAAAGCATTACAATATTATTTTCATCTTGTACACAAGCTTTCAAGATACTGGGAATCTAATTAGTTTAATGACTGTCATTAAATATTTTAAAACCTTAGATTAGGCTACTGTTTTGTTGATTAAATAACATAATTATACCTTAAGAGATTACAGAATCAATACATTTTTTGTTGAATCCAACTACCATAGTTTAATTATGAAAAAAACATTCATATGGTATCAAAATAGAATACTGGATCATCTTAAAGTGCATCTTGCGGTGAAATCATGGTTTAAAAGTTATACAGTCCAATGGCTACAGTGAACAGCCCCACACACAGCCCCACAGTGAGCTGCAAAGTAGAGGGTGGGGGGAAGGAGGCCCTCTGAGATGTTTCTTTGGGCTTCTCTGCAGATTCAGATATCACACTCAGCATTTTCTGTAAGTCATCAAAAACCTGGGAATAAAAAAAAATATATCATTTTTACATTATAACAAGTATTTTTCAACAGCATTTTGTGATATGTTGAGCACTTTGGGAACATTTCACTGTAATTTTGTGAAACATGAAAATTTGCTTATTGATCCAACTATGTTCTTTTGGCACATTCAATATTTTAGGTCAGCACCAGAGCTAAATTTCAATTAAAGCTAAATTATTTTAAACGGGGACCTAAACCTGTGTAGGTTTGCAATTAGAATAAAAACAATTCCAGAGACTATCTAATCTATATGGATTATTCTTGTGTTTGGTTGCTAATAAATATTTCTAATATTTATCAATACAAACTGAAATATCCAATACAAAACAAACATTGTTAGCCGTCTGACCTGGATATTAAAGTTAAAAGCAGCCACAGCCTCCTGTAGGACCTCTGTCCTCTGCTCCTCCGACAGTTCGATGCTGTTCATTCTGCTCCGGTACAGCTGTTTGAAGCGGTTGGCACTGCTTACTCCAGGAAAGGAGAAGAAAGCAAGTCCATCTGTGCCCTCCAGCTCCATGGCCTTGTGTGCAAGCTTCCCCAGGACCTGACCACCTGAAAGGTCTCCCAGGTAACGAGTGTAGGCATGGGCCACCAACAGTTCTGGCTTCTCCTTACCAACCTGGAAGGAGGAACATCTTTATAAGTTTTATTTATGATATTGGCTAATTAAAAAAGGTTGTTTGACTGCAAAATTAAGCACATTTTGTAATTTTAATTGTATACCCTTGTATTTAATTTGTATTTGCCAGTAAGTGATGCTGAAGAATCAGTGTAATGGATGATTGCTACTGAATACATTTGTGAATGGCCTATCATCTCTTATGTTGACCGTTATTCATCCAAATTTTCACTTCTCCTTTAGGGCAGAGTTCAACTAAGGACAGTTGCCACACTCACCCCTTCATCACATGAAAATCATATGTCTTACCTCTCGTAGCCTCTGTGCATATCGGTGTGTGGCTGCTGGGACAATGACCTTGCTCCTCCATTGTGGACCCAAGAAGAACTCCAGGTCCCTCTCCAAAGCCTCAGTGCGGTCCAGTTCCTGAGGGAAGTATATGGGAGCCACAGCTGGATGAGTGGAGTTTCTGTCCAAAGCCTCCTCCAGTGCTGTGTAGATCTCATAGAGAGAACACAGCAGAACCTATGGTACAGCAAACATAAGAATACATCAGTTCGATAAAATGTTTAGTTTTATTATAAGACATTCATATTATTATTTTGTATACAAACAGATAAAGACATGCTTTTGAAGGGTACCAAGCCTAATTAAAGCCTTGTTGGTGCATATTGTTTTGAATTGTATCACAAACCATCTGGGAAGAATACTAAAATCTGTATTTACTATTACAGATGCAATACTATTACAGAAATATGAATGTGACCAACTGTGGAGCGTGGTGGTTTACCTTGTACTGTGTCCGAGTGATTTGTCCCTTCTGGAAATTGGTCATAAGTTCTGTGTTCTCCGCTCTCACATGTGTCTCCTGAGTGGCAACTTTAATCTGCTCTGACAGGTCACTGTAACAAAGCATACATTTGGTCATCTTGGTTGAGGGCAACAGTAGTGAGCAAGTTACATACAGACTACCATTAATTCACTCTTATGCATTTTGTACGGTCTTACATAAAAAAATTCCCAACATTGTAGTCTTCATTCACAACCCAAATTTAAAATGAAAATCCAATCAAAACATAAGGTCTACCTGTCAGATTCCTGTAAGTCAACTTTTCTGGCACTTTTCAAGGGTTCCATCTACACAAACAACATTTAATTGAATCCACACACAATAGTAATACTGCATAAATATAACCATACATCAGAGGATTCATGTCACCTTAAGCTGGTGTCTCTCTTCTCAGAGTGTGGGAGTGAGATGATGTGATTTGTGCTGTTCTATTGTCCGGTTTTATATCTCCAAAACATACTGCTGACTGACTAGGGAAGTGGAACTGCTGACACCAATGTGACAAAGTTCTACAACTAAACTTGATAAAGCAAATTGGAGGAGGAAGCTCAAAGCATGACACAGCTCTTAAATGTCACACGACTACACTGTTATGTACAAATCACCCATCCAAATATATATATATATATATATATATATATATATATATATATATATATATATATACACACACACACACACATTCTAATGAAAGACAAAGTGATGCATCACATAATATTATATAATATATATAATTTGTTTGACCTGGTGAGTCCGGATTTTTGTTCTTTATTTTGTGTAGGGATAGTTTGTGGGTTGGTTTTCGTTAGGGTAGGAACAGCGGTATGCTGGCAGCTCCATTGGCCCTGTATAGGGTTTGGCCTATCCAGCACACCGTCCTTATTTTAACTATAATAAAATCTTTCCTTTGTTACTTTGTTTTTTTGGGGTGCACAAGTTAAGGATTTTCTCTCCACATCCAAACCTAGAAATTGAGAAACAAAACTGAATAACAAAAAAGTAAAAATAAAATTAATGAATCCTTAACTTTGCTTTCCTGTGTTGTTTCACAAATATGTTTCGATCAGTTTTTGGGTCATAACAGTGGCAAGTCCAGGAGGAACCACCAGGCAGTGCGCTGGGTTATGTTCGCAAAGATATTTATGGTAAGGACTCATTCAAAAGTGTTCAGTCATTGACCTTTCACTACACATTCCCTGCAAATATTAGGTCTACCAAATTGTATGAGCTCTTCACCTGAACTTCATGATGAGAGATTTCATCTTCAGCTCTTAAAACACCAAAATCTGATCTGATAAGATATTTGTATGCATTTGTTTGTTTGGCATTACAAAATAATAAAATGCACAATTATTGACCATGGTTGTCATCAAACACACATCAGTATCTGCATAATATTACAATTTGGTAAAATAACAGCTCTTGGTATTAATAACTAGATATCATTTGCATAAACTGAAACTCTGCATGTTTTTATTTTATTTATTACTTATTCTCCTTTTCGGGGGCCGTGGTCGTAACATATTGATCATACACGTATTGGTAGTTTTCAGGTCCTAGAATGTGATGTCATGCTCACAGATGGGGGAAGAGCCAGATTTCCCTTTTGATAACATTGAACTTTTCCATTAAATATTGGAAAGGTAAATTTCCAAATATGGATCTTGATCATTTCTATTACTGACTAGAACCAAGACCATGCTATATTACAAGAAAAACCCGCAGCTGAACAACATTAATTTTAGCTGCCCCTCATCTGTATTAAATAATATTGGACTATAGACTATTAAAACATTAGGGACCATTCTCAGTTAGAAATGTACAGTAAGCTCGTCAAAAGTGATCACTTGGTCTAGTTTGGCTGCCCTCAAAGTATTGAGACAGGAAAATACCACAGAACTATAATAAAATCCTCTTATTATACATCCATGGAAAATACAGCTCGTTAGCCTCATCCGCTAGGTGCGTTAAGCACGTGACCGCTAGGGGCGGAGCTAAGTCAGGCCAAATCACATCCGAGATTCTTATGTAGTGTGTTACATATTTCCAGCAAACGGCACTACTACGATCACCAGCAAACATGTAGCAGATTTACCGGAAAGGTGTGCAAAAGGTACGGAGTTTTCTGACACTCAACGTGCGCACTAAACATCTGGTTCTTCAGAGAGCGCCAACTAGCTCCGCTATCCGCATCAGCCACACAGCTACAAGCTAGCCTCCTTTTCTAAGTATCACCATAGTTTTTGTAGTTTATTTCACAATAATCTAACGGTAAGGTTTTTGGTCACTTTTTTGGGTTGTGCTAAAACATTGTCACAGTGTACCAGAACCATAAATTGTTACGCCATGATCATATACAGTCTATGGCCATGCTGCATTTTGTTTATACATTTTTCCAACTACACTTAAAACATTGGCCATTTATTTTATAGAACAAGATCAAAAATGTAATTAAATCTCAAATCTGGACACAAAAACGCACACAAAAAAGGAGCTGCCAAAATAGTGATTAAGTTATTATGTATATGCATTTATCCCCTTGGCTTTAACAATTTAACAGTTATTGATATTACTTTGTCTTTGCACTATTTTATGAAATGCAAATGTTTACGTGAAGTGCAATATTTCATTAAAAAAAAAAAAAGATTGATTAAACTGTAACTAGGCACGTATTGCTGGGTTTCAGATTCCATCACAATATTCTATAGACCAATATTGATTAATACAGATGGGGGACAGCAAAAATTAAAATAGTTAAAATCCAAAATTATGTTGTACTAAAGTGAGTTCTTGAGTTTAGTTTATAGTTGAAAATGCCAGGTTCACCATTTGTGAATTTACCTTTTGGATGTTTCATGGTAAAGCACAATGTTATCTATAGGTAAATCTGGTTCTTGCCCCCATTCTGAGAGTATGACATCATCACACTTAAATCTGAAAACCACCAATGGAAACGTGGAACTAAAATGTTGGTTCCTAACAGGTGTCATGTGAGAATACAACAGGGCCGGGTTGGCTCCTTATGAATAGCAGCAAATAGTTTACTCTTTATTTCAGGGGATGGATCCAAGCCGGGTGTATTTGCTGTGTGTCCTGATGGGCTTTATTACATGTTCATCCCAGCACCCCAACAGTACCCATCGTCATGACTACTGTGTACTGGGGGCAGGTCCATCTGGACTGCAGATGGGACACTTCCTGTCTAGAACCCAGAGAGACTACATCATATTAGAGAGGAACTCAGGCCCAGGGAGCTTCTTCACTAAGTAAGGAGCTCATAATTCACTCTGATATCTTGTGTATCATTGTTTTGTGCACATGCAACACTAATCCTGATGTGAGTTCTAAGCAATTATGAAAATATGATTTGTTATACTTCTGTAACTTTTACCTATTTTTTGTCCCATAGATATCCTAGACACAGAAAGCTCATAAGCATTAACAAGATCCACACGGGCAGTTATAACCGTGAGTTTAACCTGCGTCATGACTGGAACTCTTTGCTCAGCGATAAACCCAACTTGCTGTTTAAACGTGTGAGCAGTGAGTTTTACCCTGCAGCTGACATGTATCCCTTGTACCTGTCCCTGTATGAACGAGAGCTGGGCCTGAGCGTACGGTACGGGGTAGACATTGGAAACATCAGAGCCCTTCCATCAGACAGTGGGAGGCAGTATGTCCTCACCGATCAACAAGGCTCCTCATATTTCTGCAGGTACTTTCTTGAGTGGTTGTATTGTTTTGTTTCAGTTGTCCAGGTAGGATCACTCAGTTGTCCCAGTAGGATCCATAGCAAAGGAGAAATTCTGTTCTGTCAAATGCACAAACGTTTTTGATTGAATACGTTTCGCAGCTCATCCAAGCTGCTTCCTCATTTCTGGTCAGATTGCTGGTGGACACAGTCTTATATTCACCTGAACGGAGGAGCCAACTAACAAAATTTCTCCTTTGCTACAGCTGTACTGTTGTAAATTGCATTTAGTTTTGGCCATTAATAATCTTCTTACTGACCATTGTCTTTGTTTTGTTATACAGTGTTCTCCTGTTAGCTACTGGTTTGTGGGTACCTCAGACCATTGAGTTTGTGGGCTCAGATCTGGTGGAGGGGTATGAGTCCATCTCTACAAACCCAGAGGACTACAAGGACCAGGCTGTTCTCATTCTGGGGAAGGGAAACTCTGCCTTTGAGACTGCTCAGAGTCTGTTGGGAAGTGCCAGTCGCGTTCACATGGTCAGCCGCAGCCCAGTGAGACTGGCTTGGCAAACACACTATGTAGGAGACCTAAGGTATCATATAATATTATTCGTGCTGGCAGCTAAAAGGTTTTGCTATCCATTTCTGTTCAAGATACAGTACATATTTTTATTTTGATAGTAGGTATTTGGAGTAGAAGGCACAAAAAGTGCAAAAAATATCAAGCTAGATTTGTAAATCACGCAGCTCCATGTGTTTTCTTCTAGAGCTGTGAACAATGAGGTCCTGGACACATATCAGTTGAAGTCTCTTGATGGTTTAGTGGAGACTCACCTTGAGGAGATTGCCATCACCAAACGAACAGAGGAGAGCAGATCCAAACATGGAAAAAACCAGAAGGAGAAGCTGTACCTGACTTTAAATAAGTTCATGCCGAATGGAAGCAGTAGTTCTAACCTGAGAGCAGAGGAGCTGTCCGGCTATCACATCGACAACTTCTCTATGAGGAAACCCTACGACCGTGTGATTCGCTGTTTGGGGTTTAGATTCAACTTTAGTATATTTGACAGGTATTGTTATTACCATTGTCAACACTGTAGCAGTTGAAAGACAAAATGCATAAAATAATGTGTGTAAATAAACCTTTAAGTAAGTTTAAAAAGTATAGGTACCACTCTTTTGTTTTGCTAGTGATCTAATTTTTAAATGTGCCTACTAGGACGGCATGCCCGCCCAATAGTGAGAATGCCAAAGGGAGGTTGCCTGCAGTGACAGCCTGGTATGAAGGGAAAAACACTCCTGGTTTGTTTGTGCTGGGGACAGCTGCCCACTCAAGAGACTATCGCACCTCTGCTGGAGGCTTTATACATGGTTTTAGGTACACAGGTAAGAATATGTTGTTTTCACTAAAATAAAGCCATACAAAATAAATCTTTAGAATAATTTTAATTGCAATGTAGTATTGTTAGATGGATGTATTTTAGGGCTGCTATGATTAATCTCAAATATGGGACTATTCAAATGGACTACTTAAATAATCGTTATCTGGACTTTTAAAAGCATGTCAAAAGATGTTTTTTTTTGCATGTGGCATTATTAGAACAAAATGATTTTCATAAATAATCCAATTTATTTGTTAGTATTCTCTATAGTAGCTTTCAGTCAGTATGATCAAAAAGTATTAAAAAAATCAAAGTAATAATCATTAGTAGTTGCAGGCCTAGATTTTATATTTATGATGATTATGTACCTTAATGTGGGTTACATATGGTGACTTGCAAACACTTCCTAGCGATACATCAGACTTGTTATGCTTGTCTTGAATTTATCCAATGGATACTGCTTTTACAGTATTTGCATTATATTGTCTTCAGTCAGAGCTGTACATCGTGTTCTTGAACATCGGTACCATGGTCACCCGTGGCCCTCCACTAAACTGTTGAGCACACAGCTGCTGCCCTGGATCCTGAAGAGGGTCAACGAGGCCTCTGGACCATACCAAATGGTGCAGGTGCTAGGTGACATTGTTCTACTGCAGGGGTCAGTTCAAGTTAATGTTGCAATAATTTTTATTTATGTTTTAAACTTTAAATGTATGTTTTTCTATATATTGGTGTTCATGGGTGACTAGAGTCTATCCCAATAACAGCTAATAGTGCAGTTTTGACATGCAATCACAACTGGTCAATTTACTGACATTATTTCACATAAAACAAGTATGTTTGCGGAGTACCCAGAGAGAACCTGCTGAACACAGATGCCATGCAGACATCTAGTGCCTACAAGAACACTAGCTGGCTAGCTCTTAATGTTTTTCTCAATGTATCCTAATTTTTGCCCATAGCTCTCATTGTAAATACCTGGAGGAGTTTCCGCTTCAAGCCTTGCCTCAGTTTTCCTCCCTGTCTGGTCACAAAGTCACCAATGGACTAATAATCCTTGTTCTGCAATACGGAAAAACGAAAATGGACTTTTTAGGTCATAATAGAGCTCAAACAGACTGGACCAAAGCTTGGAAATCAAACTTTCTGCATCCTGTTTTATACTACTACGACAAACTTCCTACTGGTGAGTGTCATAAATATTTATTCATTTTATTTGTCTTTACTGTTTTAACAGTCAAATGTAAAATATGTCTCCTTTGATAGAGGAAGAAATGAAGCTCTGCCCACATGGTTGGCCCTTACCAAGGCCGAAAGCTATTCATCACATAGTGGAGGACTTCCTCACTGAATGGGATGCTCCCATATCTCACATCCAACCACTGCAGCGTTTCCTCGAATACTGTGTCCAGACTGATCTTAGACATTTTTATGCAGGTATGTTTGTTGATTCAGTCATTTATAAGGAAGCAAATATCCTAAAACTGCCTATTTCTATTTTTTTTTTAACTGGTATGAGTTAGCACTCATCACAGTAAACTATCATTGCATTACATTTTATGATGGACATTGTATTGATAGCCCCATAACTGTAATATTTAGCCAGTGCTACAGCAGTGCATACTGACAATATGAAAGACACATTGTAAGATATTATTTTAATAAGTGAGCATTGAAAACAGTCATTAATATGAATCAGTGGTTGGCCCATTGTCTCCAAATCAAGTTTATGCTGTAAAAAATGTGTATTACTATTCAATAACAACACTCTTATTTGGTCATTGGTGATTTTCTGTTGCAGAATCATGTTTTCGTCTATCTTTGACCCATCGCCGGCCACCATTGTCCTGTCAGCATGGATACCTGAGAGGGCAGGGGCTATCCCAAAATGGACAGATTGGACAATCAGCCTACAACACGATGATGTCATCTCCTGGTAAAAATGAAGATGCCCCACAACAAGAGAAGTCTACATTGTCCAATTATCTGACACAAGCTGGAATCCCCATGGCCTCAAGAATTAAACATGAACTCTGAAGGCTATGCCTACGTTACCCATCCTTCCTACCCTCATCTGCATAACAGATGGCTAAAACTGGAATAGATATTCAGTTAACACCATATCACTAAAAATATCTGGCACAGGCACAGACAATTTTAGGCTACTTCATAAACTGCTAATTAGTTTAATGAATTCATGCAGTGACAGTACCTCAAACATCTTAACTACTCCATATCAGTGCTGCCTGATTGTTGAATGTTAAGCAGCAGGTCCCAGGTTTCACAGTTTACTGAATGTGCTCCCTGCTCTTTACCTCCACTGCTCTCTTTCACACTATATTGTTCTTGCATATGGTGCACTATTTTATATCACTGGACAGCTATTTTTGTGAAAGTATAAACACATTGACACTTTAAAAAAGTGCCTATCCATGCTCATCTGGGTTGCCAGCATAGACTGTAAATCTATATACTTGTGCATTTCAGAAAAGTAAAAAAAAATGTTGTCACATATATTATATAGACTTTCAAGCCGCATTCTGAGTCTATACAATATAGGGATTTGACTTTCTGAAATAGGTGACAAAAAATATGAACTTTTTCATGATTGTTTTTTTTAGATGGACTGGTATATATTAAATTATTTAATTCTATGGCAGTTTCAAGTGTATCATGATGTGTATATAATTTTCTACAATTTATATTTAACAGAGTTTATTGGTGACAATGTAACAATGTAAATAAATTTATTTTATAGCACCGCGCATGCGTAGTAAGTTCTTGCATTTCTCGCGATTCCATTGGACAAGAGCCACGCAAAAACGTGCTTCCTCATTGGTTGAAATGTGCGAGTACTATCGCCTGTACAATAGGCGTGTCTTTTACTAGTTTTATCTAGAAAATGTGAGACGGGATGCGTTAATGCTACAAGAAAGCTTCGATTATAAAGGAAGATAAAATATTGACAATTATGCACATAATTCACATTTTTCGTCTGGAATGGACAGCATCTAGTGAAGCGACTGCTGTGTAAAACACGACCCCCTTATGTTGTGATCGCGACAGACTATGGACGGGTGGAGCCCCATCGTTGCTACTGTTTCTGACAACGACAGGTCCAGCTCGGAAGGGGAATACATGATCGAACCAGGACCCGAAAACGAAGCGAGAAAAGCGGGTGAGGGCAGCGTGGACATGGTCGAAGACGGAGGAACGGCTGTGGGCTTTGGCTTGAGTGGGATAGGGGAAGGGAAGGTGCTGCTGGGCCGAGTGAGACAGATGGACGATAAAGAGCTGCGGTACTTGCACTTGTTGTGGCAGCCAGGACGGGCAGAGGTAGACTCCGGAGGGGGGCAGAAGAAACTTGGGAAGGTGCTGGGTGGCAAGTCCAGGAGGCACCAACGGGCTGTGCGTAGTCTGGGTCCCATTGGCAAAGACATTTATGGTAAGAGTGTTATTATTTAATTATTGAGTTTCACTATACAGTCCTAGCAAATATAAAGCCTACCAAACTGTATGATCTCTTCACCGAAACTTCATGATGAGGCATTTCGTCTTCAGCTCTTGAAACACCAAAACACTCATGGGTCATCCCACTCCAATCTCCGAATGTCCCCACACGACCATCTCAGATTTGGCTGAAAATATTCTAGGAGGTTCACACACTTTCCAGTAGGAAAAGTCCAAAATTTTAGCTCCCAACTACATATCGTTTTGTCATTAAAATTATTTTGTCAACTACCCCCTGACTCTGTTTGAGCAGAGTTTTCCGAGGAACCACTTTCAAATTGCTGTATCTAAAAAAAACTATTTAAGGTAAGTCCTTCAAATTTTCAAGGGTTAAAATTTGGGTAATGCACAAATTTTGGACGTGTTAAACACATACCTCTAATCTTTCTGTAACAGTCCATTTAATGTTTGTGGGTGCTGTCATTTTTTAGTATAACATGGCAAAGATGGCATTTTTCCATTTTTAAACCTTAATATCTTCTAGACCGTTAATCACAAAGGGCCAGTTTTAAAATACAAAGTACACAGCGTGTGTGGGAAAGTTGTATGTTCAATATCAAACCTCTGTCTTTGAAATCACACTTTCCACAGTCCTTCAAAGATGCCCTCAAATTTGAAGAGTAGACTTTTTTTTTGCAAATTGAAGCCTCCAGAAATCTGTGATAAACCTAAAGGACATGTATAAAAGTCCACATACCTTAGCCAAATTTTAACCCTTGAAAATTTGAAGGACCTACCTTAAATAGTTTTTTAGATACAGCAATCTGAAAGTGGCTCCTCGGAAAACTCTGCTCAAAGAGAGTCAGGGAGTAGTTGACAAAATATTTTTAATGACAAAACTATAAGATGCTGGGAGCTAAAATTTGGGACTTTTCCTATTGGAAAATGTGTGAACCTCCTAGAATTTTTTTCAGCCAAATCTGAGATGGACGTGTGGGGACATTCAGAGATTTGCTGTGGGATGACCTTCATAAGATACATTTATGCATGTTTGATATTACAAAATTAAAATGGACCATTATTGGTCATGGTTGTCATCAAGCACACAACAATGTCTGCATAATATTACCATTTGGTAAAACGACCACTCTTAATACTAATAACTAGGTATTGTTTCTATAAACTCTGCATGTTTTTCTAGCTGTGAAAAGATTGCGAGAAGCAGCCAACGGCAATGACATTGACACAGGTAGGAGATGTCTGTTGTTCTGTTCTTGAGTACTGGTAACATCCTCTAAAATATGTTTTTCTGTATTTGACCAGTCCGGAGGCTCCTGGAGGATGACATAGACCCATGTGCAGCAGATGACAAAGGAAGAACCGCACTCCATTTCTCCTCTTGCAATGGCAATGAAAGCATTGGTAGGGCTGGTGTGATTGGCTAATACCGTTACTCTGTAAATACAGCAGCATGTGCCCTGTTACACAATTTACATTACATACATTGATGAGAGGTATAATATGCTTCCTGTATTCTGTTTTCAGTGCAGTTGTTGCTGAGCTATGGTGCTGATCCCAACCAGCGGGACAGTCTTGGAAACACACCTCTACATTTGGGTAAAAAATTGCACTTTTGTATTTTGACTTGGACATGACTTAGCCATAACAGTGTTGGTTTTTTTTCTGTGTCTGTCTTAATGTACTTCTCATAATGCAGAAATATTGCACCATATATCAAAAAAAAAAACTTCTGTGGGTTGGGGTTTGGATAGGCTGATTGCTCTCTCTGTATGTGTTTTTTGCAGCCGCCTGTACCAACCATGTGCCTGTCATCACCACACTGCTCAGAGGAGGTAAGACGGCTATAATGGTAGACAAATGTCCATCTAACATTGTATGTATATATAATTCAAAAGACTAAATTCCCCTGGTAGGGGAATAGCAATTAATAGATTTCACAAAGGTAGTGGTTGTACCCAATCTATGAAAATAATCTATTAGAAATACATTTCCAAAACGTATAATTATCCGAGAACATTCACAGATCAATTGAATAAACTGGTTAGTGGTTTTATATAATTGTATATATTTATCAGGAGCCCGTGTTGACGCTTTGGACCGAGCTGGTAGGACGCCTCTACATTTAGCCCGTTCGAAACTCAATATTTTACAAGAAGGAGATTCTCACAGCCTTGAAAACCTAAGGGGAGAGGTCACACAGGTAAATGAGGAAATGTTTTTTAAATAACTTTTACAGGTTATATTTTTTGTAACATGTATTTTTTTCCCTCAGATTATTCAGATGTTGAGGGAGTATCTAAATTTGATGGGTCAGAGTGAAGCAAAGGAGCGACTTGAGCACATATCAACACAGCTTCAACACACACGTACTAAAGAACAGGTTGGATGACTGTCAGACTAAAATGCTTGTACTTTCAATTAATATGACTACATTTTCCTAACATATTGTTATTTTACTATTCCCTTAGGTGGATGAAGTGACTGATTTGCTGGCCAGTTTTACATCTCTCAGCTTACAAAAACAGAATTTGGGAGATAGGTAAAAAAAAAAAAAAAAGACATGTAGAGAGCTGGCATCTCAGTTTTTAAATAATTATTTAAAGGTTTTCATTGAGTGTAAATCAGTGACTGTTTATGTTGATCAGGTATACCATTGTGACCACTGACAGGCAAAGTCAATAACACAAACCGTATTATCTCTCCACCATGGGATGAGTTAAAATTCTCTACTTAAGAATATATAAAAAAATTCAGTGATTTGATGAATACCAAAATGTGGCTAGCTGTTGCTGTGTCAGAGCATCTACAAAACTGCAGCAAAAGAAATGCTTCTAATGGAGGGAACCAATAGGGTTAACACTAATCCATTACAAACAAACCTCAGATTGCTTCTCTGTTTATCAGCATGCTCCCTTTTTGTTTTATCATCAACTGCAGGTGGCTACAATACTGTATCTTTAAGGGTTCTTGAGTTTTGTTTTTAGAGTGATTTCACTGTTGATTGTCACATCATATGTATGACTTTGTCTAATTGCCGTCTCATTTGTGCTGTATGTTAAATGGAAACTTGATTTGTTTTCTGTGACTAAAAAGGATATTTCAGGACAATAAATTGTATATTTCATAGTTGTATTTTGATGTTTTAGTGAATGTACTAAAGTTACTTTTTTCTGCAAATATGACATATTCAATGTGTTCGATCCTAGAAATCTTATCTCAAAATCAGGAATCGCAAAACTTGGATGATCAAAAAACTACAGGATTGGATGAAATTCTGAAAGGCAATTTATGCAATCATGCAATACATTTCAGCGACTGAATAGCTACAAAAACAAGACATTTTTCAAGTTGCAGTTGCAGTTGCAGAGCACAACACCGGATCTGTAAATGACGATATCTAACCATCAGCTTATTGGAGGTTTTCTACGCCCGCTGACTTTTAAAACATCTTATTATGGCACTTGGAGTCTTTTGTAGTTTTTCCAGCTCGTTGATTGGCTCTTTCTGCCAAGCTCCTCCCACCTACAGGCGTGTATTGTTGATGAAAACAAAGATGGCGACTCGGTCCGCGTAAATTGGACTATTATTAAAGGTAATATAGTAGAATGACTAAATTCTTGCCGTTCAAAGTGTTGTAGGTTTTCCCCCTGTCGATAATAGTAAAAATGCAAATATCAGCACCGTTAAATGTAAATATGAGCACTGTTAAATGCATGCAGGATAAAGCCATTTCGTATCCCGTTTCAGCTCAGGCCTAGTTAAGTGCAGAAGCCTCGGTCTCGGCTGCGCCTCTATGTCCGAACAGCAGAGACCATCCTCGGCTGAGTAAACTAAAGCCATGATTATAGCAAAGTGCCAGTAGTTTGAATGACCTGAGAGGGGGTGTGTTTGTGCAGATGTGCGTAAGAAGGCGGGAGATGCTTTATAATCAACCTTGTACAAATAATCTTGTGAAACAATATATGTTCTTCAAGAATATAAGTTTATAACGAACACTTTGGAGATCACTGTCATTGAACACTGCAAGCACACATTAAACTGTTTGCATATCAAGGATCGCAGGATAGTTCTTTATTGTTATACTAATAATATATTTTGGATAGATGTTAGTCAGACAAACAAATCCATGTTATATAAAACTAACGTTTATTTTCACAACAGGTATAATTGTGCAGACCTTGTGAAATTAACACAAAATCTGGAAGGACCCATGGCATTTGAAGAAATTAAAGGTAATATGAAATGATCAAATGTACACTACTGTTCAAAAGTTTGGGGTCACTTAGAAATTTCCTTATTTTTTAAAGAAAAGCAGTTTTTTTTTCAATGAAGATAACTTTAAACTAATCAGAAATACACTATACATTGCTAATGTGGTAAATGACTATTCTAGCTGCAAATGTCTGTTTTTTGGTTCAATATCTACATAGGTGTATAGAGGCCCATTTCCAGCATCTATTACTCCAATGTTCTAATGGTACAATGTGTTTGCTCATTGCGTCAGAAGGCTTTTGCAGTCATGTTAGCACAGATGAAAACCGTTTAGCTGGTTAGAGAAGCTATAAAACTGACCTTCCTTTGAGCAGGTTGAGTATCTGGAGCATCACATTTGTGGGGTCAATTAAACGCTCAAAATGGCCAGAAAAAGAGAACTTTCATGTGAAACCCGACAGTCTATTCTTGTTCTTAGAAATGAAGGCTATTCCATGCAAGAAATTGCCAAAAAACTGAAGATTTCCTACAACGGTGTGTACTACTCCCTTCAGAGAAGAGCACAAACAGGCTCTAACCAGAGTAGAAAGAGAAGTGGCCCCGCTGCACAACTGAGCAAGAAGATACGTACATTAGAGTCTCTAGAGTCTTCTTGAGAAATAGACACCTCACAGGTCCTCAACTGGCAGCTTCATTAAATAGTACCTGCAAAACGCCAGTGTCAACATCTACAGTGAAGAGGCAACTCCGAGATGCAGCTTCAGGACAGAGTGGCAAAGGAAAAGCCATATCTGAGACTGGCCAATGAAAGAAAACGATTAATATGGGCAAAAGAACACAGACATTGGAGAGAGGAAGGTTGGAAAGAAGTGTTATGGACAGACCCCACTGAGCTGTTGTGGGAGCAGCTTGACCGTCTGGTACGTAAAAAGTGCCCGTCCAGCCAATCCAACTTTTGGAAGAAGCTTCTAGAAACGTGGGGTGAAATTTCTCCAGATTTCCTTCAACAAATTAACAGCTAGAGGCCAAAGGTCTGCAAGGCTGTAACTGCTGCAAATAGAGGATTCTTTGATTAAAGCAAATTTTAAAGGAAAAAAATTATTATTTCAAATACAAATCATTATTTCTAACCTTGTCAATGTCTTGACTATAGTTTATTCATTTTGCAACTCATGGTGGTAAATAAAAGTGTGACTTTTCATGGAAAACACAAAATTGTCTGGGTGACCCCAAACATTTGAACATCCATCCATCCATCCATCCATCCATCTTCTCCCGCTTAATCCAGCTGGGTCGCGGGGGCAGCTTGGTGCCCAATACTCACAGCACCTGACCCCCCCTATGAACCCCTCTGCAGGTGGTGAGCCCACAGGAGGGAACATTTGAACAGTAGTGTATAATAAAAAAAAAAAACACAAAAATAATTAACGTTGCTTACATTCTTTTGTTTGGTGTTTTAGATATGGGGATGGATGGTGACCGGGGGCTAGTGGCTGGCCGCAGTCAAAGAGAGAAGAGAAGGTCCTACAAAGATCTGCTGAGAGAGGAAGAAGAGATAGCAGCTGAGGTCCGTAAGTCCTCCAAGAAACGTCCAAAGGTAATAGTGCTATAACATTTATACCACAATGTCACTGAGATATATATTTTTGTTTACACAACTCCTAAATACTTTTAAACTCTTAGGATGCAGAACTATTCATGATGGGGACTGACACTCACAAGAAAAAGAAAAAGCACAGTGATGACTATTATTACAGAGGTAAATTTACTCAAATGTTTTTTTTTTTTACATTGTTCATCAAGGAAATATTGAAGAGCCACCAAACAAATGTTATCGGTGAAAGGTAAATTGTAAAGAAAAGTAGGTTTGTGCTAAATTTCCAGTATTCATCTTTGTCAGATTACGATGGCTCTGGACCTCCACCCCATAAGAAGAAGCACAAGTCGGTGGACCGCTCCCCTACACTATCCCCCTCCTCATCTCTCCCAACTGACACAGCCATGGGTCTCCTCCAGGCCATCACCTCCCCTCTAGCCACTGGCTCCGACCCCAACCCGCATCTCCACAAAAAGCCCTCCTACCCGTCCTTCTCGTCCCACTCATCCAAAGAGCGCAAACGCGAGGGCAGTGGCGGGGGGAGCAAAAGCAGCCACGCTTTCTCACATTCCCGCCCTGCTTCTTCATCCTCAAAAAAACATTCCTCCTCTTCCTCAAAGTCGTCTCTTTTCCACGGAGGACTACCCAAAGAAGAGCCGCTGACACTACGGGAAGCGGATGGACTCAAGATGAAGCTGATTATGTCGCCTGAAAAAGAGGAGAGCGATGGCTACATATACGCACCACACTCTAAAGCAAGTGTGAAAAAGGAGAAGGACAAAGACCGGGTACAGATCTCAAAGTCGCCTAAGAAGAAGACGCAGCATAGCCGAGAGCCTTTGCCGGTAGTGGGCAAAGAGGTGGAGGTTGAAGGTGAGAAAGACCTTTTTATTTAACTAGCTCTTGGGATGCCGAAATCAGAATAATGTTGCAGATATCAGTTCAGGCTCACTAGATGGCTGCATAATGTTCAAGGTTTTATTTTTTAATGCCATGGTGGCCAGCAAGGTCTGCGATGTGCAAGAGTTTGCCTTGTGCTGGATACTGAGGAATGATGTTCAAATGAGGATTAATTAAAAAAAAAAGTCTTTCAAGGTTGAGATGCATCCTATATCTCTCAAATGGTGAGGTATGGATTATAAATTTACAGCACATAATATTTTAAAACTGAATTTTCTAAGCACTTACATCTCAAATGGAGGACAACACAGGACAACTCAAACATGGACCTTTTTGCATGTCTCTTAAACTAAGAGGTGCTTCTCCATGTGAAATGACATCACAAGGTGGAATTGATTTTCCAACTCTAAATGTGTAGTATATGACAAATCCCATTACTTTTCATTGCATGTGAATTATGCTCACAGGTCATTACGGAGGAGGCCTGGGGGAGGACAGCTCTTCATCTGGAGCTGAGTTGGAGGCAGGTGAACTTGTGATTGATGACTCCTACAATACACACATGTCCAAGAAGAAGAAAAAGAGCAAAAAAAGCAAGAAGAAGAAGGACAAGGAGAAAGACAGAGATCGAGAGAAGAGTGGAAAGGACAAAAAACACAGCAAAGGTTAGGAAGGTTAATGTAAATAAAAATAAACACAATTTCATGAATAAATGGTTGTTAACTATGTTCAATCTTACCAGAAGCATCAAGACACAGCCACTCCCACCCCACAGTCACCCATAGTGCTGTTGGACCCATGTACGCCATGAGTGCACCCCTCCCTCCACACCACCACCAGGTTGTAGAAGCAATACCAGAAAAAAAGAAGAAGAAAGAGGAAAAGGATCGAGATAAACATGAGAAAGACAAAGAGAAGGTCACAAGAGGAACTCATACATATATTATTCTCTCCCTCCCTTAACTCCTGTGTTGACTGAAGCATACCCCACAAGTACTGATGTTTTATTTCTTGGTATTTTTTGTTCCCTCCTAGCCCAAGAAAAAGACCACAACTACTGCATATCAAGTATTTTGTAAAGAATATAGAGTAAACATCAATGCAGAACAGCCAGGATTAGGTGTGTTCAACATTTAAATGCATGATTCCCTTTTGGTGTCCTGGTGTTTAACTTTATGTTTGTGCGCTGTTAGTTTTTGGTGAGCTGAGTAAGAAGTTGGCAGAAGTGTGGAAAGCAATGCCAGAGAAGGACAAACTGGTGAGTTCATAATTAGTTCATATTTTACATTTGATTAAAGATATACAATAAAACTGTAAATGTATATAAATATATTGTTTGTGTCCAGGTGTGGAGGCAGAAAGCTCAACACCTACAGCATAAACAGAACAAAGCTGAGGCCACGACAGTCAAACATAAAGGCTCAGCTGATGGGAAAGGCAAAGGTCGGCTCATAAAAGGTGTACTTGTAAAAACATGTTATGGTTATTCACTTATTTTTGGCTTAGAATAAGGTCCAATGCTAAAGGGTGCACTGTGCAACATTTTTGGTAGAGGGTTGCTACTTGCTTTTATCTATAGAGATGCTGTTGCTTAGCCTTGAATGTTTCTCATTAACCACTTAATTATCCATCTCTTTGCTGATTGTTCATTTTTTCTTGTATTGCTTTGTCTAATTTCTTTATCTTGTATTGTATATATTGCCTGTTTTTAATTAATTGTCTTTGTACGGTGTCCTTGAGTGTCTAGAAAGGCTCCTCGAAATAAAATGTATTATTATTATCATTATTATTATTATTATTAAATCTATCTTGCATTTATTCAATTACAGAACCCTCTACCAGAAAGTTACATTGCACATTTAGCTATATTTTAAGGCCACTGGTGTGTATGTATTAATTCTGGTGTTTATAATAGGGAGTGGGGGCTCTGTGGGTGTGGTGTCCCCACACAAATCCCACAGTGTGTCGCTATCCCCAGCAAGAGTCCCAGACGTGGACCCCATTGACGCCGCAGCCCATCTACAACTTCTAGGGGAGTCCCTATCTTTGATAGGACACAGGTTGCAGGAGACAGAGGTCTGTATGATCCACATTTTCAGAGTTTACCAATCGCTTTAGCTAAAATCAATGTAATTTGGAATTAATTAATTTTTTTTCTGCATTTTGACCACAAAATCTCCTTTTGTTTGACAGGGGATGGTGGCAGTATCAGGGAGTCTGTCTGTGCTGTTGGATTCCATCCTTTGTGCACTGGGCCCTCTGACATGTCTCACAGCACAAATCCCACAGTTAAATGGCTGCCCACGAAAAGTCTTGGTACGACAATTTTAATTTTAATTGTGGATCAAAATGAAATATATAATTTTTTTTTTCTTTTTTACAGTCAAATACATTGGACAACATAGCCTACATCATGCCTGGGCTCTGAGTGATTTATTTTAACCATAGCTTGATGTTTGATAACCTGGACATTTCTTGTCTGTAAATGTTTTTTATTAACTGTATTTGTTTAATTTGAAAAACATTGTATTTTAAACAAGGATTTTACTGCTCCTTGATTTTAAAGTGGGTTATGTATGTGTGAATGAGGATTTGTCAAATAATTATGAAGTATGATTTTATATTTTGTATTGAAAGTGTATAGGTCACAGAATCATCCATAAGACAGCATTATTGGTTTATTGTATGTGAAATGTTCTGCCTTTTGCTGTAGCTTTTTACAATTTAAGACTAAATAGAATAATCACTTCTGGCTATGATAAAATTCTAAATAATGAATTTTACAATGTAATAAATATGATTTCTTGACTGTGTTAAATGTACATTTTGTAGCCAATGTGGGTGATGTCCCAACTGATACAACATATAGTGCAAACGACTTTTTGACTGCCCCACCTCACACAAGGGTTTTATGTGTAATAATGTGTCTATGCACTAACTGTGAATTTTAAAATGCACTATTTTATTAATTTTTATCTTACATTCTCCCCAGTCATGCTGATCTTTGCCTTTTTGTGCATCCTCACTTTTCACCCAATGCAGCCTTTATGTATGCCTGCAATCAACTAAAAGGAATTTTTAAAAAGGTACAATCATACAATTAATTCTCATAATAGTCCCTTATACAAATAATTTTATAATTTTCATCTAAGCACTATTAGGCATTTTTGGAAGTCAAATTTGTTTTTGCCTAAATAACTTGTGTAACTGGTCTAAAACATTAGGATCCGCGCCCTTCACAAAGCTGCCAAAGCTCTCGTCAGCGCATGTCCGTAATGTGCGGGGCTTTGGCTGATGCGCGCTGAACAGCTGCTTCAGTCCAAGCCTCAGTCACTGTACGAACAAGGAAGTGCTCCTGTATAAACACTACACCCCATCTGAACAGAGCTGCGTGGAGCTCCAGGAATGCCATCTTCTAATCTGTCCGGTAAGACGTATAACTATGTCATTTATATGAAAATAGATCTTATTATTGATAGTTGACTGCGCAGATCTCAGATTCGAGTAGACAGCCGCACCTACTTTAAAACTGATAACTAAAACGTTCATTTATTCACCTTTCATGAAAAGTATCCAAACAACTGTCGGTGCTCGTGTAGCCTTGTTTCTGTGTTGTTAATACAATTGTTTGTAGAATAAAGAAACACAGCTGACTATTTCCATTGCGCAGCAGAGATCCGGGTGGTGGTACTGGGCCGTGCCGGGGCAGGGAAGAGCTCCACAGTGAGCGCCATCCTGGGCCAGGAGGACGGCGCAGCTCTCCGTCAAGAATGTAGTAAACACACGGGCGAGGCTGTAAGCAGACAGGTGAGACACAGCCTCAGACAGTCAAAGAAGAGTGAAAACATAACAGTACTATGTGTAGTTGATGGAAGGTTGGATTATTTTTGTACATAATGATGATCATAAAAGAAAGTAGGCTAGTTGGCTGAGAGGAGGCTATTTTTAAGCTACTGGAGGTAATTAGTTAAATTACCCTAATAAACAGTAAACCCTGGGCAGCACAGTGCCTGGCTGGGTGGTAAATGCTCTTGCCTCATAGTAAGAAGGTTCATGGTTTGATTCCCAGGCTGAATGGGACCTTTGTGAGGAGTTAGCACGTTCTCCTCATGATGCACCTTTACATGCACAATAACTAATAATAAAGCACTTGACTTTACCTCTCCCAGGTGACTGTCGTATCCAGCACTGACTGGTTTGGTTCAGGCTGCAACCCAGAGGACAGGAAAAGGCAACTATCTTCGCTGTTTGCCTTGTCTAGCCCTGGGCCCCACGCCTTCCTCCTGTGTGTGCCCCTGAACCAGCCTGCTGATGGAGAGACCAAGGCTCTGGATGTTCTCGAGAAGCTCCTGGGTCAAGCCGTGGTCCAAAAACACACCATTGTGCTGTTCACTCACACAGAAGAGCTGGATCACGAGGAGGGGCTGGAGGACTACCTCCTCAACTGGAGGAAGGACCTGACTGAGCTGCTGAGGAGGTGTGGGGACCGCTACCACACGCTGGAGACACAGCCAGGTAGGACTAAAATGTGTTTGTTACCCAGTATCATTGCTGGCTAATCTAAATATATGTGTTCACACATAATAATGAGATAAGTGTCCTCCAGGGGCTTCGGTTTCACAAACTACTTAAACAATAGGGTCGCCTCTGGGGCCGGGAACACAGATGAAATTCCAAATCTCAATGAGAATATCCTGGTTAAACAGAGTAATAAATAAAACCCTTTAAGACATCTGACATAACACAAAATAAACAATGTCATCTTTAAAAGTTGAAGTCCACTCAACTACCGAAAGATTATTGAATTATTATTGATTATTGAATGTCTAGGTAGAGCAGAGCCCAGTGAAGCAGTCCGAGAGCTGCTGGACAAAGTGGATCAAGTCGTGATGGAGAGCGGGGAGGACCACTTCAATTGCCAACTGTACCGAGACATAGAGGAACAGATCCAGAAGAGACAGAGGGAGATCATCAGACAGAGACAAGCAGATGGACTGGACTCTGAAAACGAAGAGGGGGTGAGGCTGGAGGCGGAGAATAGCATTGGAGATATAGATCTGAGTTTAGATGCTCTGTTCCCATGTAGTGATGTCCAGGTTTCACAAGGTCGCTCATTCTTGTGGAGGCTATGGGAGAAGCTGACCAGCTGGGTGTGGAGGCTGCCTAAGCTGGTGAGGAGAGAGGCTCTCTTGGGGGCTCTGGTTGGGCTCTTTGTGGGGGGGCCAGTGGGTGGGGCAGTAGGGGCCACAGTTGGATCAGTGGCGACTGAAGTAGGCAGAAGAAAAACACAGAAAACAAAATAAAAGTAAAAGAGTGAAAGAGTTACAACAATTTTTATGGAATGCACCTTAACATCACATCACTGTTAATGAGCACCCATCAGCTGTAGAGCTAGAGCTTCCCTGTCATTAAGCCTTCAGTGTGAAGAGAATTTAACCTTAATCTGTGCCTCAATCAATCATGAAAACGACTGCTGTTCAGTACAAGGCTACACAATAAGTGCCCTCACCTTGGTAGATAACTGCCAGTCAGTAGTATTTATTTCTTGAATTTGCACTTTGAAAAGTTATTCTCTTGTTTTACAGTGTTGATATGTAATTAACTTCACTAAGAAGTTAATTGCATTATTTTATTTTTATAATTACTTAAGAATGTGGGTTAGGGGTAGAAATTTGATACACCTAAATATGTTCATATTTACACAGTATATTTTTTATTCATTTGCAATCTGTCCAATGAACTGAGCATCATAGAACTCAAGACAATATTCATTTCATAATTTGATGTTTGAAAGTGACTTGACTGGTTGTGGCACATACAGTGTTGTTGCTGTGATGGAAACATGCACAACGTCTCTCAAATATATAACAAAAGACACACTAAATAAAGCAGTTTGGAGGCCCAGTTGAATAAACTATATTGTCACACATCACCCGAGAGCAGAGAACGTTTGTCCAACTTGCTGAATGCAACACATTGGATGTCCACAGGGTGGAGCCATTCACCTTCAAATTAAGCATTATAATAAGTTTTACTTTGTTTTTTAATAAAGCTATATCTGCATTTCATTTTGTGTGGATAAAAAGGCACAATCCTGTAGAGTTTGTCGGCTGAAGACCCAGTAAGACCTTAAGAGAACAGATAAGCTGCTAAGCTGCAGAAGTCATTAGTATGACATGAATATTTACAGTAAAAGTTATTAATACAATTACTTTGAAACATAGAGTATATGCAGGGTACTTCAGCCTGGATATATATATATATATATATATAACTGAAGAAACTGAAAATGGATAGAATAGAAATAGAAATGTATTTACAATATCATTTACTAATAAACATAAAAAAAAAATAAAAAAATAAAACATTTAAATTAAGTTTATTTGAGCAATTATGCACAGAAAGGAACATTGCTGTGTGACATCCATTTGTTTATGGGTCAAAGAGTAGAAAACCATTACTGGTGTATAAATACTATCCTTGGCACTGAGTCTGAATCAGATAGCTGATCAGCTAGAGGTCTGTACCTTGTGTTGCTGTAATACAATTTGGCATTTGATACACTTAAAAAATAACTTTTGGCTGGTTAAGGGATGATAACCGCCTATCTCATTTTAAAAGTAAGAATTGCATACCCCTGATTCTTTTGTCACCAGATTGTTGGTGTTTTACTTTTCTTTTTCAAGTATCTGTAGTTCCTGATGAATAGAACAAAGCTTAGGCCTGTGTCCACAATAGAAGCTTATACTGTGGCACGGCTGTAATGAATACTCAGCTAAAACTGCTAACCTGCTAACCATCCTCACGTCTCTCTCCCTCTCTGCCTCACTCTGTCGTCTCTGCCTGCCCCGAGAACTGCAAGGCGTTTCCGAATGTGGGTGGTCCGGCTGTGCGCTGGTTGGTGGGAGGTTGGAGAGCGAATTAGCTCTGCTCTCATGTTTCCCTGAAGAAGAGAGAGTGAGAGAGAGGCAGTGAGAACTACATCTGTCTGCCAGATGTGTGCTCCGCTGTTGTATGGAAGAAGGGCAGAAAACAGGTTTCAAAAGTAACAGAGAATTGGTGCTAAACTTTTTTTTATTGTCAGGGATTACACATGCAGAATGGAGTTTACGCCACTGACCGAGGCTGCATGCTTCTCTCTTCATGAAACGTCACACTACTCTCTTCACATCCATGTATGTAGGAGAGCACCTGTCCAAATATTATTCAGCTCTCACTGGTTACACAATGGATAAAGCGGAGTACAAAGATGAAGTTGTATTTATGCAGAAATTAATGAGTCTTTTTTGGAGAGGAAAATGTTTCTCTAGGTTTAAATCTGTGGTGATGACGACAAAGGGCAGCATGACTGTATAAGTTAAATATTTGATTAAAAAAATTACCTGACTACTGCAAGTACTACTTTGAACACAATACTCAAAAATAGCACTCAAATATTAAAAATACTTATGTAGTATATTTCAAACTAAATGATACTAAGGACATACTCAGTGCCACATTTGAAACAATGAAAACAAACACTTTAATGAAAAATTATGGAAAGACTGATATTTCTGTTGTTTCTGATGTAAGTGCTATATGAATACTCTGTTTAAGTGAGAATATAAATTGATTTACTGGTCTTACATAAACAACTCTTCACTCTTTTTTGTATTACTCTCTGTATTACACAATTTCCTATATAATTGCATAATTACACAATTTCCTATATAATTGTGATTCTAACACATAATAGCTTTTTTTGTTTCAATTTTATCACAGCTCATACTACTGAAAAAGTTCAAGATCATTCATAGTATTAATAAAAGTTTAGCACTGATTATTTTTTTTACAACCCTACTTCTACCACCATAGCTGCTGCTAGAATATTATGGGCTATTTATGTTCTAAAACATCAGAAACAATTTCACCAAATCCTTGATTTTTTGTTGTGGGGTCCAAAAATTTGAATCTCAAGCACCAGTATTTTCTTTTACACGTACATGAGCAGTTCTCAAGTACTCTCTCGTCCATCCCGAGCCCTGAGGTCACAAATCAAAGTATGTAGTGTGTCCCCTGAGGCGCAGACAGCAGAGGCCTCTCTTGGAGCAGTAGAGACAGTTGATTTGTGCCTGTGTGTATAAGCAAAACCAGAATCTGCACAAACATTGGAGGGACTCACCAGTGGCCCATCATTAAGGCAGTGTTGGGACGGGCTGGTCTCCTCACATTGCTCTCGTGTTGTGCTAAGGGCCCTTGAGGACTTGGGGTCGGCCGCCGTGAGTCCAGCTCCGGGTTTTTGGTGTTATCGTTGCGCCCTACAGAGTGGAAAAGACAGCACAGAGAAAGGAAAATAAACAGAGATGACACAGTCTTTCCTGAGCTGCACATGGAGGAATCAATGGACTACTGCATGTGGGGTGTGACTGGAGAAGCATTCATTCAGCCCCAACACAGCCAGAAAATGTGTAATAGAAAAACTATGGAGCTGGGTAATAAATCAAATGAATAATATTAAATGTGTGACAACAGAGCAATGAGACAAAAATATTTAAAATAAAACATCAAATTAGAGGTTTCTAAAAAGCACATTTATAAAAAATTGGTTGTAGTCTAATAGGAATGTATCCGTTTTGTATGAGGTTGTACTTAATAAATCTAATAAGTTAAATCTATTTTTAAAATGGTCAGAATGTCGAACAAAAAGCCTTTTATTACACCAATAAGTAATAGGAAGCGTCTGTTGAGGTTTCAAATATAAATGTTATATGAATGTTAAAACACTAAAACAATACAGGATGTCCTACTGAGAGATTTATTCTTTTTTACCCGGTTTGTTGTTATGCAATGATTTTGGATGGGTGGCATTATAAAATAATACATTGTGCAGGTATAAACGTTGTGTGTTATAAGCTGTGGCCGTATGGTTCTGGAGCAGAGCAGTGGGCTCCTGTCCTCTCTCTCTCCTTCTCTTTGGGTGATCTGACTGTAAGCCGCTCATCTTTTTCCCATTACTGCTGTTTTCATGCTTCTTCCTGTGTGAGCGTGTGCCCCTGCAGTTGTTTATTCTCTCCTCTTCCGACTGTGAAAAAAACAACAGCTCTAATATGAAAATTGCATGAAATGAAAGTATTTTATTTTTAAAAACAAATAAATAAAATATGAAATGATATGGTACATTTGTTGCATAATTGATTATTTTAAACCTGGAAATATGGGTAAAAAAATATTAATTAATGTAGATCATTTTATACTTATTGATTATCCCTTTATCATATAGGCTTATTACATATATTAAGGCTTTTGTACAAGCTGTATTATATTTGAACAAATACTGATAAAACGCATAATTTTTCTCTGCAAAACTTGATTGAGAATGTATTCTTATTATAATTTGATCAAGTTTAATTTTAGAATATCAAGATAAAATTAGGCCTCACACAAATGTCGGTTATTTAGCTTTATTATAACATAAGTAATGAAGAGGAACACCAAAATACTGAATGAGTAGTTGTATTAAAGAAATGAATTAACTTGAACAGCCAATATGTAGCCAATAAGCCAATATAAATCTATTTTTAAAAATGTATTGAGAAAAAATTGATTGGAATATTTTTCTGATTGTGTGTATATAATATGGGCAATGATTTATATTTGTTTCATTTTCCTTTCTCCTCTCATTAACGACCTTGTAAATCCAGTAAAACTTTGGGCATGTGCTATATTTTAAAGCCTATTCGTATGGAACATAAATATTATCAGATTTATATTTTTTACACAAAAACGGCCTCTGCCGCCAGCTTGAAGCTATTTAATTGAATCAGCATGACGTACAGTGCAGATGCTGGATATTATTAATTCGGACCTCCCTGAAGTATTTTATATCCCTCGCACTATTAATATACTAATATAAGCCTCACTGTTTCCATTGTTGTCTAGACATCATCAAATAGAGTCTATGTCGAAATGCTGACCCTGGGGTTGGACTGCAAGGGATTTCATATATTTTCATATATTGTTAATATTATTTAGCTTTGCATATTTAAGATGAATATTGCAATCCTTGTCTAACTAATAGACATATTTCATTATTTGAACTAAGTATACCCAGTACATTTTACTTTTGCATTAAAGTACACTATTTTCCCTATGATTTGATCTATTCATAGCATATAAGATATTATATTATAGATGGTGACATAATAAATGGGAAAGTGCATTGTTTTAGACTGAAGGTAGTTTAGATATAATGTGACTAGAACTTTTCTCATGCTCATGAAACAAGGTGTTGAGAAGGGTAGAAAAAGTAAGTGCAACCTCTTGCAAAATCACACACAGCTGCTGAGGTAGGGACTCAGGATTTAGTCCTGGGTTTACTCCACGTGAAAGTCTTGGGCTGAAAAGACGATGTGTGGTCTCTTCCTGCCGTCATCTGCCTCTTAGAAGGGAAAGCCAAATATGGTCGCCACATTTGTGGCATTTATTTTCACTGCTACAACCTGAACATACGTTTTGTCACTGGAATACCAAAAGGCAGTGGGGCTTGACTAATGGCTCCTGGCAACATGTCGACGCGCGCTGACAGTAAATGGTTTGGTCCGGCTCAGTTCTCGTGCCAGTGGACAGATGCGCCGCGCTGTGTGAGGGTGAAGGTGCCTGTGCTGCAGGCATGTGGACCAGCCTGCTGTGCTGTGCAACAGTCTCCTTATAGAAGAAAATAAAAGGGGTGAAGATGGATGAGGATGGTCATCCCATTAGAAAAAAGTGAGTTATGGAGATACTCAAACTAGTTCAGTACCTGGATTGTGAATGCTAAATAATAATGTCAATTTTGTAGCACGTCTTTAAAATGCCTATCTGTCTGCAGCTAAGTGTGCCTAAAGTGAGTGTGTCATTAATGCATTCATTCTGATCTTGGAAACTCAAAAAAAAGCCCCACTGCGGAGGAGTCCAGCCTTAAACAAGATAACCGTCTTCTCGTGACATGTTGTGCGAGCTGGCGGTCTCCGGCATATGGGGCCTATGAGGTCTGAGGGGGGTACTTCACTCACAACACCAGACTACTCTGTGGTGGGACACGGATGGCCCCTGAGCCCACCATAATTGATGAATAGTGTGCTCCACATTAAGTGACATGCGCCGTTGGCTGTAAGTGGGTGTGATGATTGGGGATCCTTTTGAAGAGGGGGCCATGTGCTGTGTTTGAACCATCAGAGTAGACCCCTCTCTCTGTAAAGGACACCAGGCTGTGGTTTGGTCGCAGGCTCACGCACACACACAAACAATCAGGGGGCTTTGGGGGAGGTGGCTGTATTATTCCTGCTGCAACACGGACCTAATCAGAATCAGATCTGACCCAGGCCCGGTCCGCTCCTCTCCGCTCTATTGGATCAAGTGGTAATCTCTGCTCTTACCACATGAATGGAGTCACAATGATGCCTGCGCTCACTCCTGCCATCAGCGTCGCTGTCACTCAGGCCCATGTGCTGCCGTGTTGGTTATGATGGCCATGCCATCCATGAGATGCTGGGGGGCTTCAGGCAGGCCTACGAAAAGACGGACAAGAGGGAAGATTAGAAACTTGGCTCCAATGTAAAACTTGTATTTGAAATGGATCTGCTGTTGCCATCTCCACTTCACAGATCCTTAAGTCCACACATCCTTCTTCAGGAGCAAAGCCTGCCCTCACTTTAAACAACTTTAACGTTTTACAGAAAGAAGACTTAACTTAAAACATAAGAGGAGGATAAGCAAAGTCAAGAGCCTCTTTAGACAGACACTGGAGATATACAGCACGTTCATTATGACTAAATACAGAAAGAAAATCTGGACAGATGCAGGTAATTGTTTTTTGGCCTCATTATATTCTTATATAAAATATGATGTGCCCCAGGAGTTGCATGTTTTTACCACCTTGAGAATGCCCGATCTACTCTGATATTAGAAGTTAAGCAGGGTTAGGCTTGGGCCTGGTTAGTACTTGGATGGGGGGCTGCTGGGAATACCAGATGCCCTAATGGGGCAGCAGTGGCTCTATTGCATATTCAGAGTGGCAGCAGAGTGACAGCCACACTTCCGTCAGTCTACCTCAGGGCAACATTTGAGTATTGAAGTGAGTCATTTACAACATTCTAAATGACTGGAAAAGTCCTATATAAGACTTTATTTGTTACTATTTGCATTGCACAACTAGCTCTTGTATGTAATATTATGTGATAGAGCTTTCTCTGTATTTATGAAGGAGAAGCATTTAAATAATGGAGTGTGTGCAAAGCGACAGTAAGCTGTAACTATCAAACCAAAGCAGCTCAAAACAACAGCAGGACACATGCTGTTTACATCACAGCAGTAGAAAGCCCTAGTCTCAGCCAAACATATAATTCATGAGACACAAAATAGAAGAGGAAATATCCGGCCTGTTCCCCATTTATTTGTGGATAAACCAGAGAGAGCGTGGCAGTGGATATTATAGCTGCTATCAGACGACCACCAACAATAGTAAGAGGAGTAAACACTCAGATGTTGGCACTTCACTTAGATCATAAACATTAGACCACATGGATATTCATGTTTCATGATTTAGGCTTTACATAAAATAATGTTTGGCTTCAAAGCATTGAAAATTAATTGTAAGCAATTTCTCTTATTGCATTTTGGTTTTGCCTTTCTAGAAATCCTTAAAATATGACATGAGTGATTGAAATGCTAATTGTTTCAAAATAACATTGTCAGTTTAATGACAGGTTGGGCGTTTGCAACTATGAGAGCCACAGTTTGTGAGGTCACTACAATTTTGTCTCTACACAATATGATTTAATATGTCTGCTTATGTTATCATTGATTTTTCATCATTATTTTTGTGAACAGTGTAGTATTATGCAGATAGAATATTAACACATTAGAGGTGGTCTAATCTGGTGTCAGCTTTGACTCAGTTCTGCTCCTCAAGAATCGTCAGGAGTCGCTTCTTCCTGCACAGTCTTTATATCTCTGTCTCTCTTTTTCAAAAGCAGCCAAACCCAGAACACGCAGTGGACTCACACACGCGACCTTGAGCTAACAAGGGCTGCAGTACGGTCTGTGGGGCTTTTCCCATAACTGCTCTCTGCAGACACATCAGGAGGAAGAGCTACTTGTGGTGGGCTTGCCGTTTGGTGTGCGCCACGGTCCGGCTCCCGTGCGGTGGAAACACAGAGGCCCCGAGGCGGCCCCTGATCCTCTCTGACGCCCAGAGCCTTCAATCTCCATGTGAAATGAGAGACAGGCCATCGGTGCACCGGGAGGGCCTCTGATTTGTTCTGTGGTCCCTTTGAACGCACGCATCCTGCAGAAAAGAGTACCGCGTAAACATGACAGGAGCAGGCAATGAGATGAAGATGTGCAGCTGCTCTGTCTTTACTTCAGTTTGTGTGGAAAGAATCACCCAGTATATTTTGACATGCAATGAATCTGGTGTTCACTCATCATTTGAGGCTTCAGACATTGCCTGTCAAAACTTGTACAATGGATACATGGTAACCAACTCTTCAATGTCCAAAGTATATTTGGACTGTTTTGGGGTGGAATGCTAGCCATACAAAAGTGATCAAAGCCTATGTAGAATGAATCTCTAACAGTCCAATGTGTTTCAGTTTGTGCATGGTTTGCACAGCAGAGAGAAGACGTGTGTGAGAGACAAATCGTGAGAGAAAGCCGACACATTGTGGTGGCTTTGAAGTGCATGCAGTCCTTAGAATAGATAGGAGGTGGAAAAAGCCTGGATACAGGGACAAACGTCTGTGTGCTAACCACTAGAGTAGAAAGAGCTGTGGACAGTTTGGTGCCGTCATCTCAAAGAGTTTGCATGCACTCATTCGTGTGTGAAGACCATCGGCATGTCAATCACTGAGCGGTGACAAAGCAGAAAAAGAGTTTTGCTCAAATAATCCCAAGCAGGGAAGACAACTGACATGCCTTAAAAGAGAAACAAGGCAGCCCCTACCACATCTAAATCGTGTTGTATTCTTCTGTGATCAAAACACTGCCACCAATATGTTCCCCATATGTTCCCCTCCACCATTTTCAGGACTGGTTTAAGATATGTATCCAATTCTCCTGCAAGCACAAGGAGGTCTGTATAGGACAGCCCATCACTAGCACCATTCTGATTGCTTTATCACTGGAACTCCACAAAGCCATTCGTGTATTGTAAGAAGCAAAATGAGGCAGAGTGGACCTGGAAATAATGGCATAAGTAGTCACACAATGGAAGTCGTCTGGGCAAGTATTTATCATTTTTACATAGTCACAGCAACCAACCAGAGGTAAACGACAACACCAGGGCCAGAAAATAGCCTAAAGCTCAAAAATAGCCTAACCAGAAAGAGGATTAATTTTAAGGTTTCAATCTATAGCATTTAATTCAAGACAGATCTCGACTACTCCATTCAACTTTGACAATAACCCCCTGCAAATACTACCAGAACCAGTAGATATGAAGCACATCAAGTATTGTTTTTCCATTTAAACTTCCAAGATGACTTCATTCAAAGCAGCACGCCAAACCCCAGTCACAGCCAACATCTGAATACACCATCACTCACTGAAACACTACAGGCGTCACGCAGACAGCAGCTTTTGAAAAATGAATGTGTCTTTTCATATGACCAGTCCAATAATTAACGGATGCAATGACTCAGTGCAGTGATTATCGGAGCACGCTGTCATATTTGTTTAAACGAGAGGTTGAGGGGGCTCCGATCCTGTGTGCTGTCCGGGTGTGGGGTGGTGTTGGGTGTAGCAGGGTGGTCCAGGAGTCTCTCACAGCAAGCTGACAATCTCTGACCCTAGAGACTCTAATTCTGGTCGCACAAGCAGTGATCGAGTTTGAAGCCTGGCTGGTGGTGTTAACAAAACACACAAAGTACCAGGACAAGGCAGCCATTGACACTGACCCCATCCTCCATCCTGCAGCATCCCGCTACCTCCCAAAAATTCACACATTTCCCATAAATTCAGGCATATCAATTTATATCATATATTTAAAGCCACTATACCTGATTTTTACCATTTTAAAAACATTTGCGGTAGTCTGAAGCAAAGGTGGAAAGTAACAAATTACATTTACTCAAGGTACTGGAAAATGTAATGGAAACTGTGCTTGCACGTGCTGCATTTTCACTATAGAATGTACAGTCATTGTAACCCTCAGTCTGTCTTGGATCAACTTGAATGAAGCTGGGGCCGAAAAAGAGATAGAGCGTCATGGACGATATTCAAGAAGAAGGTGCACTGAATAATTCTCGAGTGGAATGCGAAGGAAATCCTTGGCCAAACCTCCGACAGCTACTTGTGTTAAAACGCAAAATAAGGAACAACATAATTTAACATAAATTAAGTTCTATGAAGTTCTATAAAGGGAAGGAAGAGCTCAGTGTTAGTAAGTGGTAGTAGCTCAGTTGTCTTTAAAATGCACAAAGTTTGCACTGAATTGAGTAAAAAAACTTGTGCTGGATTCAATTTGTGACTTTTAATCAAGTAATTGAAAGTAATTTTTATTCAAATTATATTTTAAAGAAAGTACGTTTTTACTTTTACTCGAGTAGATTTTTAGATGGTTACTTTTACTTAATACCACCTATCACCTATCTTATGCATTTCAAGCATTCTAATTATTCACAGCAATGAGTTTATAAGAGCTTTTCGCAACTCTCAGAGACCAGACCAGAGTATTGCCGTGGTGGTAACGCTAACAACAACTAGCATGCTAATGTGCACTTCTGAATTAACAATAATCAATAAAAAAATGAATAAAATTCTTAAGACTTAGTAGACTTAATTTGACCTTAAGCACTCATAGAATATATCTGTGCTGGGATAAGACCATTTTTGCTCAAATACATTTACAAATACAACACAATTTGGTAAGATTCTGGTAAGGGTGAGTAGTTTCTGATCTTTTCAATCTTTTCCATTTTATTTTATTTTATTTTATTTGCTTCTTCCTGCACTCACAGTTTTTTTTCTTTAAACTTGTTTATGTGCAAAATGAAAATATTTCATTAAAAAGTGAAAAGAAAACACACCAGTCATTTCAACATTTGACTCCTTTGCACCCAAAAGAATACAAGAAGCATAAATATGTGTCAACAATTCTTGGAACTACAGGTTATAACCCACACATTAAATAGGGTGCAAGACAGCAGCAATGCTGTTGACACTGACCCTAACCCCGTCCATCCCCTGTGCCCCCCCCCCACCTCCAAAGTCCCCCCGCTTCAGGTGCTCCTCTCTTCTGTTTCCAATTAGCAATGGTATGAATTAGCGCTGCTCTCTTCTGTCCTTTGTCCAAACATTGCCGTGTGTTCATCCCTGTCGACCCTCCACGCTTCACTCTGGCTCTGACCTCCCGCCTGGACTGCGCCGTCACATAAATCCAACGCCTTTATGGCTCTTGTCGGCAACCTCTGCACTCCCTTAACTCATGCTTGCTGTTGTTAATGTGCGCCCTGTTTGGTATAAAACCCTCCATTTTCAGTCAATGAGGGTATAAATCCACAGCTATATATCAAAGCAGAAAAAGAATATAACTTCTGGTTTTACTGTACGCCTGCTTAGTGTAACAGAGATATTTCACAGAAGACAAGGACAGAGCCTGACAACATGTTGCTGTGTGGTGTCCCACGATAAGGTTATACTGTGCGTTTATATAGAGCTTGATTTAACTGTAGTTTTGAGTTTTGCAGAGGTCAAAGTGGAGTGACTTTTTCATACAATTTAACGCTGCAACATGGGCAGGAGTGGAGCCGAGGCTGTTTATTCACAGCACCCTTTAGTGAATTTTGTTCTTGTGTTCTTGAGCAAGATACTTTATTTGTGTGACATTTGGGGGAACCCGGGTGCAGAGTGGCAGTCACACCTCTGTCTGCATGGGTGATCACAATCAGTAATCCAAAAAGCTGTAATAGGTCTAAGTTTTCACATGCTATTTGTTTTCAGGAACATTACACAATGGGCCTTTAAGTTTAGTGAAGTAACAGTGTTGAACTTTGTACCTTACTTGTTTTTTCATGGCAGCAGTTGGAAATATTTTCTTTTAGTTCGTGTTTTGAAAGATACGATCTTGACCATAGGAATGCACACTACATCAATTCAAGTGTTTATATAATTTATAGAGCTGTCATGATCACGTTGAATTGCAGGGCATACATGAAATTAGGAAACATTATGAGCACTACCAGACCAGTGAGTGAGAAAGATTCACATGTTTTTTTATAAAGCCTTCATTTTATAAGCATATATTGAGTGGAAGTGAAGCTTTATTCCAGGCCATAACTGCCTTCCATGGGTCAGTCTGTTAAATGCAGTGTTATTTTTCCAAGGCGGAAAGATCAGCCACAGTGTAGCCAAGTAGGTCCTGAGGTCAGCGCTGGCACTGAGAGTTCACATCTGTTCAAATAAATCGTGCACAGTGCCATCAGCAAAACACACATGTAGCCTATACAACAAGTGTGGGCCCAGGCATACAACTGTGTGTTTATGAATGAAAAGGTGCTGCTGCCATTATATTTAGATGTATTTATAAGTGAAGAAAAAATATAGTATTTTGCAAGCAATATATAATTTTAATTAATTTTTTTCTGTATTTTAACTTTGTTTATGACTCGCTTGTCTGTGAAAGGTGTAAAGAGAGAAGACATATTGTAAAAAAAACAGCATAATCCAGTTAATGCGGATTATGATATGCTGCAGTCTATTTAGTATCTAGATCTCTATGTCTGTATTTGTTATAATTTTTATCTCTAATCCTTGAAGTTTCCCTGTGACAGCTAATAAGAGTTTTTTTTTTTTTTTAATCCAAGTGCAAATATTTTATCACAGACTTCTTCCACATTCCTGACTCTGGCACCTGTCATGTGTTTTCTTTTTACAAGCTGTGGCTGCCGTTGGAGAACAGAGCAGACGTAGGAGATTTACAGAGCGTGTCCTCCCCAGGCCGTGCACTGCTCACAGGGATTAAGTACTCCCGAGGTGTACAACTTTATACTGCAGCATCACCAGGGCTGCTGCCATGGCCCTAACACAGACCTCACAGTGCCCTCCGAGCGCACATTTTATGAGCTTCAACTCATCCCCTCACTAACAGAAAAAACACCACTTTATGGGACTCCTGGGGAAGAAAAAAAATGAGCTGAAATTTGACGCAGTCAGTTAGAACTCTGCTCGCTGAAAGATGGCAGTGAAGCGGGTTACAGAATGTTACCCCTTTATTGCCCCCTCTGACCTCTAGGTGTCTCCAACATGTTGGACAAATGAGAAACTCTTCCTAAAAGAAGTTATTTCCAACGCAAGAAGACTCAGTGCTGTGTATGGATAGTATAGAAAATCTTACACATTTGATTTTAAGCTTGGATACCACAAGTGGCAATATGACACTCATTTCTGATAACACCAAAAGAGGACATTTCCACAGCAGAACATACAATGTGGCAAAAACTAAAACCCTTATATATAGCCTTGCATGTACGAATGGAAAAGACCACTTTACACCTAGTTGAAGTTACAGACACCATAAGTCATACCTTTGTAAAATCATGCAGTTTAATTCGTATACCCTAATGACTAAATGTCACGATGACTAATGTCCAAGTATTTATCCTGTTTCTCAGGATAGCAGCCATAACATGAAGACAAGACAGACGGAGTTAACTTCCCCAGCGGGGGAGCTCACTTATGCGGGTACCTCCTCAGCTGGACTCCTTAGCTTCAGAAGATAAACAATGAGTTGCTTTAAAATCTTTCCCTCTCTTCCCTGACCTCTGCTCCTCCTACTCTGTCCAGGCTGCATTGCGGGTGTCTGCAGATGTTTGGCCCGGGAGCACCTCATACTCAGGACCTATGGTGAACGCAGATCTCCAGCCTGGACTGGAATGCTGACCTCTCCATCTATCTCCATCAGCTGAGACCCATTTGTTTGACTTGAGCTGTGATTGTGTTTTCTCTTCCTCACACCTGCAGCTTCCTCTGAGCTACGGTCCTTGACTCACTCCCACTCGCCTCTCTGGACTCGTACTGATCAATGGGTTTAAGATGGAAAAACAGTTGTGCAGCTGCTACTGCTTTTCTCTTGAAATCTCACCAAAACAAGGTGGTTATTAATATCTAACAATACATTTTTATAGTGTAGGTTCATTACATTAATTTTAGTACATTTGAGCTTAAGTGATTAAGTGTATCAAAATTTGTATCAAAACTTCGCAATGGTAGATTAAATACACTATAACAAAATATGCCCCATAGTCATGGTCAGAAATCAACCCAAAATGAGTCAGTATTGACTGATATTCACTGTTTGTCTAGAACAAGATCAGAATCAACACTCATAGTTTGTAAATGGGTGATGAGTGGGGTCTTCTTCTGAGGTTTCTCCTCAGTTTATGTCTGACATGAGCTGTGAGTGCATGTCTTTGAGGGAGTAGCCTCCTTATCACAGAGTCTGTATGAAATAACAGCCCTCCATGTTGTGATGTGTCTCCCACCCAGAACTGAGCCATTGTCACTGTCAACAAGCTGTGGTTGACTTAGACCACGCGTTCTTTTCATGTTTTGGATTCATCTCACTGCAGGCTTGGCCTCATTAGTCATTGGCTCTAAGTAAACTTGTAGTGTCTAATTCAACGAGGCCGCCCAAACTTATCACCCTTCATTTCTACATAGCGGGCCGCCCGGCTTGCTTCACTCCTCTCAAGACATGCCAGACATGTGACAACAGCCATAGTATTTATGGACTTCATTTGGCTCCCAGGGCAGCCTTCACAGCTCCCCGGAGTGATACTGAGTTCATGTAGGACTGTTCATTGCTGGTTTCTTTGCTCCTCCTTCTCTTTGTAGCTGTTAAGTGTTTAAACACGCGGGTAATGACGTGCTGTTGTGGAAGTGAAAAACCATGTGGAATGAAAAAAAGAAAACATCCAAAAGAGCTGTTCCCTGAGGAGCAAGAACCACCAAGGATGGGACGGAACCAGGAAGGTGCCATTAATCAAAATAAATCAAGGCTTCTGACGAGGCGACAGGGGACACCCACGGGCACTGGTCTGTGCAGTTTGCTTATACTACATCCAAAGTGGTCATTTGACATAGAAATGCATCATTTTGCAAAAGCAAGGAATTAATCTTGTTTATTCTGATTTATTTTTGGACAACTATATTACAAAGCAAGTTAATAAACGTGACTTACTCTCAAGGGCCAAGACAAGACAAATACACATACAGGTTATTAGAAAAGTGACTGTTTGTCTGTGATAGTTTCTGCATGTAGCTGAATAAACAACTAAGAGTTAAAGAACAATACAGACAGTCAGCACAAACAAATAACTGGAGGAAAGATATTCCCATTGGACTGTTTACACTAGACTGGAATCTCTTCAACATTATCACCATTATTTTATTAGCAGAGCCATAATGATATGTGGTTAGGGCCAGTATTACAAAACAGCTTTATTACATAAGGCTGGAAGCTTATCATGTTTTGATTTCAATTCATCTGATTGGATTTGGACAGTTTTCTCACCGCGTCTCTCGCCTTTCACAGAAAACGCCTTTAGAAACCAGCAGCTTTTTCAAATTTGGGGCTTGTGACACTCAGCCAAAAGCCGCAAATTACCCCCCTCTAGCAGCAGCGAATTAGGAACAATTTTGTGTTAGCTATAAAAGAGAGAAGGCAGAAGGAGAAGTGAGGGGAAAATATAGCTTACACCAGGGACCACCAACAGAGGCAGCATGGGATGAACGGCTCGTTGGGCCCTACAGTTTGGGTGGCAGGGCGGTGCTAGAAAGCAGTCCACGGCAATCAATCCTATCATATCACATTGACGGAGACCTGCACAACAACCATTAGGCGACACAAAGGCCTGAATTAGTGGATTTGCGCTGTAGTTACAGGATGTTTGCAAGGCTGGGGATTGGCTTTACATGGACCTACAGTGTGGATAAAAAGTGGTGCACTGACTCTCACAGCCCTGTACAGTGTTTTTCACTCCAGTGACACCCAAGGCACAAAGGAGAGTGGTTTGTATGAGGTGACAACTGGCCGCCTGGAATTGCCATCGTTTGAAAATGGGTGGGATTTTTGATTATCCCACTATGTGGTTGGTCCCCAGCTCCAAGCATTAATGTAAAAAGGGCTCTTTTTCTTGTTTCTTACAAAGCGTGAGGTTTGGCATACCCACATAATCTGCCTCCATAGAGCCAATCCATGTTTTTCCCATTCTGGCACCACTCTCTGCTCCCCTCTTAAAATCCATTTCCAAGTTGTAATATGCCACTGCAGATGTTATAGAGGAGAATAAGAAGAAAGAAGTTGCTATTAGCTGGCTCGTGTTCAGATGTGCTCAGATGTGATGGCCCTGGTGGGTGTGCAAGCAGTACTTTGGTCAGTCTGGGGTAAGTGACTCATTAGATTTGAGTCTATGCTACAGTAATGAGCCCATGCGCACAGCCTGACCTCTCTGGAACGCCCCTTGGACCAGACCTTAATTGTACATCCTGGTCGGTGTTTGGTGAGATGACAGAGAGTTATAAGCCTGTGTTTGCATGGCTAATGGCTCTCATTTAGTGCAATAAGTGGGTTAGGGGCTGCTGTGGGTGACATCACACTCCGACTGCCTTTGATCAGAATGGGTCTGTAAGTGGAGAGGAAAGTTCTCTCCAGACCTGAGTACAAGAAGCAGCCCCCCTTTGTGCACGCTCCCAAAAAGTGAATAAAATAAAACATTTCCAGCGGCAATGAAATAATTTGACTTATTGATCTGTATGGGTGGTTCATGTCTCTGCTGCTGCCTGTCTGATAGAGCATAACAGCACTGTGGGTCTATGGCTTTACCTCAACAAAAAATGAAGAAACCATTTTTTTTTCAAACCAATAATTTTCAGCTTTCCATTGTACTTGACTGAAAAGTGAATTAAGGATTTCACTGTTTGCTGGTATAGTCAATAGATAATTAGCATATCATGATTTCTTCTCAAATCAATTTAGTTAGTTAATTTTATTGGTCTCCCATAGATGAAATTTATTTGGAACAGGGGAGTTGCTCACACAACACCCACATTGAAATACAATGCACCAGACAAACAAACACAAAAAAGACAGAAATCCTTTCCTCTTCCGTTTGCTCGGTTCATTAGTTCAATGTCATGCCAACCCTATGCTGACATATAGAATATGCAGCCTATGCAATTAACACATAGGTCCTTGTTTCAAGTTAGACGTGTTCACCAAAACGCCAGACAGATGCATGCCACTATCGTAGACTGTGCATATTCATTTCATCAATGAATACGGGAAACAGCAAACCAAAGACAGCCATCTGCCATTTTTTTCAAATATGAAATAACACATTTATTCTATTCTTATTACTTACATCACTATTTTTCAGAAATCTGACACATGCACTAAGGTTAAGGAGCTCTCTTACATACACTTAACTCTGTGAACAGGGCTAGATCCAGGCATGAGGTCGCCAGGTGGGGAGCTGCAGGACAGGTGGAAGCGCTGCCACCTACTGAGTGCTACAGTGCTATTTGATCACGTGTGTTTTACTTTCTAAAGATGGCTGTTTATTTCCTTTTTTCATTGTTTCTTTTTGGTTTAGATTTCACTGTTGCCTTAACCCCCAACTGCACAGGCTGTGAGCGCGTGGCTGAGGTGTGAGATCATTCTGCTTCTTGGGTGGCTATCCTGCTATATGTCACAGTCATGAGTTGGCACTGATGCTACGAAAAGGGTCCCTTATTCAGAAAAAGAACTCTTTACTGTGCCAGGGTTTAGTAAACTGTTGGGCGCAAGAGCTGCGGCAGCGTGTTTTACTATGCTTGGCTGCAGGTGAAGCAAAGACCGATCACAGAAGGAAGCCGAAGCCGAATGTTGGAAGATTTATAATTGAATAACTCCCCAAAGCAGGGTAGCCGAGACGGACGCTGCCAGGAAAAGCAAACACCAAGGAGCAAGTGCGGACTGTGCAAGTCAGCCATTAAAGTGAGTTCTGCAGCTCACCTAAAGGTGTCAGCGTCACACATGATAACCTAAAACCACAGACCTCAGGACATTTGCTGTCAAGCTTCTCAGCTGAGCAATCGGACTTGTGAAAAACAGAGACAAATTGGTGACTGGCAAACTGATGATTTGTGAAGCAGCCTTTGTACGCACAGTAAAAGGGTGGAAAGTCTTTTAGAAGTGTTTCAAATTATGCATTTCAGAGCACTTGAAACAACACAGACATTGTTTTTGCTCAGGCAGGAGTCCTCCCAGAATGCAACGCACCACTTACAGCCATAGAGAGGTCACAACGAATGCTGCAGACCCACATTATAGCCACATTCTATTAAGACTCTTATTTTTGTTGACACTGACATGATACTGAGTTAATTTAATTTATTCTTTTCCTTTAAGCTGCTTCTATTAAGGGGTCATTACCGCAAATCATGTACCTCCATTCTTGGTGTCCTCTTTTGTCAAACCACCTAACTTCATATCCTCATTCACATAATACTGAAATGTCCTATTTGGGGTGACTCTGGACTTCCTTTGGTCAACTGAAAGCTCATACATATTTTTCTCACTGTGTTCTCGCTGTATGAAATATCTCTATCTGTCATCATCACCCCCAAAAAGAATCTCTACATTTTCAACACTGCTACCTGAAGCTGTGCCTCTGTCTTCAACCCATACAAGGTTTCTTATAGAAAATGAGACAAAATAGGGGACACAGTTGCAAATGAAACAAAATCATTCAAGCTGGTATATGCATGTCATATGTCCGATGCTGAAGGCAGTTTTCAGGTACTCTCCCATGGTCCCATATTGTCATCATCTGCAGCCTATGATGGGAAGAGGATCAAAATGTAAGCAGAAAGATGTGGCAGAAGATTTTAAGACCTAAATGTTTTCTTCTGCAAGATGACACATGCATTGATTTTCAGTCAAACATTTGCCAGTTTGTGTTTGTGGGAGGAGAGGCGGAGCTCCAGTGATGAGTTTGTCTTGCGTGTTTTGTTTGGCGTGGGCAGTGGAGAATGAAAGTACTACAGAGCTGTTCAGCTTGGGAGGACTTCTGACTCAGTCCTCACACTTTTCCCAGACAGAGCTCCACATGAGAGAAATATGAGTTATGACGGTTCGTAGATGACGTCCACATGGAGGAACAGAATGTGGTGGAACATACTACACTTCCATTCTCACATCAAACCTATATTCATCTCAAGAGTCAATCACTTCTTCGCTATCACTAAACCTCATTCAACCAAACACAATGACATTTACATTACTGCAACCCTGAATGGAAAAGTGAAGATCATAAAAAGTTCCACCTATGAACTTGCAATAGAAGATTAATAATGTGAGTGTCACACTAGTGACGCACAAAGTCAGCCTACGGTGTCTTGTTGCTCGTTGAGAATGAAAACTGATGAGCTCTAGTCTTCACCACACACAGCCCGAGTGTGTGCTGTGCTTATTTTATCAGGTGCACGGGCTCCCCCTCCCCAGACGCTGACCCCGACTCCCCTCTCTGGCTGCCAATCAGTCGCTGTTACAGTGTTCACTGTTTATCCATGTCCTAATCCTGGCCTTCCAGCACCTCAGGAGACTTACTTCATCAAATGTCTTCAGAGCTCATTAGAAACAGTGAGGTCTCGCTCACAGCTCATCTGGACATAGTGCGCAGTGTACACTTATACTAACACTATACTCCCCAATGAAGATTACATTGGCACACAACAGATTTTAGAATAAATATGTGTATAAATAAAGATGGGCTTGATTGGCTCCAAGTAATATTCATTTTGTGTAAGCTTAGCTAGTCTCAAATGTAAATTGGATTTGCAGGATGCACTAAGTTGTGCATCACATATTTATTTTGAAGGTATGGATAATAAGAAATAAATTCTCTTTTGGTTTGCACACAACAAACAAAGTTTAACAAATATTTTACACTTCATAACATGCACAAACAATAAATTAATATATTATTTGAAGAAATGTTTTAGTATGAGAAAGTATTAACGTGTTTATCTAATTGGTCACATGTCGAAGTAAAAAAAAAATTGCTACGGCAGTATTAATACAATGAGAGTGAAAATTTTATAATTTGAGCAATTTTCTCATTATTGTGCAGTGTATTGTGTCAGATATGTGATGTTTAAATAGTTGTGTGAATAAATGTGTGATTTTGATAAAATATCTACTATTAATTTTAATGCAACATCACAAGTTTTAATCCTTTACATTGACAAAGTTTTACACATTCTTTCAAAATGTATCAATTATTCAGATTTTTTATTATTTACGACAAGTCACTGCATCATCCCATCATTATTCAAGTAAAAAAGATCTGAAAATAACCGTAATCATTTTGTTACATTTACAAAATCTAGTTTGTTTCTCTTTGATTTAAATGAGTGTAGATTGTATGGTTTTCAGACAACAGTCAACAGTGTGTGATATTATTTTTTAAATGATTCCATCCACACTTTTTATCAAAAATATGAGAACTTCATCTTTTGGTTGAGTTCTACAAACCCCCAAACCAGTGAACAGAAGTTAGGCTCATAAGGTACGCTCTTCATTTGGATAAAGTTGAACCCATGCGTGTGGACCTCAGCTCGCTGATCAAATTAAACCAAGCTCAGAGCAGAATTAAATAAATACTTCCATGCTCCACAAAACATGCAATTATTGGACTAATGTCAGGGCTGTGGAGATGAGACCTAACTAGAACATAAAGCTAAAATATAACACATCTGACAGATTAAAGTAGAGAGACAAATAGTCTACATGAATATAAGCATTTACAACAGGTTTAAAAAAAAAATATATATATATATAAAATAAATCAATATAAGTTATTTGTTTAGGTTAAATTACTTCATGTTGGTGATTTGAGAAAACATATATCCCCAGTTATATCACTGTGACAAGTGATCTTTTTGATTAACCTAAATCAACAAATATTACAAATAGGTCTATGTTTTATGTGATAGGATATGAACTATAAATACGCTAATATGAATTTGAATTTTTAGTTTAAAATATTTTAGTAGCCTAAATTCGCATAACCTAAAATACAGCAAAAAGAAAACAATAGTCTATTTTATTTGGGGTAGAGCCTAATTGAACTGTTCCTGGTATTTGGTCACACATTCACACTCTTTGCAGACGTATTAAAATAAATATAGGCCTGGTATCGTGGTAGGCCTTGTTTAATTTATTTCAGTGAGTTACCAAGCATACAATTTATGACACAATCCTTTTAAAAATACAAAATACAGTACAGCCTAACCTAAATAACTCAGTATGGTATAGAATACCAAAACGTCGTTTGAAAAAAGGAGCAAACGGACCCGGGCTGAAGGCCTCCAGCGCTGAGGCCACACTGAGCGCAGCATCCAGATTTCACGCGTTAATCCGCCGAAGCCAAAGTGCACCTGAGTGTCACGTGATATGTCAAAACGTGGGTTTAGTGACAGATAGGACACAAGTCCGTCCCAGGCAATGAAACATCAGATTATGCGTCTGGGCTACATAAAGAGCTGTTATTTTTTTGCGCAGTGGTTATATTATTACACATAGGCTACACAACTGAAATGTTTTGTTTTATTTAATAGCGTGATGACTTTTTAATGCCTAATTTATCCATTATCTTTATTTAGTTTAGTTTATAGTGATGATCACATACACATCAAGATGGACATTTCCCAAAATAAATCCACTTTGAAAGCAAATGAAGCTTTAATATCAAGCTTTATTATGTTCCAGAAACGTTATTTAAATATTTTAATAAATGAGTTATGTCAGATGAAGAATGTGAAAGAGTAAGAAGGGTCTTTATGTACAGCGTTCTTCAGTCTTTAAGGATAGGGTCACGGTCCAGATAAAGTCCGTTACCTGAGAATAGTCAGTGAGCGCGGAATCACTGTTTTGGCAGAGGGGCCACAGTGCGCTCTTCCTGGATCTTGTGATATTCCTGCACCGAGAGAAGTTGAGGAGCCGCGGGAGGAAAGAGCGGGGGACCGTACCCAGGGCCCAGTGGAGTGGAGTATGTGCACCGCGCCACAGGCTGTGCGTGCAGCAGCGCCTTAGCGGAGAGCGCGCCTCGGGAGAAGAAGCTGGACAGCGCCGGTAATAGACTGCTCACGGGTGGGATGGATGCGGCACATGGAGATGGTGCGTGCTGGAAATATGGGTACAGTTCCAGTCCGGGTAGTGGCACAGTCCCTGTTCCAAGTCCGTAAGCTCCATGCGTAAAGCCCGGCAGCACACTAGGTTCCAGATGCTGCTCCTTGAGCGCTTCGAACCGGAAATGTTGGCGCTTGAAACGTTTACGTCTGCGCAAGAAACTGCCGTTCTCGAACATGTCCGCAGAGTTTGGGTCCAGAGTCCAATAGTTGCCTTTCCCAGGGTTCCCAGGCTCCCGCGGCATCTTCACGAAGCAGTCGTTGAGTGATAAGTTGTGCCTGATGGAGTTCTGCCACGCGGGAAATTTCTCACGATAGTAAGCAAAGCGGTGGCTGATAAAGTCGCAGATCTCACTCAGGGTTAGTCTCTTCTTCGGACTTTGAAGAATTGCCATCGTGATCAGCGCTATGTATGAGTACGGCGGCTTGACAGACGTGGGTCCTTTGGCTTTGGGTGTCGGACACACAGGAGCGGGGCAGTCACCGAGAACCTCCGGGCTGGACTGATCCTGAGGCCCGTCCTCCGCGGGATCCTTCACTCCTTCTCCCACAACATCGATCAGTGCGTCCTCCATGCCTCCAGACCAGGCACATAGTCGAGAGATTGGAACCAGCAGTGACACCTGCGGCAGGTGGGTCAACACTACAGCCACCGACCACTTTTATGCACAACGTTTCACCATTACCAAACTGTTAAGAGTCGCTAACTCTCTGTTGCCACGTAAACTGCATCCGTGTGGTATCGTTATGTTTAAAAATCGTTAGTCCTGGTCCTGCATGAACTCACGATTGTGAGGTCTGTGCGCGCAGAGGAGAAGGTGCGTCCTCGGAAAAATCTTGCATCCTTTGAGACAGCTCTGCGTGGCTGCGGCAGGAGGGATGTGATGTCACACAGGCATGATGAAGAGCATCCTGACCAATCACAACTCAAGAGGCAAAGAGGCCTGGACCAGCGCAAGAGCGAAATCCTGGCATCAGCCTTCGGCTGTAGGCTATTTATAGGCTACATCACACGCGCTCTGGCCCGTAACCGTTTTGTATAGTCATAAACAATTATATAACTGTTAAAACTAAACTTTTTGTAAGGCCTAAAATTAATTACTAAGACCAGAGTGATCACGCTTGACTTAAAAACTGTGTGTACATATAGGAAAAGAAATTCAACCAACAGAGCAGTGAGAACGGCGCGCAGGTTATAAGGGTCATCTTCATTGATTGATTTTTGAAAAGGACATAAACTATCGGCCTAGTGAAGTAATAGGAGATATACATAAATGCAGAGAGGACGCACATATTTCATCACAACTTAATTAAGCGTTGATGGACCATGTGAAAATTATAATAGGCCTAGGCCAGAGATAGCTTAATGAATTCACAATAAATAGGCCATGGACTAAATACTCCTGATGTGAGAAAATTTTCATTTTTCCACGAAGTTCAGACTAAGTCCCGTCCAAAAGTAGTCTAAATCTGGCTAATGTGGCCCAGCTGAGCAGGACGCTGATACCGGATCAAAGTGGGATTTTCACGTCTGAGACTTGAAAGTGCATAGTGCAGGACGTAGAGCTGTGCGCGGGTGAGCGGGCCAGAGGGCTATTGTTGGGAGTCCACGTTTATTTGTGTTTAATGATGGAGCCCTTTGTTGGGGATTCCCACATTTCCTGCCTCTAATCGCACCGATGGCCCGCGGCGTGGGTCTAGGTCCGGGATGGGTGGCCTGGACGGGACCGGGGAGCTGCACATCATTTTCCAAATTCATCACGCATGTCCACAGATTTGAAGCAGGCCGCGCGTTGTGTGGTTTCAGTATAGCCAATCCGCGACACAAAGTGCGCAGGCTCCAGGACAGACACCGAACAAACGCAAAGGGTGGCTTATGGAGTCTAATGTTTGACTTGAAGAAAGAAAAAAGACAAGACAAAAGAATATAAAAGGAGCTTAATGTGACATACCATCTTATAGACTATCAAACATGACTAAAGCACACTTCTGGTGAGCACTGGAAATTTAAGCACCCTATTTTTGTAAGCAGCAACAAAATAGCCTATTCTAATTAAGATGCAGTCTTAACAGTCTATCTTCAAAGACCAGAATCAGAAACCAAAGGTTTCCAATCCTGATAAAAGCACTTGACCCATTGTTGATCTTTAGCAAGATGTAAGACACATTATAAATCCACCAACTGAACTATTCCGGTTCAAATAAAAAATCCAAGTAACATACTACAAATGCTACAAACCATTTGTTGAACCTGATTCCAAGCAATTTACATGTAGGGGTCAAAAACAACAAAGGTAGTCTATATTTTCATTATAATAACATTTTTCGTGATAATTATTAGTCTATTTTTTATATTGATGTGACTTAAGTTTCATACCTTATCAAGTACAAGTGTATTAAATGAAGACTATATATTATTATGTAATTTCCAAACTTTTTTCATTCTAAATACAACACTGAAGACTGCATAATCTCACATGCCCCCATTGGAATATTCATCTAACCCAACACAATATAGAACTGTTCAATGCAACAGCTGTCAAGAGAAGTGCAGTGCAACAATCACATCCTTTGTAAATCTCTTTTTGTTTTTTTGTGCAGAAGGATGAGCTGCTTGAGGGACCTCTGAGGAGAAAGAATCTACTTCCGTATATGACTTTGGAGAACTGAACTTACCTCTCTGCAGGTCAAAGCCGAGGCTACTGCAGTTAAAATGTTTTCTCTTCGCATGATATGGGCTGTGATAAAAATCCAGCCGGTTGTTTTTGGTTGGAAAGGCTGAGGCGGGCTTCAAAGCATGGGGTTTATTTTCACTTAATGCCCCCCTCCTCTCATCTTGATCCTCTTAAAGTCTTGGCAGCACACCGGACAATAATAATATGTGTAATTTAAGGTATCATAGACATATAAGAAACAGGAAGAAAAGAGGAGCAGGAACCAAGCACATGCAGTTTAAGGGGGGAAGCTGTGTGAATTTCACAAGCTAAACTGGTCATTAACACAACTTTTATAAGCTCACAAATGACACTGGCAAACTTATAGATGTAGACTATTCCCTGTACATCACAGTAAAGCATTATTTGAACAAACAATACTAATGTGTGAGATGTTATGATGTACATCTGAGAGGGTACTTTGACACTGGAAAGACATTAGATTAAAACTTACCAATACGGACTGTGATGGGCTGAGCATGAGGCCAAGGTCCAGAGTACGAAGAGGGAGCCTAGAAAATGGCAGCAAAACATTTCATATCACTTGATATGAATTGTTGATGTTATGTCAAAATCATTTGACATAATTCAGCATATACAGTATATCCGCATGCAATTATAACATTCTCTAAAACAACAAAAAAGCGTCTGAATTGACTTTTGAATGAATAGGCTCTTTAAAGCCTAAAATATATCTGTGGAAAAACTTATAGGCTACAATATGGCTCAAAACATAAATTTAATATTTAGTCTACATCCATATGCTTGCCCTTATTATTTATTAAAAAAAATATGTAAAATAATGCCTCATGACTTCATAATTGCTAATAGTGAATTTTAAGCCTGTTGGGCTAAGTGCATTCACTCTTGAACACATACCACATAAAAACTGAACTAAACCCGGTAATAGACCTAGACTTGACCAGGAGTAAACTAGGATTAAAACAGGACTAAAGAAGACCACATTAAGCCCATATTAAGTCGACTAAACTGCGCTCAAAACCATGATGACAAATGTGAACACACTTAAACCAGCGAGGTAAAAAGCTGACCAAACATTGCTTTTACTCTTGGTGATCTATACATGAAGCCTTCATGATAGTTGTGAGGTAAATTTAATCCAGAGCAAAAGAGGGGTTGAGAGTGGGGACCCCCCAGGCCCAGGATGTGAACAACATACATTTTTTTGTGTGTTGTTTTTTCTTTTTCTGAAATCTACAATGTTATCTCTTATTATACTTCCATGAAGCCTACTTAGAGCTACATGTATATACTGAAAGATGACTCGTGACCAGTTATGAACAGTGACACATGGGCGCCATCTGGTGGTGAAACAATAGGACATCACGGCACCGTCAAACACGTTCCTCGATACAGAAGATTGGCTTTTTTTTTTGGCAGCTTTTTATGGTAACATGTGAAAAAATGCAAAATAATGCATTTATATGGCATCATATACATCATCAGTGTATAATATTACCTTGAAAATGTAGGTTACAGCTTTCATAACCGGCATAAATAATCTTGCATGCTACCAAGCTGCCACATAGATGTAAAGTTAAGTTAAAGCAGGCCGTTTTGTTCATGGATCACTACCATAATTCAATACTATTATTCTTATTCTTATTATTATTAAGTGCCTATGTGCTAATACTTAATCATCTACAATTTCTTTTTCAGGGGTAAATCTGGCGGGAATGTCTCCTCACTTCACAGCGAAAACTAAACAAAAAATTAATCAGGTAAGTCTTAAGCACGGCTGCTGTCCTTACATTACCTTTCGGGCCTACTTCTTTTCTTCTTACTAGACTGAGACTCTTGCTTCATAATTCACCATTGGCGGTAGGACTTTCCACTAGAGCTGGGCCTGGACCTGCTGTTTTTCAACCCCCACGTGAGGGCGCTATACATCTATGTCATAATCCCAGACTGGAGGAAGCTTTTTTCGCCATGAAATATCCACAAGGTAAATACACAAATACTGGACCTGGTCATTAGTAATAATGATAAGAGCCTAAAATGTTCCATATTACAACAAAATCTGCCTTCATTTTAGCAAATACTGGACCTTGTAATTTATAATACTGATAAAATCCTAAAACTTTACATATTACAACAAAATCTGCATTTTCATTGGTATTATTTGCCAATAGAATATAGTACCCTGCAAAGGTCTAATCATTGTAGGAGCCTAAATCCTACCAGACATGACCTGATACATTAAGATGTTACTATGCTAGTGCAATAAAACCTTAATATGTTCAATTCACATAATAGCTGTAGTTTATAGCAGTACTCTCAGCTGGATTGTTTTGTTGCATTGTTAAACAGTCTTTATGATAGCCTTAAGTGTTTTGTCTTGTTTCTTGGCAGTTCAGTGTACAAAAATATCAGCACTAAACAAAAACATTTGGATAACATTTGGCAGGTAAACACAGGTCTTTTAATTTCATTGCTTCCTGCAGCGTTTTACAGCCAAGACCACCTGCACTAATGAATATGTTTATGATTTTACACTCATTATCAAGAGTTCGTGAACTTTGCATCAAATAGAAACACACAAACAGGTGTTATTTTATGCACAAAATGCCCAGTGCATTTGTTGTTGTTTCTTGGCTCTACAGGGAATTTTATTGTGGGAAAGAAACTATAAAAATGCAACTTGTGGTCATTAATGGTGAGGGTCAGAATGACATATGCTAATCTGCATTCTCAGTGTCCATAGTGTCAATCATGAAGAAAATTATGACTAAAATTTAAAATGTATTAAATTAATAAAGTATTAAATATCTCACATCAGTGCATCGAAAATAAACACTGTTATGTCAGAAATCTGACATGGACAAACATTTTGCAGCTTAAACATCATCTACTACATGATATCTAACCATGGACTTGTGTATAATCATACATCGTATCATATTGTTTATGAGTAAATATTTTCTAAAATTATATTTGAACATGTTCCAGCAGATGGAGCTCTTACCTCAAAAATTAAGAAGTGTAAGGAATTACACAAAATATGATTATTTTTTAAATATTTATTTAATAAGTGTAAGATAAACTACTAATAGACACTCAAAGAATTGCTCAATTTAGTGCCAGACAGTATAAATAAATGATGTTGATGAATCTGAAAGTTCAACAAGAGCAAAGATGATAAAGATGGAAAGCCTTTTCATGCCTTTGTTTGTAGTTTTCTCTTTGCACTCTGCTGTGCTTTCAAACCAACAGTTAGCTCAATAGTTTTGTTTCACATTTGAGTTGGATGTTTCTCCCCCACTGCAGCAGCCAAGTAGAAACCACCCTGCTATTACTAGTTCCCCTGTCAAAGACTGCTGTATTGTATTTGACTGTACAGTACAGATGACTGCGACAAAGATCTGCTTACAGAAACATTTCAAAATTACCTTGTTCATCATCAGCTCCTTTTCAAATAATGCAAATAATTTTGGACTTTTTGTGTTGTTGCATAGTTGACCTTACAAGCTGATGTTTTGAGACAGACTTAGGTTGTGGAGTCAAATGAAGAGATGGAGAGAAGTTTCCAGTTATCTTGAGTCCAGCTGCAGTTAGTCAGAGTGGGGGCGCGTGCAGATGTTGTGATTCTTACCAAAGAGCACGTACAATGATGAGTGATAGTGAGGGGTCAGGGATGCAAGGGTGCTATAGCGTCAGAACAGTGACTCAAAATAGAAGAGTTCCGCTAAGGTCCTCTTACAGTGAATTGTAGCTGAGACTGAGGAGTGAATGAAGAAAAATAAGAGGCAAAACTTTGGTATGGTAAGGTTCATGTGAACTACTAATAGAGGTAGTAGTAGTAATAGTGAATTATATTTGCAGCCATACAAGTGCAAATATTTGTCTGGGTGGATCTGGTTTAAGCCAGTTCTGTTCACTTTGATGAAAAAGTAAGGCCAAGTCAGGCACCACCCCGTTATTAGCAAGGTTCCCAAGGGCTCCTCTAGAAAAGTTTGTGGTGTTTGCAAGAATGTTCTGCTGGTATCCAGTGCAGTAGATGTAATTTAAATAAAACATTACATGAAGTTACATGAAGTTTGTCACAGAGGGAGGATAGTGGACAGTTTAGTTTACACTTCCACGGTTGTTTTTATATAAAGTAATGTAACTGATCCAGCTTTTTCAGTTTCAGTAATGATTTTGACACTTTGGCACAACTACTAGCAGCATATAGTCTTATTCTATTATAAGTCCAACCAGGATATTTTGGAGGTGATACCAGATCCAGCAAATTTTCATAGATCGGCTCCAATATTCAATACCAGTATTGGTAACAGTTTCTTCATAAGTAGGAATGAACTTATAAACTTCATATATGGCCCTTCCAAGGCCTAGTGTGTCCATAAGTTCATGACAAAATCACCGTAACAAGTGTCTTCCACTAAAAACATGCAAATCCGTCAGAAAGGTACTCAAAAGTGAGATCGAAGAAGGGTTCTTGGGTGCTGGATGGAGATGTAAGTATGTAATCCATCTTTAAATATTCCCGCTGTAGAAAGTAATGGCCACACTCAATTAACATTTTCATTCTATCCAAATACCAGATTCAAGTTCTGGTCCATATCTTGCCAATGTCCTCCTCAACTGCAGGAATTAGCTTGCTATGCTCTGAAGTTTTATGTACTTGTGGTGTTGTGTTTGTTTCGGCTAAAGTGCATAAGACAAGATTTCTGACGCTCAAACAAACGGACTATCTGACTTCTGAAAATAAAACTTAAGGTGCGGGCTGTAAACATGGGAGGAGGATATATAAAGTGGTAACATTTTCAGCCTTCCAAACAGCTGCCTCAAAAGTAAAAGTAACATTCACTGGACATGCTCAGAGATCCTTCATGTCCACACATTGGAGTCCAGATAACGTTACACTGTGGACATTTGGTGCTACATAAAAGGAGGCGCGGTAAATAATTTGCTGACTTCTGAAGCAAGTGGCAGGCACATGCTTTAACCTCTGACCTCTCATGGGTAAAGTAGCAACTGGTCCCTCAGCAGACAGGGGGTCATGACCTAGGGTGTGTATTTAGAGCGAAAGGTGCTTCATTCAGGCCATGGGAGTCTTTCAACATGTGAACTTGTAGAATCCTCACATGCACTTAAAATGTTATAGTGTGTATACATATCGATAAAAAATATTAAATACTTTTCCTACAATTTGCACACCCTTTGAGGTTTTCTCATGCTAACTGTACTGCCAATAAGCCACATCATGTATTATTGAAAGGGAATCAGAGTGAGGTAATTTGAGTGCAAACCTTTCAAATGTGGTAAATTTCCTAAACTTTTAAATGCTGAAAAATATCCAATGAAAAGTAACTAAGCACATTTGTATGACTTACCCTTCTAATGTGGTTGATAAGCAAAGCTGGAAGTTAGGACCAGTGACCCTGTGGTTAGCAGGTGAGTGCTTAACCCACTATGTCACAGTCATTGTTATTGTAAGGGTCTCAATTATTATTACATATTCTTTTTGCGCTTTTCTTTTTAGATAATCCAATGTTTTTATTTTACATTATCACATTTTATTGCTATACAACAAACATTTCTAAGTGTGGGTAAGACTTTCTCTCCAGCTTCATAACTTTCTCCATGTTTGTACCACAGGTCTTTTGTCTGACACCTCCAGCTGTGATGTCCCAGGTCAAATTCCCAGGGTGGACAGAGGGGACAAGTGCAGAGCTGACAGGGGCATTCCAGCTCAAGCACCTGAACAGCACAGCACCTGGCAGCGCCTGTCAACGTCCACATGTTCTATACTGAGAGGCCGTCTGCTCCACACAGCTGTGCACAGCCTAACAGGTACAGGGAAGCCAAGACATGGGTCAGTTAAAATAGCATTCTCCCTATAGGGTTTACAAGTTGTTTTTTTAAGGTGTACACAACAAGTTTAATTTCTCATTATTCTGAATAACTGTTCCACAGCAAGTTGGACTTTTTATAATTACATAGCATGTAATGTTTTGAAATAAATGAGAGGTAGTAGATTAATATTCTTTTAAAACACATAAAATATTTTCTTTACACCAAATTGAAAGCGAGGTTAGAAGATTTCTTATTTTTTAAGAGCAATTTTGTATTGACCCACGATAAGACGAGTAAAGATGATAGATATTTGAACACCAAAGAAGCAGCCGCTCTCATTTGAGTCCTTATAATTTACTATATAGATCATAAGCTGCAATGTCTGACATGCTTCCATATCCGGTTAAACCTTTATACCTGTATTTCTGCTATGTAATTTGTAATTACATTCCATTCACAACATTTGAATACGACTTTAGATAACTCAGAAAGTTATCATACTTGTGCATGTTTGAACAAGAGAAATGTTACTGCAACAACACTGGTAAACAAAAATGATTCATATACCCTAAGCTAAAACATCAATAATGCTAACCTGTTCATTTTCCTATGGTTTATTACATACAGAGCCAAACAGATCCCCAAAACAGTTGTGACAGATTGTGTACATTTGTTGCGTCATAAAAGTACTTAGAATAGGAAACCGTTTTAAGCCTTAAGTTACTCTACTGGTTAAATGTCTAACAGAGAATGTATTTTGTTTGTAATATAACAATTTTCTCTGGAGATGCCTGAGGTTGTGTACAGGGGCCGGTCGGATCAGTCTGTCTCCAGTAGAGTCTTGTCAAAACTGGACCGTAGCCTAGTTTAAGTCCTCTACAGCAGGAGGTGCACACATTATATGGACCATAGGCTGTAACTCATGTGTGATGTGAAATGTTAAATGTATAGGGGGTTATTGGGAAATGCTCTGAGAATTCCTGGGCTGAAAGGAAACAGCTGTAACTTTCAAATCGAGGAGACAAAAGCATTCAAAACATTATGAGTATGTGAGGTGTAAATGTGTTTATCTGAGTGGGGGAAACAGGCTGACAGGGTACTGAATGAGTACTTTGTAGTATTATAAGTGTATTATGTACGTATTGTATATATATAAGTGTATTATGTACGTATTGTGTATATATATATATATATATATATATATATATCTATATATATATATATATATATATATATATATATATATATATATAGTGTACGCATTGTGTCACCATGGTAACTGCTGAACATTCCGTCAACACATGTACAGTACATGTAGAACACCCCCCAGTGTGATGTCACTGCAAAATAATTGTGCGTGCACAGGCAAAACAAACCTATACTATACAATTTTGTGTAATATGTGGCCCTCAGTGTCCTTTAAAATGTTAATGAATAGGGTTGAATGCAATAGAAAAGACTTGCTCATAATTATAGTCATTTGTCTGCAGCAGCAGGAAAAATTGTGATAATTCTGCCATTATTGTATAATGTCTTGAGAGCAATATTGAATGGTTGTGAAATTAAATGGTTATACGCATCCAAAAGCATCCAAAATTCTCCCAAATCAGAGTGCATCTGGTTCCTTTAGCAGCCCCTGACAAAAAAAGAGCAGAAGAATAATCCAAATATAGTCTTATCCTTACACTGATTTCTAATTTTTGATACCATAGTGTTTATTTGTTAATTTGACCTTGAACTTAATACTGATTCATCCACGTAAGATCGTTTGTTTCTGAAGCGTAGCTCTAAATGCAACAAAAGCAAAGTAGCAAAAAGCCTCTCATCATGTTAACAGAAGCCTGACACAGAAAAAAAACAGCAAAGTTCAACTGACTCCATACCATAACTTTCAAACTGCACCACTTCAAAAACAGCACAAAATCAGTATGTAAAACCATAACAGTCATGCACATCAGTTATGTTTGTGTCCAGCGCCGTGCCAGTAAATGCTGTGACCTGAGTCCATGGGTCACTGTGGGCTGTGGGTTAAGAGCATGTGAGGGCCCTGCAGCCTTCTGTCCTTCCTGTGTCTTATGATGGGAAGTGCAGGTCATAGCTGAAGAGAATAGAGGTAAACAGACATTCATAGAGACAGAGTTGACAGCACTCATCACCCAGAGCCGTGAGAAACTGCAGACCCAGGTGGGCAGGGGTTCAACCTACTTCCTTGTGTCATGTACTGGAACTGCAGCTATTTAAACAGCAGTGGTCAAATACCTTAATGACCTATCATTTTTATGTGGCATAGACTGACAAGTGAAATGCAGTAAAATAATTAGAATAGGAAAATTGTATACAGTTAAATGTTTTAGATGTTTTTGTGAGCACTTGGTGGTACTTGCTTCGATGTTCATTTTTTAACAGGGACAATTGAACAACCCACAAAATGAAGCCTATCACTGTATTATGTGATTGAATTACCAGTGTTGCTTTCATTATGTTCGGTACGTGTTCTTTTTTATTATTGTTTCTCGATCCTACTTTAGTAGGCCTAATACGTTAAATCACTCATAGTGAAACCAAGCTGATAATTACTTATATCATACAGCTCACCCGTCATACCTTGTGAAATCTAACTCACCCACCACATGTCTTTCTCAGGGTGTCATTAATAACAGAGTGAGAACAGGCCTGGGCATGTTCCACAGACTGGCTTTAATGGCTTGACAGTGTTAACAGCACACATCTACAACACTGTAACTGTTGACGGCTACGAGCAAGGATTTATAATCATTTACAGTCTGTGGTGATTAGCGACGCGTTAGCTTTGCAGAGCATGTGTGAAAGAAAAATCAGCTTTGAAAATGACCGCCAGAATGTCAATAAGAATCTTTTGGCTCATTCCACAAGTAATACAAGAGGAAATGGAATCTTACTTATCGCTTGTTTGTTCTTTTTTGTCATAATATTTCAATCTAGTTTCCCAAACATAAAATTATTAGCGTTGGCTTCAATAAGTATCCTACAGGCACAGTCAAATCAAAGGAATAATGATTAAAGATAACAGCGTCTATTATTATTTTTGTATTAAACTTTATTTTCTTTAGCACAAACTGAGGGCTCTGAACCTAATGTTAGACGCCAAGCACTAATCAGCAATAAATCTCATGTTATAATGTTATCTTTCATGGTCAATCCCCATTAATCTACAGTTCGTCTACAGTTACCATTCATTTAAAATGACCGAAAACCCCAAACAAAGTAATCAGTGACCTATTTTAGTTGGCTGTACCATTTCGTCAGTTTAGTCTAACCAAGACATTTGATTTATGGGTCCCAATGTTTGAGGAAGAAATCGTGTCATTGTTTAAAGAGCATGTAAAGGATGGTACATAGTGGACACATGACACTGGACGTATAGCTCCAGACAAGGAAGAACCAATTCAGAAAACCCCTTAACGTGACACACTGAGGAAGTTGAATTGTTGTGCAATGTTGAATTGTAGCCTATATTTATCCATAATAAACCTGACACATACAGAAATTTTTTATTGCAAACCGCAGCTACTGTACCCATATGAGTTTGACTTTATGATTGCCCCCAGATATTATTTTGTGCTGTAGGTATTTACTACAATCATTTATTTTGGGGTATATTTCTGCTACATTTCCACAAACCATAATATATTTAGCAGTTTAACAGTAATGTTGGCCCCGTGTGTCCTTCTTACACCTGCTTTGCCCTTTTAATCCTTTTAAACATGGCCATAGACGCTCACGTATTCTCCACACAATGAAGACTTTGAGCAGAGAGGTGGTCGCCTTATACCCATGTACTATAAATCTCTCCATTTACCAAAAGAAATTATGAAAACAGACATTCTTCAGTTCACGCTTCACACCAGCAGAAAAAAATACTTAAAGTGGCTCTTGTTTTGTTTCTCATTTGTTCGTCAATATTAAGTGTGGCAGGTGAATGTGAAGTATTGGGTGAGTATTCATTCATTCATTTATTATAAAGGGCCACACAACAATGGTGGAATTTCTTGGTCGAGTTTCTTGGAATGTCTTGGTTGAGGTTCAAGTATGACATGAAAATAAAAAAGAAGGATGCCCTTAAAGCCACAGTATGTAACTAACGTTTTAGCCAAAAAATTGACAAAAATAAAGTTTCAAAGTTTTCTTTTTTTCATCTTGGTGGTGTTTATTGCACTGAAAAACACAGAAAATCTATTTCCACAGAGAATGTTCAGATGACATGCCATCCCCAGAAAGTTACATACTGTACCTTTAAAGAAATTGTGTTAAATAATCCCCCACTGGAGCAAAAGTGAGAATTAGGAAAAATGAAATATGTGAACTATTCCTGACATAGTATGTTATCTGATGGGATTTAGGGCATTTCTGTTTAATACCTGTTTAATGCTCAAACACTCCTAGTGACAAGCCTCCATCATGTTTTGAGTGACAGGCAATTTTAACCAATCACAGTGACGTGTGAACTCCCAAGTGAATAACTTCAGTTTCCTCTTTAGACAACATGAAGCTAGCAAGGCTTTTGTTGCAGCTTAGAAGGAGAGTTTCACCTTTGTATTTGGCAGCGCTCTGCATCACACCACATTAGAATTCCTTCTTTTGTGCAACTTTTCGTGCAAATCCACCCAATCCTATTATGTGTTTAGCCCAAATCTTAAAGAACAGAGTCATGTGAAAGGGGAAGTAAACCAGGCTACAAGTTCAAATACACCAGTATGTTTGAAGTGATGGTGCTTATAAATCACTGTGCCAGTGCAGAATGTTTCCCCACAGTTTGGTGAGGTCTAAATGATGGTTTATTCCCTGTGGTCTATTTAGGGGGTCCCTCTCTGTTTCCTCTCAAATCTGCAGGATGTGTTTTGAAAATAGAACAAATGTAGCCAGTGAGGTTACTGAGAATGTGAGTGTTTTAGCAGCATGTATTAGATGAAAGTCAACAGTGTCTCTCATTTGTTTGTGAGATGATTAGTAGTGGGGGCCCTGCTTCTGTGTAGTGGGTAACTGTGGAAAAGGTCTAAAGATGCCAAGAATGTGTAATTTCTTAACATGTGTTTCTTCTTAACCACATTTCACAAACACACTCAACTTAGGCGGATGGATGAAAGCATCTGAATTTTCAAACTGAAAATGCGTGTGTGTAAATAAAAATGTGCTGATGGAAGATGAGATTTGTTTGATTGCTGCGATGGCAAAGTAAGAGCGGAGTGGTTTGAATGTATTTCAGGTTCTGATCTGACTAGCCTGCTGAAACTGGATGGGCAGACTGAAAATGCAAGTGGTAAATATAAAGGTAGGAAATGGTTGATTGTTTATTCATTATTTATTAGGTTTAAGTAGCTGGGAAAGAATCCTTATCTATAACTGAAGTCAGCCCTGATGGATATATGTAGGTGGAACAACAACTAAAGCTACAAAAGTCAGCTTGTGTTTGTCTAGCGTACTTGTAAAAAAAGTGCAAAGCAAAAAGAGAACTAGGCCTGGGAATCACGGCGTCCCACAAAATACTATCATGATATGGCATTTTTTAAACAACCAAATACATTTTAGCCACAATATTTCTTTGTTGAACCACTACTTATGCAAAGTTAATACCAGTACATCCATTGTAATCATCCATCAAAACAGTGCATATTCCAAGTGTATTGCCTAAGCAAATTTCCTTCCACCAAATAAGCAACAAAATTGTGGTGTGGTCACAAAAAGATATTGCTAAAAGACACCAAAAAATATTCTTGGCAATATATTGATACAGCAGCCCACAATAACAATATTGTATCATCAAATTTAGTATCACGATATACTGATATTTTTGCGCACCTCTAATGAGTACCGTATTTTCTGGACTATAAGCCGCTACTTTTTTCCCAGGCTTTGAACCATGCGGCTTTTACAAAGGAGCGGCTATTCTGTGGATTTTTCTTCCACCGCTAGGGGCGCTCTAACCGGAATTTCAAAAACAAGATAGACGGAAAATTAATACAAAGAAGAATATGCTACTTTTTATTTAGCAGATATAACACGCATGACAAATTACTAACTGGTAATTATTTTCAAATCCTCACCCCTTCATCATGAAAAGCACACGAAGGAGTTTGTATGATGCAAGTTTTAAGTTGAAGGCATCGATCTTGCTCCAGGAAGGAAACCGCTGTAGAGCCCTGCACCCGCGGGACCTGCGGGACCCAACACAAAACAGTGCGGCGCGGGACACATTCTGAAAGCTTATTGCGGGCGCGGGCGGGAGCGCGACTGCATGATGCGGGAGTGGAACTGAAGAATGCGGGACGTAAGCTTGGGTCAAGGGTTTCAGCAAAGATGATTAAAGTGACTTGTGGTTTCACTGCACAGGAGAAATGAAGGTAATCAATTACCGGTTCTTTTCTGTTTTTGACCTCGTTTTAATCAGCACAGTTGCTCCCGTGTTAAAAGGCACTGTCCGGAAAGAATCTGTTCAGGTACATAAATGTACATTTACAGTACTGTATATGCAGTAAATATCTAATTTTTCAACATAGATATCAGCGGCTTATAGCCCGGTTACGACTTGTATATACTTTTTAAATAAAAAAAAATAAAAATAGGGTGGATGCGGCTTATATACCGGTGGCTCTATAGTCCGGAAAATACGGTACTAATAAGGAGACAAACTAGTGGCGAAGTACATTTTTCATGTAAATCCACATATATGTAAGACAAGTTTGCATGATGTCCCACTGCATACCCCTCACGGCAGAGTGTATCCAAAGCCTATGTCACTGTACAGGCATGTGCTACACACACTTAGTCCATATGGTATGAGTACAGTGATTAAAGGGTGGCATTGTTCCCCTCAGGCCACAGCACCCTGTTATTTCCCCTGTCCGCCCGTGCTCTCAGTGGCAGGGCGTGTGTGTCACCTCCCACTCACCCACACACCACCACGAGACCCGCACCCATGCACCATCCCCAGTGACTGTGAGCTCACCTCTCACGCCACCAACAGCGGCCTCCCAGGACAGTTCAGCATATTCCCCCTCTCCCCTCACACTGTCAGGCCCATCTTTAACACGCTCTCTGCTGCACGCATGGAAGTCCTCAAACTGGAGGGGTCGCAAGGTCGAGGCAACTTCTTCAGCATTCCATTTCCAGCTAACCTTCCACACAATAAATGGAAAAGATAAGGGATCAGGACATGGATAATTTGTCATTTTAGGGGTTTTCCTAGCCATTTTTAGCAGTTTTTTTGCTACTAAGCAGAATCTTATTCACACAGGTAATACAATGAACAGACTAAAGTTGCCTTGTAGCTGTAAATCCTGAACAACTGCCAGCCCATGAACTTTAATAGAAAAAATATAAAACTTTTGTATGTGATTTAGTACATTTATTTGGAGTTTATCAGAAGCATATTCAAAAATACTTATTGGATTATGTGGAATGGTTTAATCAGCATGAAACTCCACAGCAGCACAATAGTTTTCACACAATCTTGATACATTATTATGGTGACATGGACAATTTGTCCTCACCAATTTGGGGACTTTCTGGCTTCTCTCCCTCCCTGTTCCCAGCCACAGAAAAAAACTAGCAAAACTAACAAAATTGTACTTTATATAGCCAAGAGGCCCTGTGAAGAAAAGCACAGGAAAAAAAACCAATCAAAATCACACTCAAAATGTACTAGGAGCTTGTTGTCCATTTAACTTTAAAGAGCATTCAGAGGACTGTGCTTTAGGGTCATAGCAAACAGCATTGTGGCCTTGCTGTCTGTGTGCGAGCAAACAAGAATGTTAAGACTAAGTAAGTAAGTAAGTAAGTAAGTAAGTATGCCCTTTATTATCCCACAATGGGGAAATTCATGTGTCGCAGCAGCAACAGCAACATACACTCCACAAACAACATGAGCAATTGACATACATACAAGACATACAGACATACAAGACCAGAGTTAAAGGAAGGGGATATATATATCTATAAAAATGCAAAAGAAAACATTCCAAAAGGGTGACCTGTTCCAATAAATAAGTAAGAAAATAAATCAATAAATATAAAAGTTTTAAAAGTTAAAAAAGTTAAAAATACCCCCCCCCCCACATTCCACATTCCACCGCTCCCCAACACCCACCCATCATCATCACCACCGCCATCACCACCATGGCTACCGTAGAGAGTTGTTATACAGTCTTACTGCGTGGGGAAGAAAAGACCTGCGGTACCTCTCAGTCTTACAAAGGGGTGGATAAGCCTACTGCTGCTCAGTGAGCTCTCCAGGGCTGCCAATGTTCCATGCAAGGGGTGGTGGACATTACCCAAGATTGATGACAGTTTTGTCATCACCCTCCTGTCCCCACCACTTCCACAGAATCCAGGTTACAGCCCAAGACAGAGCCAGCTCTCCTAACCAGTTTATTTAATTTCTTGGCCTCTGCTGCCGTGATGCTGCTGCACCAACACACCACACCATACATAACAACAGAGGCAACCACAGAGTCATAAAGGTCCTCAGAAGGCAGTCCTGTACCCCAAAGGACCTCAGCCTCCGTAGCAGGTGGAGTCTGCTCTGCCCCCTCTTGTAAAGTGCTTCTGTGTTAGTGGTCCAGTCAAGCTTCTTGTTAAGGTGAACACCCAGGTATTTGTAGGTGTCCACGATCCCAATGTCTATACCCTGGATGTTCACCGGTACCAGGGGTGATCTTTGCGCCTCGAAAGTCCACCACTAGTTCTTTTGTTTTTCCGGCGTTAATCTGGAGCTGGTTCTGTTGGCACCATGCCACAAAGTTCTGATTTAGTTCCCTATACTCCCTCTCGTCTCCGTTATTAATGAGACCGACCACAGCTGAGTCATCTGAGAATTTTTGTAAGTGACAATTTGCAGTGTAATAAGTAAAGTCAGCAGTGTAAATAGTGAAGAGAAGGGGGGCCAACACGGTCCCCTGCGGCACCCCCGTGTTACAGACCACAGTGTCGGACACGCAGCCTTTTGTCCTCACAAACTGTGGCCTGGCACACAGGAAGTCCAGGAGCCATGCTGACAGGTGGTGGTGCACTCCTGCACGGTCCAGCTTGTCCCTCAGGAGATCTGGTTTGATGGTATTAAAAGCACTAGAGAAGTCATAAAACATGATTCTCACGATGGTTCCAGACCTCTCCAGATGAGACAGGGATCTCTGGGTGAGGAAAATGACAGCGTCCTCAACCCCAACGCCAGGCCGGTAGGCAAACTGCAGTGGGTCTGCTGATGGGCCTACCAGGGGGGCGCAGGTGGTGAAGGACTATTGACATTGAGTCCAAGAGTTTTCAGAGGGCAGGAGCTACACAAACCGTACAGGAATGAGGAATGACAACAAAGTTTGCATGTGGTCAAGGAAAATCAGCAGCCATTCGGAGATCTGCTCTCCATTTCCATCTAGGAAAAACACATTACTCGAATCAGGGCTTTTTATGAAAATTAAAGACTCAGTAAAGACTTGTTTCAGTTGCAGTTAGAACTCTGTGTGTGCCAGACTGGGTTGTGGTTGGAGGTTTAGCTCAAACTCTATACCCCCCAGAGCCACAGCATATTCATTATCACGCTAAAATGCTGCTTTTATACCTGGGACACCAGAAGCATCTCTACAGGGCTCTAATGTGTGAGAGTTAAGGAGAGTTAATACAAAAATGCAGTGATTATAGGGACAAGAACTCACGCCACAACATTTTGCAAAGTAAAATTGCCACAAGACTGGGCACATATGGGTAAAATCTTGAGAGATTTTTTTCATGTGTTTGGCTGGGACAAAAAAAAAACTTTGCTAAATCTTTGCTGCTCTTGAGAAGTTGTAGCTAAAATAAGTATTGTTACAATTACAACAAAGGAATTTAGTAAAATAAATAAAAATTGTGAGGCCAAAATTGTGAACATAACAATCTTGTCTCCTAATCCAAAAACATTCATTTTGCTGTCTTGGCACATTACATTAGCTTTTTGGGTTCATTTTTAAGACAGTACAGTAGGAGATGTATTGTACCTTGTTGACATATTTTGGCTGCTAGCTGCAAGCCATCTGCAAGCAGGGGCCAGTTCTGAAGATGGGTTGCAGCCATAACATTTCAACAAGGTAAATACCGGAACATCTCCTAATGTATTGTTTTTAAAAAGAACCAAAAAAAGCTAATTCTGTCTCATATTGTTTCATCCCCACATGATTTTAAGCCATTTCATTACCTTTAAAAAACAAATAAATAGAAGAACCCACCCTCAATCTTTTATTTGTCACGGTAGTTTGACTGTTTTGACTAGTCTAGTCTCTGGCAAAACAAAGTACTTGTCCTAATAATTCAAGTGGTCATTGTTGTTCAAAATAACCCCTAAATACTATGTTCACATACACTGCTTTTAGGGCACACCCAGTGTCTATTTAGGCGTTTTAAAGAGCTATGTACACACACTTGAGTTCATTCCCTTCTGGCAATTTACACGGTGATAGCATGCATGCTTCTCACCAACATATAGTCACTACACTGCACTCAAATTAGGATTTCCAGACTCACTAAGGGTCTTCGCAACCTCTGGTATTTCAGCATGGGTAAAAAGAGTACACCAAATGTCAAATACATACACCATACTTGCCTCTCCTTTAACAGCCATCCTCCCACTTAAATTTGTAACACACAGTAGAAATAATTTGTGTCGTAAAGTTAATTCATGAGAACAGTATTGCAGATGCCCATATGTAGGTATAAGACACAAAAATATGTAGGCATAACACACAGTGGGAAAAGTTAAACAAGTGTAGATAGCAAACCACAGGCTCAGATGGCATGCAGTCTGCAATCTGCCGTGGTGCTATGTGGTGTGGAAACAGTCATCTGGGTCAAACCACAGCATTTGCCCCACGTGCCCAGCCAATCACATTCACCTGTACAGATTCTTGCTCAGCCTCAGAGGAAATCTAATCTTCATAAACAATACACTGTAATGTCTAAAAGAAGCTCTATGACTGCAGTTATGTGAGCAAGACAAAGATGTATCAACTTTTCAATCATCTACAATCTAACCTAAACAAGTGAAAACTCATTTGTATTGAATCGATTGTAAATATTTGTAATGATAGAATATTGCAGGATCCATCTATTTGTAGGGTTACTCTACGGTTACTGTAGGGTTACCGTAGGGTTGCTAGGATTAAATTCACTTCATTCATCAACTCATTTGAGGATGTGTTTAGTAATGTCGTCAAAATTAATTGCAAGAATGATTTTGATATCACTATTCAGGGAAAGTTCAGTTTAAAGTTAAGTTTACCTGCTCAAATGAATATGTACAGTAAGGGCTTACCCTAGATTTATATTGTATATATTGTAGATTTATGTTATATTGTAATTTTTTATGTTACCAACCATTTTTGTTGTAACCTTCAAGGAAATTACAGCAAGGGCGAGCTGTATACTCCCTTTCTTTTCCCAGCTCCTAAGTTACATTTTGGCAAGCTTCTTTTAAGCTCTGCATGATCCACTACTTTGCTTGCTGAAGAAAGTAATCCTATTATTTAGCAACAGCACTTCCCTGCTGTGGTCTCCAGTCTGTTTCTGATACAAGACTTGTATGCAGGTGATAAGTACGACTGCGAGCACTATCTTATCATCTCTCACATTCTCTGCTTAGTGTTTGCAGAGCATCCACATCTGTGCACTAAAAGCACATGTAAAGCTTGTACTAACCAACAGCTTTTCAACTGAACTTCAGTGCAATGCTTTTATTTAATGAAAAACTTTTAAATGTGTAAAAGTGAATTAGGAGTTACCCAACAGTGAGTCTGCACTTTACAAGCACATTATTACCACACACAAACCACCTCCAAACTAGGTGTGGACAAATAAAAAGTAAATGCATTGCATGTGTTGTTGTATTCAGTATTTTTGGTAATGTGTATGTATACAGCAAGTGTAAACAATAGTGTGACTGAAAAAACAAATAGAACAAATAGCTTCTAAGTCAGGGCTAATTTAGGGTTTTAAAAGCCTGTACCCATTTTTTCCTGTATTTCTGTAAAATTCTCTTGCCCGAGTATGCTGTGTACCGTCTGCATCCAATTATAAAAATGCTTGGCTAGCATGTAGTTGTTGTTAGCATTAACATAACGGAATTTCTCTGAAACATGCGAAAAGCACTTATAAAGTTGTAAGTAAGGAATAACTACAGCAAACCATATAAAATGAAGTCGTTCTGTTTTTCACATTTTCAAATATCAGCCCTTCATTTTAATCAGACCTGAATGTTACAAGCAGCTTTCTCTTTGTTAACATGAATGAAACAGTCACATTCACAAACACTTGCATCAAGAGCATCTGCATCTCAACCCAGAAGAATCCAACCCTTGAGGCCACCGTAAAAACAATGTAGAACATGTTTCTATCCCCCATTATGTAACTGACAATGAGCTCATGAAGAATGGTCATGTTGGGTTATTTTTGCTGAACAATAAGTGCCAGTAAAATGAGCCTTGATGACGGAGCTACAGCTGTCAACAGGAGCAACGCCAGACCATAGAAGATGAGACACTGTCAGATCATCCTGTCACTGAGCCAATCCCAGCAACAGTCTGGTCTTTCCCTGACCCCAAGACCCCGCCCACAACGTCACACGACCCACACATCTGAGGCTGCAGAATACCCTGAGGATTAAACTTATTCCCGGTATTATGGAATTCAGTAAGTGATGGTTCTAACAGGGTCTTTGTACATCACTCGTGGGGTTCTTCTTGGTCTCAGGGTGAGGTGGAGGTGGTGTGGAGTTTATATCAGCAGCTGGAGGTTGGCCTTTCCTCTGGGACAATGTGAGGATGTGAGTTTGAGATGGCAGCAGTGATAGGACTGTGTGAGTGAGGGGCAGCGTGGGGTTAGGGACAAGAACACACTGTAGTTTGAAGAAATTTATAGACTTTCCTTTAAGAAAAAAGGACAGTGTTTTTATGTGATAGCTTAATCAATTCTTTCTGGCCCTTTGAAGAGATAAACATCCTGGCATATTTAGTTTTTTTTTATTCTCTGTGAGACAACAGCCAGAGCCAGTACAGGAACATCTCAAAGTGGGACAGGAGGAATTCCTTCCATAGATTTGGATAGCAGCTGTAACCTTGTCAGACTTGTAGCTTACAGGTTTAGGCTACAATTGGACTACCCTCCTTTACCTTCTAAAAACCTTTAATACCAAATTAAATATCGTTTGTTGCTTTTTTCTGTGCTCAGAGCATTGTAGTATGCACTTTATTTATTGGTCCAAATTTAGATGATTTGGTGTTAAGGGGCTATACATTTTGTGTTAACATAAACTAGACTTTGGCTGACCCCAGGAATTATTTTCCTGTTTTTGTAGGACTTTTTTTTCTATAAATCTGAAACAATGACTTGGTGATGAAGTACAAGGCACAATAGCGGAAAATAATGTCACTTATTTTTACAAAATTGCTGATATTGTTTGGCTTATCAAATTTCAAATAACACATCGCCCAACTGTGTCACACGTCTGACGAATACACATTCATAGCATCTCTGTCAAGAGTTTTCATTTTTGTACATAGAAATAATACAAGACTATTTATACTGAGTTTTAAGTTTTATGCCAGAAGTCCTTCTTTCTGCATGGCTGAGTTTACTAAAGTTACATAGTAAAGATTCTGCTGATGAATTCTGTAGTTGTTGTGTGTTTGGATAAAACATATGACATAAGTTGCCTGTATGAATTTTAGAATGTGACTGTACAGTATATGACTGGTGTTGGTTGGAGAGGTTGTTGGCCCAGAATGACAAATACGTTGGTTTCATTATAATAAAACCACCATTATACACATTACATCTTATATTAGTTACAAAAACGGCATACCACCAACTAACGTCTGTGTGTCTCTTCGTCCGAAGACTGAAAGTGAAAACTACAAAAGTTTAGATACTATTGTGGTAGAGGTTATTTGTCATAGCGAATCTGCGTCACAATTCTTCCTGCTCTTTCCATCCCATGAGACAGCCTCAAAGCAAACATTTTCTGCTTAGGAGTTTTTACAGGCCCCTTTGGCTCCTCTTTCAACTCAACCCTCTGAATCACAAGCTGTTTACTCTACATGGCATGTGGCTTTTTCCTCTTCTCTTCCATGACTCAAATCCTTCAATTGGTCCCTGGACACCACATACCTGACCATCCATACCTGCTACACTTCCCATCCGCTCATCTGTGATTGGCTGCGGACATGTGTTTCCTCAAAGTCTTCCCATAGACTTCCTTTGACTGCATTTTATCTCATTCCAGAGCCCACATCAAGGACTTTCTCTGCCCGCCGAAACAATAGGCAGAGGAATACCACTCACTGCTCGACGTAACAGGGCCAGTCATTTAGATTAGCCATATCACAGCGTCTAGACACCAGGCATGCGGCACTATCAGTCAGAAGGACAATGCACTGTTAAGACCTCTTTCACTCTACCTTGTATTTGCAGGTAGAATGCAGATACAATTGAAGTAAACACAACAGATTTGGATCTTAAGTGTGATGGAGCGGAGCTGGGGCTGGTTGTGTAGAAACTGCAGGGGAAATGTGACCCAGGGCAGAACTGTTTTTTGATCAGATTATTTCACTGGATGTTTGCATGACTCAGGTGAGATAGTCGAGAATCTTCTGTAGAGAAAAGATCATCAACAAGAAAAGTTGAGGTGAAATGGGGCACTCTTTAAGTTGACATCATGTTTTACTGTCTGCATTATATTTAAGTTTGTCTACATGGAGCTATTATGGCTTTAATGTTCCACACTGTGCACTTGCAGCAAATAACATTTTTACATTTTTTAAAGTTTATACAAAACAAAAATGTTAGAATTTTTTATCAAAAACATACATCTTGACCAGACACATTCCAATCATGCCAGTGTTAAGATTTTATTCTATGATATTCACACCTAATATATTTTAAGGCTGATTTAAATGGCTTCCTTCATTTTTACGTCTGGAGCATCTGCTTGCATACTACTAATACTAAAAAAAAAAACAAGACCACATGAATAAAGCAGCTCCCTGTTCATCATGTCCATTTTTGAGAGAAAGCAAAACCCCACTTCAAACATAAGAGGGAACATGGGAGACATCAGCCCTGAAATCTCCCCAGTCCTGAGACACCCACTCCATTTCAAACCAGTAAATAATAACTTCCTGAGAAAGCACACTGTAAGGGGTATTAGTACTTCCGTTAATTCTCCCCCACATCTTTCATCTATTACTATTGCTCCCCATGGATGTATAAACGTATTTGAGGTTGTGCAGTGCCAACTTTTGCCTAAACAGCGTAAGTTTAAGGATGCAGGAAAGGGTGGAGTGGGTTTAAAACAGGCCCTGAGAAAAAAAGGTCATTTGGTGCTATTTTCAGTGGCTATAGTTTTCTGCTCTACAATCTGTTGGCGAGTGAGAATCTTTATGTGGTTAACCCTTCATTACTGTCTGCTGCTGGGCCCTGCACAGCGTAGTGGAAAACTCAGTCTGGGAAGGTTAGGATTACAGTATTTCTCCGAAAAGAGGAAATGACCTTAATGTGTGGTCACCGTAGCCTAATGTAAAACAGCTCAAACCAAATGTATTTTTTGGGGTCAGATTAATTAAACAGTTGTTTCTCTATTTATACTGGCTTGGGTATTGCTATGACTGCAACAGACTGTAATTATAATGACCTTTTTTAAGGACTGGGTTCTGTTCTCGTCATGTATCTACACACTGATTTATATAAAAGTGTAATTCATTTCCAACTGTATTTCATTTCAAAACATATTTATGAAATTCAGTAATCATTCAAATCATGGAAAGTTTGAGATGAATATTCAAATGATCTCTGCTTTTGAATGTCGTCCAAAAATCAGAACCTCGTGGAAACAGTTGCTCCACACTTAGCTTATGTACATTTAATTAGAAATAATGAAAGAGAATCTTACTCATCAAAGTACTCTTAACAGATAGTTTGGGTGGTTACTGATGTCACTGCAACCAGACAGAATGTGTGTATCTTCTCTTATGTTATGTTGGACCAGTACAATCATAAGCCTTGTTAAATCTGTGGTATATAGAGTGAGCCCTGGAACACAGCCAGTTCTGTGATATAACAGCGTCTTTGGTGTTGACTGATGTTAAAGTTCGGCATGTACGGTCAGGAAGCCCTCCCAGCTACACTCTCCCAGTCTCCCACTGTGACAAGAGGCAACAGTGATGGAGGACAGAGTGTATGGGCTTATATGAAACATAGGGACACTACTAATGCAGTCAATCCATGCTGAATGCACTATACTGTTTAGGTGCAGTTTAGTAGATTAGACTTTCAACAGAATATATGTGAGGTTTGAACTAACTACCCTCCAGCTGGTGAGCCACCTTTAGCGCACTATGCCATTGTTGCTGCACACATGAAAATAGAGTGTCCTTTAAGGGTGGGACAAGAATTCCACAAGGCGAGACAAAAGACAAGATCGAGTCCATAAGAACAAGACAATAATTTGTATAGCACTAAAGCTTCTTAGGAAATGTAACTCACAAGCACTTAACCCCTTTTTGTCCAATCCAAATGTGAACACACTAGGGGAAAAGATTTCTCAAGATAATTTTTCTCTTTTGTCTCAGGAGATCTTGTGGCACAAGATCATTTCTCATTCCTCGTGCCCTTGCATAAATAGAAAAGAGGTATTGAAAGGATGATCTTACAAAGTTGTTTATACTCTTCTCAGTTTGAAGAAGAGAATTGAATTCTAATGCGCTTTAACATGCACCTTAAAAGGGGTATTTTACTTCTGTGGCGTAGTAACTGCTAACACATAACCTGCTTACATCCCAATGTTACCTTTTATTGTTTTAAAAATGTTATATTTACCGAAAACAAACTATTAAGATTTCATTGTGTAATTTTAGCCTTTTTCCCTTCACAACACTTTCTTCTCTCACAACACAATCAGCATGCATTCTGCTAATGAAACTACGGCACATGGCATCAGGTTTGTCAAGTGGTTGTGTACAGTTTGTATCCTGCTTTTGTACATTTACGGAGAAGTGTCGTGTGGGAGCATAGGTTACATAGGTTTGTGGGCTGAGCTTTGGACAGACTCATACAGCTAATTGCAAGGAGGGTTCAAATAGGGCCTGGGAGAGATCGCTATATTACTGAAACATGCGTGGATGACATCGAAAACCTTTTCAGGCTTATTTTTGATGAGGGAACATTTTTCATAATACTTTTCTTTAAAGCAAGAATTAGGAATAGATGGACACAGAAGTTGTTTCATATTGTTTTATACATTTTATGGATAATTACTGGACAACAAATCTCATTATATGCATCAGCCCATAACAAATAGATTCCAAAATTAACATGTGCAACATAGGAACACACTGATGTTTTGTGTGCATTGGAATGTGTCATGGGAAATGGTATTAAACAATCAAATGGCTGCACTTTGCACATAACACAACAAAAGACACATGTTTGGTTTCGAGGAAGATAAAAATAGACAGAAATGTGGGAGTTAACACAGACTTTTGAGGCAAATTTAGAAACGGCTGGAGGGGGCAGTTCTTTCAGCTGTAGCGTCAAATGTGCTTCCAAAGGAGCCCAAACATGATGGCAATGGAGGAAACCTTTGGCCCAAAAACAGGAACCTTGAAGGAAAAATGCAAAAAAGAAAATTGAGCCTTCGATCACACTTCTGCAAGCATCTCTCTCTGAGTCTTGTCTTATACATGTGGTTAACGAAACCTAATGTGTCCTCCCCACAGCTTTTATTTTTTTGTAGATGAGAAGTGTTAACCAATGTGAGATGTCAAAGGGTCCTTGTGGTAAATATTATTTGACACATGTTCCACCCAGAGCTATTATGGAAAATTAACATCTGCAAAAACAGGCTATAACAAATAGCCTGATTTCAATTCATTATTGTTTTACTGTCAGTGACAGTCTGTCACATACAGGAAGTCACATTCAGTTGAAAGTGTATATGCCTAAGGGCTGTCTTTGTGAGTTTGACCTGCAGATAGAAAAAAAGGAAATTAACAATAAATACAATTAAATAAAACAATAAAATAATTGTAATAAATTACTTGTTGCCCACGTTATGGTTAGATGATTTTTTACTCACAAATGTCAGGTTGAGGTTGACATCTAGAGTGTGCATGCAGAGTCCGGAACCACCTGCTGACAAATGGTTATCAGGCATTATTTGCTGTGCTGTAAGTGCCATGATGTGGTTTCTAGTGGTTATTGTAAAGATGAGCCGCTGACAGGAAGAGACTCAGCTCCTGCACCGCTGGTGTAGTTTTCACACTGACATTCACTGATGCTGATATTTTCATGATTTTCGTGGCAAATGTTGTGCCAAATATTATCAAGAATGACCATAAGAAATCTGCCGTATATTTATTTATAATTTCATCGATCAATTTGGTTGGTGACACAAATGAGAAATTAAAACACAGCACCTCAAATATGATAATTTTATATTCTTCTAAACAAGTGGTTTTCAACCTATTTTAAATCATGGCACACATTTTTAGTTGAAAACATTCCAAGACAACACCACCTACTAATATATTACCAAAACATACATATAGTGCAGCAAAGTCACTGTGAGTGGTACTTTAAATTTGGGATTGGTTTTGTGCTGTATTTTTGATCACAACTTTCAATTAAATCCCAGCGTAAGTAGGAAATGTTTTCATGGCACACTTGGCAATACCTCAGGACACACTAGTGTTCCCCAGCACACTGACTGAAGAAAGAGGCAGAAAACAGTACAAATATAATAAAAGAAAATAAAGCCACATAAGAGAGATTAAGGTGTAGTAAGGTTTGTAATGTATACGATACATGGTCCAGTCAGTGTGTACTACTGGAGTCATTGAGAATGGGCTAGACCCGAAACGTCTGTCTTTACTCCAAGTCATGCCTACAGACTTGTTTGTCATGTTTCGGCTTTAATATACACTTTTTGGCACAAGTCTTGTGTGCGCCTGATTCTTTTACTTTTACCAATCAGTGTGTAAAAATGCAATGTAGGATTAAAAATACCTTTGTGTTTGTTTGTTTGTTTATCATTAATTGGAGAAGGAAAAATTTCACACGCACTCACCACAAGAGCATTGTTTTCTATTTCTCTCTAATATCAAGCAGTTTGAAGCCTAAATTGTGTGATCAATCACAGCAATGTATTCCTAAGAATTTCAAAATGTAAGTGTATTCTGAATACCACCAAAAGAAAGAGCAACTGTACTGGAATACAGTTACTCAAAATTTGTATTCAGAATAAGTATTATATGTATTCAGTTACTTCCCAACACTGGTTGTAGATCACTACTTATTTGATCTCGCTGACTATACATACTGAATTTTGTCTTTACCAAATTGTGCCACTACAGCATGACTAGTCTGTGAGGCATTTTTCTTCACTCTCACCTACACTTACGTCATCCAGCTGATTTACTATATTAACAACTCCTTTGGCAAGCCACTATGCACTGGATACTTTCCCCGCCAATCATCTTTCACCACAAATACCAAGTAATATGACAGCGCAAAAACATGGCACATAATTAGGTCAGCCTTGTACAGAGTGATGAGAAGGAAACATGGAGTCTGTGTGTGGGAGAAATATGACCGATGACCTGCAGACGTCCAGCACTAGATTCCAGTCGTGGCCCTAAAATCTTTCCATAGCAAAGGAACATGTGCTGTCCATATATTTTCTGGGAAGTTTGGGTAGCACAGTACCACATGCTAGCTACGTCAGATCATACTGTGACTGTCCAAACAAGACTTTCCTTCATAATCTCCACCTCATTTAACCAGGCCACTGCTATTTGATGTCAGTTCAAGTCCTAGACCACAGTCATGCGTTGGTCGTGATTAAGGCTGGATTTGCGGAAGGATTGGTGAATAAACATGTGACTCAAAGCGGCTTGGACGGAGGGGAGAAAAGATTGCGGGTAATTAACTTGAATTGATACAAGACGAGGACAAAAAAGCCAAAAGCAGATGAGACCACGGAATATGGAATCTCAGTGGACTACTCACGCAACTGCAACCATGTGTTCAAATAAACCTACTGTCTATGTCTACAATGGCCTGACAAGAATGACGTGACTTTAGGTAAAATTAAGTCAATTTTAGAAACTTTCTTGTTTCTAAAGGTTTAACGCTGGACTGTGGAACATCTAGGCAAAGCAAAATCATCACCATCTAGGCACGCAAATGTCAGATCATCCAGAAGTTACATATTGCATCTTTAAATACTTGTATAACAGGCTTGGTAAGCCTATATATAATACATGCTATCTGAATACCAATCTTGATTGTGACCCTGTGTCTGTTTGATTTCTTTTTTAATTCCTAGCCTAGGGTCTGCTCAGTCTGCTCTGTTCAGATTGATGCATGCCACAATTTGTGTAAGATTCTTCAGATAACATGATGAGTGGAGAAAAACATGCAATCAAGCCACAATTATCCTGTGTCAACATTTTACATTCGGTGCATTGAAGGATGTGTCTGCCAAAATCTTGTTTGTCAGTTACCAGCTCAAACTGTTGCTCAGGGTAACCGTATATGTTTTTATAGTAAACTCCTCCAGATGAAGCGTGTGTTCCGGAGATGCAAAACTCCCGTTCCCATGTAGTGCTCTGGTCCGTAGGTCACACTTTTGGCAGTAAAGAATATGGGACTTGTTGGCGTTTACAGTGACATAGCTTGCATAACTTTACAACTCCTGGTAACAGAGCCAGTACTCATGTCCATGAGGGCTGGGGTCCTGTCACCTTTTACAACACACGCAGCAGCAACTGGTGTCCCACAACTGTTCTACACACAGACTTCGGTATTTTGCTATTATTTACACATTAGGATAGATTTGAGGAGATGTTTTTTCTGTAAATCAAACTACTCTATGTATGTAAATGTGAGAAAAAATACTGACTTTTATATTTTTGTTTGTATGTTAAATGTGTGCTGCAATATTTGTAATGTTTGGGTAACTCAAACATACAAACACAAGTTTTACTTTGAATTACTAGACACATTGTTAGTACAATTGACACAGTTCCTTAATCTCAACTTTTTTCTCTTTATCAGCTTTGAGGGTCTTTTATACTGTTGTTTAAAATTAAGTGTAATTAATTTGCTATTCTGTATTTGCCATTCAATTTCTGGGACCAAAACACCCAAAAGAGAATGAGAACGTGTCCCTGAATCGTCTAGAAAGGAGCATATAGGTTAGACAACAATATTAAATTGGTAGGTGGTAGGATTTATGTAGCTGGATGAGTCGGACTTATGGCTGCAAAACAAATGAAAAAGACATTTGTTCTTTACCATCTGCAGTACATTGTTGGTGGCTAATTCCAGTTGCACTTTGAGTCATGAATAAGAGGGTATTTTCCTGCTTTCACAGTATGAGTTAGAGGTTGGCAAATGTGAATTGTGTGGGTGTGAGAATGCACTCTGCTACATGTCTGTTAAATCAACACAATTTGCCTGCCACAATTCAGCACAATTTCCCTGCCACAGTGGTTTCATAATATAAATAACTTTTAAACTTTTACAATAGGATATGTGGATAGAAAATGCATGTATGTGAGTGCTTTGCTTATGGGTTTTAAGATCAATTATAAGTTTCTATTCAACCAAACCCCACCATGTTAAATGCATTAACCCTCCAATGAGTGCATACATTTAACGACCTTTCACAACACGTTTGGTTTAAATCTACATTATGATACTTCACACTTCGTCATGCGTGTGCCAGTGTGTGCGCCAAGCTAAACAGGTCTTAATAGGTTCCAGAGGGTGGACATGTCAGCCAATAAAAACACAAGAACCTTCCAAATGTTGAGCAATTCACTTCCTGTTCAGAGAGTTTCACCAAGGACCAAGTGCCTCAGACAAATGAGCTGTTCTGTCTCTGGTGAACAATAGGTTAGGATGATTACCATAACACGTTTACACATTTGCTAGACACAGAGAAGGAAATTGGCCCAGAAATATTGAGGAGGACATTTGTGTATTCGATATCCGACCTTTAAGGCTATGCTACCTGCGAGACCATTTTCCAGATGTTGAGCTGACTTAATTTGAGTTTTGAGACAGCATATTTTGTATGTTTTAGGTTGACGGGGTGAACCTATCCAGCCCCACATACTCTGAGAATTACACTTGGGACCTTCTTGTGATAACAGTCCTTACCCTTACCATGTAGAGCCAAGCATATTTGACAAAGCAAATACATTATTCTTGTCAGAATCAGAATCACAATCAGAAAGGTTTTATTACCATATGAGTGAACAGGTTCACAGCATTAGAAAATTGCTGCGGTACTTGGAGAGAAACATACACAAACACTACTAAACATGCAACAAATAAAATAGAATAAAATAAAGTATAAGACAATAAACTATGATGTAACACAAAAATTTACAAAATTACAAGAATAAAACAGTGCAGGTAATGATCAGTGCAATCAAGAGTGGTTAGAAAAACACATCATCTACACAACATTTAAAACCTTATGTCATCCAGACAATATTGTAATAGGTCATCTCTAAATGCATGTATGGATGACAAATCTATACATGCAATATATGTATATATTAGTGGTATACATACTGTATATATTGCAAAAAATGATCAATATCGCAATATTGGCTGATGCAATAATCTATATCACAAAAAATAAATAGATTCCAACAACACAAGCTTTCCCATTTTACAGAAGTTTAGTGTTTTTAGAAATTAAAAGGGACAATAAGATTGTATTCATGATTTGCCTATTTAAGTACTACATTAGACTTGAATTGGTCTTGGATTTGTCTTAGTTTTTATTTTGACCCAGTTTAACAAGTAAATGAAGGCTTGTGCATTGGATGTTTTGAACTAACCAAACTTACTGTGCCAAATGTACATTTAAATATCGCAATAATATCATTATTGCAATAGAAACCATAGTTATCGAATATCACATATTTTTCTCATATTGTATGGCCCAATTTCATGCTTAAATCTTTAACCTTTTACTATTGTTGAGTGTGATGGATGTAAAAAACACACTAAGAGAAAGGTGTGATGACTCCAGCCTGGTTTTGTACTTTGTGGGTGCATGTTTGTGTGAGTGCATGTTTATGTGTGAGCTGCCGCTGGCTCGCTCCCCCTCCCTTCCAGGTTTCAAACGGTCTCATCTGATCATGATACACGTATGATCAAAAATAATTTGACATAAACATCCCCAGAAATTATGATGAGCAATGTTAGATGTTATTATCATTTCTTTACACAATCAAACAAATTAGCTGTGCACATCGATCCATTCCGTTCTGTCACTGATCTTGATGGAGAATATTTAGTTTGAACAGAAATAATAATAGGATTGCCAGGAGAAAATGACTGTGTATAACTGAACCTTGTATCTGAGCGTCTGCTAAAGTTCCTGTGCCAAAGAAAACAAGGCCTCTCTGCTTCTGTGACTGCACTTGAACTTTCTCACAGTGACATCCATCGGTCAGAAAACCTCCCACTGCTGGTTCTTCTTTACAGGGCCCTCATGAAACCAGAGAGGAAAGAACAATACTTTGGTTTGAGCTAAATACAGGTCTTTGCATTCAACGCCTGCCAGTAATGAACAGTTATACTCAGCTGTTTTTGGAAGCACACAGGAACAATGCAGTAAGGATTAACTTCATATAAACCATGTGAGCATACGCAGTGGAAGTGTCTGCTCCGGTTCACACCAACAGGAGCTCTATGGGTGGTCTTATCCAAGTTCAAATGTGTGACTATAGGTTGTACTGTAGCATTATCTGCACTCATGGTCACAGACTAAATATCTGTCAAATGTGCATGTGAAAATACTCTGAACTGCACACTGACTATAAATACAGTACTATTGTAACTGTATGATTTATGAATTTTTGTGTTAGCTTAGACAAATCCCTATTATTAATGGATGCAGGAACTGGTTTATCCACTCTATCAACGCTCTGTCAACAAGTACAATTGAACATATCTAGGCCGACTGTAAAATGTACATTAAACAAATGTGATTACAAACATTTTGGTCATCTGCAGTGTGTGAAGTTGAAGTTGTAAGTTGATATAATAATTGTTGTGACAGGCCCACATTGGCCCGGGCTCAATAATCTTGTGTGTACCTTTTATTTACCCTAGTGGGGAACATTTTCTAATTTCTCATTGCAGTACATTGTGCTTCTTTGTATACAATAATTTTGCTGCTCATGTTCATTAGGAAATTCATTCAGTATTACTGCTTATCGCAATCTTTTTCTGAAACAAATACATTGTGACAGGCTTATCAGTTTTTCACTGGTAAAGAGCCATATGTTTAAGCCGTGTTCCCAGTGGAGCTCAAATTGTTCAAAGAGGAGTAAATGCACTGTTAAAACTCTATCTCCACTGACTTCAGCTGCACTACTGGAGCTGTATGTGTCTGTGCCTTACAAGTATGAGTAAGAGCCAACTCAAGATGGCTGAAGTCACATGTTGGTTTTGGGGCTCAATCTATTCCTACATGTTTTGTTTTTTTCTCTTTATCTTTATCTTTATCTTAAACAGTTACCCTGTCACAGCAGGGAAATTAAGTTTTGACTTTTGACTTGTTAAGACAAATAAATTCTGACCTATCTATTCTCCTACATTGTATTCTTGTGAGAAAAGTATCTGGATAATGTAAGCATAGCCACGAACCAAAATAGACTTGATTGGACGTAATTTGGCCCTGCACAATTTGCCCAATATGGCTGCTCTGTGGTCTTATCAGCCTTCTCTAGTTTCAATGTGTTTTATATATGGAAAGCCTTTCCTGACAGGAAGGGGCTCTATCTACTCTAGATGTAACAGTAACCAACTTTATTTTTATTGGAGGTGAACCATTTTTTATTTGAGGTGTGTGTTTGGGAGTGGATCATAAAAGGAACTGCTATTGAAATGAGACAATGGAGGCATTTTTAACCAAGACGCCAAGTACCAAATGACTGCTACTGTATTAATGCTTTAAAATCTCTTCTGATGGTCTAGCAACTGTGACATTTCCTGAATGCATGTTAAATAGCTATTGTATTCCTAATCTGGCTGTACCTGTTTGCTGTCAGCTTCCTTTGTATGGAGCAGCACATTTGCTCTTGCAATAGCAATGCACACATAGCATAGTTTAAATTCAAACTAGGTTTTTGCCAGTTTGAAAAATCCACGTTCCTTTTGGCAGCTCATTTACATGTTGTTTCCATGTGTCTATGGACATTAAGTGAGAGCGAAAACAAAGAGCAAGTGGAAACAAATGGAAATGGAAATTTGCTCCGGTCTAACAGTGTTTATATGAGCCTGTGTTCATTATCATGCACTGAACCAAATCAGCAAAGAACAACTGAGATCAAACACTAGGATTGAAGGATCGTTATTGAATTAGCATTTTCTCCCATACCTCAAAGAAGATGCTCTGAATTATGATTATATTCAAGTAGGAGACATAGTAGAACATAAGATGAACATCCATCCATCTTCCTCCACTTTATCCGGCTGGGTCCTCTGCGCACCTGGCCCCTGTGAACCCCCCTGCAGGTGGTGAGCCCGCGTCATCCTTTCTGATTGAGTCCCGGCCCAACACTGGGCAACATCATGGGCCTTGATTTCAGTTCATAAGGGTGCGAGCATGATGGGGGAAACCAGAGTGCTTAGAAACCCATCCATACACAGGGAGAATATGCAAACTCCACAAAGAAAGGCCCGGGCTTTGTGAGCCGCTGAACACATTTAACTAAAAACTAACCTCCACTATAACAATTATGATAAATCACAAAATTTGTAAACTCTAGGTATTAGTATTATTTTTTTAATCCTCACTCACCAACAAACATATGACATCACGATTTTTCCGTAAAAAGATGAGTCTCACCAGTTCAAGCAGACTTTGAAACATTATTTGCTTGTGAGAAAGCATACTAGGCCAACTAAGGTAAAATTGACCAAGTTTACTGCAGTTTTTGTGCTGGCACCACCACATACTGACATACTGTTTCTTATTTATGCATGTTATTATGTCTTTAATTATGTAAATCCTAAATGTTTTTTTTTCTTTCTTTCTTTTTTTACATAAATGAACCATGCATTTTTCCAAATGGTTAATTTGTCAGATACTTCAAGTATTGTAAGACAAGAAAAAACAAAACTTTTTCATAGTTTTACATATATATAAAAAGGTGTAGGAGTCCAAAAGTAATTTCAAAAGCATATAAAGTTGGCAATTAAAATTTCCCCAAACTAACTGAGCTGTTTATGTGTTTTAAACCCCAGTTTGAAGGGGACGGAGGCTCTGTTCCCAGAATTATGTCCCTGATAGTGAGGCTCTTGTGGCTTTTCAGCTCATTGTTAATTGATGAATAAATCTCTTCCAGGGTCGGGCTAGTTATTCACATGACTCATCCCGACCAGCAGTCGGACCCCCACCCCTCTCCTCCCTGTCTGTCCACCGCATGTGGGAAACGCTCTGACTCTCGTGTTTTGCCCGTTCCTTCCATTCTATCCTCCAGGATGAACTCATCCCAAACTGTGGCTCTACGAACAAAACCACCTTTCATAAAACCATGCTTTCACATTCACAGCTAATCCGGGAAAATACATATGCATGGAATGACTGATCATTGAATGTGCAATGAAGGGAAAGGCCACATGGCAGAAACATGGAACACGCTCTGGCAGGGATTCTACAGTCATGTACTGTACTGTACTGAGACTGTGGAGGAAAGAATGTGTTTTTTATCAAAATTTGGTTATATCAGAGAATGTCAGCCATGCAGTAAATGAGAGAGAGGTTAGAAGTTAAAATGTGGCAATGTGGAGGTTCATGACAAATACACAGTGGTTTATCTGTGGAATAAATGACATAACTAACTTTATTACACATGATTGATTAAAGGGACAGTTCGGAATTTTAGACATAGGGCCTCATTTCCTCGTGAGCCAGAGTGTTGGAGACATGTGGAGACACTTTTTTAAAATACACTACCATTCAAAAGTTTGGGGTCACTTAGAAATTTCCTTATTTTTTAAAGAAAAGCACAGTTTTTTTCAATGAAGGTAACTTTAAACTAATCAGAAATACACTCTATACATTGCTAATGTGGTAAATGACTATTCTAGCTGCAAATGTCTGGTTTTTGATGCAATATCTACATAGGTGTACAGAGGCCCATTCCCAGCGACAGTCACTTCAGTGTTCTAATGGAACAATGTGTTTGCTTGTTGCGTCAGAAGGCTTGTGCAGTCATGTTATCACAGATGAAAACAGTTCAGCTGGTTAGATAAACTATAAACTGACCTTCTTTGAGCAGGTTGAGTATCTGGAGCATCACATTTGTGGGGTCAATTAAACGCTCAAAATTACCAGAAAAAGAGAACATTCATGTGAAACTCGACAGTCTATTCTTGTTCTTAGAAATGAAGGCTATTCCATGCAAGAAATTGCCAAAAAACTGAAGATCTCCTATAATGGTGTGTACTACTCCCTTCAGAGAAGAGCACAAACAGGCTCTAACCAGAGTAGAAAGAGAAGTGGGAGGCCCCACTGCACAACTGAGCAAGAAGATACGTACATTAGAGTCTCTAGTTTAAGAAATAGACGCCTCACAGGTCCTCAACTGGCAGCTTCATTAAATAGTACCTGCAAAACGCCAGTGTCAACATCTACAGTGAAGAGGCGACTCCGAGATGCATCTTCAGGACAGAGTGGCAAAGGAAAAGCCATATCTGAGACTGGCCAATAAAAGAAAAAGATTAATATGGGCAAAAGAACACAGACATTGGAGAGAGGAAGGTTGGAAAGAAGTGTTATGGACAGACCCCACTGAGCTGTTGTGGGAGCAGTTTGACCGTCTGGTATGTAAAAAGTGCCCATCCAGCCAATCCAACTTGTGGGAGAAGCTTCTAGAAACGTTGGGTGAATTTTCTCCAGATCCTTCAACAAATTAACAGCTAGAGGCCAAAGGTCTGCAAGGCTGTAACTGCTGCAAATAGAGGATTCTTTGATGAAAGGAAATTTTAAAGGAAAAAATTATTATTTCAAATACAAATCATTATTTCTACTCATGGTGGTAAATAAAAGTGTGACTTTTCATGGAAAACACAAAATTGTCTGGGTGACCCCAAACTCTTGAACGGTAGTGTATCTAGCCCTTGTATATGAAGAGTTTGCTGATGCAAGGTTAGTTTTATTTCAAACATTATTCTACACATATCAACACAGTCATTTACATTGATAATCTGGCGTAATTATTGATTTGCTTTGTGGAGTGGGTAAGACTGTTTTTAGTGGCAAGACAACTATGGCTATTGACATGCGCTAGCCTAACACCAGCAACCTCTCCAAATACAAGGACTGGATGGAATATTTTAAAAAGTGTCTCCACACGTTTCCAACACTCTGGCTTACTAGGAAATGAAGCCCTATGTCCAAAATTCCGAACTGTCCCTTTAAGAACATGCCATGGTCTGACTGTTTTACGAATTTGATTATGGGTGCATATACTAGGAGCCAATCATACCAAACTGCATAGTGACTGAAATGCTGAGTTTAAAATCTACTTTGTGTAAATCTTTGTTCTCACATTTAATATTATTTGAAGTGCCCTTGGTAAAAGTACTAGTCCACCATCACAACCAACTGTTAGAGGCTGAACTATGCAGACCAGTGTGTACTGTTCACCAGTCTTGCCTGTGTGTATGAGTGAATGCGGTGTGTGTCTGCTTTGTGTCGGAGGGGTGACTGATGGCACAGATTGTCAGCCTTACTTCTGTCAGTCTACCTCAGGGCAGCTGTGGCCACTGTGGTGGAAAACTTTTATTTTGTTTTCTGTTGGGATCTATTGTGATGGTGTAATCTACTGTTCCTGGGGTATCTCAAAGCAGGACACTCTGCTCTGTCTTTATCCAATGTTTTTAAAAGAAGCTGTTGCTTTGCTTATTCTCATCATTTAGAATAGTGAGATCCTTGGGGGCAATCTGCTCGATGCCCAGCTGAACCAGACAAGTAGTCCCTGTTTGAAGGTTGTTTAGAGATACTGTAGTATGTCCTACCTCATGTTGATGTTATGACGTTTGTCAGCTGTATAAGAAGCCAGTTTTTGTTTTACCATGGATCAGATTAGGGAGAGACGGACCTTGCGTGAGGAACAGAAGGTTTCTTTTTAATTTTCTCTGTAATTGTGCGCACAATTGCTTTAATAAATCCATACTCTTTGATTTAAGACAACTTCTCTCCAGTTTTATTCTTCTCAGATTTAAAAATCCACAACAGCCACAAAAATTGTTTACCATCAGCACTTGGAGTAAATGAATAATGCAATGTTTAGTGTATTTGATTGTATAGAAAATAATTATTTTTATCATCAAGTATCAATGCAATCAAAATAGAGGCTAAAAATAGCTACATCAACTAAAAGTCAAGTATTCTCCATGGTTTACTTGGTTGAATTTAATAAAAGGTAGGTACTGATATTATTTTTTTTTAAAAGAAAGAAAAGAAAACACATTATAACTAATTTAGATAAAGTAGCAGTAATTTATCTCTCAACTAGCTGAGCAAACATCTCAGGCTGTAATAAAATTAGTTATTAGCATTTATGGGTTAACATGGAGGACACTAAGCGTTACGGACAAAACTCTGACAATGAGAAAAAGTCAAATCCCAAAGTCCCACAAAGATAATTCAAAATGGTTACAACATGCTCTCTGAACTAGCCTTAATAACAAACAAAGCGAACTTCCTCTGTTGGCGGAGACAGATAGCTGCGGTCTCAAACTCAAACTGCGCTCTTTTGTCCGTATGGTTTCAATTTGACTGATGCCATTGCTTATTTTAATAAACACAGCTGTAAGGGTTCTTAGTGGAAAGTCATAAAAAGCACAAAATGGCCAAACAATCATTTATCCGTGTTATGGAAAGAGTGCACTCTGTAAATTAGAGCCAACCAAAGGTTTACATGGGGGGAGGATGTTAGTGTTCACGTATGCACATGAGTGACAGTTCACATGCGCTTGCGTCACATCTAACTAAAATCCACCAGAATGGCAGCCTCTTCCTGTGTTTATTTAGACCGGAGAATCCGTAATGAGTAATGACTTTAGCCACTTCACCAGCAAAGCTTGTGCCTCCTTATTAAAAATAATAATACGGCGATACACAGTAGGCCTAGCAAAGATTAGATTGTCCTTAGAGATTAGGGTAGGACGTTGTAAGTTTTTGCTAATAAGTAAAATCTGTCAAGATTAAAGCAAAATGGATGAACCTTATGGACTTATTTGACTCCTGGTCAAAACACCACCACCACAATAATGCCGTGTTACATTTGAGTTTATTTTAAGAATTACACCTCCAAAATTGAAGCAAATTAGCTTCAGTATTTGCAAAACAGGTGTGAGCTTGTGACTTTCTTTATGGAAATATTTTACAAATGGGCCCCACTAACAGCACACTCAATGTAAATGTTGAGTTTTACTGCTGTCACAGGCCATTCTCCTCTAGATTTACAAATGTTTGCATGACAGAGAGAAGTCATTAAAAGAGCAACATAAGAATAGAGTAAGAAAACCACTGCTGTGTTTGAGACCAGTGTTTGTCTTCTATCTCATTTCAAATGCTGTAATGGAGAGGTCCATGGTCCATGATTAAAAAAAGAGGAGACAATACCTTCAGCCAGAGTAGCAGGAGTCTCATGTTGGGTCAATCCATGGAAAAGCAGCATTCCCACGTTTCCATGTGTTCTTCCCATTTCCCCTTATTAGGAGCTGGTGGCACAGCTGCTCCGGGTCCAGACTGTGCACAGAGCTGCACTCAGACCAAGCTATTTCCAGGAATCCTAAAAATGCTTGCCAGTCACAACATCACTCACCAGTGTTCTCTGCTTTTTAATAACTTTTTCAGCCTCACTTTGAGGAATAGGCCACTCAGGTATTATAACACTGCAGATTTGTGAAACAGCCCCTTGACTCTATGGGGCAAGGGCAAACTTCCCAAGTCATTTAGAAGATACAAGTCAAAAATATAATGAGCCCCTTCAGTGAATCTTACTGGAAATGTGATATGTCTTTTAGTTGATAATGAAACGTAATTTCTGTTTTTCACAAGTGAAAGACTATAATGTAATGCAATTAGCATTAGCATTATCTGGCTCATTTATTATTAGCATAATGGATGCATATATCCTTTATCAGGTGTTTAAAAGTGGGTGTTCTGAATGCATAAGCCATATACAGTACTGTTTTGCTGCTGTTTAAAAAGTGGACAAAACTCTGTGAATGTGGACCCATTCCCCAGAATATCAAAGATGTGACTGTCTGATATGTGAACATAGACCATGTGTGTGTGTATGTTATCCTGTGTGAATACACTGAGGTCACTGAAGTGAAAGCTAAAGTCTGCAATTTCCTTTGAAGAGTGTTAATTCTCTTAAGATCTTAACTCAGCCGATTGTGCGAGCTGAGGAGGTGTGAACACACTCTATTGTTCAAGTAAAACAACATTAAATGCAGCATAGGTGAAAATGTCATTGTGAGGTGTGACCTGCATCAAATGAGCCACTGGTCACACCTTCAGCGAAGACTGATTTACAAGAAATGAGAGAGGGCAGTATAAGATGTCTTACGATGTTCCCATCAAACTGGGTCACACAGATTGAGGATTACTCTGCAAAATATTCATTCAAATAATAGTTTGAAGTAGTTAAGTCTGTATTTTTTCTGCTAAAAACAACATTTTATATTTGAAATATTGTCTGATTGTTGCAATAACCTTTGACCTGAAATATTGTATACACTAAAAGCCAGCCCACTTTAGTGTTATTTACTCCACCAGTAGAGATGGGAACAGTACTTCAAAAATTTATTTAGTTACAGAATACAGAATACCCTCATTAAAATGTATTTTGTAACATATTCTGATACATCAATCAGAGTACTGTACTCTGAATACTTAGGACACTTTCACACAGAGTTGCATATAAATTATAGTGTACTGATACAACATAGGATAGTTTTGTTCGTTTCACTGTTTTTTACGCATTTCATATTACTAATTAGAAAATGAAAAATCACATAAGAGCAATATTTTCTATTTTTCTCACTAATGTTGTGCAGTTTGAAGCCTAAATTGTGTGATCAAGTGCTGCCATGTATTTTAAAAAACAAATCATATTCTGAATACAATCAAAAAGTAACTGCACCAGAATACAGTTACTCAAAATTTGTATTGTGAACAGACGGGGAACATCTAAATTAGGCAGCCATGACAAAATCATCTTGAGTGGCTTCCTTTCAGCTAGCACACTAACGTCACAGGAAAATGAGAATACAGAAAGCCCCTGTGGCCCTCGAAGCAGTTGGGTGGGACCAGTGCTGAACCGAAGCCTGGAGGGGAGAGGGGGGAGCGGCAGTGACAGAGCAGTGCCCACTGTGAGAAGAAGAACCAGTGAAGAGTCCTGCTGTCTGAGTCTTTGTGTGTTAACTAATGAGGGGGGCCTGCAGGGAGCTGTCACAGTGGCCTGGTGGGGGGCTAAGTGCCACTGGGCTCCAGAGAGAAAGGGAGGGAGCATACACTGACTGTGGGGGTCAGGTATGATGAGACTGGAAATCACTTAAACAAGACACATTTAGACCAAAGCAGCATATGAGATGTAGGCTACAATGACAACTCAGTGTGAGTGTTTTGTAGAAACAATTAATTAAGTAAATGTGTTTATGTTTATGTTCTATTATTTTTCCTTAAAAGTCTGAAAGAATGATCTTGCTGTATATCAGAATTAGAACAAGACAGCATACTTAACAAAGTATTATACGATTATATTGTGTTGCAAGTTCAATTCTATTGTCAGTAGAGTTTTAAAAAAATAACATTGTGGTATTGAGTGGTACTGAATATGGATATGATATCGTGTTGGAAATTTTAATATCATGACAACACTAACTGTAAGCATGACATGTATGCAGGGATATCCTGTAGCCTATACAGTAAACGCCTTTATCTCTCCCAGCGGGACATGATGGAGAACACTGATCAGTTTGGGACGTCACTGTTAGTCACCCTCTCATGTGTCACCCAGTACCCGTGACTTCATCTGTTTCTCAAGGATATCCCCCTCCTTTCAAGGCACAATGAGCCTCTTCCTGTTTAGAGCAGGATTGGCCTTCCATCACGAACTTGGCTTTACGTAATTTCCCCTCGTCCTGCCTCCCGCTATTGTCACCACACAACACTGCTTCAGGGAGCAGCTTTCAGTTAAGTCATTATGTCACTTATATGGATATTTCAGTGCTGAAATCAGGAGTAATGAAAAGGCAGAGATTAATACATGTCATTTGCAATGACAGTTCAGAAAGGCAGATAGACAGCAGGAGCAAGACTGTTGTGGCTAGTTAGGTAATTCTGCACATGAAGTCCCTGGTGGTTGAAAAAAAAAATAATTATATATATATATATATATATATATATATATATATATATATATATATATATATATATATATATATATATATATATATATATATATATATATATATATATATATATATATATATAATTTAATAATGTATTTCTATTTCCAAACAGACAATGGTGGAATTTGGGCTGCTATTATTCAATTCAATTCAATTCAATTTATTTTTGCAGCGCCCAAAATCGCAACAACAGTTGCCTCTAAGGGCGTTCCAAGATTTGGATGAGCAAAACATACACACAGACATATCAAAACAGGAATAAACAACATTCATGTAAAGCAGCAAATGAAACATTGTCCAGTCATCCCCTGTCCTTAGACCCTCCTTCTCAGCAAGGAAAAACTCCAAAAAACCCAGGGTTTTTTGGAGTTATCAATACATTATCAATGTAACAATACCTGATTTCTGTCCCTTTTAAATAAACAATAGCCACTAATAATTGTTACAGGAATATTCCAAATAATAACCAAATAAACAGAGATTAATTGAGCATTTGTGTGTTGCTTCTTTGTCCACATAATATGCCGAAAGAGCAGCAGTTCATCAAAAGGGCAGATTTGGGGCTGTCTTGTGTGATGGTAGTCAAAACTTAGAGCACAAGCTTCCTGAAAGAGTGTTTTGATGGTTAGTGAGGGATAATTACAGATGAGGGCTCAAGTTATTTTCTGAAATCTGGGGTTTCTGGCCTGAACATCTTGTCATAAGGCTATTTAGTTTGATGTTTAGGCTGCTTCAACAAAGTTTCCCATTTTGCCTGAAAATAACAAGACAACAATCAGCAACCTTTGTTGTTTTAGTGTGATCATATCCATTTCACTGACATGTTGTGCATCTGTGAACAGCTGTCTCCCTGCAGCTCTCTCATCATTTAGTTGTGTGACTCAGGTACAACACACCAACGAGTGACACAAGTGCAATTAAATGACGTCTAGTGTTCTAGTCTTCTTTTTATATAGAACCTTTGTAATTCAAATCAAGAAAAGGTCAAATCACTATTAATCATCGCAGCTTCTGTTCACTCAGTATCTAAATATTATGGAGATTTAGTTACTGTATTAAGATAAATATATATATTATATCCTAAATTGTATGTTTTCATTCGATATTGGAGATTTCAGAAAATGGTAGTCAACTTAATAATATTAATTACTGACCTGTTTATCACATTGTTCATTTTAAATTTGGAGGCAGAGAACACTGAAATGTGGTTTATTATGTTGACAACTGATGGAAATACTTGAATAAAATGAGTCACATTTCAAATTTAATGTTTCGTTTTAATTTGTCACTGGCACATGAAAAGAGAGGGACCGAACCTGAATTTCCAGTCATGAGCAAAAGTTCATATTCCTGGCTGGCAGAGCTTTGTACCCGAGGGCAAACCGCTAAAGTCTCACCTCTGCGCGCACCGCCAAACATCAGCAGACTCCAGCTCCTCCTGAAACCAAGGGGAGCGCAGTCGTTGTGGGACACAGGGAGGGGGTAAGGCGGGGTGTTTGAAGCGCAACAGAGCCGTAGTAGACCAACCCACATGTGCGTGTCGAGTCCTGCCCTGCTCCGTTCCCACATCACTCCACTCTCTCACTCACATGTGATCCTGATCCCTCCGAGGTGACACGCTCCGTGCGGATACCTTCTCCTAAAGGTGCGTAACTAAAACTTCTTTTTGTACGCGTGTTAGACCTATATTTTGCACTTAAAGGTAACACTTTTTATCAGCAAGATAAAATTCTAAACGTCACAATGACAATAGTGCAGAGTAGAAAATCAACTTATTGTCCTTATGCGTTATGATGCGTTAAGCGAATTTCTGTCAAACCCTTAAGTCTATATTCTGAAACAGTGGTTGGCATAGCAGAGTGGAAATGGTCCTGTTGTTAAAACTTCAAGGTAAGTTAACTTAAGTAGCTCGTGTCGTCTAATTAATGGTACCGTCTAATTGGCTTGATCCGTATGCGTAAATGACAACAGTTACAAAAACGCTTCTAAACATTCAGGGACAAACGACAATTGTTTCTAATCACATCAAATCGTATGTACTTTAATTTTAACTTTATGAATGTACGATCTATCAACGCAGTTTAGGCCCAGTGTGTTATTGTTTGGTTATAATGCAGTGACTTGGCCTCTTTGGTGATATAGATTTATATTGACTTGAATATGAAATAGCCTATCTATATGATAGGCTCGATATGTGCTTTTTTGCATAATTGCATAAATTGTTAAGTCGTTGAAATCTGATTGTTCTTTTTGTTATTTTTTATTAACTACCATTGGACTAAAAATAATGTTAACATTAAGTGTCAGCTTTGTACAGAAAATGTAAAAATAAATATGCCTACTATTTTAAAATGACTCACTTAAGAATTTCTATTGTTTCAGAGTCGAAATCTAACTTTCTAACATCTCTCCCAACAGCACAGCTTTTACCGCCCCCTGCTGCAAAGCTCCGGCATTGAAGACATCTGATTTGATTATCTTCCAACTTCAGGACTGTCAAAAACAAAACTCCACTTTCTCAGCAACAACAGACTTTATGACAATGAAGACATTTCTCCATCCAGTAACTTTATGACAATTGGATTCTAATTTCTGTTTCAACATTGAAAAGGATTAAAAAGGAACTATTTTCTTTCTTCAAATGGCAACAGAAGCCTTTCATTCTCCGTATGCTGCTGTCCCTCCATCTGTGCAACCCATGACTCCATCCACCAGAAATTTTCTTAATATGTTTGGTGATTATCAGAGCAACGATGTTATCATTAAACATTATAACTTTACAGGCAAACTCAAGGAGAATAAATATAAAGAGGGCTTGAAACCAGAAGCCATTGCATTTTTGCTGGTTTGTTTGCTAATTGTGCTTGAGAATGCTATTGTTCTAATTGCATTATGGAGAAACAAGAAGTTCCATGTTCCCATGTATTACCTACTGGGAAACTTGACTCTATCTGACCTGCTGGCAGGCTTTACGTACATGGTCAACATCATCACATCTGGTGCCAACACTCTTAGCATGACCCCTGTACTTTGGTTTTTAAGAGAAGGTGGTGTATTCATAATGCTAGCTGCGTCTGTCATTAGCTTGCTAGCCATTGCAATTGAACGGCATGTTACCATGGTGAGGATGAAGCCATATCAAGGAGACAAGCAAGGCCGGATGTTTGCCTTGATTGGTGCAAGCTGGGTGCTGTCTATTTTCCTTGGAGTTCTTCCCATACTAGGATGGAACTGTATAGGAAAACTAAAACAGTGCTCCACAGTTCTTCCCCTTTATGCCAAAAGTTATATTCTTTTCAACATAACAGTTTTTACAGCTATACTGATGTCAATTGTGGTCTTGTATGTGAGAATCTTCCGCATTGTCAAGACCAACACACAACGCCTTGGTTCTGGTCCCCAACGAAAAGGACTGTACCGCAAGTCACAAAAGTACCTGGCACTACTCAAGACGGTTACAATCGTTTTGGGAGTTTTTATTGCATGTTGGTCACCCCTCTTTGTCCTGCTACTTCTGGACTTTTTCTGCCCCGCTAAGAGTTGCCAAGTGCTGTTCAAAGCTGACTATTTCTTGGGAATTGCCATGTTCAACTCTCTCCTTAATCCAATCATCTACACACTGACGAGTAAAGATATGAGACGTGCCATTCTCAGACTGCTCTGTCGACACTGCCTCCTCACCAAAGATGGACAGGTGAAGAAGATTGGCATCCCGTTTCTGGAGTGTAGCACCAGTAAAACTGATGCAGCCTCTCATAGGTTAGAAGGCTTGGAGACAACAGTGTCTTCTGGAAACTTCACACCATCAACAATTAAAGCCATCTACCCCAAAATATCCAAATCATGACCCTATCATGAGAAATAATGGACAATACCACTTATGAACAAGTTGCTTCTAAACTGAAAATGTGATTGAAGTAATATGCACGTTTACATGAAGTTGAGACAAAATAATTATATTTTGTTAGGGTTAGGACTCTTTTTTTACATGTCATTAATACTTGTTTTGCTAAGTTGAGTCAATTAAGTTTAATAGTATTGACAATAAGCAAGAAGAATGGTTGAATGATACAGTAGGCCTACATGTCAGGCATGATCTTAAATCTTCCTATTAATCCAATTTATGTAGCAATAGATTTTTACTATAATATTGAAAATGTGGCAAAAAGTCACATTCACTTTTTCAAAGCCAGTATTTCAATAAAAGTCCAAACAGTTGACATAATTGTCTGGTTGCAGGCGTTGAGCCTGACAGACTGGGAGTGAAGGCCAAAGAGACATTTATCGTCCCTGCCTTTCCCTTTGTAGCATATAATCACACGTTGTTAGCCATCACAGAGTAACCACACCCAGAATGTACTGCCAGATCTGTAATCAAGCCATGTGAGCGTTGGTCAGTGGTGGGCAGGGTGCAGCGCTGGTGGTGCAGCCCTGGAGGTCCACACAACATATGTAGCAACACATGATGAATAAGAGCAGCATTAAGCATGACAGCCAGGGCTGTGACGCCTATGGACCACAATATCACAGATGGGCATTTCATTTTGTACAAAATACTAAATTTTTCCATTGGATGAAGCTAAATGAATCTGCAGTTTTACTGTGACAGTAGTGACATGATAATTGTCCCTATGTATAAATGTTAAATATATAAATATTATTTACTGTCTCATATACATAGTATTGTACATATGTGTAATCTTTTTGTGTTTTTCATTGTGCCATTTGTACTGTAAAATACTCTTAAGTTATAATTTGTGTTGTACTTGTAATGTTATACTTGCACTGAATAAACAATACAATAGTATGTGAATCATGTTTAAACAAATTTCATTGTGGTTTCTTTTCTTTTATGTACAGTATAAATAGGTTCAGAGACAGCACTTTAGTTTAGCTTTAGTTTAGTGCACACACTCATATTGAGTGTGTGCATTAGTACACTAGCTATCAAACAGCTAATTTATTTATTTTTTATTTTTTAATCACTAAAGATTTTTAACATTATCTTATGTGTTCTACCCCACACACAGATGAGTCAGTGTAAAGCCCACAGCAATAGAGTGTTGGAGTTTAATTTTACATTAAAGACTCTTTCTAAAAATAAATTTGTATAGAATGATTCATCTACATTTGTTTATTCTAAATTATAGCAAACTAAACAATTTATGCCAAAGTCTTGAGTTCTCCTTGCCTTAGCTAAAACTGTACTGATAAATAACTAAATGACTTTTCTTAATAATAATAATAATAATAATAATAATAATAATAATAATAATAATAATAATAATAATAATAATAATAATAATAATAATAATAATAATAATAATAATAATAATAATAAAATAATAATAATAATAATCTAAAAAATTTATTCGCATTTTGAAGGACAGTATTTCCAAGCAGATGACATATTTGTTTGGTTGCAACTGCAAGCATGTGACATAAAAGCTGAAAATAAGCGTTATCCTTCTGAAATAAGTAATAAATAAATATTTCTGTGACATGAAAGAAACAATAGCTTTTCCCTCAAAAAAAGCTGCCGGATTGTTTTTGACATGTTTTTGATTTTTTTAAATTCTGGAGCATCTTATAAACAAGGAAAATGGAATCTAAAATTCGCTGAACCAGACTTCTCTATGACTGCCAAAGACAATGACACATCAACATAATTAAATATACAGGTCAATGAGGAGTGTGGTGTTTAAATGACTGAAAACAGTGGTGAGAAAAACAAGATCCAACCTGGCACACGTCACTTGTAAACCATAACGTGCACAGCAGCACAGCACCGAAATGAAAGAACCACAAAGCATCAGCCGTTCTCTTTTCTAAACAGACCACCGCAAAATGCACTGTTGTCAGAAGTGATTCTACCAGGCTGATGTCATTATGCCCACTAGACCTACTGCCACAAGCAAGAAAAAAGAAATAACTAAACCAAAACTAAACTTGTTCATAAATAGCTTACCGTATATACATCCTCAAAAAATACATTAAATATAATATAAAAACCTCTTCCCATTCTGGCCTATTTTTCATAAAACAATCTAACTAAAATGATTCAATTCAATCTAAATCTGTTTCTGAACCCTTTGGAGCACAAATGACAAATGGTTGGACTCTTTGTCAAGCTGTTCTGCAGTTTTGACCTCTGTCTGATTTACTCTAATTTTAAGTGGGAACAAGCTCTACACAGAGTTCAAATTGTACCTGAAGTATTTGGGATAAATATAAGAATAGGTACAGCTGGTGTCCCTGGTAGACAGCAGATAGCACATTTGTTGGGTCTTGACAATTCCCATGTCAAAGCTGAAGCAGATCTCATTAAATTTAGGGAATTGTAAGAAGGCCCAGGTAGAATTAATATAAAAGTTCTATTAAAATTTGGTGCATTTTTTTTGTTGTTATTTTTTTTATTTGTGGGTTTGGAATACAAGAGGTTCAGATTCTTCCCTGAATGGTTAATTTGTCTGAAAATAAGTGGGCTGCAGATTTCCGTTAATGTCTCACATGCATCACTGAACCACTGCGACATCTAGAGGCCTGAACATGACAGTACATTTTGGATTCACCCTATTCACCGCATTACACAATACAATGTGTACAATTTAAACTGCTGTTTGAGCAAGATTATATTTCAAAGCTCAAGTAACATTGTTAAAAATTAAATGACTCTGAATAATATTGGAAAGAGATATTTATTACAGATATATAAAAGATATTGACAATAAAATAGTTGAACCTGTTCTACCATTCAGAGTTGACAAAGCTCCAGAGATGGTCACTCACTTCTCCTGGAGACTGGCTTGACTTGTCTGTATGAATGGGACTGGCCAGCTCTGCCCCATAGTGCACTGCAAAACACATTAGAATGCAAACATTATCAGCAGCCAGGGGGTACAGGCATGTTTTAATTATTCAAACTAACAGTACCTCCTTTGAGAATGTGGGGCTCTGTGTCGTACTCCCACTTGATCTTGGTTATCAGGTAATACAATTTTGCAACATAACTGAGGAAATAAGGAAGAAAAACAAAGCTGTAGCACTGACTCTTTTAGGATTTGGTAACAATCACATGTAGTGTAATACACCCCACAGTGTTTAAAATATGCCAGTTGCTTGTGCTCATAGAACTGTTGTTAAGGCTGGAATATTCTGTTGTATGGTGTTAGACTCATCTCTCTCCATGGGGACAAGCAGGTGCCATCACAAGGATAGGTTGCTGCCCTATATTTTGTCTTTTTATAGTGCATTTGCGTCTTTACAGCATCTGTATATTTGTCAAGTCTGTATTTTATCACCTTTTATATGTGCATGTTTTTTTACACAAAGACAACCCAGAGATGCCAGGAAAAGAAGGGACAAGAGAATAATGATCAGATAATACGCATGTATACCAATAGTTTAAGAGGACATATTGTTGTGCGTTGACTTGTAAAAAGAAATAACCATAATAAAAAAAAAATGAAATGGAACATTAAAAAACAAACTGGTCTTACACAGACGAAGGGATCACTTCTGTGGTGTCTTCATCCACCTCATTCTGTAGAGTCTCCAGCTCTTGTTCATTGTTCAGTAAGTTATCAAACTCCTTTTGAAGAAACCTGTTTGAGTGTGTTAAAGAAATAAAAAAAGAGTAGCAGCTAGAGCTGGGAGATATGGGGGGGAGAAACATGTGCGATGTCCGTGCACTAGATTAGGACATAAATTTCACTCATAAATGGTGAGAAAACACTTGTTTACTTTCGGTAACTTGGATTATAATGATAAGCAAAAGAGGAGAGAAAGAGAAAAGGTTAGGATCTAGATCAGAGAGGCAGGGGCTGTAAGAGCGCGTCATGCGATTGATCTTACAATTTTGGTACAGCCCTAGTAGCTATACATAAGTTTCTATAATAGTTCAGATCTCAAATGTATTGATATTTTAATCCAATTTAGGTCTGGGTAAATGCTAAATAGAGCATTTCATACTAATTCATAAAGGATATGCCAAAATGTGCTACATAACTACAAAGAAGCATACAACAACAAAAATAGAAAAGCATATTTCAGTTTTTTTTGTTGTATTCTTCATTGCAGTAAACAGATATTTGAAGGATACTGTAGCTCGGAGTCTGTAATCTGGCTCTTGGCTGTGCACTGCCTCAGCTGCTCCTCTAGACTGTTACACTCCTGCTCCCTTAGCTTCTGTTCTTTCTGCATGTCCAGCAGCCTCTGCCCAGCACTCTCCTCGATCTGTGCCACATCTGGAGAAAAAGAATAATAATTGTAGCCATTTCTATTGACCTTCATTCATACTGGCGCCTTTTAACACTTTGCACAGTAACAGACAAAATCCACACAAAAAAAAATCGTATTGACGCACCTCTTTAATAACTGCAAATATGCTGCAAAGCACAAATATTTAAGGATGGACCACATATCTGTCCAGTATTGGTATCGGTGATATTGAAGGGTTCTCAGAAAACAATACTGGTATACTTATTTTAAAATGTATTTAGTGCAGATTCTTTTTTTTCCATTTGATTTGTCTTTTTGAACAGACTAATGAGAAAAATGAAAATAGAAGGGCAATGTGGCAAAAGATATAGCATGCAACAAATATCTTATATTCCAGATAAGTACATTTTGTTTGTTAGGCCTGTCACAATAATTACTATATGGACTTACTGTTCAAAATATCATAACTGGAATATATGTTTGGATTCAATAATTGTCATGTTTACATTTTCTCTGTAATAATGGTTATTTTAGATGTCATAAGATAAGATTTGAGCTGTAGATGGTTGAATAAATAACTTCTATATCTATATATCTAATGATCAGTTCATTCTGCTATTTGATTGTTGCAATGCGTGACTTTTAACAATACTGTCGTTTTAAATACTGGTGTACTCGCATTATCTTGCATTATTGTTATTGTGTCAATGGCATAAAGTAGTTTTAATTTGATCATTTATATATCTCTGTAGCAATATACTGTGCTTCAAAGTTTGTTATTGTGCCTATTGTTTGTTTACAACAGCTGCAAGACAAATATGTGATATTTTGTTTTTGTTTTTTTATTTAAAACATGAAAAAAAAAAAAAAACATCCGTATAGGTGAGATTTCTATGTGTGGAAGCCAGAGTACATAATGAAAAACATGGTCACTTGCCCATTAGAATCTGTGTGACAGTCTTCTTTGTTTCTGTGTGTCGGTCATCTAGCATGTGTTGAGCATCTTTGACCCCTCGGAGTTTGTGGAGCTCACTGCTGTTGATGAAGTCCACCAGAGCTGCCCCTGTCTCCTCCAAATCCTGAAACTTGTGTCCCTGTGCCATTCCGTTTCTCCTAACAGAGAAACAGGAAAAGTATTTTAAGACGATTGTCGGGAAAAATGTTGTCAAAGCAGAAGCGCAGTTAATTGCGCACTCGTTTCGCAATTTTATTATTACCAACCACCCAAAAAACGTCGATGTCCCAGTTTTTTATTTTGAAATACTGGTCACCTTAGGTTAGGCAAGATATGTCATGTTGTTAATGTTTATTCTTTAAAAATGAAATGAGAACTAGCTTAACCCACACAGGCGTTTTGCTTATTTTACTTTTACCAAATAGACTTTATAAAATTATAGACTGGATAAAATAAGAAAAACTACTCACTTCACTGTTTTTGTCTTGATTCAAATGTACTTCCTGATCGCGCCAGTTTTCTTCTATGGTGCTTAGGAGCGTATAGCGACACCTGCTGGACTGGACCAGCTACAACGCAATTCTTTCTGAATCATTTATGGCAAGTGTTCACTTAATTATGCTACTGAAGCCAACATGTACGGCCCGGTGAGGATCAAATCAAGTTTCTTTGTCAAAAAAATGTGAACACTGCCTGATTCAGATTTACTCCTAACCTGTGATATAATCAGGCTAGAAGCTGCTATATTTACACCAATTATTCTAAGAACAAAAAAATTATGTAATATTAATTATTTAGAGTGAATGTGCATAAGTAAGAAGCCACAAGATAAAATACACACATACATTGTATTAGCCATCTGTGTTATAAAAAGAAAAAATATTCATCAGTGTTTATATTTTATGCAGTCATAAAAATCAACTGTTATCAACTGAACAAATTTATATAAAATGTTATGGTACACAATTTAAAGTTAGCTCCACATGAGTTTCAGTCATCTATGTACATAACACTAGTCATGAGGCTTGTCCTTTTTTTGCTGTGCCTTGCGTCTTTGGCGGCCCAGCTGTCTGAAGTACAGTCTCTTGGGGTTGAGCCCGTAGGACTTCAGTCTTTGTCGGCTGAACTCTCTCCCTCCGATCTTAAGTCCAGATGCAGACAGGAGTGATAGACGTCTGGGCTTCTTGACACATTTTGATCTGTCCTTTGGCTTTGGTTTCATTTCCTCCCTTGTTTCTCCTGCCTCCTCTAGGACTTTCTGTTCAGTCTCTGCGTGTCTCTTCTTCTTGGGTATCAGAACCTCCTCAGGCTCCTCTTCCTCTGCAGTTATGCTTAAGGTGGGAGCAGGTGCAGAAGTGTCCCCCTCTTCCTCAGCACTGCCTCGTTTCTCAGCATTCTTGAGGCGATCTCTACGTTTTTTGCCCATTTTACCTTTAGCCTCAGCCATTTCTTGCTCCTCCCTGTGGACATTTGGATACAATCTGTGTTCAGCTACAGCTTTACATAAAAATCCTAATGTGAAGAAGTAAATATACTCACTGTGAATATATTGAACCAAGAATCTCCTTTTTCTTCTTTTCATTTCGAGCTTTTATGCTGTAGTTCTTCAAATCACTAAGCTCTTCTTTTTCAGACCTTGGGAAGCCACAAGGTTGTCATCAGACCAAAATTGTATGTATGTTCATATTCGTTTCAACAATGTATACTCTCTCAATGAGACTGTCGTACCTAAACATGCAGGTCTTCTTCAGAGAGCACCACTGGTTCAACTCCTTCTCATTAGCATTTAAAATCTGAATGAAGAGCAAAAATATTCTTCATCAAGTATCGTACACTTGTGTCACTTTCAGAAAGTTACTGTCTGGGTTGAGCTCAGAGAGAAGATTAAACATTTGAGATCATGTCCTGGTCAGAGCAGAGGACAGCAATACCAGGTCAGTCTCTGCACACTCATCACTGCCACTGGACTATGCAAGACCTAAGGTTATGTAGGAATTAAAGTAATGCAATTTTTATTAAATCAAATTCCTTGCCTCACGCCTCACTTTGTGTTTGAAATGTGTGACATGTTGGAGAAGAGCAGCTTTTAAGTATATTTTAGACCAATTATCACAAAATATGGACTTGACATCCTTCTCACCTCATCAGTGGTCAGCCCAAAGTCATTTGCCAGTACATTCCTGTACCGAAACCTGCATGGAAGGTCATCAATAATATCTTCATAATCCAGTTTATAGTACTCATCCAAGTACTGTTCAAAGGACTTCTCCTCTACAACAGAAATATACTTTAATACTTGTCTTTTCATCATGTCTTGTTTCCATTAGTAGTAACACGTACTCGGGTCAAATACTGGTTTGCTTTGGGTGACGACCTCTGCAAAGTGGGATTTCTTTTTCTTCTTGCCCATCTGTGGCATGTCCTCCCTCCTCAACTTCTGCCTCTCCTTTTTCTTCTGCTTTCTGGATATGTGCTGGCTTGGGTCATAGTCTGCGTCCATCTACAGAGCGACAAGTTTACAAATAAGAAAGCTCAATTATGTTTTGTGTTATTAGTGGACATGTGACTCACGACAAAGCCCTCGTCATCACAGTGTGGCTCATACTGCCCCTCTTCACCATAGTCTTCATGCTCTTCATGCTCTTCTTCCTCTCCTCCCTCTCCAGTCCATGTATCCCAGTTCCAATGCTCTATTTCAGACATAACAAATTTAAGTCTAATTTTATCTACATAAAATAAAAAAAGCTGTATGCATTTTACTGACCCTCAATCTCTTCGTCATCATCAAACTGAGGTTTCTCATCTTCCTCTCCTCCATAGTACTCGTCTCCGAACACTTTCTGTAAATGAAAGTCAGTTGTTATTTATAGTAAGGGAAAGTCTAGATAAACAGTACGCAAAGACAACAAAGAAGTTAATAATAATTAGAATAATAAGATATCCCAACGGGGCATTACTATTTAACGGTAGTAATTTTACATCTCCCCTTCTCAGTTTCACTCTGTAAAACACCAAAATGTTGTGACATAATTTGCACCTGCATGAGCTGGTCATGTTTTTGAGGGTCAAAGTCTCCATCCAGGTCATCCGGACTGAAGGCCAGCTGCTCGTTTCCTGTCAGCTCCTGTAGCCTCTTCAGCTTCTCCATTATCTCACAACGCTTCAGGTTCTTCAACTGCTTCAGCTGCTCTTGCTTCTGCTCTTTTTCCTATTAATTATAATTAGTTAAAATATGAATCTTGTAGTACATCTATTGTAGTACAATGATTAGATCTTCATAATCCAAATTTGCATTGTTAAATAGTTTTCTATGCGCAAATCCTTATTTCAATAGCTGAAAGACTTGTAGAACATTCTTATAAACATAGACTGTATAAAAGAGTGGGCGTGTGACATCACTCCAGTCAAATGAAGCTCACGAGGCTAGCAGGAGTGTATTTGGAGCCAAGTTCCATATTAGGAAATTATTTATGGACAAAATCGCGAAATAAAAACACCAGGATCATGTCGAGTGGGTTAATGCAAAAACTGATTGATGGAGCAGAATTGCTGCCATGTTCACTTCTTATTTAGAAAGTGGTGGCTAGTGGGTTAGCTATGTCCATTAATATATACAGCCTATACTTATAACATATACCCATGTGAAAATTATATACTGACATAATGTTATGTAGAGGTGTTCAGAATGTAAATTTCTTGTATCAGTACTTTTCCACCCACAATAACACGTACCTTCTTCTTGCGCTCCTTCACCTCCTCTCGCTTGCGTTTTCTGCTGTCGTCTTTTGAACGCACCGATGTGGCGATGTTGCGTGGATATGTTTTGATCTCTTGAGAATCAGGCTCTTCAAAACGAAAGTTGTAACTCCTCTCAAAGTCTTCCTGTCGCTCAAGGAAGCTCTCGCCCTCCTCCTCAGAGTCCTCCACCTCATCCTGGACCAGCTCATCATATGTGGGAATCCTGACCACAATAGTGCAGTTTCAGCAAGGTCAGTAAGGTTTCTTTATAAATACTGAAGTCTTCTAGTGGACCTACCGGTCCTCATCTTCATCTTCTTCTCGATAACCCTTGTTCAGGACATAGTCTCTGAGGAAACGCTCCTTCTCATCCAGTTCGGGGTCATTCCAGTAGTCTCGCAAATATTTCTGCCACAACCAAAATGTTTTTGTTACAAACAGACAATAGTTTGTAACTGTAGTTCAAAATGTTCAACTCTGGCGTCAGAAGCGCCTGAGAACACTTGAAACTCACTGCAAAAATGCTGGACCAGCCTAGGCATGCATCCCCCATAGACTTTGCATGTAAATCTGATCCCCAGATGCCGTGGTCATAAGGACCACCCAGCATGCCCGCTCATTTTCAAACTAACAAGACTGACAATTAACTTCTGACTTCCTCACCATGTCCGTCACCTCCTCTTGGTCGTCGAGCTCAGCTTGGCCTTTCAGCCACTCCACATAATCTGCCTCTTCTTTATCCTACGAACAAATCACACTAATAAGCATATTGTGTTGTGTTTAAAGACTGGGTATTCTGTGCAAACGTGATTCAGACCTTTTCCTCTTGTGTTTTGATCCTTCTGGTCAGCAGCTCTGAGATGTCATCTTCACCTGCCTCCTCCTCATTATCACTGTCCTGGATGAACTTGCGAAAACTAAGGACCATTTTTTAATTTGAAATTAATATAACCATTTCAAGACTTTTATCACCACACTTTACCTGCTTACCTTTCCTTTAGCTCCTTTTGTTCTTGAATGTAGCTTGGAGAAGCTGCTCTCTGTGATGGAAGGAGACAATATAAAAATCCTTTAAAATAAATGTTTATTCTTTAAGTTTATAGTTATTCAAAATATTTGAAACACACATAAAACCATAAGACACACAAACATACCTCATTTCTCTTTGCAGCTTCCTCTTCGTCACTTTCATCATCATCTTCAAATTTGCTGTAATAAAAACATATGTAAGATGAAAAGATAAAAAGGCTGTGAAGAAGCTAAATGAGCAGACCACCCACCCCTCTCTCTCCAGAATGACTTTCCGCTCATAGTCTTTTAAATACATGGGTTTCACTGCTTTCTTTGAGGTTGAGGGTTTTTCATCACTGGTGGATGGAACTAAAGGAGAGGCACTATACATTAACCAAATGTCCTGATAAACATGTAAATGGAAAAAAAGGAAAATATTGATGTTGCTCTCCAATTTTACCTTCGGAGTAAAACGTTATATCTTTCTTGTAGATTTTTGGGTCTTTCTTTTTCAGCAGTGACAATGTTCTATAGAAGTCCCTTTCCAGCTCTGGATCCAGTTCCTAAGATGAGACAAAATTGATAATTAATACATTTTAATCACACACAGACTAAATCTCATTGCTCACCACTTCACTGTCGTCAGAGCTGGATTCTGAGGAGGATTCGCTGTTTTCATCTCTGTTTCCGAAACGGTCCTTCACTGCAAAACATGATTACAACTATGTCAAACAGATTTACATGCTAACCTAAATTGCGCTGTCCCACGTTGTGTTGTTAGCCACGGTAAGCTAGCGGTTGCAAACTTACGCTTCTGTAGCTCTTCTTTCTGGCGATATTTGTCATATCTTTGCGCGAATTGTGAGTTGATTTTAAATTCCGCTTTCTCGGACATGTTTGTCCGATAATGTTTGTTTATATTGTATTGTAAATTATGTTCAGTAATGTGTTTTCATGCCAGCTGTAGCGTCAGCGTAGCTCTGTCTGTACCACGTGGTTTCCTGTTTCAAGGGGCGCTCAAAAAGCAAAGTCCAGATCCAGCAGAGGGCGCACTAACATAGCCTTTATTTTGTGTAAACCAGAACCTAAGGCTGCACATAAGGACAGTCCTGTCTATTTAGTTCAGATGCATTAGTGTCGGCATTGTAAAAGTTTAAATGAGTCGGCTGAACTTGAAGGTGTCCAAACTTTAGAAATACAGAAGAGCACTATTATCACCTAACAACAACTGTTTTGGGGGTGTAGACTTAAACATGTACAAAAAACATGCAATCTTACTGCTGGTCACCTCTCCAGATACTGTGTCTTACAGTATGCCTGTCTCCATGGAGATAGAGTTAATTAATGCCATACTGTGGATCATTTCAGGCAAAACATTTCTATGGACAGAAACATGACTGTCACCAGAAAAGTTTCACAGTGCACCTTTAAACAAAACACTACTCCAGGTTGATGATTAGGAAATAAGAAGGAGATGTGGCTTAAAGTCTTGAAAGATTTTAAATGAAATAGGCTAATGAAGTGGCAACACTGTGGCTCACAGCAAGAAGGTTGCGGGTTCGATCCCCGAGTCACCCGGGCCTTTCTGTGTGGAGTTTGCATGTTCTCCCCATGTCTGGATGGGTTTCCTCCGGGCACTCTGGTTTCCCCCATCAACTCAAAACAGGCCAGCACCCCTATGAACTAACATCAAGGACCATGGTGTCCTGTGGGCTCACCACCTGCAGAGGGGTTCATAGGGGGGTCAGGTGCTATGAGAATTGGGCAGCAAAACTGCCCCAGCGAGAAGATGGATGGATAGACTAATGAAGTAATCACTACAATGCCGCTAGATTTCAGGTGATTGCAGATTTTGCTCATTTGTAGACTAGACTATTGCAAGGTTGAAGATTAGAGATAAATTTTGTTTTACTCTTGGAATTAGACGTTTGTGTTTGCATGGTATCTGTATTGTCCATTATATGCCCCTGTCACTGTGTTTTTGCTGTTCAATGAAGGATAAGGAAGAATATTTGCATTAATATGGGGTCCAAAAGAAGAAAGTAATAAACCTACTGTTAACCCTACCTTTTAACAGCAGCTTTACTAATTTTCTTCCCCTCTGTTAAGATTTAAAAGTTAACTTCGTTTCTGACCTACTTCCTCTAGGCTAGTTTAATGAAGACATCAATCATTACCCTGCCCTAAGTAGATTTAGTTGGGTCAGAAATTAGGTCTGAAATGAAAATGCAGAAAATCTTCTTGATGTCATTATTAATAAACCTTACTGACACAGTCATACACTATAGTAATAATGTGGTGTATCTGAAGTGACCTGTTTTGGCTTGTAATCTGTTCCTATCTCACTGGATTCTGGCCGTGACCCTTCCTCACGTGACTGACTCTTGAACATCTCGGGGCCCATGCTGTATTATCTGCAGAAACCCACCTGAGTAAACATGGGAGTGGACTAAAGAACAAAAAGGTATCTCTCCCCATAGACCTTCTACTTCTCTGTAAAAATGTTGGTTTACATTTCTACAATCACAGATCACTTCGACTCCGAAAGGCCTGCTTCAAGGTCTGGCCATTTAAGTCATGAGATTGTACAGTTAAAGCTTAGGTAGCATAGATCACACTTTATAATAACTACACCCAGTTATCCTCAAGTAGTTGCTATTAATTAATTAATTAATTAGTTGTTCATTATGAATTATGTCTTTCTTCATTAAGGCTTTATTAAGGCCAATTAATGTATAGTTATTATTAAGTGTAGCCAAAGAAAAATAAATAAGCAGTAACTCATGCATGTAACTCCTGCATGTTTGCCTTTTTATAACTTTACACCTGATGCCCTTCCTGATGTAGTCTTCTTCTTTTAGCAATCTCATGATTGGAGAAACTATCCACAAAGTCTAGAGTGAATAACCATATGCATTCTTTTGGGCACACTTGCAAACATGAAGCATTTTCCTTGAATGTTAATGCAAGCTACATATGTTTTGCTTCTGTTTTGATTCTGCATATAAGCAATTGAAATACATTAGAGCATTAACTTTTAATTTGTCAAACAGCGGCAATGCATAACATTTAAAATGACATTTCAAAATGGCTTCCAAAATGACAATAAGTAGTCTTAACTTATTGTATCCACTCTCTGGCCTGATTCATCTCTATTCTAAGTCTGAGAAAATGCCATTCCATATGCATTACATTACACAAATAGACAACAGGCAGACCATATCCATGCACTTTACTGTCATAGATCATCACTACGAAGTTATGTGCAGGCAGCACAAGTCTTTTCTTTGTGCTCTTGGCCACAGCCCACACGGCCACATCTCCATGATCCAATCTCCTTTGGGGGGAGGAGCTACTCTGCATCTGCTCTTTCTGGGAGAACCTGATTTGACCTTCAAGGGAAAGCTAAGGGGGGGTGACAAATTGAAGTCCTTCTGCCAAAAGTGAATTTGTTTAATGTGAATGGGCTGTGGCGGGTAGAAAGTGGAACAACCTGAAATATTTGCTGTTGTGTGTGTAGCAGTATGGGAGGAGAGGGGGTGTGGTTTGCTCAGAACTTGACCTTATATGCACTGGTTTCCTCTCTGAGCTGGACCATTAACAGTTTGCATGGGACAGCAGCCAGGTTGGATCTTGTGCAATGTTTTATTCAGTTTAGAAACAGATAGAAAAACAATAAAAATTAGAAATAAGACAAACTATAGCTAGATGTGAGACTGAATAAGTAAAATAAGTAATAACAGGACCAGTCATAAATACAGTACCTATGTTTTCATAGGTATGTGTTTGAGTTGTTATGGACTATAAAGATGTTATAACTTGTAATTTCAGTGTCTCCTATGTTTATTTCTCAAATAGGCATTACAGAAACAGGTTTCAACTATATTATTTATCTGATCACGTGTTGTGGTGTGACTGTCATTGAGTATGACAAATCACACACATAACCAGTCACAATAAGGACGTCAACCCCCCAAAAAATGACCAAACCACTGACTACCTTAGTGATCCATGTAAAAAAAAAAATCCAGCTACCCAATTAGGAATAGGCAATATTGACAAAAATGAATCTCTCAGTATTTTTTATATCATCTCAGTGACAATATTCAAATGACATTTTCACAATGCATCAGGACTGTGCTCAAAAGTGCCTGTAATTGTCTTGGTTGTGGTTAAATTGAAGTACAAACCTTAACTGGACCATAAAGTTACCTACAGTATAGAAATATCACTTTATGTCCTTGTTTGGGAGATTACACTAAACATTTTTCTTTTTATGGGCATTTTAAGGTGTAACTATAAGCAATATACTCAATATACAATATACAATTGCGATGTTATATTTTTTTTTGTATTTCTCCCACCTCTACGCCCAATGTGATTCCTGTCCTTTTGTTCTTAGCCTGGCCTACATGTGACTGTTAATGGTGGAGCATCTCCAGGGCAGCTCACCCACTTTTACACAAGCCTGAAAATTCCATGTCAGTTCGGATTAAGCGGACCCCGGCCCACAGTATACGGAGTGAGCCAGTTCAGGACGAATCTTGATAAAAAGAATAAAGTGTTAATATTCAGACTACTTACATATAACTGAGCAGATACTGATATATACTGAGAATATCCCAGTGTACCACCTTTCACACTTCTAACATTTCATATGGCTACAAATGTAGGAGAATGTGGAAACTGACCAAGCTCTATCGGATGTTAATAACTCTTTAATCTGATAAAATAATTTATCTGCATTCTGTACCTCTATCGTTGTAAGTGAAAAAAAGCATTATGTCATTTTGATTAATTAATCCTCTTCTTCACAGTGGTTCCAGGTTGTTTAGATTTTTATCTCACTACACATTTTATCTGGTGCTGCTCTGCTGTAAACTACATGGACCTATGAGGGCCACAGACTTTGGACTGTACTGTTTTTATGGCAGAGGAAGTCATTGTGGGTAAACATAACCCATTATTACTTTGTTGGAGTATTTATCACACTTCCATTTTAACCTCCTATAGTGTAGGTTTTACTTCACTGTAGTTTTATTGTTTATTTTATTACATGGTCATGTAATGACTGTCAATCTAATGTTCAGTTGTGATCCCTCAAATAGGGACAAAGTGTGGACTTCAGACATGCAGCACTGTTTACTGATTTAAACAGATTTGTTTTAGACCTATATCCAAAACTGGCAGGGATGGGTTGAAACTAGCTTGTGTCATTTTCAGGGCAAAAATGTTACATAAACATAACATAAATTAGGGCTTATAGTTTATTTTGGTAATACATACTGAACAAAATGGGCAGCCCCTACAGTTGAAAAGTTAGGAATTCCATGTAAAACTACATATAATTTTATTCTTATATGGTTAGCAACCTACGACATAAACTGCCATCATTCACTGGTGTTATGGCTTGTTGAAAAAACAATGGGACCTTATTAATTTAATAAAGAATCATAGGCTACTTGATGTACTATCATAAAATACTTAGGTTTTTTAAGCACCTTTGCCCACCTTAAAGTGGTGTTGATGGGTGTAGATACAGTCTGCCTTCACATCTGTTGATACGGCCTGTATGTATAAAATATGAACCTTCTTCTCTAACGCACGCGGGGCCCCGGAGCTGCGAATGATGAGGTCAAATTCTTGAATGTGCCAGGCCCCGCCGTGAGGCTAATGTACATAAATACAGCAGCAGTCTACATACGTTCAGTTCCTACAGGGGACTTGCAGGCGTAAAGAGTTAACCCACTCGTAGTAGAATCCGAGGCACGTGACCCCGCCCCGGATTTTTGGAACTGTGCGCCTCAGAAATCACACCACTATAGGCTCCGCCCCTCTCTCAGGGGCCCCTGCAGGTCCCACCCACCCTGGACCACATTGAAATGGGTCTGATGTTGTTGCCAAACAGAACAGTGTGTGGAGCATCCCGGTCCTAAGCATCAACTGGACCATCTAATTTCCGAACCGACGGGACCTGATATAGGAATAATATTTCCAGAACGTACTTTATTCAGTCATTAGGGCCCCTATATTTGAGTGACAAGCAATAGCATCACTCACAGACACTCATCCACTGACACATTGGACAGAAGAATAGACGCGCATAGTTCAACGAACCGCGCGTTTGGAAACATGGGACGATTGCTTTACGCACACGTCGTTTTCCTCATCTTCACCATTTATCAAACAAGTAAGTAGAGTTTAAGAATTTATATAGGCTATGTTTGTCTTTTTGTTAAAGTGAAAATGACAAATCCATCATTAATTAAATACGGTGCATTTGGGCATCAATTTGGCGCTTTTTTCCCAAAAGTAAACTTTCTCACTTTTGCATTAGCCAACGGAGCCAATTACAGCACGGGGTAGTTTAAATTGCCCACTCCCGTCACAGTACCGGATGCACGATGATGGGGGAGGGCACAGATATTCCTCGAAATGTAGGTCAGATCTTTCTTACCCACTCCCCTCTTTGCTTTCAATGAATGTCTAATCGGAAAAAAAAGAGAGATCATATTCCATCATAAACCTTACACCTATGGTATTAAATGCGTCCTGCGTTATTCATTTATTCAAGTGCATTTGGTGTGTTCAGGCTGGTGTGTGAATGGAGCGGCACAGTTTGGATACTGTGGCGCTCATAGTAGCCTATGGATTTTAAGGAGCACCAGACTGTCCAGTCGAGTGAGAAAAAAGCCGGTTTTTCGGTGCTGCTATTCATGATGCAAGTATACCCACCAATGGCAACTGACGAAACCGTTCTGGGCACGTGGTCAAGAAAAATGGCACAACTGATTACATTGCATCAGCCAACTGCATGGAATCCCACCCTGATGCAGTATCCAAAGAATTTGGATATTGCGTAGTCTGATATGCTTTTTGGATTCTGGGACCAATCTGCCCCTTTTACCTGAAATACCCCGCGCTCTAGTAATAGGGAGGGGCTTTATACTATAAACACATGGGGAGAGCCCTAGACCCTGTCCTCTGCTGTATGGTTCAGGCAAATGTGCTTTTATGGTGAAGCTTGTCCGAACTGGCTCAAACCAATCCACCTTTCATCAGCCGCGACAGAAGAATGCTCTGTATTGTCTCTGAGGCCCCAAGGCCATGGTCAAACCTACAACCACAAATGAAAACACTCTTTGTTTCATGCTATCTAAAACTGTTGTCTTTGTGTTAAAGGTTTTCATTCACAATATTTACTTTTTTGTTCATTTAGGGATTAAAGGAGGCCACAGTATGGTCAAATGTGCAGTCTGATTAAAGTCTTTTGATGTAGGCTTGGGACAGACAATTTGTGGGAGATTATGAAGATTAGCAATATCAAAATATCAATAATATTGCATTTTATTGAACAGAGAATAATTTAATTGTCAAACATGTTTTGTTTTTTTATTTATGTAACCCATGCACTGACCAAACCAATAACACTACCATTAGGGGGGTCGCTGGACTTTAAACCCACTCTGTAAATATGCCATGTGTACCAAGACCAGGTGACAGCCACAATCCTGGGAAACCAGATGCTTTTGGGGCACCTGTATTGTCATCCACCATTTTACTGTTAAGGGGGGGCAGTGAGCTGAAGTAACAAAATACTACATAGTATGTTTTACAGTATTAAAAACATAAATAATTACAGTAGTGACAGTTACATTTATGAGTCTACTGAATGGATTTGAATACTTGTCTTTGCTGATAGGAATAACTCCCAAGATAAATTCTTTGCTGTCACATGAAGCTATATAAAGCATTTTAGTACCTATGGCAGTGATCTCAGGCTCCTTTCAGAATCCAAACATGCATATCTTCTGTACAAGAGAAGAGGTTGGACCAATAGAAACAGCCCACGTTTTCATGGTATTTCTTATGATAAACACCATTACTGTAAGAATCGTCAACAGTATCAGTCAAAGCACCAATTTCATATAATCAGTGAGCCACAAGTGTTTTCCATCGTCTTAATGCTGCTGTTTGGGTGCGTTAGTGTCTTAACTCCCATCACAAACAGGTGGTCTCCTGGGGGAGTCTCCAGGGAGCATGCCCTCTTAAGCACAGTCTAATGCAGCTTTAGTAGTGTTGTGAGGGTAACAGGGGGTGTATAGATAAATGACGATAACCAGAAGCCGTGCTCTAGGTGCAACCAGAAGGTGTGGTTGACTTAACTATACGCTGCCCTGTTTCAACAAGTAGCAACATGAGCATGCTGTGTAAACCCACTTAAATGCTGACACTGGGAGTTGCAGAACCTAGTTTCACTTTTGATCGATGTTGATAATGATAGCTTAAAGAAAAAAAACTATTCAGTTGGGTGTTGTGGTTTGCATACAATTTATCTTGCGCTAATATATACTTGGAAGCATGACTGCAGATGACTTGAGCCGGAGGAGGGACTGGGTAGCTACTTAGGTTCTAACAGGTGCCCCACCTGCAATGAATAACTAGTTAATATGCAAAATATATATTCAAAATATATATGTAATATATGCAAATTATTCTTCTTAATAACAAAGATTTAAGTGCAATAATGTATACCATAATAATTTCCTTTTTTGGAAACACTGCTATAAGTTATCTTACTTCTAAAAGTAAAAGTAATTTTAATGTTGTCTTTGTTTTTAAACAGGTGCTTTCATTACCTGTGGGACAAGACAATTCCAATGTGGTAATGGGAAATGCATTACGGCCAGATGGGTTTGTGATGGAACAGACGACTGTGGTGATGGCACAGACGAGCTCCCTGGCACCTGCTGTAAGTGTCACCCAGTGTATTCCTCTAGTATTCACAAGAATGAACAAAGGCTGTAGAAATGTTGCATTTGATATGGGTATTACAATAGTTAAATGCATTATATATGTGCCTCAGTAACTAAGTATAGTAAGTATGTTTTCTAATTTCACCTTTAAATATGATGTCAAAAAATGTTACTTGAACATTTCAAGGCAGTATGTAAGAGTTTAAATGACCTGTCTGTGTTTTGAAAGCACCACAGCTGGGCATTGTGAAGTAGTTAAAGTTATTCCAAGTTTTGTGTGTGTTATTTGCAGTGGCTAAATCGTGTAGACCTACAGAGTTTACCTGCGCAGACCGACTGAACCAGTGTATCCCAAAAAGCTGGCAATGCGACGGAAAGGCGGACTGTGAGAACGGAGCAGATGAGGAGAGCTGTGGTAAGCCAACATCATTGATAAACTCAACAAACAGATGAAAAAAGGAAGGGGGCATAGTTTCTTGTATTTACCCCTTTGTTCATTTCCCCTAAGCTCCCAAACAGTGCACAGACTCAGAGTTCCGGTGCGGGACAGGCCAGTGTGTCTCCTCCTCATTTGTGTGTGATGAAGAGTCAGATTGTGAGGACGGCAGTGATGAGGCGTCGTGCCCCCCAATCACCTGTAGCTCCACTACCTTCAAGTGTAACAGCTCAGCCTGTATTCCCCGCTTGTGGGCCTGTGATGGGGACTTGGATTGCAATGATGGGTCTGACGAGTGGCCCTCTAATTGCGGGTCCCGGACCACTGTGGGGGCCAAGAGCTGCTCCGCTTTGGAGTTCAAGTGTGGCAGCGGCGAGTGTATCCACAGCAACTGGAAGTGTGATGGAGGGGTGGACTGCATGGACAGGTCCGATGAAGCGAACTGTGGTAAGTAACCTAGTTTAGGCTTCACATATTGTTTGATAACTAGTGGTAATTGGTAATTAGTGGTTCTTAGTTGGTACTAAAGCATCTACTGCTGTGTTAACAATGCTAATGAACTGTTTTAATGGGACAAACATAGTCAATGGCTGAATACTTAAAATATGACCTACTGACCTTAGCCTTTTACTATTAGTTAGCATTAAAATGTGGTCCCTTAACCATAAGCTATAAAATCAACTGATGTGTGATATCATATTGGCATAGAATATAGATTATAATTAACTTATTGACTAAATTGACTAAAACTACTATTGATACCCTTATCATATCTTTGCATTTTATCAGCCCAGTTAGTAAAGGACATGGCTGCTCTTTGTCCTCTGGCTTGTATCTTATTTTTAGCTCATAAGTTGAAAAGTAAATATTTTTCTATTACATTTGAGCTGTTTGTTTTGGTAGCTCGCACAACTTGCCGTCCCGATGAGTTTGAATGTGGAGACGGGACTTGTATCCACGGGAGCCACCAGTGTAACCATCAGTACGACTGCCGGGACATGAGCGACGAGCTGGGCTGTGTCAATGGTACAGTGTCCCTGAATATAATAGTTTAATAGTGTCATTGTTCTTGGATAGAAAACAAGCATTGCATTTCATCCCTTTTACTTAAAGTAAATTTTTTTTATTAACACACAGAAAGATGGGAACATGATGAAAATGCAATATAATGCTCAAATATTAAAACTCATTACACAGTGAAACCAGGAATCCAAGAATAATTTATGTTGTGAGATTGACAAATAATTGAGTAAATTAGCTTTGTTTTTGTTTTTTATTATTAAACATTGAATAAGCTTGCCAAATACACATGATCTCTTTCCCACCTCCGTCCTTACCTGTTGTAATATTTGTTTTCTCACCCTCAGTGACGCAGTGCGAGGGCCCTCAAAAGTTCAGATGTCGTAGTGGGGAGTGCATCCACATGGACAAGGTGTGTGACAGGAAGAGGGACTGTAGGGACTGGTCCGATGAGCCGCTCAGAGAATGTGGTAAGTATAGCTCAATCTCTTATACTTAATTATAACTTCTGTGTCTCAAGAGCATCTGCAGACAGAAAAACACTTACGCACCTCTCTTCACTGCAGGCAAAAATGAGTGTCTCTTCAGAAATGGCGGCTGCTCACACATCTGTAATGACCTGAAGATCGGATATGAGTGCCTTTGTCCAACTGGGTTCTATCTGGTTGATAAAAAGAGATGTGAAGGTAATTGAGTTTAATCAAATGTTTTTTCAATAGTTTGCAACCTTCATCTTATTGCATGTTTTATTTACTCACTCTCCCTCAGGTCATAGAGTTGATTATTTGGAAATGATTTTGTTTCAATAAATTGCACTGATTTTAAAGTAATGTTTTTGCTTTGTGTAATCAGATATCGATGAGTGTGCCAATCCAGACACCTGCAGTCAGATCTGCGTAAATCAGATTGGCAGTTACAAATGCCAGTGTGAGGAGGGATATCAAGTGGACCCTGCCACCAAAGCCTGCAAAGCAGTTGGTAAATTTCATCTTTAAGTACAAAGTGACTTTTTTGGAAATAAGTAAAAATTCAAAATGAATGGATGTTCCATATTTATGCTTAATTATAATTGAATATATTTGATTTTTTCAATTTTCAATTCAGTACACACATTCAATACAACTCATTCTCATACTCATTTTTCTTATCCTGTAGGTACCATAGCTTACCTGTTCTTTACCAACCGTCATGAGGTCAGGAAAATGACCCTGGATAAGAGTGAGTACACTAGAGTCATCCCTCGACTGAAAAACGCAGTGGCTCTGGACATGAACATGGCCACCAAGGACATATACTGGTCTGACATCTCTCAGAAGAAGATCTACAGGTAGTTTATCACACACAACAGTAAAGTAGTATAAATGCTCTTTCATTTTCATTTAAATTGTGGTTTCTCTCTAGAGCTCAGATGGATTTGGCTGAGAACCCCTCCAGTCATAACATACTCATCAGTAATGACATCGAGGCTCCCGAGGGAATTGCCTTTGACTGGATCCACAGGAACCTGTACTGGACCGACAGCATCCGCAGCACAGTTTCAGTGGCAACCGCTGATGGGACACGCCGTAAAACTCTCTTCCACCAAGGACTGTCCAAGCCTCGGGCCATAGTGGTCGACCCTCAGAGCAAGTACGTTTTAAAGTAAAGAGCTACATAATGATGATGCTAATCTTGAGGATAAAAACCCCACAATTTTATTAGTTTTAAAACTAAAATATACAGCATAGTAAACACATTCCAAACTTCAGGATCATGTACCTAACCTGGCTCAAAAAGTCAATTTAGCATAAAACAGATGCTTAAATGCAGTTTTTTTTATCATCTATAACATCAAATATGTGTATAGTTAATTAAAAATAACAATGTTTTTTCTCAGCTTCCTGTACTGGACGGACTGGGGTAACCCTGCTAAGATCGAGAAGGGTGGACTGAATGGAGTGGACCGCACTGCTCTGGTCACTGACAACATTGAGTGGCCCAATGGCATCACTCTGGGTAAACACAAGACTTTCCTCCGTCCTTTGTTTTAATGGATCCGTTTGGTCTGACGCTCACCCCTACTCCCACAGACCTGTTGAACCAGCGACTGTACTGGGTGGACTCCAAGTTACACACACTTTCCAGTATTGATGTGCAAGGGGGCGGGCGGCGCACACTTATTATCGACGAGGAGCAGCTGGCTCACCCACTGGGACTGACTGTGTTTGAGGTACATATACAGTATGATAAACTACACCATTCTCAGCCCACTTTCAAACATGCCAAATGATTGATATGTAATGATTGGTTAAATAGTGCCTATAATTTGATGTTAATAGGTAACACTATATAAAACAAGCACTAATGTTGTTGTGTAATTTGCAGGAAAAAGTATTTTGGACAGATGTCAGTAACAATGCCATCCTAAGTGCCAACAGACTGACCGGAGAGGACATAAGACCAGTGGCTGAACACCTCTCATCACCTGAGGACATTATTTTATACCATAACCTCAAGCAGCCTGCTGGTAGGAGACTGTTGTCTTCATATACTGTTCCACTAACAGGCTATATTTGTTTTTTGAATCAATAGTAGGGATGTTATTATAGTCTATAAAAGAATTTTGTGTTGTATTATTGTAGGAAGAGACTGGTGCCAAGTGTCCAACGGTGGCTGTGAGTTCATGTGTCTGGCAGCGCCTCAGGTGGGGAGACACCCCCCACGATACACCTGTGTGTGTCCTGACAACATGACGCTTGGCCGAGACATGAGGAGATGTGTTCCTGGTATGTGAACCTTTCATGTGAAAAGAAAGCTTCTTCTGTGGTCATCTGGATTCTGTTTTTGTGATCAAGATGTTTTGGCTTTCACCCAGAAGCCATTTTCTTAAAGCACTGGGAATTTATGCTGCTCTGAGTAACTAAGTTCCTAGTGCTTCTGTACCATCAATTGAAAATGGCTTCTGGATGGACAAATAGACAAATGAAGGACTATACTATCTCTTTTGTATGAAGCCTATTAATGCCCCACAATATGCAATATTGAAGCTGCCTGAATGAAGCATATTACAGGGGCTTTAAATAGGTCTAATGGTAGCTAATGTTCACTGTTGACTCCTCTCCAGTTGTCCCCACACCTGCCCGTCCCGTTACCACCAGGCCTGAGATTGTGCAGCCCCCCACCACACCTACAACCACAGCTAAGCCCCTGGTCCGCACCACCACCCAGGCCCCTGTAGTGGTCCATAAACCAGTGACCACACCTCCCCCCACACCTGTGACCCATCCAGCTCCACACACCACTAAACCCACTGTGAGGACCACCGCTGCACCCAGCACCCCCCCACCCAAAGCTGTGACTTCCACTACTGTGCCTCCCAGAGCCCAAACCACCTCCCAGGTTCCAGTCACTACCTCAGGTACTCCTTTTATTATGAATATCAAAATAAATGACAAATGAGGCTAGTTAGAAAATATGATTGCAAAATTACTTTATTTATAAGGAATTACATAAATAAAACTTTTATTTAAAAACAACTCACAAAATCAAAGATTAAGTAATTAAGTGATTTGAAAGGTTGGTCTAACAATCAAAGAGAGCTTAGATTTTTATGTCACCATGTAAACAGACCTGAACAGTGTTATTAGACTTGAACTGAAAACATGTTGACTCAGCATGTTGACTCTACGTTTTAGAATCATAATAGACGTCATAACCCATACATCGCCCTTACCCCTTTTCTATTTGACCTGCTACCTCCCTACTCACTGTCAATAAGCCTGAACTACTTCTGCATAGCCTCTAAATTCATGAATAGACCCTGAGCCCCAGTGTACATTGCTCTCAGTCAGCATACACAGTAGCTGTTTTAGTACCATATCAATGTTTTGTTTACTTTCCCCTCAGACTCCAGACATGTCGTTGGAGCTATACCCAGTACAGCCTCAAGTACCCCCATCGCTCTGTACATCACTCTACCTTTAGGTGAGTGCCTTTGACTTTGCTAAAGATTTTAGAGAAATGGTTCACAAACTGATATGTGTTCTTCTAGTGATATATGGACAGTTTTTATGGTAGTACTCAGAAGTAAGTTTAGTGTATTTAGTGCACAATTACCTCTGCCTTCTCTTATGGTATACCATAGTTCTATCCTTTTCTAGATCTGTTTTAGTCCTGATGTCACTGTAAAGTTGGAACTCATTTGTGGAGTAAAAGTCCATTCCAAAATGCATCTCTTAATGTGACTTGTGTCCCTTTAGTCATCGTCTGTATGGTGATTGTTGGTGGACTGCTGCTGTGGAGAAACTACCGACTCAAGAACACCAACACGATTCACTTTGACAACCCAGTGTACCAGAAGACCACCGAGGACCAGGTGCGCATCTGGAGGAGCAGCAGTTTTGACACTGGTTACACATATCCAAAAGTAAGGATAATACAAAAATACAAGAATGGAACAGTGTAAAGACTAGTTTCAGATTTCATCTTTTGTGTTTTTTCAGAGACAAATAGTTGACTTGAATGAAGAAGCAGACAATCCAGCCTTCACTGAAAACTGAAGACGTCTACCTCATGCAGTGCAAAGATATAGCACTCAGTGGACAGCCAGGGTTAGATCAGGTATACAAGCTTCATTGACAATCCATAATCTCCATTTGGCTCATGCATCAGAAGATGTGATAAAGTTCTTTTTTATATGTCACCCTAAAAGGGTCAAGAAATTTATTTTTAAGATGTTAGGTTGGGGTAAATCTACAGTTAATCAAGTAACAAGTAACTTGAAAAAACATAGCCAGTCTTTTTTTAAAAACATCACATCTAATTCTATTTTTGAACTAAAAACAAATGAATGTCCACTCTAATTATTACTAACTCATTATTACTTTCACCATAGTGACCTCACCACATGTGTATAAGTTAGTGATATGAAAGCAGCGTTTGCCTCATGTGTTCTCACAAAAGGGACCTAAGCCACTGTTGAACCACACTTGCTTGTGCCTTGTCATTGCACTCTTCCATGACCCCCCCCCAAAGTGAAACTGCACTTTCTCAGGACTAGTTAGAGGAGATCTTTCCTGCCTTATTCCTCTCAGGAGGACGATCACATTCCTGTCCGTCACGGGTGCTTTGATGGGCCCATGTGTGAGTAATGGATGCCTTCTGTGTGGTTCACGTGGACATTATTTACATCCTGCTGAAGGGCTGGACCTATCTGTGCATTCCCCCATAACTTAAGCCACATGTTAACAGTGGCTCTAACACAGTATAATATAGACTAGTACATATTTCACTTTCACTAAATGCCTGACTGATGTGTGCCTTGTCCTGATGGTGAAAATATTTAGGTCTGTTTACAGTGGGATGTTAGACGGATGAGAAACAGTTACAAAGTGAGGTCATGTAAATATGTTTAAAAAGGGAAGCCTATGGGAGGGGTGTGCAGCTGTACATAGATTGCGTCCATAATGCATGTGTACATATGATGTGGATAATTGTAAATATTTGTTACTTATGTTGTTTTAGTTGTTGTTCTGTTGTACATAAATAAAAAGTCTATTTATTATAGAATCACTGTGTCCTGGTGTCAATACTGACTATTACTACTACAATAGCTTTACAGAGACATGCTATTGCCTTCTTGTTTATATATATATATATATATATATATATATATATATATATATATATATATATATATATATATTTCCTACAAGGGCAGAATGAGTTGTATCACTGTCTTTCTAGGCAAACATTTAAGTGAAAAGTTAGTCTCAGTTAGACATCGCATTTGGCCTATATCTTTTTGTTTATTTTCAAGAGCATTACTGTATGGGGGCCGAGTAGAATGGCTGGAGCCTACAGTTGTATATTTTGGCGTGAGCAGCTGTGGTATGTGGTATGGCCCCGAATGTGGAGAGGACCACCCCCTCCTCTGCCCCCTGCTTTCCAAGAAGGTCCAGCCCCTGCCCTGAAACACAACACCACTGTGAAAATTTCCTCGAACTTCTAGGTTTTCCAGAGTACATGTTATTACTCCACACTCGTCTCACAGACCATCTTTGTAACATGTGGCAAAAGGGAGAACAATGTTTGAATGGAGAACTACTCAAAACAAAAACAATTGGCTTACACTCAGCTCTGTCCAGTTTTGGGAATCTGTTGCTTACAATAACATTAAAAGATAACTACAAAACATGACTTGTGCCAATTTACTGTAACACCATTTATTTATCCTTCTAAAGCAAAATATACAAATGAAAATACAAAAAAAAAAAAAAAAATGCTTAAGCATGACATGAGGTGGTGTAGCACTTTTGCCTCACAACAAGAAGGTCCCAGATTTGAATCCTGGACCATATAAGGCAGTTGATTTTGATTTGATTTGATTTATTTATTTGAAGGGGACAATGCAATTTAATAAAACATATGACAATTCATAAGTTAAAAAAGCCAGAATTAGCCAAAAGGCTATTTTTCATCTGTAGTCCCCTGGCCATGATGTTATAAAAGCAGTAAAAAACAGAAATATAAGTACAGACACAGTAGAGACATGAGATTGGACTAAACAATACCAGACATACTGAGGACAAGACATTGCTGCTAAGAACAATAAGGACAATACAATAATACACTACAAATATACAGCACAACAGATGTCATTTCTTTTAGTGTTGACAAATGAATGAACCAACAAGCCATTTTCTCAAATGTTTAGTGAAAGCCTTGTATGTTGTCTAATTTCATCTGGTGAATACTCTAGCCCCAACTAGTCTCCTTGAAATCAAGTCATATACATTCATGCTCTCCCCTCAGTCTGTAAATTCAGTGACAACCCTTTTTGCTCCAGCTTTATTGCTGCAGAATCAACATCCTCAGCCCCTCCATCTCTTCCTCTTTACCACAAGTAAATGTCTCCCATATTCTCCCTTAATTTAATCGCTGACAACTTCCTCTTGCTGGGGTACCTGTTGGGGTCTAAGAGCCAAAATGCTTGTCTGGATAACAGCTGGGACAACAACATCCCTCTGGCCTGCTGTAAAAATGATTACCGTCAAAATAACAGTCACTATAAGAGAGATTGCCAGAGATTTTCTTGGACAGATTTCCAAGACACGTGGACATGCGTGTCAATGATTGGACTAGCCAATCAGCAAAGGTTTTGTCAGTCAGAAACAAGCCAATCAGAGACAGTGCTTCGCCTGCTACCTGGCCAAATGACAGAGCACCGGCACTGACTGGAAATATTATTGCTTCAAAATGTTCCACTCTATGGCATTACATGTAGCAGTCTCGTATTCATTCAATTACAGGTGTTTTTCTTCTTCTTTTTTTTTTTTTACAGTACAGTTTTACTTTTTATTAATCAGTACATTTTAAGTTTATTTCTCTTGGCGGTACTGAATTTGCTCTATAGCTTGTTCCCAAAAAAGAATCATGAAAATTTTAACAGCTACAATTTCAACACTACAAGAACACAAAAAAAATTACAGGTGTTTTTCATGATAAAGAAATACTCATATTTTGACTTTGAGCGGGTTGCCTCTCCACAGTTCTGAAATGTAACTTGCATTGTGGTGTCACCTGCTTGTCTCCATGAAGATAAATGTTTATCCACGGAGATAAATCTCCATACATTAAGTTACACAGTGCACCTTTATGAGCATAAATAACAGGCTATCACAGTGTTGACCGCACAAAAATCATAAACTGTTGTGACCCTGCAAACGCTGCCACTGGACTGTTCTGTCATGTGCACAGGACAAGGTCAGGTTCATAAAGTTATAAGTCAAGAGTTCTGCTGTATATGGGGCGCGTAGGCCAGGGGTCTCCAACCTGTAGCTCTTCATGTGCCAGCACCTCTTTGTATTGAGTACTGTATTTATTGTACTCTTCAGTTCTATGTATTGTGCTGAAGAAGTACAATTTGATTCATCACCAATGTAAATGCATCATTTCCATGCCTAACTTTGTGCAGTGATAAATGACAGATGGTTAATGTTTTATAGGCCGCTAACTGTTCCACGTCTCCATGCGTCTAATGCTGCCGAGGCTCTTATACTCATTTTCTTTGCGACTGATAAAATAGGTAGATCTCCTGCATTTTCGTTTGGTAAAAGTAGCTCGCTGGAGGAAAAACGTTGGAGACCCCTGCTGTAGGCTGTGCGAGTGACACTCTGTAAACTAGGATAAAGCCATAGGTTAATAACAAGCAAAAAATGTATATCGTGGAAATTGTATATCAGATGGTCATGTTTTTGTAGCACCTATGACATAGAAGCCCAGTTTTCAAAGAACCGTTTTAGCAATGATTAATCAAAGAGGTCACATACAGCCCGGTGGAAGCCATGTGGTCAAAAGTGGTGCGATTAGGAGCATTAGAGGAACATGGAGACCTTTACTCCATGACAAATAGATTTTGGAGGAACACACTGCTCTCAGGTAATAGTATTTCAGAATGAGAAGATGTGAGGTAAACACTGTGATACAGTCTGTGCCAAACAGGCTGACTTTGTCTTCTAGACAGAGGATGTACTCAAACTGTTATAACTAAACAAAACACAAAGGAGATAGAGGTAGACAAATATTGTAGGAAATCACAGTACAATGTAGAAAAAACGTAAGCCAACGATTTCTTGTTCAGTTCGAGTCATTATGAATATTTTACATCAATTAGTTTTTTTTCCCGTCTTAAACTGGTAAAACTGATACAGTAGCAGGAAACATCTGGTGGTGCTCACAAAAGATAGAACTGTTGGTTGACTGAACTGTTAAAAGGCATGAGCCTTTTAACGTTCTTAAAGTTGATGAATATAATATCGACCCAGATGGTTTTTATATTGCATTTGTTTTCCCAAGGACTGGTAATCTTTACAATTATGCATGACCAAAGAGGAGTCGTGGGGTTTTATGAATCAACTGCCTAAAGGTGTATCAACATTGCACTACCGCCATCTAGTGTACAAGTGTGTCATTGCAATAAATGACTCCAGTCCATATGTTATGAGATGCCTTTATTGTGAAATTTGAGTCCAGTGACAGCACCACAGGCAACGGCTTTATCCCTCCCTCCCCATTTACCAACCTGAAGGGGAGGGGGTCTGCTGGTGGGACTAGCCGAGGCCCGCTGAGAAAGATTTTTTTAAATTAGAGACGCTAGTGAACACACATCCAGACAAACATGCATTCAGAAAAGTACTCCTGGTCCCAAATACGAGGAAAATTAATATCATTTTTAAAAAAAACTTTTTTTTAAACCCATGATCAGTCTACAATAGGCTCCAACATGTTCCATTTAAACAAAAGACACTACTATTCATACAGGACAATGCATTAAATATGGGAATGGGTGCTTCATATCTTAAGTTTAATGGGGTTTGATTAATGCTATACTTTATGAGAACAGTCTTACTAAAAATGACCTCTTCTAGGTAAAACTAAGACCTGCCATTTCTAAGTAGAATATATAAATCACAGTCAAAGGGCGAGGGGGTGGGTGTTGAATCAGAGTTCAGTCCTCCTCACTGCCACTGCCGGAGCGATCCTGTAGACCACACATACATATGCACTTACTATACAACAGGGGAATCATTTCAAAAGGTAGTATGGGTTTTAGGTCTGATCAGAACTGCAAATATGCCCATTGGGGACAACTTTCCAAACTATCAAAAATATTACTTAAATGAAATTATGAAATCCCTCTGATCGTGGCTATGTAATGTAGCTTAAAACCCAAATTTAAAAGCAAATCTGGGTTTGAACACTTCTGAGTATATAGTGTATAAATGGCCATTTATAGAAGAAGCATTGCTCTGTAGCTTTTATCACATCACACAGGATTTATTGAGTGCGAATTGTAAGTGATCTTAAAGTTTAGGATGAATTTGATATTTTTGTGTAAAATAAATAGGCACTTTCACTTACTGACATAAAATGAGTTAAATGCTTTACATCAGCAGAGTAGAATGTATGAGCTCACCTCCTCTTGCTCATCCTCGCTGTCGTCATCACTCACTACAGGTTTGGCCCGGGACCCTCGGCTTTTCCTCTTTTGACCTTTGCCCCCTTTGTCACCTTTCTCTTTCCGGCTCAGTTTAATCTTGACCTTCACTGATCGAGCTGAGGGCACAAATGACACAATGTCAGAAAACAAATATTTAATTTTTAAGTCAATATAAGCAGCGAGTGGTAGTTCTCACATTCAGACTCTGAGCCTTCATCCATCTCCTCCTCCTCTTCCTCACTGTCTTCTCCTTCACTCTCCTCCTCCTTCTCGATCTTCTGCCTCACACTGGTGAACACAGACTGCAGCACAATGGAGTCCTCGTAGATCTGAAAAAGATTGCAGAGACAAAGGTTAAGATTATTTTCAGGACCTAAACTCAGAAACATGGTGATAGGGCAAATTACTAACCAGAGAGCCCTCCAGGTTAAATGTTTGTGCATTTTGACATAGCAGCATCACATCCTTCTCAAGGTCATTGAGGCCACGATATTTGTGACTACGTATCCTCTCCTGGTAAACAACAGATATGTATAAATAGTGTCATTTCAAAAAACTAACATTTCTAATGCCATTGCAACAGTTTGAATGTACAAGTACCTTAATCTTTCTGAAGTCCACAGGTTTGCGTATGAGCTCATAGTACTCTGGAAGTTCCTTTCGAGAGGGAAGCTGGATGAAGACCTCACTTAGCTGACGGCCATTACTGCAAGCAATAGCATCCATAATTAACATCTTAAGTCAAGTAGTATTTGCCATCAATTACTAATCTGTTGTTATTATACTATTTTGTTAAAACCCATGTAAGGCTTGGAGCAACTTCTGTTTTTGTACAAAAGTACCAGACACAACAAGTTAGGACTGCAATAAATCCAGATTGCAATCAACTTGAGGATATTTAAGTAAATCCTAAAACAATAAAAGAATATGAATTGCATAAAAAAAAACAAAAAACAAGCACATTTTCTAAAAAGGGAAGTCGTTGTCCATGTTACTAAACCTTCATCTTCAAAGCCATGCTTATTTTTAATGAGAGCAAAAATCTAATTGAAAAAAGTTGTGATTGAGACATACATAGATACATACATTATTTATTCTACTCACCCATCCTTATACTTGATCACAGCGTCCACAATCTTCTTCATCTTCTTTGTGAGAGAGGGAGGGTTAGGGGACAGTTTCTCAGCTGGAGGGCGGCCGCGTTTTTTGGCCTTCTTGCCATCCTCATCCTTGTCCCTCCCCCGACCGGAGCTGCTGGGGGTGGACATACAGTCATCCCGGTCCCGCTTGCGCTTCCTTGTGGTCTTTTTGTGACGCACCTCTTCTTCAAGGTCCTCCAGGTTGCCATCTTCTATGGCCTGTGAGGATGCAAATACTCATATTTTTATCTTCTCTGGCTTTTAAAAATAAAATGTTTTAACTGAACAATTTAGTATTTCACATGTTGCAATTATGTACAGGCATTCAAAACTATTTTACAATATACACATTATAAAATAATCAATTTGGTCATCCTTTTCATTGTAGTTCCTATAACTGTACTGTAATTAAGAGCAGAAGTACCTTAAGCCACTGTTTCTCAGTAAGCGAGTCACTGTAGTCCACCTCTTTGCGTTGGCGTGACCCTCGTCCAAACATCTTTTCCTCCTCCTCCTCACAGGTCAGCCTCTCCACCTCAGCATCGTCCTTCAGAATCCAGCCAGGCATGTCATCTTCCTCCATCAGACGCGGCTTCCTCTTAGGATTACGCGCATCCTCACGCCGCCGATCCAGGTCCATACGCTGAAAAAGGAAGAACTGGTTACAAACACCTCTTATGGGAAAGTTTGACATCTCGTACAACAGGGGTGATCAGACATCCCGAAATATTGGGGACTGTCCCGAAATCTAAGCTGTTGCCACAAATCCTGAATCCGGCCCTAATGTCCTGAAAATTACACTCAGACAGAATAATGAGTGGTAATTTTATGATAAACATTAAAAACTGTTGAGTGACTGCATGTATCCCTGTCTGCTGCTATAGGCTGCACGCAGTCCCTGACAGCTTCTAAGTGGCTGTGTGCAGCCCTGGTGTTCCAGTTCTCCATGTGATCATGTCAAGATGTGATTTGGGTACATTGGTATTTACATTTTTGCGCATCCTCACAGACTTAATGCGGACTTTGACCTATGATGCTTTTTGTGATGTGGTCAAACTATTTTTGTATTTTATGAGAATGTTTTTATGTAAATATGTTTTTTTTCTTGTTGTAGAGTAGACTGATCTCACTGGGTGAGCTCACTTTGGGACCTCCCATTTGTTTATGGGGATCATGGATCTATAATAAAATTTTAAGATTTTATTATAGATCCAAAATTTTAAGATTTTATTATAGTTCTATGGTCGGGATGAGCACCTGGGCTGGCAACCATTTTGTATACTGTGGTCCAAAGCAAGGACACTGATCTGATGAAGGCTTTTTGCTGAAACATAATTAAAAAAAACAAAAAAAAGCATCGGCCATCCGAGTGCATATGCATTCTTTTTTTCACTTTTAGATTGCCGTTCCTTGCATTTGCACCTCTATGGGAGTTTTGGTGTACCTTTTCTGTTTCATTTGATACAATTCTGCACCACCATCAGAAATATAATGCATGCCATCATTTGTATCTGACGTACAGTTTCATTTGCACATTCGACAAGAACATTGCCGACTCCAATCAAACCTGTGTCTGGCATGGCAAACAGGGAACACCATCTGATGCAGATGTGTCTGTGTATAAACTTATTATCAGAGAAAAATGTATTTATTTCAATTTATATTTCACTTACTTTCCATTCCACTTACCATGAATTGTTCAAATTCCTCTTCACTTCTGGCAATCATCTGATTGACTGTCTCATCATCAGGAACTTCATCCTCCTCCTGCAAAGTAGGAAAGCAATTATTAGGCTCAACATTTGTGACTGTTTTTGACATTTTCCATGAAAATTCTATTACTCTCCAAAAAAACATACCGGCTTGCCAAAGCCTAATCTGAGCCTGCACCAGGGCAGCTGTGGCTATAATAGTACTTTACCACCACTGAGTGTGGAATGAATGAACAATGCTCTGTAAAGAGCTTTGGGTATCTTAAAAGGTGCTATATAAATGCAATGATGAAATTATTAAAAATAAAAAGAGCCCTGACCTCATCCTGCTCTTCATGCTCCAAGATGGCCTGCAGAAACGCTCTCCTCTCACACCCAGAAGACTTCTGGTCGAACATGCCGGCCTGGATGACCTTCTGGTCCACATTCAGCTTGTACTTAGCGGCTGCCAGGATCTTCTCCTCCACACTGTTGACTGTGCACAGCCGAAGCACTCGCACCTCATTCTGCTGACCAATACGATGTGCTCTGTCCTGGGCCTGCAAGTCCTGGGTAACACAAACAGGAAAGAATTTCATTACAGAAACGTATGAGCTTGGTGGGTGCATTATGGTTGCTTTTTAAATGCTGCCTCCTGAAGACTGACCTGGTGAGGGTTCCAGTCACTGTCGAAGATGATGACAGTGTCAGCAGACTGTAGATTCAGCCCCAACCCTCCTGCTCTGGTACTGAGCAAAAACACAAAGTACTCAGACGCAGGGTCATTGAAAGATTTTAGAAGCAGCCCACGGTCCTCCGCCTTAGTCGTTCCTAAAATAGAAACACCAATTAGAGATGTCGTTGGTTATTGCTTGAGGATTATTTGCTAAATTGGTAGAAAATGTAGAGATTGCATATCCTAAGTTTTATTAATGGCACTGAGAAGTGAGTTACCGTCCAATCGCAGGTACTTGAAGTTACGGTAGGCAAAGTAGTCCTCCATGATGTTCATTAGGGACGTCATCTGACAGAAAAGCAGCACTTTGTGGTTCGTGGCCCTGAGTTTGGGCAGGATCCTGTCCAGCAGTTCAAACTTCCCAGAGGAGCGGTACAGTTCCGGTCTGTAGACAACAATTTATTGATATTATGGCTGTGTTGCTAGCAATAGCAATAAAATGAGCAGTACTTCTTTAGTATTTCACAGGCATAAAATATTTGAAATTATAAAACAACTTCATGTTTTGGCCTACTAGATGTAATACAGTTTTGTATTTGTAAAGCTTGGAGGAAGCAGCAATGCATGCAATATGTATATTGTCCATGGCGACAGGCCTCTTATTTTATATAATGTGTCCAACAAGACCCTGAAAAGGCTGAGAATATGCACAATAACAACAATGACTGTAGATCAAAATATAAGCTTTACTTTGTCCATAGAAAAAACCTTAACATATAGTAGTCAGTCATACATACCCTGTTACAACTCCATTGGAGAAGCCAAGATGTTCAGAGAAGGACTCCTGTGGGACAAAAAAAATCTGTATAAATAATATTATACAAAGGAAAGCCAGTTTATGGAGTCTAAAATTTTGTTATAAGCATTCAATGTATGCATAACAATTTTGTGAAAACTTTATGCTTCATATGTTGATCTTTTATAATTATTATTGCTTATTGTGTAATTTTAGTTTTTAAAATCAAGGTGTGAAAAATGTGGTGTACCTCAATGTGCTGGAACATGAAGGGGTGGTTACAAATCTTCCTCAGCTGCATAATGGTGTTCATCAGAGTCTTAGTACCACCTTTACCCTAGAATAGAACATTTTAGACATTATAAAAACACAAAACATTATGTGTGTGGCCTGCTGTGTAAAGGCATTGCACTTTGGCCAAATACCTTCTTGTCCTTCTCTGAGCCATCTGTGAGCAGTACTCCCTTGGCCTGCATGTGCCTGTACAGCACCCTCTGGAGAGCTGACATGTCGCATTTGATTACATACTCCACCTATGCAAAAATGGACAAATTCAGATAAATATATGACAAGTATTCAAGAGAAAAATAATCTTATTAAGATTGATAAAATGGTAATATAAAGACCTTCTCAGGCAGCTGGGCCTCCACCTCCTTCTTGAGTCTTCTTAAGAGGAAAGGCCTGAGAACTTTGTGAAGACGGCGGATGATCAGAATGGTTTCCTCTTCATTTAGGTCCACCTAACATGTGAAACCAATAATACATCATGTACATAAAATATAGAGCAGACTAAAAACTACAACTTTATCAGTACCAGAAATCCACTGGCAGACACAATGGACATATTATTTAGCATATCTGACTAACTTTATTGAGCCTAATGGACTGACCTTCTCTCCAGTCATGGCGAAGGGGGCATTGAACCACTGCTCGAAGGTGCTACAGCTCTTGAAGATGGTGGGCAGCAGGAAGTTGAGCAGGGCCCAGAGCTCAGGCAGCTTGTTCTGGAGAGGCGTTCCAGTCAGAAGCAGACGGCGAGGGGCCAGGTAGTGAGTGTTCAACACCTGAGTCAGTTTACAGTGATGGTTCTTCATTCTGTGGCCCTCATCCACAATCATGTACTTCCACCGAAGCTGAGGAGCAGCGAGGAGATTGGTCACAAACATGTCAGACAGGTGAGACGGTACGGTTTATGAAGTATATCTCATTACCTTAGCTAGCACTTGTTTGTCTTTGATGATGTACTCGTATGTAGTGAGCAGCACATTAAACTTGCCACTGCGTAGAATGGGAACAAAGGCACGACGAGCACCTGGGGAGCCCTGGAATGAAACAATCAAGAACGGTTAATTATTCAGCTACATCTTCAGAAATCTAAATGTAAAATGTTGATATAAAAAGGTATTTGAACAGCTCTTGCTTTTTTCCATGTTGCACACATCTTACTTAATTAAAACAGATGAATACCGACCTTGTAGGAAACTTTAACGACTGATGGCGCCCACTTATCAAACTCCAGCACCCAGTTTGATAGAGTTCTGAAAACACAAGACAAGCTTTAGACTATAGCCTTGAACACAATCTTTGTATAGCACAAAGTTTTAGGTCCAGAGCCCAGTTAAAAGTCTCTAAAGTGATTTACCAAGATTAGAGATGGATATTAGATATTATCCATGTATGATGTTTGTACTCACGACAGAGGTACAATGACGAGGAAGGGTCCATTGATGCGCTTGTACTCCATGAGGTAAGTGACGAGTGCAATGGTCTGGATGGTCTTGCCCAGGCCCATTTCGTCGGCCAGGATGCCATTGAGGTTATTGTTGTAAAGAGACACCAGCCACTCCAGACCTTTGATCTGCGTACACATTATCCAGGTTACAATCCATCAAAAAGCAATTAAAAACACTTGTTGACATGGCACATAGAACTATGATAAAATCTGGAAGATGAATCCAAGATGGTGCCATATTGTTTCAATGGCCTGTGCTCATGGTGCATGACCGCAAAAAAGATTTTTACTACTGCATTTACTTCCTTGTGTGCAGCCCAATGCAGCTCAACGTGTGACATCAGGCAGTGTTGGGCTGCCCGACATGCGACGTCAGAAACGCAGTTCTGACCAATCAGAGCGCAAGCTGCTAGAGCAGCGTTAGCGTGGGCTCAGAGTGGGGCTAGGCTAACTTTTACAAAGATGATTTTTAGGCGCTTTAATCATTAAAAAATGTTGAAAGTTCACATTGTAAAAATAGAGAATAATCCCTACAAAATCCGACCTTTATGAAAGCCATCAATGTCTTGTCAGCCGAAAACAGGCTGTTTGATTTCTCAAAAAAATGCTCTGTGCTTCTATGGGAGAATTTTTCTTGGGCTGTGAGCTGCAATACCTCGCTCGGCCACAACTCAAACTGCGGTCACAGATAGAGGGGGTGTGTCTTATCCAGCTCTTATAATACATCCATGCCATGGCATTAATAAAATGAGAAGCTAACAATGATTTACAAGCATTACACTTCGCACAAACAAGGCATTACTCGCATTTTGGAAAGTGACATTGAACTGAAGCCAAATAATGGCACAAACAAGTAAAATGTACTGCAATGTAAATTGGAGAGGAAATAATTATTTTTTTGGAACAAGAATACATAAACATATTTAACAATATTTGGTCTAAACTGTAATTTAGTCCACTCACAACAAGACTGGAACATGAATTGTAATAGAAAGAAGACTATTAATAGAAGCAATTGAACACAAATTCTCAATGTGATTTATGTACACTAGCTCATCTATAGTATGGAAAACAAACTGCAATTGTTAACAAGGTATAATTGCCTCTTGATTTATTTGGGCTACTATAAAACAAAAACAAACAAACAAAAAATATTCCCACACCTCCCATATAGGAAATTGAAATGCAAATCACTTTTGGTCTGTAGTCATTCTGAACTATTCCCATTTGCATAACAGTTTAGTGGTTAGTACAGTTGGCTAGTTTGTTTACCTGGTATTGTTTGAGTGTCCCATTGACCATTAGAGAGGACTGTTTCTCCACCTTCTCAGTGACAGCATGGGCCACAGCGTAGTATGACTGCAGCCCTTTGTTGAAAGACTGACTACCGTATTCATCATCCACATCCTGCTTGGCATGTCTGGAGAAAAAGAATCACTTGTCAGAAAGATATAGATCAGGCATAATCACACAGATATCAATAAATATTACAATATTAAAGGCATGGCAGAGTGCAGATTTAAAGCGACTTTAATCCACCTAGTTCAGGTTTATGCCTGGGGTTGTCTTTGTCAAGTCATTTGGCTTGGCAATGTGAATAAGGCCATTGTAGTCAGGTTATATATATACACATCCTTTTAGAAAATGATGTCCTACCAAAACTTATATTAAAATGCAATGCCCTGATATAGAAACATCTAGGAAGCACAAGTTTAGACACATTGTACCCTGATACCAAATAACTGTTCACATCTACTAATTAGTGTTCGTAACCAGAGACATTTCATCATTCACATTTCCAGCTCTAAAATGGTTAACATAGCATAAAAACACAAATATACAGAAACGTACTCAATGATGTGTCGAACATCAAATTCAGACACGTCTTCACTGTCTGGGTCTGGGATCTTCTTTTTCTCTTCAGATGGAGCTGTGGAGGGCTGAGGCTCCTCTTCATCCTCCTAACACAAACAAAGGCACATTCAGACAAAGACAAAGTACATGGGGGAAATGAGGTGCATTCATAACTTACCTCTTCTTCCTCTTCCTCTGACCCACTGTCTTCACTGTCTGATCGAGGAGCTACTTCATATCTGCAAAAAGGATATGGTATTTGACATAACATTCACCAATGAATTTTTCCTAAATGCTAGCTGTACATGTGGGCCTCTAATGGATAATGGAAGTGTGTTGATGCAAAATAAAAAAACGCAAATTTTGTAGTTTGATAGAAAACAGATTGCTTTACAAATGCAAAGAGACTACAGACCCTGGGTTCATCTCGAGCCACGTCTCCAGCTGACCAGACTTGGGAGCATCCACCCCAGTCAGAATCTTTCCACTGTCCACATGAATCACCTTCACAGGGAGGTCACTCATCTGGCTGGTCTCATCCAAAGGCTACAACACAAAAAACAAAACAAAAAACAAGTCAGTGCACTAATACAATTTATTTATTTTAGTTTGGATCGATTTAATAACTTTGACACCTCTCCATCAGGTCCCAATGCCGCAGTGCCCCCTTCCGTAGTTTCAGGCTTCTGCAAAGAAAAATTAAAAAAACAAAACAAAACCAAAAACCTCAACATCACATGTAAACATGATCTGAAATAAACCCCGTACCTTCTTTTTCTTCTTCTTTTTCTTTTCTTTAAGTGCCTGTGCAGCCTTGTGAGCCCGCACCAGCTCTGTGAGGTTTGCCACATACTCGTCTGTTTGCTGCAGCAAGTAGGCCAAGCGCTTGTCTTTCTTCTGGTCGATAAGTTTACGGTAGCCTTCTTCATCTTCAGCCTGGGGACATTAAACGCTTGAGATGAAGAAATATTCAGGAGCTAACAGCCAAGAGTTTCCACATTAGATGATGACGTACCATCAGCCTCCGCATTCTCTCCTTTTCAATGCGCTCATTCTCTTTTTTCTGCTCACGCTCAGTGTTGGCATGGTAGGTAGCGACAGCTTTTGTGGCCTTCTGGATCTTGGCAGTGATGGAGCGATGGTACTCCTTGAAGTCCTTGGCATGTTGAAGGATGCTATTGAGGTATTCCTGTCGGTAGGTTATGTAAAAATAAGTTTAAATCCAGTTCAAAGTCAGCACTGAATAAAGTGGGATTTTCACATACTTGGTGTTTCTGTCTGCGTTTGCGCTCCTGCTCAATTTTCTGCTGTTTTTCCAGCTTCTCTGTGATCC